>CM052715.1:49516726-49538732 GCA_028551405.1 Uromys caudimaculatus
CATAGCATAGCCTCCTTAGCCCTTGCACCCAGAGGTCTTGTACCATTGTACCTAGAAGGGTAAGGATGGAATGCTCTCAGAATATTGGCCCTTGATCGCCTATTCACTCATGACGGAATTCGCTTGATCGAGCCTGGTTCTGTGCTTTGATACCACTACAGGGAGGTGTGGCCTATTTAACCCAGCTAACCCCTCTCTCCCTCTTATTTGAAACAATAGGGGGAGATGTAAGGAGCGGTTAGAATATTCGCCATCACTAGATGGCGCTGTCACTCTGAGGAAACTTACGGATAGCACGCGAAAACCCCGAAGCGCATTATGGGTGTACGTGGCTAATCACCGCCCACTCCCGGGGCGCGCCAACCAATGGGGGACATGCTACCTCGGAGCTATATAACACCGCCATGTTGGGGCCCGCGCGGTTCTCCCGCTATCAACGGCAACAATAAAGCTGAACTGTAGACGGAGCCTACTGCGTGGCGTGTCTTCTTGCTGGCGAGAGGCGCGCGCGGGACAACTTCCTTTTATTATCGAGTATGCCTTCCCAGATTAAGAGTCGGGTCTCCTTTTGGGATCTCTGTAGGTCTTAACCTAGTCTCAGGGAGGAGGATACCTGCAAAGTACTTGGTCCCAAGGCTGCAGCTGGCTTCCTGTGAAGGCATGACTCCAGTTTGGTATCAAGAGCAGACAGTTCCTGTTAGGGTAGAGCTGGCTCTGTTTGTGGATGGGAAGAGTCCTTGTGTGAATGGTGGAGTGTGTTCAGCTGAAACCTGCCTCAAATTCTTTAGAGTTCAAAGAAATCTGAGGTTCCTTCTTTTTTTTTTTTTATCTTCAATATTTACATTATTAAATTTTTTTGATACTTTATTTACATTTCCAATGTTTCCCCCTTTCTAGGTCTCCTCTTTGGAAACCACCTATTCCCTCCCCCTCCTCTATGAGGGAATTCCACCTCCCACCCACCCGCCTGCCCACTCCCATATTCCCACCTTGACATTCCCCTCTACTGGGACCTCACCTCCCCCTGATGGCCAACAAGGCCCTCCTCTGCCACATATGTGGTCCGAACCATGGGTCCCTCCATGTGTATTCTTTGGTTGGTGGTCCAGCCTTCATGAGGACGGGGGGTGGGGTGGGTTTCAGGCCAGTTGACACTGTTGCTCTCTCCATGGGGCTGCAGACTCCCTCAACTCCTTCAGTCCCTTCTCCAACTCCTCCATCTGGGACCCCACGCTCAGTCCAGCAATTACTGTAAAGTGAAACTTGGGTATTCTGAACGTTTGGGCTAATATCCACTTATCAGTGAGTACATACCATGTTCGTTCTTTTGTGACTGAGTTACCTCGCTCAGGATGATATTTTCAAGTTCTATCCATTTGCCTGCAAATTATAGACAAGCACAACACTGAGGAGATTGCTCTGTGGGATATCACTGGGAAAGGGGCAATCCTGAGGTTAGAAACCTGAGTGAGGACAGCAGACAGTGGGGAGGAGGTTGGTGTGGGTTGAGAAGGAATATAGGAAGGAAGGGAGACAGGGAGGGAGACAGGAGGAGTGTCTTAGTCAGGGTTTCTATTCCTGCACAAACATCATGACCAAGATGCAAGTTGGGGAGGAAAGGGTTTATGCAGCTTACACTTCCATGCTGCTGTTCATCACCAAAGGAAGTCAGGACTGGAACTCAAGCAGGTCAAGGAGCAGGAGCTGATGCAGAGACCATGGAGGGATGTCACTTACTGGCTTGCTTGCTTCCCCTGGCTTGCTCAGCTGGCTTTCTTATAGAGCCCAAGACTACCAGCCCAGGGATGGCACCACCCACAAGGGGCCCTCCCTCCTTGATCACTAATTGAGAAAATGCCTTACTGCTGGATCTCATGGAGGCATTTCCTCAACTGAAACTCCTTTCTCTGTGATAACTTCAGCTTGTGTCAAGTTGACACAAAACTAGCCAGTACAAGGAGAGACAGGGCAAGAGGAATGGAGACAGGCAGGCAGGGAAGGAGAGGGCAAGGACCAAAGCCCTTGCTTTGTGCCTGAGACTAGGTTGCTACAGAATTGTGAAGGTAAGGCAGACTGGTTTGGGGAAATCACCAGATTGCATTTCCCAATTCCTACACGTTGATAGGCCATGTGTGCAAGCTGAAATTTCAGAGCAAATTCCAATTTTGTGGCTCTTCTATACCACAGGGTCCCAAATTATTTGTTCTTGGGTTTGTGAAAGTCAGAGCCCTTTAAAATTCTGTGGTTATAGCTATTGGTGTTTACTGTATTAGAAATTAAAATGCAAAAGTTTTAAATATTTGTAAATTCATCTAAGTATATTATAAATAATGCTAACATTTAAAACTTTTATTTATTTTTGTTTTGTATGTGTAAATGTATGGCCTGCATGTATGGCTATATACCACATGTGTGTCGTGCCCGAAGAGATCAGAATATGTCAGGTCCCCTGGAACTGGAGTGACAGCTAACTAGCTGCCTTGTGAGTGCTTGGAACTGTACCCAAGTCCTTTGAAAGAGTAATCCGTGCTCTTAACCATTAAGTCATTTCTTCAGCTTTACATGCTAACATTTTAATATAAAAAATACTTCTGTTTTCATTAAAAATTTTAATTAAAAGTTTCACATACAATATAGATTTTAAATAGTTTATTTATTTTTATGTGTATTGGCTTGCATGTATGTCTGTGTGAGGGTGTCAGATGCCCTAGAACTGGAGTTATATGTTAGCTTCGCCCGCATACCCAACCCCTCCGAGCAACGGCGAAGACAAGCACACATGAGGAAGGTTGTGTGAGAAGAGCTTTCTCATGCAACAACCCCCCTTAACAGCAACAACCAACAACTTTACTTCAAGAACTCGGCTCTTAAATACAGTGAGCAAAACAACCCAGAAAACGCAAAACAAGTGTTGGAACTCAAGGAAATTGACCACAGGCGGGGATACTTCACCACTAACGAGGACCTGGCTTACCTGCTTAGGAAAAACAAAACTCCATCTGCCCTTTTGCAGAACTCGAGCATCACAGGGTGTTTTCAATATTGTAGGCTATAGAGAAAAAACCACAGCCAAGCATTGGGAGGCTAATCCAAGTAAGGAGGCTACAGTTATAGACAGTTGTGAGCTGCCATGTGGGTGCTGAGAATTGAACCTGGGTCCTCTGGAAGAGCAGTCAGTATTCTTAACTGCTGAGCCGTTTCTCCAGCCCCTCTGTGTACACATATATTTTGATTATGTTTTCCCCTTCTCCTGACTCTTCCCAGATCCCCCCTCCCTACTCACCCAACTTCATCTTCTTCCTTTCTCTCTCTTGCTCTAAAAAACTCCCAAACCACAAAAAACAACATCAAAACATGAAAATCAAAACAAACAAGAAAGTAGTAAGACCAAAAAGGCCAAAACAAAAGGAAAATTCCACAAAATCAGCAGTGAGTTTGTTTTCTATTGGCCAACTACTCCTGGGCGTGGGGCTTGCCCTGGAGTATGGTTAACACACCCAGAGATTTTCTCTTAGAAATGAGGTATCGATTGCAAAGAGCTTCTTGTTTCTGGGTGGCATCCTGTGTCCAGTCCCCCTCAATGCTGGAACCCTATCTGGCGTGAACCTGTGCAGGTCTTGCGCATGTGGCCACCATTTCTGTGAGTTCCTACGCACACCAGTCCTGATGTCTCCGGGAAACACTGTTCTTTGGAGTCATCCATCACCCGTGACTCTTACAGTCTTTCTGCCTCCTTTCCCACACACATTCCCTGAGCCTTGACTTTAATAGAGACATCCCATTTAGGACTGAGTGTTCCAAAGTCTCTCACTGCACACTGTATACTTGTCTCTGTTTTAATTTCCATTTTCTGCAAGAAGATTTTCCAATGAAGACTGAGCAATGCACTGATCTACCAGTATAATAATAATTTTATTGCTACATTCCTTTAGTGGAATAATAATACTAGGTTTTTCCCTAGGCCCATTGAAGTGGAAACTTAAGAGTTCTTTGGAAAGTCGGTTGGATGGTGTTTTGCTGGGGCAAACAGGTGAAGGAACATTTAGTTGAAGTGGGCACAGGTGAAAGGCTAAGGCAGACTTGTGAAGGAATGTTTGGCTGAAGCAGACACAGGAGAAAGGATATTCTGCTAAAGAATGATGAAGGATTCAGGACATGAATGTATTGGTCCACCTTACATTGAGTAGTTGAGCTGCATTTGTAGGGACTCCATAGAGAGAAATGCACCAAAAAAACTGGTGGTGTACTGTGGCTTCCTCAGACTAGGGATGATTGGCAGAGTGATGTCAGCTGAGACAGACTCAGTGCTGAGGCAGGACCCGTGGACGCAGGGAGTATAAGAAGGACTCAAAGGACAGTGACAGGGATGAGCGTGACTTGCTTTAGAGCTAGCTGTGCAAGGCTTGTTGGTCTCACGTCTTCGCTGATCTTTGCTTTACTGAGAGAGGCACATCTGAGAACTTTTCCCAATGTTCCTGTTGGCACTGGTCCCTCCTGATGGCTTGAGCCAAGGCTGAGGCCTAGCTGTCTCTGCTGAGTTGTGCCACAACTGCTGCTAATCCTATTCTACCAAACCAGACTGCTGGTGTATCCATGAAGTATTTATGGTAGATGGAGTCACCGCTGCTAACCTGTGAGCTGACTTGCTGATTTCTAGACAACACAGACAGGAGTTGCTCCAAAGAACCATTTATAAACAGGTCTACTTCCCCCATTTCCTTTCTTTTCCACTACCTCTAGTGGGTGGTGGGCTAAAAGGGAGGTTAAAGCGTTTAAGAAACGTCATTAAAAATAAGGTTTGAAAAAATTAAAGTTACAGCCCTTGACCTATCTAGTCTCAGGTTCTTGGCCACTTTAGGTGTATCAGGTATGGGTTCCATCTTATAGAATGGACCTTAAATATAATTTTGGAAAGTGGTTGTCACTCCTGTAACATTTGTGCCACTATTGTGTTATTGTAGGCAGGTCTCTGCTGCAGGTCACAGTGTGTGTAGCCGGGTGATACTGATGACTACCTCTGCCTTCTGGTAGCATGCAGAGCACCTTCCACTACCATGAATGCTAGGCAGCAGGGGTAAAACTTTTAGTTGGTCACCAACTCATCTTCTCCATGTTTGATGACATTAGTGTCGTCTTTAGAAAGAGGGCCTTACCATCAGGTTGTGGGGAATAACCAGTACCTTGGCATCGAACTGTGATGTTTGTGGGGGAGGGGTCCATGGTATCCCTTTGGCCAACAACTCAACAGGATGTAACCCATTCCTGGCACTGGAGGTTTTATTTAGTGGCATGAAATATCTAGTTGGGGCATTGTCTCTCCTATTATTTAGTGACTCCATTTTGATTTCTTGCATATATGTACGCATTTTAGGAATCGTCTATAGTAGTGGGTTTCCATATGACTTTTAAAAGGACTCTTTAGTGTTAGCTGCCCCTTCCATATTTCCTCCTCTACCTTGCTCTCCGTCTCCCTCCCCATTTAATCTCTCTTGTCTAGTTCCTTTTATCTTTTTGTAACACTACACTTGACTTCCCTTTCCTTGAGATATCTCCCCTGACTCCTCACTGGGTTCCTAACCTCAGTGGTTATTCTGATTAAAACACACGTATTGAAAGCTTAAAAGCTAACATCCACATATAAGAGAAAACATACTATATTTGTCTTTTGGGGTCTGTGTTACCTCACTCAGGATGACTGTTTCTAGTTCCATCCATTTATCTGCAAACCTTATAATTTCATTTTCAGGACAGCTGAATTACATGCCATTGTGTAAATGTACCACATTTCCATTGTTCGGCTATCAGTTGGTGGATTTCTAGCTTGCTCCCAATGTCTGGCTATTATGAATAGAGCAGCAATGAATATGGATGAGCAAGTATCTCAGTAGTAAGACATAGAATCCTTAAGGGATATGTCTAAGAGCGGTTTAGCTGGATCTTGAGGTAGATCTGTTCTCAGTTTCCTGAGGAACTGCCACACTGATTTCCACAGTAGCTGTACAGGTTTGCATCCCCCCTCCCAGCAATAAATTAGTGTCCCACCTCTATTTTTTTTTAAAAACAAGAAGCACTAGTAAGAAATGCCTGCAGTTTTCTTTAATATCAGCTTAGCGGAAGGCGTGCCTTAAACCTGTGTTTCAATAGCACACATGATGTAGTTTTCAGAAAACACTACTGTGTATCTAGGAGAGAGGAGAGAACAAAACACAAGCATCCTAATTACATTACACAATGAATGTCTTATTATGAAAATAGTTTTGACTTTGCAGGTCCCTTGAAAGGCTCCCAGGGGCCTCTGGGGGGTGCTCAGATCCCACTTAGGAAATCCCTGCTCCAAGCCGATATGCAAACTAACAGAAGAATAGTCTTGCCTGTGTCCTTCTGAAAACAGTTGCTCTGGATGTGGACACACCAACGGCGGTCCAGCGGGATCTTGTATTTCATAGCACTGACGGGCACGGAGTGTAACGAGAGCACGGGGACCACTGTGGGAGTACCTCAGAGAATTAAAGAGAGGAGAAAATTTCACTGTATAACAATGAGAGTCTTAACCGATGCAAAAGCAGGCAGTGCATAAATAAGCCACCGTGACAGTGTAAGGAGTCCGGAGAAGACACAGAAAGAAAATCTTGAAGGCAGGCAGCGACAGGCCTTAGCAGCCCAGGCGTTTGTTGTGCGATGCGACCACCAGAAAAGGGTGCTCTCTCGTTCTAAGTCAGTTTGGAACCGGACAGATCTTTGCCAGTTTTACCAGTTTACAGTGAGACATTGAAGCCCTGAAAATTCATGTACTTTCCCTGTTAGTCTTGCGTGGGCGGGGCAGTGGACTAAGAAGTCCTCGGCTGGGTTCTGAGCCTGTTGGTTCGAATAAAGAAAATAACTATGTATCCGGAGGCTTCGCAGCATATGCTCAGACAACCACAAGGGGGCAGCACCTGAGAGGGCATAGAAGACTGCCAGAGCAGACCAGCCAGTTTTCTAGGATGGCTTGTTATTCTGGAGTAGAAGGGACAAACGTATGACGGTTTCCTTCCCGATGGCAAGCCTACCTGGACATGTAGAGTGTCTGAGGGAGGTCTGCACGCAAGCCTTTTGGAAATACATCTATGGTTTCTAATTCCTTTGTCTTTGGTCTGCCTGTGTTTGCCGTTCTTTTTCTGTGAATCTTGGTTTTTATTTAACAATCTTGGGTTTTCTTTAGTTCTTATTTGTTTGCTTGATTGAGGCACAATTTCACACTGTAGCCCAACTTGTCTTTGAGCATCTGGCAATCCTCCTGCTTCAGAGTTTTGAATGCTGTGATTAATTACAGGTGTAAGCCACTGTCTTAGTCAGGGTTTCTATTCCTGCACAAACATCGTGACCAAGATGCAAGTTGGGGAGGAAAGGGTTTATTCAGCTTACACTTCCATGCTGCTGTTCATCATGAAAGGAAGTCAGGCCTGGAACTCAAGCAGGGCAGGAAGCAGGAGCTGATGCAGAGGCCATGGAGGGGTGTTACTTACTGGCTTGCTTCTCCTGGCTTGCTCAGCCTACTTTCTTATAGAGCCCAAGACTACCAGCCCACAGATGGTACCACTCACAAGGGGCCCTCCCCCTTGATCACTAATTGAGAAAATGCCTTACCGCTGGATCTCATGGAGGCATTTTCTCAACTGAAACTCCTTTCTCTGTGATAACTCCAGCTTGTGTCAAGTTGACACACGAAACTAGCCAGTACAACCACTATGCCTGGCTAATTTTGTGTGGAGGTATGTGTGTATGTGTATGTGTCACAGGGAGGTCAGAGGACTAGCTTGGGTATCATTCCTTGCTTTTTATTTTTGTGTCTTTGTGCACATGTGTGTATGTATGAATGAGTGTGAGTGTGCACATGTGTTGTGGCTGGAAGCCAACCTTAGATATTGATTCTCAAGAGTTGTCCACCTTGCTTTTGAGACTGGGTCTCCTGTTGGTGTTGGGCTTGCTGATCAAGCTAGGCTGGCTGGCCAGTAAGCCCAGGGATCTGCCTGTGTCCACTTCCCCAGGGCTGAGGTTGTGAATACTTGCCGGTATGTCCGGCCATTTTTACGTGGCTTATGGGTGTTGAACTCAGGTCCTCATGCTGGCATGGATAATGCTTTGCTGACTTATCCTGCTCCTTGTTTTTGAATTTTTAAGAGGAAGTCAGTATCTGGGCTCAGTAGTTCCATCCTGTCGTCCTAGAAGTTCAGGAGACTTTTGAGGACAAGTCCTGGTCCTCCTACCTGGTCTGTAGCATGAGTTCAAGGCCAGTGTTCTAGGTGGCCCAGGGCTATCCTACCATTGGACTTTATGACACCATGCTATCATTTACAAATTTCATGCTCAAGAGCCACACAATTGAGTTACACACACACACACACACACACACACACACACACACACACTCACACATACTCACAAAATAACTTTGTAATATTTAAGCTTATGGAATTTGTCTTGGACTGTATTCATAGCTACTCGAGGGCATGAGCAGCTGGCTCATGGGCTACATGTTGAACATGCCTATTAGGCCTTGGGCCCTTGGTTCCATGTCGAGTGCTACAAACAAGGGGAGCGGTGGGGAAGAGAAAAGGAAGAGATGAGAATGGTGGATCAGACTCAACCTTGAAGCCCCTGGATCTTTAATGGCCAGTACACCAGTCACGTGCCTTTGTGTCCTCCCCAGCTCTGTTCTCACAACCAGCTGAAGGACAATGCTCACTGCTTACGGGAGATCTCAAACACTCCTGGATTGTAGCATGGCTGGGAGAACTGCTCTGTCCAGCTTCAAAATCATCCTGACGGCAGCCTACGTACATCATGAAGCTCTGGACAAACATGGCGTCGGTATCCACTTCTGGAGCTGAGCAAGGCCAGGGTGAGTCCTGGGACTGACTGGAGATCAGATGCTTACGTACTGCCTCTTAGCATCCCCAGGCTCTCAGGCTGACTTCCATCATTCCCGCTGCAAGCTTCCCTGGAGTGTGTTGGGATCTTGAGTAGGCACTCTGGTATTAATAGTGAAGGTCCCGGGGAACTACTGTGAGTCAAGAGTGTAGTGAGATTTGGGTATCACTGGCTAAACCAGAGTGCAGAGAAAGGGGGGTCTAAGCAGGTCATCATTGCTAGTGCAGGCTCACTCCAGAACTCATAAGAAACCCACCTGAGGACTCATAAGGAAGGCACATCTTTCAAGCCCTCCACTCTGGTGTCCTGGTCCTAGGTCAGGGTTGAGCAGTCCTAGGTAATTCTTTTATTTTATTTTATAAAGATTTATTTATTATGTATACAATATTCTGCCTGCATGTATGCCTGCAGGCCAGAAGAGGGCAACAGATCCCATTACAGATGGTTGTAAGCCACCATGTGGTTGCTGGGATTTGAACTTAGGACCTCTGGAAGAGCAGACAGTGCTCTTAACCTCTGAGCCATCTCTCCAGCCTCCCAGGTAATTCTTAAGTCTGGGATCTGGTAAAGCAGGCCTTGGGTAGGGATGTGAAGGGCTGCTGAGCCAGGCAAAGTTTGGAGCATACAGAGATGTTAAAATGCAGAAAAAAGAAAGCAACAGAAAGAAAAAAAAATGACAAGCAGACATAGAAAGACCTTCTGCCCCAGCCGGAGGCTGAGAAATGACAGCTGCCCCTGCCCTTTGGGGTATTAGTAGTTTCCTCTCTGCTGTGTCAAGTTCATTTGGCTAAAAGCAACTCTTGTGGTTGTGACCTTTTATCAGCTAATATTACTCCCCTTAACATCTCCAAAGCACACAGAAGTCCTGGTGGGCTGCTGAGAAGCCTCACTTGCTCCATACGGAAGCCTTCCCAAACACTGTGGACTTTTTGGAGGATTTCTTTTTATTGGGATTTTAGATTGCTGAAAGGTTATCTGCCTCCCGTTCCTAAAGGGATCACAAAGAAACAGAAGGAGAACAGGTTGTGATGTCTGGTGTGTACTCTCCTCCCTCAATGGGCCATGCCTGTCTGCCTTCAGTGAGTGTGTGTCCAGCAAAGGGAGGGGATGCCCCATGTCCTTCTAAAAGTGACACCGGAGAAATAAGCTGGAGAGGCGCGCGTGCGCGTGCGCGTGTGTGTGTGTGTGTGTGTGTGGACAGCAGCTTCCGTGAGGCTGAGAGAGCCCTGACACCATTCAAAAATGTTGATTCCCCCTGGGTTTGGGTGGCCTGACTACTGGAACTGCAGGGGACTACCTCATTCCTCAGTTTCCTTTTCTTGGAAGTGACCTCAGAGAAGTTATAAGTGACCCCTCCTACCGTCTTTAGCCCTTCTGGCTTCCCCCACCAGCATATATATTCTTTGGGTTTTTTTCTGTGATTCGTGCATTTTTATATTGTTTTCTATTTTTAATTTTCTTGTCATACAGTAAGCCACAACTTGCCTACTTGAATTCTCCACATTTGTATCTTATAGCAGAGTGGAACTGCAAATCAGGAGACTAGATTTCTTTTTTTCTTTCTTGTTTTGAGGCAAGGATTCTCTGTGTAGCCCTGACTGTCTTGAAACTCATTCTGTAGAGCAGGCTGCCCTCAGAGATCCACCTGCCTCTGCCACCCAAGAGTTAGGATTTTTTCTCTTTTTAAGATAGCATCTCATGTATCCTAAGTTGCCCTAGAACTTGTTATGTATCAGAGTATAACCTTGGACTTCTGATCTTCTACTCCACAAGTTCTGGGGTCATAGGCATGGCCACCAGGCTCCGTTTATGCAAGGCTAGCGATGAGACACAAGGCTTCCTTTGTGCAAGGCAGTACCCTGCCCACTGAGCTACACTCCCTGCTCACAGCACTAGATTTTTCCATCATTTTATTTGTGAAAACACAACCACAAAGAAGCCACGTACATTTAAGTCATGAAAAAAAAAAGTAAATTGCTTTGCAACAATGAAAGTCCATATGATTAAAAACATTTAGTCTAAATTGTCGCATGGATGTCTGTTCACAAAGTAGCTACAATCTGAACTGACAATCACATTCTCTAAGTCCTGCCATGAAAGATGGAAATGCAGTTCAATTAACATATTTCTTCAGTTTATTTTATCCTTTTCCATTGGTCTGCCCCTAGATACCGTATTCTGTTTTATGAATGACACATTAGATAATTCAAGTCAGCTGAAACCTACGGAGAGTCGTAAACAACAACATATTGTTAAAATGCTCTATCTCAATAAAATGAGACAATAAATGAAGCCTTTAAAAATACATTCGCACATAATATAACAATCTAGGAATGAACAAATTTTTTTAATGAAAATATTTGAAGTGGTTTCTTACATTATCTGTTGTTTCTGTCAGTATTACCTTATGGTCACTAAAACATTTATTCTATGACATATATACATATATATAATTATATATATGATGTATATAAAATATATTCATACCCTATTGGCTATATATATGTATGTATATATAAACACACACACACACATATATGTATATTCAAAGTAGACCCATCTAATGACTTGAAACCTTGTGTTTTCATTATTGAAACTGAATTCTAATAATAAAGAAGACACCTGCTGAAACATGCAAAGTGGTGGGTGTTTGTCACAACGTGTAACAAGCAACTGCACTAGGTATTTCTCTATAGAGCGAAGGAAACAGAAATTAGAGTGTGACCATGGATGCTCTGCTCTACCAGTGCTGGCCCTGGGCTGCTCCCACCCTTCTGGGTGAGTGCTTAGAGACAAAAGTGCCCCCCTCCCCGTGCTTCTCATGGATTCTTAACTGCAGAGTTGGTCTTGGATGGAACTAATGCTTGCCAAGTTTTCAAGCCACAGACTTTCTGGTTCCCCAGGAATAAATGTTTGCTCTATTGAAGATGGATCATGGGTAAGTGTGGGGACAGGACAGAAAGTGACAGGCTGTACTTTTTTTTAATCTTTAAGAGAACCACTTGAACTGAGCCTCAGTTTCCTGATCTATGAAGTGCTCACCATGTACCAGACAGTATTATCTGGTTTAATCCCCACAGTAACTTAGAAATAGGTAATAAACAATTGTTCCTCGTAGTTTATAGATTTCTCTCATGTTTTATAGCTAAGAGAAATTATAATAAAAGACATGGCAAAAATGAAGATATTCTAAAGAGGGGCCACTGTTGTCTCTCAACTTGACTATTAGATTCTTCAAAGGCTGGAAAATTTCCTCAGAAATCTCATGCTGGCAGGAGGGGAAGGTATCAGTGAGAGGGGAACTTGTCTCCTTGGGAGAGAGTTCAAACAGATCCAACAACTTGTTAGATGCTGTACCAGATGAGACCGAAGCCCAGACAGTTCTGAGTCAGCCGTGAGGTGGGCAGTCCCGTGACTGGAACTGTGTAGATATGCATATCCTCGCCCCTCTATTTAAACTTTGACCTTACTCCAGGATCCTGAACAGGAGTTCTCAACCTGTGGGTTGTGACCTCACAAGGGTTGCATATCAGATATCCTGCATATTAGATATTTACATTGTGATTCGTGACAGTACCAAAATTACAGTTATGAAGTAGCAACAAAAATAATTCTATGAGCTGGGCAGTGGTGGTGCATGCCTTTAATCCCAGCACTTGGGAGGCAGAGGCAGGTGGATTTCTGAGTTCAAGACCAGCCTGGTCTACAGAGTGAGGTCCAGGACAGCCAGGGCTACACAGAGAAATCCGGTCTTGAAAAACCAAAGAAAAAAAAATAATTCTATGGTTGGGGGGTCACCACAACACGAGGAACTGTATTAAAGGGTCACAGCACCCTAGGAAGGTTGAGACCACCGATCCTGAAACTGGATTTGAGGGTTTGCTGGATCCCTTTGTCTATCTGCCTGATGTAGCTGTATTGAATAAATCTCGTTTTTCTGATTCTCCTTTTGATTTGACTCTGTTGATTGACTTATTGAGGATGAGTGGCTGAACCTGACTTGGGGCACAGGCTGTGACCCCCAAGCTCATTAACAAAACAATGTTTAGAAAAGTTGGATGAGTCCCTCAAACAGAGCAACCAGCAGACCTGGGGGTCCTGCCAGGCGGTCTGCCTGGAGGCTTTGACCTCAGAACTACTTGGTATTAGCTTGGTATTAGTAGTTTCCTTTCAGAAGGAATGAGGCAACATCTGTAAGACTCTGCTGTGGCTTGAACTGCAACGTCCCCCATAAGCTCATGACTCCAATCCATGTTCCCCATCTAATGGCATTAAACCACGGAACCTTCAGAAGGTGGGGTCTGGACCCAGAAGGTCCTTATGGATGGACCGTTGAAAGTTAATTCCTCTCCCTGGTTTTTACTCTTCCCTCTGCTTCCTGGTGCTTCATGATTAGAGGTGCCTCCTGCTCTGTGCAAGTTTCAGGACAGCCAAACGTAGGCACCGAAGGAAATCATTGAAAACAGAAGGCTGGTGAGAATATGGTTGAACAAGGGGCCATGGTCCAGCCCCAGCAAGCAGGAGAACCCAGCAGCTTCAGTCACGTGGTTCTGGCTTTAGAGTCAAGAACAGAAGAAAAGTGGTACAGAATTTCCTTCAGTTGCTGATGCCAGATGTGTGGCAGGGGTGCCCCTGCATGGAGGCCCCAAAATGCCATTGTGTGAAGCTGTGAAGGTGAAGCCTAGATTGCTTTGAGGACCCCAAAATGTTAGAGATGCCAGAACTTGGGATACTTGCCAAGGAAAGCTGCTAACAGGGAGGGGAACCAGTCCCAGAGAGAGAAATGTGCTGCAGTCAACAAAGCTGAAAGCATTTGGAGATCTGAAGAGCATCTGACACCAGACATGGAGATGCAGAGTTTGGAGCTTGCCCAGCTGGGTTTTGGTCTTGCTTTGGTCCAATATTTCCTCACTGTGCTCCCTTCTCTACATTTTGGAATGGTCATGTATATTCTCTGTCATTGTATGTTGGAAGTATGTGATCTGGTTTTGGTTCTGATTTTACAGGGGATTACAGCTAAGAGATTGCATGAAGAGACTTTGAACTTGGGACCTCTTAACATTGTTGAGACTATGATAGACCATGGGAACTTTTGAAATTGCACAAAATGCATTTCGCATTATGTTATGGCTATGAGCCTATGGGGGCCAGGGAGTGGAGTGTGGTGGTTTGAGTAGGTGTAGCCCCCATAGACTCAAGTATTTGAATGCTTGGCCCATAGGGAGAGGCACTATTAGGACATGTGGCCTTGTTGGAGTCGATATGGTCTTGATGAAGGTGGATTTTGAGGTCTCCTATGCTCAAGCTGTGCCCAGTGACATAGTCTCTGTCTGATGCCTGGGTAGAACTCTTGGCTCCTCCAGTACCATGTCTGCCTACACACTGCCATGCTTCCCGCCATTATGAGAATGGACTGAACCTCTGAAACTGTAAGCCAGCCCCAATAGAGTTGGGTAATTTCCCACAGAAGAAGATGAACTTCTAGTTAAACCTGAAATGGCCTCAGCAAGAATACAAGTATACTCTCTAAGGTCATCCACAGAAGTCCTAGGACAACCTTATGTGTCATTTCTTGTCTTACCTCTTGTTTGAAGCAGGGTCTCTTGTTCAGTGCAATATACATCAGGGCAAGCCAGCTCTTTGTCAAGATTCCAGGGTGTTGAGGGAGGATTCCCCTGTCTGTTTCTTATCTCATGCTAGGCACACTGGGATTACAAATGCCAGCTACCACATCAGGCTTCATGTGGGTCACAGGGATTTGAATTCTGGTCCTTCTACTTACACACGTGCATTTTCTACCAAGCCATCTCCTCAGCCTCTGGGATAAGTTATTATCAGTCCCTACAGCATCACAGCCTGCCTGGGTGATGGTGGTGGGGCTGAGAATGCGCTGTCGGTGACTGTAGTGAGAAAGTGGGTCTTGCCTCTTTAACAGGCCTTCTTGGCCTCCATGTCACGCTCACTCACTTATGGCTTCTGTTTATGAATTTGTGCTTCATGTTGGTAAAACTCTTTCCATTTTTGCCTTTTCTAACTTGCCCACATTGTTTAATGAACTTGATAATGCAAGCTAAATGGAAACTCAAACTAGAAAAGGGTGATGGAAGGTGGAAGCTCCCTACTGCCTTAAAAGATATAGCTTCACACCTTCCATGTGTGGGTGATTTAAACTTCTTGACCAGTCATGTGTTTGTGACTTCTGCATTGCGATGACAAAGTATCTGACAGAAACAACATATGGGAAAAAGATTTATTTCAGTTCATGGTTTCAGAGGGGTACAGTCTATCATGGTGGGGAAGACACGGCAAATGGAGTTAGTTCATAGCAGCACGTCTCAGTTTGGGTTTTATTGAAGTGGAGGGACACTATGACCATGGCAACTCTTATAAAAGAAAACATTAATTAGGGATGGCTTACAGTTTCAGAGGTTCAGTCCATTATCATCATGGTGGGAAGCATGACAGTATGTAGGCAGGCGTGCTGGAGGAGCCAAGAGTTCTACATCTTGATCCACAGGCACCAGAAGGAGACTGTGTGCCACATCGGGTGTAGCTTGAACATAGGAGACCTCAGTGACACACTTCCTCCAACAAGGCCACACCTATTCCAAAAAATTACACTGTATAATAGTGCTACTCCCTTTGGGCCAAGCATTCAAACACTTGAGTCTATGCGGGCCATTCCTGTTCAAACCACCATATTCCACTCCCTGGCCCTGGCTCCCATACGCTTGTAGAGGTTATAGGTCAAGTGTCAGTAGAGTTGGGTTTTGGGTTTTTCTGATGACTGAAGGGGAGTTTCTGGCATCTTTGCTGTTCCTTAGCTTATAGATACAATACTCCAGTCTCTGCCTTTATCATTGTGTAGAACTCACTGTGCTTTTTCTCCAAATGCTACTTTTTGTACACACAACTCTCTCTCTCTCTCTCTCTCTCTCTCTCTCTCTCTCTCTCTCTCTCTCTCTCTCTCTCTCTCACACACACACACACACACACATCTCTCTCTCTCTCTCACATGCACACACATGATATATTTAGTCATTTATTGATTTTTCTTTTTATTAAGACAGAGGTTTGATATTTAGCCCTGGTTTATCTGGAACTTGTTATATAGATCAGGCTGACCTCAAACTTGTGAGAACTGTTGGGAGCCAGTTCAATTCAAGACTTTCTTAGGGTCTAGTCTGGACTACCCCCCCCCCCCCCATCCCATACCACATAAAAAGAAGAAAACAGAGGAATGCATCTTTTGTCTTATGTTTTAGTGGGTTCCATTTGTGGCTGCTGTATGCCTGGGGGAGAATCATGGCAAAGGGGTCGTGTGGCAGAGGACAGATGTTCACATCATTGCTGACAGGAAATAGAGAGATGCAGGAAGGAGCCAGGAGCAAGATATCCTCTAAAACCTACCCTAATGACCTTCTTTTGGTGGGGCCATACAATTCTAAAGTTTTCAGAACTCCCCTAAAAAGAACACCACCAGTTGGAGACCAAGCATTCAATATATGAGCTTATAGGGGACACTTGATATTCAAAGGTCTCTACTTTACCCAGGGTGCTCTGGAGCTAAACATAGCCACCATGCACTGATTCTAAAGATGGCCTCACTTCAAAGTACTGGGGATTTGAAAATTTGAATTTTGGGGGGAACACAATTCATCCAGAACACTTTCAAAACTTTAGATTTCTAAGTAAGATGCTTTTAGAGTCTCTTTGAAACACTATTTCCTACTGCTAAGGCCAGTGTAGAAAAGAAAGCCTTTCTTAAAAAATAGTGGAAACTACTGTCTGTCAGCTAGCTGCCATCAAGATGTGAAAGCGGACAATTGCTCAGCAAGGACAGTACACTCTTGGTTCTGTGGGATGTGTTGCCAGTCTTGGCATAGGGACTGAATGTGCCTCCCGGTTCCATCCCAAGGTCTATTATGTTACAATGAGTTTCAAAGAGGCAGAAGAGACAGTGGCTCTGGAGGAACTCAGTCCCTGTCCTCCTCTCTGCTCTGCTGGAGCCTCCATGATTGCAGGAGGAAGAAGTCACTTTGCTCTCCTCTCACACCAGTGGACCTACCTCACTCTTCAGCCTTGACTCTTGAGGGGCAAGCTGTGTCAGAGCCCTGCAGGTTTGGCAAGCTCTTCCACAGGATATGCTAATTGCTAAACATAGTCTGTTGTTGGTCTAAAATGCTAAGTGGTCCCAGGAGAGCCCATGGCATGGGATGACTGGAGAGCCAATGGGTGGGTGGCCCCAAATGGAGGCCAAGAATGACTCAGTTTGATGTATCACATGGTGACTTGAGGATCATGCGGAAGGGACAAGCTGTCTTTCTAGTTGGAAGGGTTGGCATGTGACCTGGTTCTTGGCAGTGGTGACATTTCCTTTGGCTTGTCCTGTCAATCACACCACAGGGAATACGAATTTTCTCTTGTATAGTGCTTCTGGCTGACATTTCTCAGCAATGGCCTTTTCTGAAAACTCCAATCAAGGAACTATAGAGGTCAAAGAGAGACAGCCGGATAGAGAAAGGGCTGGGACTCCATGGGTGATAGAAGCTCCATTCTGAGTAAGGACACATGAGACTGCTCACAGTGGCCTTACGTGGCCTAGGTAGGACCTAGAAATATTAAGGGCCAAAGTGAGGAGTGCAGCTGCATCCTGCCCCTGTCCCTATCTGTTACAACATGGTCCAGGGATGGAGGCGTGTGAGATTTCTGAGTGCCTGTGAGAAAACTCCGAGAAACCAAGATGAGAGTCTTGTTACCCCAGCTTCTTCAAAACCATGGAGCTGTTCTTGGTTGTGTTTTTCCACCCCTCCCAGGTGTTGCAGATAGAGTTACTTCAGCTTATTCTTTATAACTGTCTATTTTATTTGTTTATATACCTCTATTAAAAAAAACATGTTTTGCCACATGCGCCTTATTCTTATGATTGGACACTTTACTATGTGACTCTTAACCCTGAGAGTATTAATTGTCTGATGCTCTGAAAAGTTGGCTGTTGCATGGGACTTTAGTCTGCTTGTTTTTTTAGGTTCGATTTTCCCAGGTCCCACTGCCTTTAGAGAGGTAAACACCTATCTTTGCTTTTTTTTTTTTTTTTAAATCATGTTCAGGTAGATTCAGTGACCTGCTTTTCTCTCTTGTCTTGACCTTTCCCTAAGAAAATTATACAGAATTCCTGTGGTGGCTAATGGTTTACGTTAGGTTAAGGGCTTCTTGTTTATAGCGTTCAAGGCTATTCATCTGTTCAGTGATACCTTGTGTACGCACTGGAGATGGATACAGCTGTCCCCTGGCTTCCCTTTCTATTTATTTCACAATGCTAGAGATGGGACCAAGCGTTTTGCACATGCAAAGTAAGAGCTTTGACACTGGCATTCTTTTTCTTTTTCTTTTTAAATTAAGACAGAGACTCACGGTGGAGCCCTAGATGGTCTGGGAATTGCTAGGTAGAACAGGTTGGCCTTGAACTCACAAAGATCTGCCTGCCTCTGCTTCCCAAGTGCTGGGATTAAAGGTGCACATCACTACACCTGCCTTCCCTGACTTCTTGACCTGCTTCTCCTGAGTCCTGGGCTAAGTCTGGCCTGCCCATTGCTTCTCTTGAGATTCCTTGTGGCGTTTGCATTCCTGTCTCTTTTTCTCTAGCGTCCATGTTCTTCTGTTGTGTCTGTTTCAATGATCTCCTGGTTTGTGGAGAGCCTCTCTCAATCTGGTCTTTGCTGAGGAAAGTGTCTTTCTCAGCTTTCCATACAGAAAACCCACACCTATGTTGAAACACTATGAAGCTGACTGGCTACTAGAGCTTTCTACTTGTACAAGTTGTCTCAGGCAATCTTTAGCCTGGCTAAAGGCTGTTCACTACTCATTTCTGTGATCAACCTCATATCCTACCATCAGGTGAAACCGTTGGAAGGTACGCTTAGCAGACTGTTAGCTTCTACCAATCTCAAAGCTAAGAATGTCATCAGGAAGCATCTGAGACTTGGGATAGAGAGTTCCTACTTTGCTGCCACCTGCCTAGTGGATGTTTCCAGTGTATTTGGAAAATACCTTGATTTATACGTCTTTTGTTCTTAAATGGCAAAAGCTTCATGAAATTGCTTTCACGTTAGACTTTGCTATTCAGGGCAACTTGGATCTGTGTTCCCAGCCCACAGTCTTTCCTCTCTGGCGCAAGAATAAACTTACTCCCTTTGAGGTGAGAGATGTGTTTTGTGTCCACAATATTGACCAAGCTACTGAGACTAGCAGACAGTCATTACTGCTGATAGCAGATATGAGAGAGGGACTTGAAGAAAGGTGGGGATCGAGCATGTCAGGGGCCCGCTCAGGAAGGAATAATGGTTGTCCCTGAAAAAGACATAGGCAGAAAAGGAACCTGAAGCCAGTGGCAGCTAGAGCTGGGCTTGTGAGAAGTCACATGTGTTGAATTAGGATGCAATTGATAGAAAGTCTCCTACTGCAGCTAGGTGAACTAAATCAGGAAGCAGGGTCCACAGGAGGCCATAGAATTCGCAGTCACCAAGCCCCAGGGCTTACAGAAGAGCCAATGAGTCACAAAGCCTTGCGTTTGGAATCCTGACTTCTGGTTACTCTTTTTTCATTATTTTCAGCTGATTTAAAAGATGAGTTCCAGAAACGTTACATAGTTTGCAGATAGTACAGGCTCTGAAGGCTTCATCTTCTTCACACATTTATGTTGCTTTTGTAATAGCACGGAGTCTAATGAGTGATAGGCATGGTCCGGGCTTTCACTTGGCCTGCTGAAGTGGAAATTTCTGGTTTCTCTAGACTCAGTTGTGTCATGTGATGTTTTTCTGGAAACTGTCTTATGAGAGCATGTTTTTGCTGAAGCAGACACATGGGAGGATATTTTGCTAAGAACTCATAATTTTATTCTTTTTTTTTTTTTTTTTTTTTTTTTTTTGAGATAGGGTCTTTCTATGTAGCCCTGACTGCCCTGGAACTTGCTTTGCAGGCCCGGTTGGTCTTGAACTCATAGAGATCTACCTGTCTCTGCCTCTTGAGTTCTGGGATTAAAGGTATGTACTACCATGCCCAATTTATCTCCTATTTAAAAAACAAACAAAATCGAAAGTATAATCAGCCTGAGAAACCTGCCCACATGGATCACCTGCTGTCACGACCCAGCTCGTCTCTCTAAAGTTCAAATGTTTAATTTTAACCCTCAGGAACTCAGACTTTGACAGGGAGTCATTGAACATGTACCAGGCAGAGTGGCTCTATTTCAAAAGGCTTGTGTCCTTACAAAAGGGGAAGCTCAGGTACAGAGACCTATCTGTACACAGGAGGATGCTTTGTGTCTTAGTCACTTTTCTATTGCTGTGAAGAGACACCATGGTCAAGACAATGCTTATAAAAGAAAGCATGTAACTGGTGGCTGGCTTACAGTTTCAGAGGTGAGTCTGTTTCTTCGTGGCAGATAGCATGGTGGCAGGCAGGCATAGTGCTGGAGAAGAAGGTAAGAGCTATATCCTGCTCCACAGGAAATAGCTCAAAGCCTACCCGCAGTGACACACTTCCTTTACTCCAACAATGCCACACCCCCTAATCCTTTTCAAATAGTGCCACTCCCTAGTGACTAAACATTCAAATATATGAGCCTGTGGGGGCCATCCTTATCCAAACCACCATACCAGAGCTGATGAAAGTGGAGACCAATATAAAATAGTGTCAGCACCTGGTCAGGAGCCAGAGGCAGGCCTGGGACCAACTCTCCTCACAATCCCTAGAAGGAACCAGTCCTGTAGATACCATGATCTCAGATTTCTAGTCCCAGAACTGTAAACCACCACATTTGTAACTCAGACCAACCCATTAGTGGTACTGGCGAATTGTAGAGAGAATATCTTGTGTATTGTATGGATGCATCACTTGTCAATCAAAAACCCTGTGGCCTATAGCTTAGGCAGGAAATAGAAGGTGGGACATCTAGGAGGCACAAAGGATTCTGGGATAGAGCTAGGTGGGAGATTCACCAGGAAGTTATGACAAGATGGCCACTTGGTACCTGACACAGGTAGCTTGGTACCTTAGAACAGGTAACCAGACACATGGCAGAATGTAGATTAAAATAAATAGGTTATCTTAAGTTATGATTCTAGTCAGATAAGAGCCTAGCTATATGGCCGAGTTATTTGTAAATATACTTTGAGTCTGAATCTTATTTCTGGGAGCACGGAGCTGGGAGGAAGAACCAGGACCCACCTGCTATAATGAATGAGAAGCCTATCAGAACCATCTCCTTGACCATGAAGCCAGAAAGCAAACTGAGGTGGGGTCCCCATGGTCCCCCTTCAGACTGTGAGGTCAAAGTGTGGCTAATGTTTTCTGGGGTGTGAACACCAAATAACAGTTTGACAGACATCTCTGAGGGAAGAAGAAGAGCTGAGGAAGAGGGAGACAGGTCCACTGAGCCTGAGAGGTTTGGTTCCTGGACCTTCTGTTCTCTCAGCACTGGGAGATACATGGTGGCTGCCAGCTTTGAAGATATATGCCAACAGGTGCAGCACGGATGTGGGCAGTGTCTTCTACATGAAACATTCCCCAAACACACGCAGGCTCCAGGCGTCCAGACAAACAGGTCATCGTAATCAGAGTTGCGACTGCTTTCTGCCAGCTGGACTTGTACACTGTTTGCAACAGCTGGTCCCTGTTAACCTGCACACTTCAAACCAGGCATGCTCTCCCGACTAAGAGCCCTTGAATGGGCTTCCTGGAGACAAACCAAGTTGGAATGCTGCTGTCTCTTTGCCAGGTAAATCCATGAAAGGCTGTATCAGTCCAAAGGCGGCCAAGGGGCAAGGCACGTGAGTGAGGGACAACGTATTCTTTTACAAATGAAAAGAAGGCCACGCTGGTTAGAGGAAGAGCCACCCCCTGAGGCCGTGTGTGGTTTAGAACCTTGTTCTAGGGACAGATGATCTTTCATCATTCAAAGGAAGGTGTCGCAGGTCACAAGCTGTCACAACACACAGCCAGTCTCAGGTAAGGTTGACTGCTAGGACAGAAGAAAAGTATGTTTTTCTGTCCTACTCCCTCTCTCCTCTCCTCTCCCCTCCCCTCCCCTCCCCTC
>CM052715.1:49539232-49555108 GCA_028551405.1 Uromys caudimaculatus
GTTAGAGTCACACCAAGATACTTTATATAGTTTGTGACTATTGTGAAGGGTGTCATTTCCCTAATTTCTTTCTCAGCCTGTTTATCTTTTGAGTATAGGAAGGCTACTGATTTATTTGAGTTAATTTTATATCTGGCCACTTTGCTGAAGTTGTTTATCAGCTGCAGCAATTCTCTGGTGGAGTTTTTCGGGTCACTTAAGTATGTGATCATATCATCTGCAAAGAGTGATATTTTGGTTTCTTCCTTTCCAATTTGTATCCCTTTGACCTCTTTTTGTTGTCCAATTGCTCTAGCTAGAACTTCAAGTACTATATTGAATAGATAGGGAGAGAGAGGGCAGCCTTGTCTAGTCCCTGATTTTAGTCAGAATTCAGCTATGTTCTTATACAGTGCAGGACCACTTGCCCAAGAGTGACACTGCCCACAATGGGCTGTGCCTCCCCACACCAACCCTTGTCTTAGTTATGGTTTCTAATGTTGTAATAAAGCACAATGATCAAAAGCATAGTGTGTAGGAAAGGGTTTATTTCATCTTACAGCTTTCAGGTCACATTCTATCATTGAGGGAAGTCATGGAAGGAACCCAGGAAAAGAACCTGGAGGCAAGAAATAATCAGGAGCCGTGGCAGAACACTGTTTACTGGCTCGCTTTCTCATGGCTTGCTAAACCTACTTTCTTATACAGGCCAGGACCATCTGCCCAGGAATGGCCCTGCTTGCAGTGAGCTGGACCCTCTCACATCAGCCACTGATGAAGAATGTGCTTCACAGGCTTGCCTACAGGCCAATCTGCTGGCATTTTCTCAATTGCTGGTCCTTCTTCCCAGATGACTCTAGCTGGTGTCAACTTGACCCAAAGCTAACGAGCACGGGACATAAAGCAGTCTCAAGTTCCATCTGGAAAGGAGTCACTATTTCCTTTTCCTTTTCCAGGAGATCAGCAGGTCCCAGATAGGAGACAACTCCACAAACTGATCCCAGGTAAAACCTCCCATGGTTGAACATAAAACATTAACAAGACGTGAACTCCTATTGTATGTCACCAACATTTATGACCCTTTTGTTGTTACAGCAAACCAGCGTCAGCTGACTGATGTACCACTTCTGCTTGCTATCCTTAGCAAGAGCCTCACTTTCTGGTTAGAAGATGGCTAAATTATCCCAGTTATCATCTTCTGGCATGATGACATTCAGAGCAAGAAGGCAGGACTTCCATTCCAGACGAGAACAAGGGACATCTCAGGAGACTCCAGTAGAACTTTCCTTCACCATAATGGCTGCCCAGGAAAGAGGAAGGGGATCTCCATTCTGTTAGAAAAGATGGGTGCTAATGGCGGTGGTGGTGCAAACTGAACCCTGCCTGGGCTATCAGTTGAGATTAATGTTCATCTACACCAAGACCTCTTAGGTTGCCTAATGTTTCTCTGTGCCCAGTGGTTTGCTCCTCGGTTGTGCTTCAGTTATTGGTGATTATAGTAACTAAGAAGCCAATTACCTACAGTAATGTGTGCTTGAATTTATTCCTTCTAAAGTTATTTCTTTCCTGACTCAGGAAGAAAAAAACAGGAAACAGTATGTTGAATTAAGTGTTGGCGTAACTGTCTACTTTCCAGGATGGGGCTGTAGCTCAGTGGTTGGGTTCATCTCTAAAAGGTATGATGCTCTGAGCTTGATCTCCAGGAACACACACACACACACACACACACACACATACACACACACACACACACACACACACACGTTTATGGATCTGTCTTAGTTAGGTTTTTCTATGGCTGTTACAAAACACCATAACCCAGTGCAACTTGGAGAGGAATGCATTTACTTCATCTCACATGCTCTGATCATGGACTGTCATGAAGGGAAGTCAGGCAGAAACTCAAGCAGGCCAAGAACCTGGAGGCAAGAGCTGAAGCAGAGGCCCTGGGGGAACATTCCTAACTGGCTTGCTTTGATGCTCGCTCAGCCTGCTTTCTTATGAAAACTCAGGATCACTAGCCTAAGTGGTGCACCGTCCACAGTGAGCTGGGCCCTCTAACACTAATCATCAATCAAGAAAACTCACCTCGTGTTTGCCAACAGGCCAATCTAGTGGTGATGTTTTTCAATTGAGGTTTCTCTTCCTAAATGTAGATTCTAGCTCACGTCAAGTTGACGTAAAACTAACCAGGATACACTCCAATGTACCGCCAATTGTCAGACCGTTGTTTGCTTATTGCTGGGGGGGCATAACTTGCTGGGAGGACTCAATCTTTCCAGTCTGGGATCTGCTGTTGGCTGGAGAAACATGCTCAGAGAAGGCTCCAGCCCAGCGCTGCCTCCAAGGAGCCGGCACAGTGGATGCTTGCTTCCGCCCAGAACTGCCTCCACCCTGCAAGAATGATGGCTGTCTGGGGAACAGATTCCACTCTGGTCTTCCTTCCTGCTCACAAGGCTTTAAAGAGGGAGTTCTAGCTCTGGCCACACAGAAGCCACACATCCCAAGCCAGTTACAACCGGTAGAATTTCTCCTTGGGATTAAGTGATTCCTTTCTTTTTAGGGAGTGAAGCCAAAAAGGAGGAAGACCCTGAACTTCCGGCTGCTAGCCACTGGTCCTGCGGGGAAACCCAGTGTTACAGAATGAAATAGATGTGTTTGGAAGATGGAAGTCAAGGACAGAAGAGGGACCCTGAGTCCTAAGGCTTAACCACCCCGTTCTTCCCCTAGAGCAGTGGTTCTCAACCTTCCTAATGCTGTGACCCTTTAATACAGTTCCTCATTTTGTAGTGACCCTCCAACTGTAAAATGATTTAGTTGCTACTTCATAACTGTTATTTTGCTACTGTTATGAATCATAATGTAAATATCAGATATGAAAGATATCTGATATCTGACCCTAGGCTCACGACCCACAGGTTGAGAAACACTGCCCTAGATTTAGACAATTCTTGACCTGGATGATTTCTCATCCAGTAAATATGTTCAGCTATGTGAAGGCATGACAAAATTATTGTTAGATGACCCTAAGCTCAGAGATAGGACTAATAGACAGTTGATCCAGAATATAAAGAGACATTTGACCCAGAATATATAGCTCTAGCAAAACAAAAACAAAAACAACAACAACAACAACAAAAACCAAACCAAACATCAGCAACGCATCCAAAGGTGGAGAAAAATGGCCCCAGTGAGCATGTTTGCTAGTGAGAGAATGAAAAGCCTTGAATCTGGCAGACCATATTCAGACTGGAGTGTGAACGCTCAGATGGGAGCAGAGCTCCTGCTGCCAAGTCAAGGTGTGTGTGTGTGTGTGTGTGTGTGTGTGTGTGTGTGTGTGTGTGTGTGAACGTGTATTGCATATGTGTGAATGTGTATATATGTGTGTGCATACATGCATGCATGGGTGCGTGCGTGCGTGCGTGTGTGTGTGTGTGTGTGTGTGTGTGTGTATGAGTTGCTTCCCCTGGAAACTTTGAACCCATGACTATTAGTTCATTATAAAGAATAACATTTGCCTCAAAGGACAAGAGGGTTGCTGTTAATGTAAGAAGATTACTATTTCTCATGGAATCTGTGCAAGGGCAGTGAGCACCACCACAGAGTAGCTGGGAGGAGAAGGAAGAGAGGAAAGATGGCTTGGTTCTTGTGAACTGACTACACAGTTTAGAGGAGGTGGCTCTTTCTCTGTGGGGCAAGTGGGCATGGGTAGCATGGGGTGTAGATGGTGTAGGTGTTAAGAGGCTCTCTCTCTCTCTCTCTCTCTCTCTCTCTCTCTCTCTCTCTCTGAGACAGGGCTATTCTGGCTGTTCTGAGACTCATTATATAGACAAGTCTAGGCTCATACTCAGAGAGATCCACCTGCCTCTGCTTCCCGAGTGCTAGGATTAAAGGTTGTGCCACAATATGTCTGACTGCAAGGACATTTCTTAAGCCTCCTGGGCTGTCACTCATCAGTAAAAGCTGTTCCTGCAGCACACTCCAGCCTAGATGGGGGTGGACAGAGGACAGAAGCTCCTGGGACCACTCAGCCCAGTGGCGCTGCTGGGGAAAACCAGGAGACCATCTGTTAGAGGGCTAGTGACTCTCTCCTGGACTCATGGGATATTGTTTAATTTTAACAAACACATGGCCCTGATGTGCTGGCACTTCTGGCAAGAACACATTTTGGCAAATAGAAAATTGCTAAAAAAATTAACTCACATTTTGCATTGTGTAGCATCTGTTCCCCAACCCAAGGTACCAGCTCTGAAGTAACCTGACACTCAAGCACCTTCTCAGGCACCAGTCTCTGTGGGTGGCCAGACAGGGAGTGCCCATCATTTCTGTCTGCTACTGAAACCAGCACCCTACCCACTTCTGCTTTCACGATTCCAGCAAAGATAACCATTACATGGCATGGGGGTTTGGAATTGGTTTAGACTTTCCTGGTAGCCAGGAACAGAAATTCCATCCTGTTGAGCTTAAACCCAAAGTGGACTTTCTTATGGACACCAAGGTGCCTTTTTGGAATCCAGGGTAGGAGTGAGTTTGTGCTGGGAGACCCAAGGATCATGGAGCTCACATGTGGCCAGGGTTCACTCCATCTCTTATCTTTGTCCTGTGTATCCATTCAGGGTCTTTCTTTTGCTTTGTCTCTACAAGCATTGTCTCTTCTCACTTGGAAGCATGACGGGAGATAGACTCAGCCACCAAGGGAAAGGCTGCGGGACTCCAACGTGCTGAGAGACTTACTGTGCAAGGTAACATTGTTGCCTACTTCTGTATGGAGTCCTCAAAAGCCAGAGGATAAGCACTACATTAGTTGTGGTCAGGCAGTAAGGCCCTGGTTTCAGGATCCAATTGTAGTGTGTTGGCTGCTTTTGTAGCCATGTCTAGTGAGCAGGTGGGCCAGTTATAGGAAAAGGGCGGGACTGAGGACACAGTCTTGAGGATGTCCATTACACTGTCAGACTGGCCAGCACCCCTAGTCTATCTGCGTTCCATTCTGCTTTACTTGCTGAGGAACTGCTCTTAGTGAAGGTAGTGACATCACTAGGTGCCATGCACAGTAGCCATCACTTCATCAGCAAAGGGGCTACTACTGCAGGAGGCCCTCAAGATCGGGCCTATTGATATTGATGTTCCCTCATAGAAGGAGATTGTGGGTCATGAGACCCTCACCTGGAATTACAGCCACTCTCTTCACGACCTTCTGGTCACTTAGATGTGATTCTGCCTTATTTACGCACAGCCTCCTTGTCTAGGGAGATGCTAAAATACACAGACCGTGGAAGGTTAGCTGAAGTGGAGACTGTTGTCTGTGCAGCTATAAGAAAGTGGTCATCCATGCTGGGGCGAGGCTTTCTGGTGGTTTGGCTGCTTTGGTGCCACACGTGGTCCTGCAAGCAGCCCCTACACCCGTGCTTTGTAGATAACACCAGAAAACCCCTGGTCTCCCAAGTTGGACTTGGGAGCAGGCTACTGCTTTTTTACATCTTCCCTGTCCCAGAAGGGCACTCTCTGCATGTGCCTTTCTGCTCAGCATGCTCTCTAGTCCCATTCTTTCACTAGTTAGGTCTCAGAGAGACAGATATCTGTGAGTGGGAGGGTCTTGAGCGTTCTTCCTGACCCGCCCTTTATCACGCGCATGGATTTTGCCTGTTGTTTCCAGCTTTCTGGGGACCAGGGACTCACCACTCCTACCAGAAACCCTGCTTCACTTTCTGACTGTGGGTTGCTACCTTTATCATCCCTCGGAAGTGGCAAACGTCTACCTGCATTTTCTGGTTCTTTCTTCTGGCGTCTAAGGTCATCACCCTTTCCAACTGGTTTAAGGTAGTCATTATCCAGCCTGACTCCTTCTGGTGCATGTAAGTAGCATCACAACCTAAGTAGCCCCCACTCCTTTATTCCCCACCCCTTCCTACTGTGCCATTGCATTGAAGACTTCCTGCTCTATTGTCCACACTTCTCTTATGTGCTGTTATCTGCCAAGAGTCTTCTTAAAAAGCCTCGTTCAGCACTGGAAACTTTGCTTTAGGGATCCATTCTCAGCCCCGAGAACAGGTTCATGACTGACTGCTGATTCTGCAGAGAACATGTCTATTCACGGTCTCATCTTGCGCCTTTCCCCACTCATGATTACAGGCAATTTTCAGTCCGTGAAAGTGCCCTGACTTCTACGACTTAGAACCGGGCTCCCTGCATGCCTGACTTCTTCCTCTCCCAGCTTCTGACTCACCCTCAGTCCAGGGTGCAGCATCACTCCAGTTAAAGGCAGGAGAAGCCCCATCCAGTGGACTGGTGCTGGCTGGCCGGGGGGCTCATGTTCTGACTACTGTTTCCTGCCTTAGATCTGAGTTAGCAACTGGTTCTTTAGGTGGGAACCAGTTTAAATTCCTACTCCTAAATTAATCTCCTAGGTTAATTGATCTGACAGGTGGACGGGTTGCTCCCCTGCGGCGTGTGCCTGGTTACCTAGCAACCAGTCCCCCATCACCTTTCATCTTTGTCCTAGCTTTCTTTCCTGCTTGGATGCTGTGTCCTTACACATTACCATACGCCACCCAAAGCGGTGGTCTCAGGTACGCACCTGCTGTTCTCCCTTCTACCACTAGGGGCGGTAAGTATGCCTATACTGAAGACTCCAAAAGTGTCTCCAGCAGGTGGGGTAGATTTATGTTCAGATCTAAATCTTATCCGGTAATATCTATGTTTTTAAAAGCTAAAAATATTTGACAAAGTTAAAGAAATTTTAAAAATCAAAGTGGTTTTAGTACACAGTTCAGTTTTAGTACAGTGGTTCTCAACCTTCCTCATGCTGCGGCCCTCACATTGTGGTGACCCTCACCACAAAATTAGTTTTGTTGCTACTTTACAACGGTAATGTTGCACTATTTTTATGAGTCATAATGTAAGTTTTTTTTTGAGATAGAGATTTGCCAAAGGGGTTGCAACCCATAGGTTGAGAACCACTGGGCTAGAATATATTCGATAGATCATGTTTTATACATGTCTTTATTGTTCCCACACAGGGGAGGAGTCTGTTTTCATGTCCCTCAAACCTAGGCTTGATCCCTTCCTTAGTCTCACAGAACCCCAACTCCTACCCCTATACCCAGCTTAATGGAGCACTAATAGCGGTCATAGCCAGTAATAGTCAAATTATTACAGGCAGTTTTAAAAAAGCAACTTTATTGGTTAGTGTACTGGCTGGTTTTGTGTGTCAACTTGACACAAGCTGGAGTTATCACAGAGAAGGGAGCCTCCCTTGAGGAAATGCCTCCATGAGATCCAGCTGTAAGGCATTTTCTCAATTAGTGATCAAGGGGAGAGGGCCCATTGTGGGTGGTGCCATCTGTAGGCTGGTAGTCTTAGATTCTATAAGAAAGCAAGCTGAGCAAGCCAGGAGAAGCAAGCCAGTAAGTAACATCCCTCCATGGCCTCTGCATCAGCTCCTGTTTCCAAGTTGCTGCCCTGTAGAAGTTCCTGTCCTGACTTCCTCTGGTGATGAACAGCAATGTGGAAGTGTAAGCTGAATAAACCCTTTCCTCTCCAACTTGCTTCTTGATCATGATGTTTGTGCAGGAGTACAAACCCTGACTAAGACAGCTAGTGAGATATCTCAGTGAATAAAGTGCTTGCAGAATAAGCCCAGTGATGTAAGTCTGACCCCTAGGCTGACAAAGAGCCAGGTGTGGTGGCTCACATCTGGAATCCCAGGACTCCTGCTGCAAGATGGGAGGTGAAGAGAGGGGAATGACCCTTCTAGAATCTCCTGAGCCAGCCAGCCTGGAGCACACTGCCCAGCAGAGACAAAAGATATCCCGCCTTGACAGGAGATGAGGAGAGCTGATTTCCCCACGGCGAGCACTCACTCCTTGAAGTGATAAATCAACTCTTTAAAAAGGTTTAGGAAAGCAAACTGAGATTACACTTTCAAAGACTCACCCATGCATCCTCTACACACACACACACTCATACACACGAGCGGTTGTCACGGTTCTATTGTGTGACCTCACTCACAGACTCAAAAATCTGTGACAAATCGGCTCAGAAATGGAATCCAAGGTTAACCCGTAACTCTTGAACAGGAAGGCTAAGGCACCAGCATGGATCCATTTCCTATTGCTTTAAAATGTGAGCAAAATAGTGTCAGCAGGCTGTGAAGTTAACATTGCCATGATACATCTTATGCACAATACTTCATTTTTTTTCAGTAAGGAAAAATATTTAGTAAGGAAAGGTATTACTCTTTCAATGGCATACATTTCTAGGTTAGTACAAATTAAGAATTGTTTTTAGTTGTACATGAATGCTGGCAACTTTGTTAGCTCTGACAATTATTTAAACATGTAACTTTGACCTAAGGTTTTAAAAAGCTGGTAAATTTGGGTCTTTGTCATTTGCTTAAAAAAAAAAAAAAAAAAAAAAAAGAGTGGGAGACAGAGAGAGAGAGAGAGAGAGAGAGAGAGAACAAGAGAGATAACTCTGCAATCAGAAGCACTGACTGTTCTTTCAGATGACCCGGGTTTGGTTTTGAGTGCCCACATACCAGCCCTCAACCAAGTTACTCAGTGTGAGGGGGTCCGAAGCCCTCTTCTGGCCGTGGGCGCAACACACACAGTGCACTGGCATTCACGTAGTCAAGTCACTCATACACGTAACATTTAAAAACAATGAAAAGAAAGCCATGTGAAAGTGTATGGTGTGTTCTTTCATGGGAGGGGACTCAGCTGTAGAGGCTGACCAAGGCTTGGTGGTTAAGCACGTGTTGCTCTCACAGAGGATCAAGTCGGCTCCCGGGACCTACACAGGATGGCTTCCAACCTCCTGTAAGTCCAGCTCCAGGGACTCCAAAGCCCTCTTCTAGACCCTATGGCCACGTGCACTCACACTACACATCCTCCCCTAAATGTGATTAAAGCTAAAATAAATCTTAAAAATAAGATTTTATAAACATACAATTCCCCTATGTAAGAGCACACTAGAGTCTCTCGGTGTGCCACAGAGCTGTGAAACAACACAATTTTAGAGAAATTTCATCAGCTCTGAAAGAAACTCCATATTCTTTGCTTGTCCCCCCCCCCATGCTTTCCAGCTCTCTCTATCCTGCCTCTGGTGACATAACACTGTTTCAACAGATTCAGCTATTCTGGATGTTTCTTATAAATGAAATCATACAATATATCTGCAACTAGTTTATTTTGCTTGGCATAACGTTCTCATTTTATTAATAGTTTATGTCAGTATTGAATTTCCTCCTCATTGTTAAAGACTGTTTATTTTTGTGAATGGACACACTATACTTTATTAGTCTGTTCACTGGTGGATAGTGAGTTGTGGGTTATCTCCGGTATTTTTGTTGTTAAGGACAGTACTGCTTAAACACATATGCCCCTCCCCCCGGATGTATGTGTTATGGCTTGGGCATCTGAGAGCCCATGTGTTGGGGTTTGGTTACCAGATAGCAGGCTTTTGAGAGCATTTGGATCTGGAGGGTTCTGACCTACTTATTTGATGACATTATGTGGAGTGGAACCTCGGAGGCAACAGTTCATTGGGAGGTGTACCTTGGAAAGATATGTCCTGTCTGCTGCTCCCTTCATGGGTTATTTCCCATGATTCCTGGCTGCCATGATAAGAGCAGCCTCTGGGACATGCACATTTGCACTGTCATGATGCTCTGCTTTCATCAAGAAAATACATCAATAGAACCATCTGACCATGGGCTGACATCTCTGGAACCCGAGCAAAATCAATCTCCTTTCCTTAAGCCATTTTTATGATAGGCATTCGTCAATGGGATGAAAAACAGGCCAATAGGACTTCATTTCTCTTAGGTGTCTTAGGGACCGAAATAATGAATCAGTATCTGTTTAACCATTTGAAAACTTGGTTAGTTGGTAGACAGCATCCCAAATGGCTTTGCCATTTTATATTTCCATGAGCGGTGGGCAGTTTTCCTGACCCTAAGAGGACACTCCCCTGCTGCCTCTTTCCTTGATTCCCTCTGGTGAACTAGCTAGCTTCCATGTTTTACATGTCTGCATCTCTTGAAAATTCTTTTCAAGACTCAGTCCCCAGTGAAACAGTCCTGGGGGCAGAGCCTTTGGAGTGATTACATCATAATGGCTCTGCCCTTGTGGATGGGACCATATCCTTCTGAGAGGACTGGAGGGAGCCTGCGTATTCTCTTTTGCTCTCAGTCAATCTTTCTCTCACCTTGTGGTGGTCTCAGAAGCACAGAACCTGGTTTGGTCACTCCCTCTGCTGGTGTCTTCATTCCAGACTTCCAAACCGCCAGAACTAGCTACAGGTGGTTCCATTTTCTTGGCTATGTCCACCTGGAATAATCTCACTTCAGTCAAGCTGAACTTGAGTGGGGTGATTTGGTTATGGTCATTTGCCACATGCTCTTAGCATTTTTCCTGAGCGTTGGCAGATTTTCTTGAATAGATGTTTTCCTTCACTCACTGTAGTCATTTGACAATTTACAGAGACTTTAGTCAGTCATTTAAAATACATCTCATCGGTTTTGCTTTTTTCACTAGGAAACTGGACTCCAGACCTCCTTTTGCTACCGTCTAGGCTCTTACACTCCTAGTAAAGACCACAGTCTCAGAATTTCTCATGACAAGAAATGCAACCTATGAGAGAGCAATGGCTTTTTGTTTTAGTCCATAGAAGCTTTGGTTTGAAAAGCCAGCGTCAAGGAAATCTTGACTGCTGTCTCTCCTTGAGTCCATCTGTGTTTCCATTTCCTCCAGACCCACTAGCGTGCACTAAACATTGTGCACGTGTGTGCATATGCATGTGCGTGTAAGACATTGCACCTTCGATGTAATTTTTTGTATGTCTTCATTACTCCTTGATTCATAAGGTTTTCATTTTTAATGCTGATATTGGAGTTTAATGCCAAACGGTTTATTATTGGGTATTTTACCATTGGACCCAAACCTGTTATGAGGACCAGGGCCATGATTTAAAAAAGAAACTAACCTGTGGCTCTTTCTATAGTGCTTATCCTTTGAAAAAATAACTGAATAAATGATGTAAATGGCATCTTATTGTCCCCACCTCCCTTCCAGCATCATTTTGGGGCATGCAATTTCATCAAAACACACCATTCCATCCCATTTCCGATACATGAGCAATGACGTCACGCTGTTCCTCTGACTTACCCGTCTTCGTAGGTGGAGCCTACACTGCGTCTTCCTACTCCAAGGCTCTTTTCCATCTCAGGTCTTCTGATCCCCATGCTCAGAACATTCTTCTCTTAGGGAATAGAATACCAGTCTCTCAGCAGTTCTAACATTTGAAATAGTTGAAATGATCTTTGTTGTTGTTGTTATTATTATAGTATTTTGCTTGCTTACTGTGTCTTCCTACTAGAATTAAACATCATGCAAGCACTCGAACTGCTGAATCCTCAGTCTCTCTCTCTTAAAGATTTATTTATTTATGTATGTTAGTACACTGTTGTTCTCTTCAGATGCCCAGAAGAGGGCATCAGATCCCATTACAGATGGTTGTGAGCCACCATGTGGGTGGTGGCATTTGAACTCAGGACCTCTGGAAGAGCAGTCAGTGCTCTTAACCACTGAGCCATCTCTCCAGCTCCAAGTCTGGCTCTCTTAATACTATCATTTGAACCCACTGAAACACTGTCCTAATATTGTCAGCTACACAATATTGTTTCTTTGGGAACACAGGAGTTTTGCAAGGTCTGAGACTCAGGTGGTGAATTTTTGCCTTCTAAGGTTAAAGGTGCCATTCAGATGTAAGATTAAATGGAAGTGGATGGAAAAAAATACCTAGACTATCCCATTACTCTTTGAACTTCCGTCAAAGCTTTTGTAGTTAAGTCACCAGGAGGGGGGTTGGAGGGGCCAACAAAAGTTACAAGGGCTGTCCTGGCCTTTGCTACCTTTCAGCAGAGCCCCAAAGGTGGAACAAGTTATAAAATATTAGACTGTCCTGTCCCAGTCTAATAATTATTGCATGGAAGTGCATCATTTGGCCCCGAGGGTGTCCACAGTTCAGCTAGTGTCCCCTGGCACAACACTGGAGGACAATCAGATACAGCTGGGGTTCAGAAGTTGTCCAAGAAAGCCCACAGACAGAATGGGTCTACTCAAAGAAAGCCAGGGTTTCAGGTAAAGTCACGGCTGATTCTTGTGAGTAGGAGGGTCAGGTGCCCCAACAGGACCCAGGCACTCCATCGAGGCAGCAAGGACATAACCCAGCGACTCAGGCTCCTGGGGATGAAGTTAAACAGGTCACACTTCAAAGGACAAGTGGGCACGGCGGAAGGAGCTCAGAAGTGCACGTCTGGTACAAAGGGCTCCTGCCCCATCCCTGCACCTCTCTCCCACCTGGGAGCAAGGGCAGGGAGAGGAGGGAGCTTTAGAGTCATCTCACTTTAGCCAAGTGTTAGAACTGGTCCTCAATTGATTTGACTGCAGCTACACAGCCAGCAGACTTCAAGACTCACTAAATTACAGGGAATGAAGCTAACCTTTGTATTTGTGGGAGGCCATGGTTGTGAAACTCGCCAGAGTGCATTTGAGACTACAAATGTGTCTCTACAGATAAAGAAATTGAGGCTTAAGTGGTAAGGTGGAAAGCTCAAGGTGACTCTGATCTGCATCACATGGGAGGGGACAACCTACATGTCCTATGCCTTGCTCCCTGGACCGCGCCGTCTAATATCAATCAAATTCATTCAGGAAGTGCTGAGAATCATCAATGTATCAAGTGGAAGAAAATGCCCTGTTGACATCTTAAACACACTCACACACACAGACACACACACTCACAGTATGGCCTTGTGGCAAACACCTTTAATCCTAGCACTCAAGGGGGCAGAGACAGGTGGAGCTTCATGAGTCTGAGGCTAGCCTTGTCTATATAGTGATTTCCAGGACAGCCAGTGCTACACCGTGAGACAGTCTTTTTTTTTTTTTTTTTTTTGACATTTAAAGCTTTGATGCCAAGTTGGGAGAGCTTTGGGCTGTCTCATGACCATCAAGTAGCATGGGACATAAACAAGGTCTTTTGTTACTGAATGTTATTTTCCGTTCCACCCTCACCCCTTGCTATTTCTAACACCTTTTTTTTTTTTTTTTTTTTTAAAGTAGTAAAACTCCTTGTAGCAACTACAAGCAAAAATGAGAGGTAATCAGAACAGTTGGCTTGGGTTGGAGATGGTGGTAATTAGAGTAACAAGAACACTTAATGACAAGAACACTTAGGCGGCAGGGTGAGGAGGGGCTGAGGAGGAGGGAGAGGCAGCAGAATCACTCTTCCTCTTGGTACGACATCCAGGATATCCGTGTATGTCTTCTGAGGCATATCTCCCTTCAGCTGTAGAAGACAGAGAAGGCAGAGGATGACTCAGAAGGCTGGTGTCTGGCACCATTAGCCAGGTGCCTCTGACTCAGACCCGCGGTCATCAGCTCCATCCTACCTAGCTGCTCCGGTGTTTCTACTCAGGCTGACTAACATCCCGGCCACTCATTAGCTGCCATCAGATTGGTGCTTCTTTAAGAATGGACTTCACCTTTCTCCAGCAGGGACCAGCAGATCACTCAGGGTCCAGAGTTTCTGTTGGTGCTTGTGACCTTCAGCTGCTTCAGGTTCTTCCATCCTTGGTGTGCAGTACCAACTTGAACCTGATAACTGGAAGAAGACATCCCCCCCTCACCCACCCACCAAGGCTGTGTCTACTTATGTGGTTCCTTTGGTCCCAGAGGGAATAAGAACAGAGAAGGTAGTAGATTAACAGTCAGCTTGGATTTGGTGGACCTGAGTTCAAGTTTTAGCTTTGCTATCTCATAGCCTACCATGTTGGGGAAATTGGTTGTGAACTCAAAATTATCTGTTATCTAAGATAAAGGTATTTTATAAGAATAAAATTACTAGAAAGGTGCACTTGACTGATACAGAATTGCCTGTTTCAGTAACTCATCCTACTCAAAAAGCCCATAGGGAGGTGCTCAAGGGTTCTAAACTAGAGGATGTACCTTAATTAAGGCCTACCTGGTTACTCTGTTTGCTCTGTATGTCGATCATGCTAGCGATTTGATTGGTTCTGAGGGCTGCCATTCATCTTTGAATTTCTTTTTCTTTTTCTTTTTCTTTTTTTGAATCTATCAGCTTTATTGGAGTTATCTACAGGACAATGGGGAAGGAGTTGTTGACCCCTAGCACAAGAGAGTCATAGTCAGTTGTTACTCTATAATGTGAAATAAGCATTTGATAAGAATTATGAATCCTGGATACTCGAAACACACATCTGTAGGCATATTTATAGGATAAAGAACATGTAGTCTAGGTGACTCAGTTTACCAAATACTCTTTTAACTATAATTTTTCTGAATTTCTTCATTTGAAATTCAGAATTTATTTGAATATATAGAATGCTGCCAGTTTTATTAGATATTCTGAAGGTTGTATTAAAAATTAGTTTTCATTTGGAAAGGATTATTTCTGTCTCAATGAATGTGTTATACAATACTATATTCTTCTGGCTTCCCCACTTATCTTCCTCTTGTAAGATTTGAGGGTGAACAAGTAAAACCACTTAATGCAAACTTTCCTTCATTGTCAGATTTTCAGAGTTTCTCCCAGCATAAAAAGTTGACACAATCTAAGATTTCAACATTGCATGAAGAATTTCATAAGGTTTTCATAGTCATACTAATTCTCTAGCATGTACCCTCAAGTGTTGAATAGAATACACCCTGCATAAAGCATATGCCACATTTTTCCCAGCAAAAATACTTTCCCCACAAAAATTTTTTAGATATTTTCATTGACCTGAAATGAAGTCAAAGATATTTCTTCATACATTGCATTTGTTAAGTTTCTCACCTGTATGAATTCACTGTTACATTCTAAGAGATAGGCCAAAAGTAAAGGATTCATACCTTCAACATATTTGAAAGGTCTCTCTCCTCTAAGTATTCTCTAACGTCATCTTTGAATTCTTAGCGGATCACTTAACGCATTAAGGAGAGCTAAACAGCTGCGCGTAAGTGAGAATTCTTTAATTTTACTTCTGATGATCTCACCTGAGGGGGTGAGGGAATTAATAAAAAGGGGTATGTGATGTCAGCCTCTGTTTATGGCGTTTAACAAGAAAATGTACATGCCTATTTCTCCATAGAAAAAAAGGAGAAATAAATAATATTGTGTTTCAGTTTAAAGCCACCAAGTGGCAAGAGGGTATGTGGTGCCTGCTACATGGTAGAAAACATCTCAGGGGTGTGGGTTGCTCTGATGAAACCCTCTGTCTGTTCAAGAGCAAACAGGGGAGGAAAGGATGTATTTGGTTTATTTTTCAGGTTACAGTCTATCATTGACTAAAGTTATGACAGGATCTGAAGCAGGAACTTGAAGCAGAAATCACGAAGGAATTCTTGCTGACGTACAGGCTAATGCTCAGCTCGCTTTTACATACAGCCAGGACCACCTGTCCAGAAATGGTGCCATCCATAGTAGGTGGGGCCTCCTGCATCAATTATCCATCAAGACACTCTCTTACAGACATACCAGCAGGCCAACCTGATTCTCTCAAATTTATTTTTTTGAGATTTATTTTATGTGTATGGGTGTTCTGCCTGCATATATGGCTAAGCACCACAATGTGTGCCTGATGCCCATGGAAGCCAGGAGAGAGCATCAGATTCCCTGATACTGGAGTTAGAGGTGGTTGTTAGCCACTATGTGCTGGGAACTGAACCCAGGTCCTCTGCAAAAGCTGCCAGTGCTTTTTTTTTTTTTTCCCTCCTTTTTTATTTTTGATACTTTATATACATTTCCAATGTTTCCCCTTTTCTGAGTCTCCTCTTTGTATACCCCCCATCCCCTCCCCAACCCGCCTCTAGGAGGGAATTCCACCTCCCACCC
>CM052715.1:49555608-49593619 GCA_028551405.1 Uromys caudimaculatus
CTCGTTGGCTACCGACTCCTGGTGTCCCAGGTGGAGGTTTCCCCCTTTCTACGGCGCTCGTTGGCTACCGACTCCTGGTGTCCCAGGCAGAGGTTTCCTGCCAGTGCTTTTAATTACTGAGACATCTCTTGGCCCATAAACCTGATTTTCTTTAATGTCTCAACTGAGACTTTTTATTTTTCAGGAGATTCTAGGTTATGTTGGGCTGAGGTCAAACAGGACAGGTAGAGAGAGGAGACTGCCCATCGGGGTGCCAGTGTGACTCAACCAAGAAGTCAGTTGAGGTACTGATAACATTCAGTGACAGGTGGTCTGTGAAATAAACATGCCATTATAACTTGCTTGGTGTAAGCAGGACATGGACTTCTGCCTGCCAATGGATCTATACCACAGGAACAGACACGAAACAAAATCTCACTAAAAGGAGAGGAATTGCTTTCACCCTTCTGCTGGTGGAGCACTGTGCCAGCTAGCAAAGGAGAAATGTTTCCAGGGCTCAGGTCTTTATTACACAGTAGGGCCAGTAAGAGTAGATTTGGAAAGATGACGTAAACTGTTATCAGCCCAAGCCACAGGTTTACCTCCTCAGGCTCACAGTACATGCACTTGAACTTCTAGATAACGATGCCACAACCTTGCATTCTAAATAAGACAACACAACTGGGCTTTGCATGAGGGCTGTTCCTACTTTCTCCCAAATGAGGACACTTACAGTGTGTGTGGGTGCACACATGTGTCTGTACATGTGGGCTGTGGTAAGCATTTACAGAAAGCAGCCAACAAATTGAAGGCAAACTTAAACAAGAAATATCCCATACATGATGGAAGCAACCTGTAGACACAGGCTGATAACATCTGTGTGCAGTTTTGATTGCTATTCTGGATCAGCTGATGATCAGACAAGTTAACTTCTTCCCTTGTCAATCTCTGTTAAAGATTTCTGTAAAAATAAATATAGAGCAAAGCTCCCTTTCAGGGACAGTCAACAGGATCAGACATCAGACACATACAAAAAGCTAACAACAGACAGGCCACAGGGCACAAACTACAGCCAGAAGGAAGACAAAGGAAGAGAGGTGGAGAATTCACATTTGGGCTCGTTCTTGGTGTAAACTACTGTAAGAGGGAGTCTGCTTCTTCATTCCAAAACGTGACATTGCTACCCTGCAATTTCAACTAACCTTTTCTTTGGATCACAGAAGGATGAAGAAGCATCCCAGACGGCTCCATACCCAGTCATCTTCAGTCCTATTGTGCAGCAGCAACCCGGCTTTTCTGTTGGTCAGTTATTCCAGCCATTTTGATACGTTCTAGTTTGGAGGTAGAAGGAATCACAGGAGCTAGAAGGCTACTTCATCCTCTGAGCACCCTCTGGAAGCATTCCTCTTTGAGGGATGAGATCTTCAAACAGTGGAGCTTGAGCTATCAAAGTGAGGAGCAGAACTACTGAGAGTGTTACTGGGCTTAACTACTGAGAAGGGTGAGAGGGGATACTCATTTACACTCATTTTCATTTCTGGGCTGTAGTTTTGGCTGTGGAAACAGCACCATGCAAAGGTTATCCAAGTGAGCATTCTGTACTGTTGTAGAATCTCTTAAAAAATTGTTTTGAGCCATGGTCTTGCCGTGGAGCTCAGATTAGCACTGAACTCACAATCCTGCCCCAGCCTCTTGAATGTGCTGATGATAGGTTTGGGCCACCACACCCAGCCTTCCCTCTGCCTTTATCTTCAGCCTAGTTGCTCACAAATGATGGGGTATATAGTAAAAAGCAGCTTTCTTCACAGGCACGAACTGGTATCTGTATGTTTTATGATATAAGATCTACCCCCTTGATCAGAAGCAATTCTGATGTGGTACGGAGAGCCTTGACAGTAAGGTACACTGGAGCCTACAGGTGGCAGGGCTGGCAGAAGCATCAGGGACAAGAAGGCAAATCCAGAAGCAGATCATGTGACTATATCAGAGAACACAATCTGTGCTCTGTCCACAATAGAATATCCAGTATAGTCAATCTGAGGGTAGGTGGCTGCCTAGTCCAACCAAGGAAATGCCACACTGGGGCTCATTGCTGCTCTCTGCTGTTTTCAGAATAGGCAATCTCCAGTGGCGTGATTCAGGTCAGTCATGGGCGGGGGGGAGGGGGGGAAAGAAAAACCCATGTCGTTAGCCAGTGTATAACCTCTGTCTTGCCACTGTGCCCACCTAAGTTATGGGAATATTGAGCTGATATTCATGGGTAATTTAGTTTTGTGGTTATATGTTTTTGGTATGAGACAGATGTAGCTCGTTCACTTGGGACAGAATATTTGTGAGACTTTCCCTATTTTGAGAGGCCTTCCCCAAACCTCTTTGTCCCTGTTATCAGTGTCCCCATCCTGATCCTTCCCGTTCTCGTCAGTCAATTTGCAGATCACTGTAGCCTCAGGTCTCTAGCATTTCTTCTGCACAGGGACCTATAGTTCTGCTAAGAGGGAAGAGTTTCCTCTCGGGTGTCTACATGGGGCTTTGAGCTGACCAGATGTCTCTTTTTAGGTATGATCTTGACTGAGTTTTTTTTTTTTTTTTTTTCTTTCAGAGGTACATATGAGGGAGGGACTTGGAGGGAAATGAAGGTGTGCATTGAAGGAAAGTAGGCAACTCATTAAAGGAGCCAGAGTCACCTGCTCATGCAAGACGCCTGTTCCCTCTGGAGCTGCCTGGATGTGGTGTCTCATAACATTTCTACTCCAGGACACTTAGTTGCTGTATCCATCCAAGCTAATGACCACATGGGACATTAAACAGTCCCTGATAGGGAACTTGGGCTGCATGGTGATCTGAGGTCCTATTGTGTGAAGGGCTATAAAAGGCCCAAGCATGGCAAACATGGAGCTACATTTTCCCCCAGTGTCCTAAAAAAGCCTGCCTTCATTTTATGCTTGCTAGTTTCCACACAGCTTACCTCTCTGCCAGAACACTTTGAGATGATGTTGCATCCGGAGATCAAAATGCAGATGCTGTATAGTATAGCTATGTCGACCCCAGGAGAACATAAGTTTTAACGGGGCAACTGTCTTTGTTTTCTTCATCAATGTTTCTCAGGTACCTAGAATACCACCAGGCCCACTGTAGCTCTTTGGTAAAGACTTGCGAATAAATAAATAAAACAAAGGATAAGTGAGTGAGTGAATGAGTAAACCAAAGATAACCTAGGCTCAGAACTGTGGAAATTCTGGGCTTGGAATCTGAGGCCTATTCCACACTCTACAATTTAACAGTGGCTACGGCATAGACCTTTTCTGGACCTGTCCTGCATCATGTATAAAATAAGATGGTTACTTAGTCATTCAGTGCATATCCGCTTTGATTAACATCTATAGTCGCCTCGGCTCACAGATTGCTCCATTGCAATTCTTTCAAGAGCTATTCTTTCACAGTGCAGAACCTCAGTTTCAAAACTCCCGCCTTTCATAGGCCCCACCCACTCAGCACGCCCATCTTTAGGCCCCGCCCTAATTCTTCACACTCCGCCCGCAGGGCAGAAGCCCCGCCTTCCCAAGCTGCAGTCATCCAATGGCCGAGATACACGGCTAGGTGAAAGCGAGGGAGCTTTAGGTGTCCGGCTGGCGCCTGACCAGAGTCTTGGGGTTCTGCTCTTCTCAAGCAGTCACTTCCTCAAGTTTCCACTTAGACACGAGGCTCACCAGCCACCTTACACTCTCCTAGAAGGGTCGGCTGAGGCTTCACAGCCCGCTCGCCACGCTTCCCAGGAGCCCTGGGTCTTCACTGGCCGAGGCTCTTTGCCCAAAGCATTCTGGAAGTTGTAGTTCTTCTCCTCTAAGTTTCCCTAGGTCCTATGGGGGAGGTGGCTCTCACGAGACTACAATTCCCAGAAGCCCACGCAAGACCGTGGTCACGTGGCTACAAGGATGCGGGCTGGTGGGCGGGGCCGGCCGGTGCTCCGCAGCTGAGTGTGACAGACAGAGCCGGCCGGCCGCCTGGGCCCCCAGAGACCCTGCCATGGTTCGTGCGGGCGCCGTGGGGACGCATCTCCCCACGTCCGGCCTGGACATCTTTGGGGACTTGAGGAAGATGAACAAACGACAGGTAACAGAGGCTATGGTGGGGGGTGCGTCCTATGCACCGGGACCTGCTGCGGCTGCAGGAGTTGGGGCTTCCCTGGTGAAGCTCTCTAGGGCAAGGACAGTTCCGTGTGACCAGAGCTCCCTGTCACCCAGAGGCCCTAGGTTCAGATCTTCCTAGACCCACGTGTGGGCAAGTGATTGCATTCTTGTATTGATAAGAGCAAATTGGGGAGGGGGTGCGGGAAGGGGAGCGCAATGGATGTCATATGCGCTTGCGGAAGTGAAGGGAGATGACTGGAGCGCGAGTGACAGCTGTCTGCGCGTTTTGAGGACCACTCAGTGAAGAGGGTACAGCTTTCCTTGTGGCGCTCCAGAGGCCTGGCTGCGCACTGTTGCAAGTGGCTAAGAGGCTGACCGAGGGGAAGGGAAGAACTTTCTTACTGTGGAACCTCCCAAAGGGGTTTCTTCTGAGTTTGAGGGGAGGGTTGGTTCTCGGGGCGTGCATCCTTGTGCCTGCATCCTAGGTGGTGCTCAGTCATCGTAGACCGAACCAACATTCATAAAAGGATTTCAGAAGTTTCCTCTAACTTTCCAGTCCTTCCTTCTTACAGCACGGTCTGTGGAGAAGGCCATTAGGGTTGGGGGTGGGGGTGGGGGGAGTGTCCTTGGACAGCTGGGCTTCATTTTCCACTGCTCTGTAAGAAGCCCACTGAGGCAGTTTCTTTTTGCCCCCCCAGCCCCCACCTCTTACTGTACACCAACATTTCCTTCATTGGCCCGGAAAAGTATGATCGGGTTAGCTTCTGGGCACTGTAGTGCTCCAGTATCCTGACAGATGGCCACTCTGCTATTACCAATGATGATACACCATGGTAAGATAAGTAAGGTCTTTCTTGAAGAGGGTTTGAATGTTTTTGAACATGGTGTTTTCATGATTTGGATGGCACTTAGAGATATTTGTTCCACTATGTAGATATGGGGACTGTGAGAACAAGAGAGCACGTATCTCCCTCCCTCTCCCTCAGCCTCCCTCCTTTGTCTTTACCATCTTCCTTCCTCCCCTTCCCCACTTCTTCTATTTCTCTCCCCACATCTTTTTTTTTTTTTTTGTAGAATTTCAAAAACATGCAGCCATATGGGACAGTTTGGTGACTTGAATTTCTTGAAATGATTAAGATCTGGTTATGACTGGCTGTGCTGATAAACTTCTGTGGTCTGTGTGTTTAAGAAGAGTTTTAGTAGGGAACATAACATCACTAGCTTGGAACAGCAAAGACTAATGCCTCCTGTTTGTAGACACTGTTCAAAGGAAGAACAGCCTCATTTTAAATTTAGATTATTGGATAAAGTTTTTAAATGTTTGGTACTGATTACTAATGGCTGCCATTGCTAACTAGCAGGTGTGTGTGTCAGTCCCTCACTCAGTCTGCCCATTGTGTCACTTGAGTCAGTAGCTTGTTGTGTGGCTGGTTCTGCTGGTCTACTGATTAAAATTTAGAAGTTCAATTTCTGTACTGCGTTTTTATAGTTGGAAAAAAATCCTTTTGTCTTTTCTTCGTGCTTCTTCTTTTCCCTTCATAACAGGGTCCTGTGACACCTTGTCAGGCTACAAAGCAGGACCCCCTTTCTCTACTGCCACCACTTACTAAATAAGAGCCACATGCAAGACAAGGGCTCTTTGTTTCTGCAGTGAGGAAGAGAGGAAGTAATACAGTGACTGGTGTTTTTGCTGCTCTGTGCCCAGAATATCTGGCTCGAAATGTTTGCTTAAGACCCCTTGGAACTTGCTGATTCCAGTGACTGGGTGTGGGCTTACTTTAAAGCTCAGATGGGGTCGTTATTTAATGAGCTGAAATGAGGAACAACACAAAGCACCATGCAAATGTGATCGGGGTATATTTGGAAGGGGTTCAGCCTGTCTGTAGTTTGGTTAAATTTATGTTTCCTGGTTGCCAAGCCTGCACTCAGATTTGTGGATGTTTTAAAAGGTAGGGTTTCAGAAGTATGGCCCGTGGGGAGTTCTGTTGTTAGGTTTTTGTGTGTTTGGCTTTCTCTTTAGCCTTTATCAAAGGAAGTGTTATTGAGGAATTGACTTTATTACCTCACAATGATTTGTTTTCAAACACAGAGAATCAGACTAGAAAATGTGTTTTTAACTCAGAGTTTTATTCAGTAAGTGGTAAGAGTCTGTAACTTGCTCTTTGGCAAGATAGAGACTGGTGGTCTGAAAACCTATTAAGAAAAAAATTAACGGTCCTGTTTGGGACTTTCCCAACTAGATCTGTAGTTGATAATGAAACAGCCGTTGTTTTCACACACAGTCCTCTCAGTCAAGCAGAGCAGGAGGAGAAGGCTTGTAGCGAATGACATCCGCTGTAGAATCTCTTTTCTTTTTGTTTTGTTTTGTTTTTGCTCTTCTGGCAATGCTGTGATCATTTCATAATGTGAAAATGGATACAATAGCCAAGTGGTTAAACATGGCCGGTGGCTTGAGTATTGAGTTATCGTTCTTTTTCTACTTTCATATTGATTGTACCACATTGGAACACAGTTCCAGAATGGAGTTGTGTAAGAATTCTGAGTGCTCCTGGGAAAACTCCAACAAGATAAGAGTCTGTGACCTCAGTTTTTTTTTTTTTTTTTTTTTTTTTGAAACGCAGACTGGTTGTGGTAGTGTTATGCTCTGCCCAGGTGCAGCAGATAAGAGTGAGTTTACTTCAGTTGTTCTTATTCATGTGCCTCCATGTTTCTGCAACATGTGGTTTGTCCCTGTGATAGAACACCTTACTTGCGTGATTCTTCTTAACCCTCGTGTATAAATTGCCCGATGCTCTGAATAAAGTTGGCTATTGCATGGGACTTTAGTTTGCCTCGTTTTTAGGTCTCACTCTTTCAGATTCACGATGCTAACTAGAATGATATACAGCACCAAAATACCAGTTACTTTAAACTTCTTTTTAGGTCCTCTTTTCAGTTGAATCTTATGATTGCTTCAAGTCCCCTCTTTCCACCGGGTGGTAATATTGGCATTTCCTTTGTTACATCATCTCAGTACATTTCCATGTCTTACTACTCCTCAAAATTATTACTATTAATGGTCACATTTTGAAGAATTGTTTTAGTGTTTCTGTTGCTGTGATACCACACCCTGATCAAAAGCAGCTTGAGAAGGGAAGGTTTATCTCATCTTACAACTTATAGTGCATTATCCAGGAAGACATTGTAGACACTTAGAGGCAGGAACCATGGAGGGATGCTGCTTACTGGCTTGCTGCTGATGGTTTTCTCAGTCTGCCCTTTTTTTTTTTTTTTTTTTTTTTTTATATATATACCACGCAGGACCATCCTCCTACGGGTAGCACTGCCCACAGTGAGCTGGATCACCTCCCCAACATCAATCATCAATGAGGAAAATTCACCACAGGCTTGCCCACAGACCAATCTGATGGAAGCACTTTCTCAATCGATGTTCCTTCCTTCCTAATGTCTCTAGCCTGTGTCAAGTTGACTTAAAACTAGCCAGCATAGGAAGAAAATCAATGCTTGGGGCTGAAAAGATGACTCAGTCTGGAAAGTGCTTGCTTTACTGGGTTCGACCCTCACTCTCCAGAAATCCATGAAAAAGAGCCAGTGTGTTTTAATCCTAGACTGGGGAAGTAGATACTAGGCAGACCCCTGAAGCTTGAGTCAGCCTACTCCAGACTATTTAACAACCTTGTCTCAAAAAATCAAGATGGATGGTGTCTTAGTTAGGGTTTTTATTGCTATAAAGAGACACCATGACCACGGCAACTCTTAAAAAGGAAAATATTTAATTGGGCTCCTTTACAGTTCAGAGGTTTTATGGCTGGAAGCATGGCAGCACTCAGGCAGGCATAGTGCTGGAGAGATAGCCAAAAATTCCACATCTGGATTGGCAGGCAACAGGAAGAGAGAGTGACACTGGGCCTGGCTTGAGCATTTGAAAGCTTAAAGCCCACCCCCCAGTGACACACTTCCTCCAACAAGACCATACCTACTCAAACAAAGCCACAGCTTCTAATAGTGCCACTCCCTATGACTCTATGGGGGCCATTATCATTCACACCACCACATAATTACATCCTGAAGAAAGACACCTGAGGTTGATCTCTGGCTTCCACACAATGCAGTGAGCACTTGTGTGTGTGTATATATATGTATAAGTATATATATATATATATATATATATATATATATATATATATATATATATATGTATATATATATATATGTATAAGTATATATATATATATACATATACACAGAGAGAGAGAGAGAGAGAGAGAGAGAGAGAGAGATCAATGAGTTGTAAGTCTACTATCCTAAGATCACCTTTGGGTGTGCCTCGGACCACCTCCTGTGCTTATAGTTTGCCAAAGGTCTTCTTGTAGTTGACATCTTTTCACTCAACATGCTTAGTATTTGATACTAAAGTTGTTTACTCATTATTTGAAATAGTGGAGTAATCTGCCGTTTCCTATCTTTTCCTCATTATTAGAAATAAGACTGGTGTAAATATCTGTGGACTCCAATTTTCTATCTGTCACTGTTTCTGATAAATTCCTTGAAGCAGGAACCCTGGACTGATAATAATCTTTTGATATTAATGTTAGTTGAGAGTGTTTACATCAACTTGCATTCTCACTTGCAGTCCCACTCCTGGGTCTTCGCATTGATAAAACTCAAACTTTAAATTTGCTGGAAGGTGAGAGGATTATGGATTTGAACCTTAGCTTTAAGGTTTTACTTGTTGTTGGCACTCTAGTTTCCTTATAGTTGGTTTGTTTGCATTCAATATGTGTTAAAGGTGTTTGTCATTGTTTAGCAAATGGAATGCTGACTGTCGCCAGACCTGTGTTGAATATTGAGGATACAGCTCTGAACAAGGTGTGGAATGATCTCTGCCACTGTGAAATTCACAGAATCTAGTGTGAAGACAAGTGAGTGAGTGTGTGTACTGCTGGTGGTGATAGATGCTGCAAGGAGACACGGGGCTGTAGCGAGAACAGGAAGCAGGAAGGCGGGCTGGCCTGCGGCAAAGACTGGCAAGCTCCATGCTTTGCCAGCTTTTATAAAATTCTCTTGGCACATCGCTGTGCAAATCCTTTTAGATGTTGTCTGTGGCTACTTTCCCAGTCCCATAGCAGAGCTAAGTGGCGTTGATAGTTATTATGTGGCTTATAAACCTAAACTACTTACTATCTGGCCCTTTAAATAGAAAGTTTGGTGACTCTTGATTTCCCACATCGGGGAAGGCTTCCCTTGGACACTGCTGTTAAAAGTGGGACTTGAGAACCAGTGAGTTTTGGATATGCCAGAGTCTAGGGAAGGAACTTTCTGGGCAGAGTAAACCACTGGGTGAAGGACTTGAAAGGCACACGTACTGTTTGCAGAACCGATAGATGCTACATGTGTGCCTGGGCCTGGTGACTCGTACCAGCCAAAGCTGGAGAGTAGGGGTATCTGTCGGGCAGGGCATTTGAGGCCATAGTAAGAGAGCAGGCTGCAGCTGAAGGGGTTATACATAGCACAGGGGTGACCGGATGACATTGTAAGCAAGCATAAATGTGGAGTGGATTAGAAGACCTGTAGGAGCCCTTACCCAGCGGGGCTCTGTTAATGACTTCGATGGGCGTTATAGCAATGGAACTACTTTGGTGTTAGAAAAGATAAGGTCAGCTGTGCTGTAATTCCAGGCCGCTGGGGATCTCAGCGTTGTGAGGAGTTAGCCTGATGGTGCTGATGGCAACATTTGAAGGTTCGGGTGGAGGAGGAGGAGGCACTGTCAGAAGGGTAAAGTATTCAGAGAGTGGATGGAGTTTCCGCCTAGGGCAGGAGCTCCTTTGAGGCCTTTGGCTGTGGAGGAGAAGGGATATAAACATGGAAGAAGGCATAACATGTAGGAAGAGTTCACAGTGGAGTATCTTAAGCTGATCGGATGGGAAAGGTGTGGCCCAGTGGCCAGCCCCACCCACTCACTCCCCCACCCACCCGCCAGAATCTCTCAGCCAAGGTCCAGGGAACATGGATGCCGGTGTTCCTGCCTTGGTTCAGTTGGACTGCTTTCCTGAGCTTTCCCAAGTGATTCCTGTGTGTTGGCGAGGACCAGTCGTAGAGCACAATGGCCCTTGAGTTGGGGTCGCAAGCTGGCAGCTTCAGTGTCCCCTGGGACTGTGTTTGAAATGCATTTCTCGGGCCTGCCAAATGATTGCAGTATGTGTTTGAAAGCTACCGCTGTGAAGGATGGTACACGCTCAGACATCAGGACCCTGTAAAGCCACCCAGCACTTCCCTGCTAGATATTTCTGACTGTCCTTGGTTGCATTTCTGCAGGCCGTGTGCATTTTGAAAATTGTATTTTGATGTATATTTAACTTAAAAAAAAGTACACGTATTGACTGTGTAGCTTTATGGGGTACAGTGTGAAATTTCAGTCATGTTTACATTGTATAATGATCAAACAGTGATTAGCATCACTGTCACCTCAAACATTTATCAGTTGTCTGTGGTAAAGCTTTAAATATCTTGTCATCTCAGTATGTACAGTACACCCCTCTGTGTTAGAACACCAAAACTCAAAACCAATCTATTCTGTTTCAGTTAAAGTTAAATTTGAATATTTGAGGAAATAATGTTTAGAGCCATATGATCTGGCTCCTGTTCCAAGCTCACTTCAAAAGGAAGTGTGCAAGGCTGATAGATACTTAAGATGGGCTCTAACTTAGCTAATTTTACTTCTGAAACACACTAAAAGATGTTTAGTCATCAACTATTTCAAGCTAGGGAGTCCAGGCAAGGAAACAAGATTACCCAGGTTCTAGAAGCTGGAAGACAGAGGGAAAAAATAGTAACTGAAGTAGCCTGAGAACTAGAAATGCTGAGAGGCCGCAGGGAAGTTGAAGAAAGATTCTACCCCATGACGTGGAATCCTTTGAGACTCAGTTGGTGTAGCAGATGCCTTTAGAAATGGAGAGAAAAGAGCAGGCTGAAGTACATCTTCTTTCTCTGAAATTTGAGGCATGTGAGGTACCCAGTCCTCTCCAGTTCCACCAACTCCACTGACTGGGGTTTCCTCTCCCAGATAGAAGACTAAAAGGATAAATCGGAAGTATGTGAAGTAAAGGCTGCCAGGCCTGGGGAAGGTGTGCACACTACTGTTCCAGTGCCTGCCAGGCCTGGGGAAGGTGTGCACACTACTGTTCGAATGCTGTGTGCCAGGGATTGAAGGCTAAGGTGAGGGGCAGAAGTCCTGGAAGAACAGCTCTCACCTCTCAGCATGTCCAGACATGGAGAGAATCTGAGGCAGGGGCGAAGGGACCACATGGCCTTGCAGTAGTCTCCATTCCAGGGCAAATGGTCCAGGGGAAAGGACGAAGGTCACTAGAGCTGAGGGCTCCAAACTTGAGACAACAGAGTCCACATGGGTCTGCAAATCATCCTGACAATTGCAGGGCTTGGGGGAGGAAGACTGAGGCAGATAGGTACCAAAGGCAGTGCCTTCTTGCCTTGTGCGCAGGGCAGGGCCGGAAGAACTCTTCTCTTGGGTAGTGTTAAAGGTAGCTTTAGTTTTTGTGCCCCCCCCCCAGGAGGCAGGCATCCTGCTGACAGGTCAGCTACTGTGGGGAGGGAGCTGGGGTGTGTACGGGTGTTGATTTTCCCGTTAGTCCCCAGGGATTGGCAGGTCTAGCAGGCAGCTGTGGCAATGGAGAGTCTGTACCTCAGCACATGTGCACATGTGCAGCACTAAAGAGCCAGGTGAACCCTGTGGGTTGGAGGGAATTTCTGAGGTAGGGCTGGAAAGCTCAGAGCCTTACTCACCGCTAACAACAGCCATGACCTGTTGGCTTCTGGGACTCCTCTACTTGTGTTCTTAACCAGATATTTACTGTTCATCTCTTTGACATATTATTGATCATTTAAACATCCAGGCATTTTAAAGCTTTGTTTCTAAACCTTTAACAGGTAAGTTTTGTTTTGTTTTTGCAGATGCAGAGGCCTACTGGTTGAGCCCACAGTACTGTTTAGCTTCCATTTGAGGCCAACTTTAGTTGTGGGCTAATGTGCAATATAGGTGAAGTTACTTTAGATGTGTCAGGGTTCCAGGGGGAGAACATGCGGCTGACAACTAGCTGATGCTAAGCTGCATCTGTACCAGGCTGGAATGGAAGCTGGCAGTGACTGAATTCTGGAAGGGAAATGCTTAGGGTTTGAAGTGCTGGCAAACCCCAGAGCTATTACTAGCCATGTTGGGGAAAATCCACAGTCCATATTTGGGAGGCAGAAAGCAGGTGTCTAGGATGCTCCATCCAGTGTTTCTGAGGTCACTGAGCCTCACTGACAGTGGCAGCAGAGCTCCCTTGTTATCCAGGGGTATTCGAGGGGTGAGGAGGCTATACCAGTCATAGGTGATCAAGCCCACGGATAGCTCATTGACTGTGGGGGGATATTTGGAAGGCATGTCCTGTGGATAAAAGCTGAAATGCTGCCTGCCCTCGAGCCCCATTGTGTTTAGATTCTATAAGCACCTCCAAGCCCTAGTGTGTGCATACTGAATATTTTGCCGTCAGTTTTCACTGTGGGCTTGGCCTGTTTTTATTGCAGCTCTACTACCAGGTTTTAAACTTTGCCATGATCGTGTCTTCTGCTCTCATGATATGGAAAGGCTTGATTGTTCTCACGGGCAGCGAGAGTCCCATCGTGGTGGTACTGAGGTAGGTCCTGATCCCGGCCCTCATCCTGCATTCCCCTGGGATCCAGGAGCCAGGGTGCCTTGTGTGACAGCCAGGAATAAAGACTTTAATCAGATAAACTGCTCGAGAGTCTTTATTGATGGCTCTTGAGAGTGTTTCGTTACTTGAAAGCTACTGTCTTTTTAAATGCTGGTTTAGAGTCGTGGCTCTCCACCTTCCTAACGCTGGGACCCTTTAATACAATTCTGCATGTTGTGCTGACCCCCAACCAGAAAATTACTTTTGTTGCTATTTCATAACTGTAGTTTTGCTACTGTTAAGAATTGTAATGTAAATATCTGTTTTCTGATGGTCTTAGGTGACCCCTATGAAAGGGTCATTGGACCTCCAAATGCATTGTGAACCCTGCCCCCCCCCCCCAGGTTGAAAACCACTGTTTTAAAGCTTATTGATGCCAGTGCTTTTAGTATTCTAGTACAACAGTTCAGCAAAGTAAGATAACATTATCTGTACACAAATTGACCTTTATACCTAACTAGTTTAAAATGTTAAGCCATACCTAGTAGGAGGGGTGTGTGTCCCTTCAGTGCCCAGCAAGTGTCATGAGATGTCAATGGCCACTACCTCCTGTTGTGCTTATGAAAGTGTATCTGCTTTAGAAGAGTGGATATTGTCAAATTCATGTAGCCATAAGTTATTCAGGGAGAAATCTTCAGTCCATTTGAAGCCAAATGACCCTGCTTGGAGCCAGCAGGTGCACCAGGGTTCTTTGTCCAGTGTATCTGACATCATTAAGTTCCATTGTTGGTAGCAATAGAGCCTCTTTGTTGTATTGGGGGCAGAAGGGGAACTATTGTGGTCACTTGATCAGAGTCATAGCTGGCCAGTTCAGGGGCCAAAGCCATAGTGCAGGCTTTTGCTGTTTCCAAACCAGTGCCTTTCCTTGTCCTGGGCTCTGCTGACAGATCACAGGGCTGCAGCTGTGTCTGTATTTCTCCAGCTACCTTTGTGTGACTAACCAAGGGTGGGCTTGCAGTTTTCATAAATGTAGATGTCTGAGGAAGTGTAGTTCACAGAGGAGTGTGTGTGTGTGTGTGTGTGTGTGTGTGTGTGTGTGTGTGTGTGTGTGTGTGTGTATGTGTGTTCACACAGTATTTCAGGAGTGCCCTGGGGTCCTGTGGTGCATTAGGAATGAGGAGGGCACCAGACTCTTGGGTCCTGGACACCAGAACCTTGCTTCAATTGCAGTAACTCCACTTTTGCACATAGGTGGGTATAGTGCTCAGACGCTGTTTGATTTGTTGATTTTCTTTTGAAGAAGGCTTGGGCTGTCATTCTATGGTAAAGCAAGTGCATAGCACATTCAAAGTCCTGAGCTTTATCCTTAGCAAGGGAACAGGAGGAAGGAAGGAGGGAAGGAGAAAACAAACAAACAAACAATCAAAGAAATTGGAAGAGGGCCTAGGAATGTATGTCAGTGTATTTGTAGCATGTGTAAGACATTGGGTTCCATCTTCAGATGCAAGAGGGAGAGGAGGGATCTGGGTGTGTCCTCTCACGCACAGTCCGAGGCACACTGAGATTATCCCAAGCATTTCAAGATTATCTTTGGTAGAACAATGCTGGGTCTAAGATCACTAGGCACCCTTCTCATCACCCATGCATACATGGACATTTCTATGAAATTGTAATACACAGGATTTATAAAAACCTTTTATAGTTTTAAAGAGTCTGGTTTAAGTCATGAGCTGGTAAAGTCCCTGAGTTGCTTGGGGTCCCCAGCCATAGAAGGAGAGACCTACAAGTTGGTGCTACTGGACTTGGAGAATCGCAGGACTTCAGTGCCCCCTCTCAGCCCTGGGGCTTTGGGAGGGGGTATCTTTTGTCAGTGCAGTCTGTTATCACAACAAGAGAGTTTTCTAACACTGACTTACATACTGGTGGCTTTGGGAAATTCATTGAAGGAATGAAGATGAAGCCATCAATGGAGAAAGCAAGCATTTTAGCTTTGTTCTGTAAAATGAAGTCGAAAGTTCAGCTCACCTTCAGAGGAGACACAGTAAGGGTCCATGTTGGGGCCAAACTTGTTTTACCCAGCTGCTGTTTTTCTTTCTCTCCCTTAGTTCTGTTGTCAGTCCGTTCTTCTCCTTCTTCAGCTTTCCTGGTTAGCATGGCTGGTCTGATCCTGTACTTAGAACTCAGGGTTCACTTTAACACAGAGCCCTTGCAGACGCTTAGTGACAGGCCAGCTTAGCCACACATCTCTTCCCGGCCCTCTCTCTGCTGGGATGCTTGTGCAGCACCAGTACTGGGGGTGGGAAGGAGGCCCAGAGCTTCAGTCGCTGCTTCTTCCTTCCCCATAAACAGATATTACTGGCTCACCCTTGGTTGCGGTCCCATGCAGTCGGGTTTGTGGCTTTTTTCCCTTTCCTGTGCATTGCGTTTTAACTTTCAAGTCCCAGCAGCTTGCAGTTTACTTTGAATGCATCAGAAATTTTGGCATAGATTTGAACTCTTACCATGAAGTTTCCTTATCCATCTTCTACCCCAGTCATGCTTGTTAGCATTGGGCCCCTCTAGAACATGGTCAAAGGCTGCTGCTCCAGCAGGCAAACCCGGGCTTCAGAGTTTGTCCCAGCTGTCAGCATGCTTCATGACAGGGCCTGCTCGCTAACTCTGTTCACCTGTTTCTCTTCCCCTGAAACCATCCGCAGTGCTGTGAGTGCTAAGGGTGGGCCGTGAGGTGAATGGGTGGCTCTGGGTGATAACCAGAATGAACAGTACGCAGCTCCGCACGAAATGTGTTTGTGGACGTAGTCTCTTTTTTAAGGCCATAAGTAGGCAACGTTTACTTCAGAGCTGATACTGTTCTTGCTTCAGCTCCAGTGCATACTTGTTCAAGGGGTGAGAGGCAGACAGTGGAGTGGCAGGCTGAGAGAGGGCCCTGGTGCCCTTCCACACGTAAGCCTCACCAGCCATTCCTCATGTGAGCTGGGGAACCCTCCAGGCCTGCCTGCAGCGCCTTTGTGAACATGGACTCAAGGGTGGCTGGGAGTTGACCTGTACGACCCTATGGATTCTGGGAGCCTCTGACGGTGACTGTGTTTCTTTGCAGTGGCAGTATGGAGCCGGCCTTTCACAGGGGAGATCTGCTGTTCCTCACGAACTTCCGGGAGGACCCCATCAGAGCCGGTGAAATAGTTGTTTTTAAAGTTGAAGGAAGAGACATTCCGATAGTTCACAGAGTAATCAAGGTTCACGAAAAGTAAAGAGGCTTTACTTGCTTTTATTCTGTAAATCTTGGTAGATGCTTTTAAAGACCAGTGAGAAATCGGAACAGCCAGATTTGTTCTCCTGGGCAACTTTGCACCAGTGACCTGACTTGGTCTGGAAACCAGGAGTGACAGTATTTTACCCACAGTAACTCATAGGGTGATTATGAGGGCTAAGGGAGAGAATGTTTACTAAAATGTGTAAAAAATCAATCGAAACCAAACCCAGACTGCTGCACAAATGCAAGGGGTCTATTATCTTAACTGTTCAAAGGAGTCTCAAAGAGTCACAGTCTAACCAGACTGACTTTCTGATACCAGGATTTCCTTCTGACATATAATAAAGCTAGCTCTGTGTCACTTTAGCCAAAGGGGTTTTTAGCAGTAACTTCAGCCCTCGCTGAGTAAAAGCTCCTTTCCCAGGACACCTCATGATGTGGCCATAACATGTCCTGTATTAGTCCTTCTCTGACAGCCAGCCTCACTTTCCCCTTACATAGCAGCAATGACATAAGACCTTAATAATGCCTGTTTTTTGGAACAAAAACATTTAATTCTAGCTCAGATACAGAAAGCTTCCATGTGAGAGTGGGGGATTTACATTTTACATACTTGCTGTGTGCCCTTACCTTTGTGTAGCTTTTATAATGGCATTTTGTGTTCATGGTTTATCCAACTAAATTTAGATATTTCTTTTAAATTTAGATCTGTCTTTTAAAAGATGGTGGATTTTTCACCATGGGTGGGAGGAGGGAGAAGGATAAGGAGGGACTGAGAGTTTGACTCCTGATATTGGACACTCATGCCTTTCCTTGTTCCCAGGTCTACTTAAACACTCACTTTATTACACTGGCTTTTACACTAATGCAGAGTCAGCGCAGGCTGCTCACGACAGGCATTGTTTAATGGTCACCAGCCCTCTGCTCACCAACCTCCTGAGGACGATGCAGGGATGGCCTGACAGAGCTTTCACCTCCTCTGAAAGTCATCTCTACACACGACAGTGATGAGCTGAGGCACTGATGAGTTTGTGCTGTAACTTCCACAAACTGTGACAGAGGATGCTTGCCCTCCGGAGTCTACACAAGCACAGATCAGCCTGCTCCTATAGACATGGGTTGAGACGCTTGTAGGCTTAAGCCTCCTGACTCATTCTAACGGTGCCGGTTTTCACTTTTCTGAAAGATCCTCTCTTCATAACTCTGTAGAGCTACAGAGTTCTGTTTGTGTTCCCAGTGCCACCTTTCCCGTGACTGTCCATTTAGAACCCTTAGTGAGTCACACCTGTCAGCTGACTATTTGATGCTGTTCGTGACTGTTTTCCCTGAAAACAGGATTTGACTCCCTGTGCTTAGTGGTGAAGGAAGTAGAGCATTCACAGCTGCATTTGGGAAGCTTCAGGGCAGTCACAAAGCACCGACTGCGTTATGCACGCGTCAGTGTGCTTTGGGCATGCTCCTGTGCAGACTGAGGAGGAGGAAGGTCCATCCTCACAGACTTTCCCATGACAACTGAGGAGGGATGGGAACGGTGCCGGCCATTCATTCAGCCTCATCTGATTTCTGACCATGTCAGACTTGAGGGGGAAGCAATTGAGGCAAGTGTGGAAAAGTTCCCTGCCCCCTCCGTTCTGGAGCGCTGTGAACCTGGGAAAGTCCCCTGCCCCCTCCGTTCTGGAGCGCTGTGAACCTGGGAAAGTCCCCTGCCTCCTTCGTTGTGGAGCGCTGCGGACCTGGGCAGGGCCTATTCCCATGATCTTGCCCTTGGTGAGGGACACTAATACTCTTTTATCTTTTGATTAAAAAACAAGCTAAGTACCAGCCTGAGTGAGGAGTGATGCTGTGTACCAGTAGCCAGTCATTGCCTTCCCATTGCCTGGGTTTGCTTTGTGATTTGGTTGCCAGGGTTACTTGAATGTTTTGGAATTTAAGTCCAAGAAATTGTCATTAGATCTCTGCTTCAGCTGGGTGGTTATCTGTAAGCAATCAGCTTAGACCAAAGAGAGGTCAAGTCTTCCTCAACTGCTTTCTAAGTGCTTGTGTCTGGCTGGAATGTCTGGGTTAAACTAATAGTTTTTAATGATGCTGTCCTGAAAACGATTTCTGAGAGGATGTCATTTTGCTTTCCAGAGACAATGGAGACATCAAGTTTCTGACTAAAGGAGATAATAATGAAGTTGATGACAGAGGCTTGTACAGAGAGGGCCAGAACTGGCTGGAGAAGAAGGACGTGGTGGGAAGGGCTCGAGGGTAAGGCTGAGCTCGAGGGTGAGGCTGAACTCGTTGCTAATCAAAAGGTTCAGAAAGCAGGAGAACTCTTTTTTTTTTTTTTTTTTTTTGTTTTTCGAGACAGGGTTTCTCTGTATAGCCCTGGCTGTCCTGGAACTCACTCTGTAGACCAGGCTGGCCTCGACCTCAGAAATCCACCTGCCTCTGCCTCCCAAGTGCTGGGATTAAAGGCGTGAGCCACCACTGCCCCGGCAGGAAAACTCTTAAAACAAAAACGCTTGTAAGAGAACAAAGTTGTTTATCACAGGACACATCAGATGTGCTGTAAGCAGATCCAGGCTGTGCTTTGAAACCAATAAAATCTAAGCCTGGGCTATGCAGTGAGACCCTGTCTTCAAGAAAACACATTCAAGGGCCGGAGAGATGGTCAGGCTGTTTAGAGCACTGGCTGTCTTCCAGAAGACCCAGGTTCAATTCCTAGCACTTACTTGGCAGCTTCCGTCCTGGGGATCTGATGCCCTCATCTGTCCTCTTATTGCACTGTACACATTGCCACAGACATACAAACAGGCAAAACACCCATACATATAAAATAAATAATATTTTTTAAAATGAAAACTTAAAGATATACAAGGACCCAAAAGCTATAACTGAACTAGAATATATTTCCTATAAACTGGGTTTAATTCTATCCCAAAACACGCCTTCATCTAAAGGTTAGTTATTTGGGGGTTTTAAATGACTAGAAATGCCAATGCCTAGAAGCCCTCCAGGAGATGGCCTCTGCTTAACACTTCCGTGAGTGTCTGGACGTGTGCACATACCACACACGGTTGTAGCTGGAAGGACTGAGTCTTTGTATCCAGCAGTAAGTAGAAGTAGATTTTTGTGTCAAATCTACATTTTTACCTTTAACTGGCTAAAAGCTGTTTGGTTGGCACCCATAATTTCATATGCAACCATCTTAGAAGACATTTTGTAATAGACATTTGGATTGTTTTCTATTTGCTTCTCATAATTAGAAAGTTTTGTGGAAATTTTTAAATGCATTATTATTTCAAGGATTAATTATGATTGACACCGTGCAGAATGTATCCTCATTTAAAAAATAAGTAAAGGAGTTGTTTTTTCTCTCTTAGTGGCCAGTTTATAAATGCTAATAATAAAGTTTAAGACTCCTGTTAGAAATGTCTACTGTCTCAGCCACACGAAGCAGGGCAGATAACTCCTGTGTGTAAGGCTGTCTGTATTAATTGGGTGGTGACACATGGGCTCTTACCAAGCCTTCTCCCACTCTTCTCTGCTGTACTTCCACTCACATGTCTGCAGGAAGGCAAGGGGACTTCCTGCTAGCTAGTCCTGTATTTCTAATGCTGATGAAGGCCACAGACAGGAACGAGGTAGAAGCCACTGCTTGCTGACCGGAACGTGTTGTGGACGTGGCACCTGCTTCTCATTAGTGTAGATAATTCTGTGGGAACACACCACTTACACATGGATGCTGATCCTGTGGCCCCACTGACTCTGAGCTCTCCTCTCTGGGACCATGGTCTGAGTCTGAGTTACAGGATGCGCATTTGTGTCCATTCCTCAGGAAACTCATTTGTCAATTTGAAAAGCGCTAACATGAAAATCATGACAATTGTTTAAATTCTGGCCAGTTTTCTGTGTGTTTAAATCTCTCTTTATTGTCTGGTTTCATTTCAGGTTATGTAAATCTTATGCTTTTATTTTTGAGGCTTTTTCTGGGAGCTATTTTTATATAGGCCACCTGAAAATACCTTCTTCCTAAAAACATAACCAACTACGTTTATGAAAGTTGCTTGTTGTACTTGAGCAAATGGGTTAACTAGTTAGTTTAATGGTACCAAGTACAGTCAGAGGGCTTTGCTGCTCAAACCGTGCACCCACTTAAAACCGCCCAGCCTTTAGGGTTCGTACACTTTGCTGCCCTAGCCTGGAGATAGGATGAGCCCTGACCTTAGGCAGTGGTGTGCCCTAGGAAGACTGGTGTCCTGATGTAGGGAGCAGTTAAGTGCTGGGTCAGATACGATAAACAAATGTTATATTTTGTGCTCTTCATTCCCACCATTTAGGTTCTTACCTTATGTTGGCATGGTTACCATTATAATGAATGACTATCCAAAGTTCAAGGTAGGAATTTATGTGTGTGTATGTTTTCTTAAGTTTTAAATAGTGGAGTATTTACCTGTGCAATTGTAAATAGGAAGACATCATAAAATGTTTGGCCATTGATTTTCTATGGAACATTTGTAATTGCCTACAAATTAGCACAATAACCTAAGTTATTAACATTTAAATTAGTTATTTAAAACAGCTTCTTTCACCTTTTACATTAACTGTGTTCTGAAATGGTGCTTACAGGATTGTTGATTATTATGGAAAAATTTTAGCATAATCTGAAGTAGCATCAAAAGCCTGGGCATATTTATCAACCAACTTTGGTAGAAATGGTGTTTCTATTTTTAAAAAGGCAATAGGGAACGTACAAAGGAGTAAGCACTGCATTAGCCGTGTCTGTCAGGTACTTGATCCCGAGTCACCGGTATATTTTTGGGTCTTTATTCAGTGCGCATTGAATGGCTAATTTAGAGAACAAGGCCAGTGGGAGAGAGGTCATCCTTTGAACCTGTTCTTAGTCTAGCATTGAGCAGGCTTCATCTGAGTACATTTATAAGCCGGGTTTATCTGTAGCCCTCACAGTGCTTTCTCATGTGTTTTCCTTACAGTATGCTCTTTTGGCTGTGATGGGCGCATACGTGTTACTAAAACGTGAATCCTAACACGAGAAGCAGTTCCTGGGGCCAGACTGAAGTGAATCCTGTTGAAAAAGAGAAAAGCTAATATATTTGAAATGTTCCACTTTCTGTATAAAGAGAAACCAGGTGGAGATGTTTTTTGTCTTGTCTAAATAAATGATTCACCAGTAAAGATGGCGTCCTTTTGTGGCCTCTGACTGGAGTCTGCTCAGTCTCTGCTGCTGGAGGCAGTGGCTTCTACAGAACATGGGGTCAGCAGGACTTCGGACACTGGGCCATGGGTTCGGGCCTGGCCTGTAGGAAGGGAGCCTGGCACAATCCACACGGTACAGTCACAGGAACTAGCTTCAAAATAAAGTTCCTAGCTTACTATGCTGCATCTGAGGGAGACAAGTTCTTCAAAGGAGAGGACTTTTTATTTATTCAAGTGGAATCTGATAAACAAATGAAGTCTAAGGCTTTTTAGAAGGAACAGATGCAATCTGCTTTGTTTTTGTGTTATATTCTGGGGTGGTTTGTGCAGTTATTTAAAGTATTCAACAAATTATAAGGACAGTGTGGGAGCTGGAGAGAGAGTTCAGTAGTTAGGAGAGCTTACTGCTCTAGCAGAGGACCTGGGTTTGGTTCCCAGCATCCACATCAGGCAATTCATGCCCTCTGACTTTCTCTGGCACCTGCACACACATGGTGCACATACATTCACATGGCAGATATGCATACACATAATAGATACATAAATAAATGTAAAACAATGCAGAACCTTTGAGAAATGTGAGAATTCAGAAGTCAAAGGAAATCATTCCTTCCCTCACCCCTTTCCATCTCTCCGGGATCTCTTCAGTGAGGTTGGCTATTTCTACTCTAAATGATCCTGCCTTGAAATCAGTCCCTCATTGAAATTCTGAGCAAGCACCGAGACTCCTGCCACTGTCTAAGGTGCTGGAGACACACAGTGCGAGTCTTGATGGTGGTTCCCGTGTAGTAGTTGGAAGAGAGAAACGAATCTGGGGTTTCAGGTGGTGATCATCACTGCGACCAAAGATTTAGCAGGAGAAGCAAATGGAAGGTATCAGAAGTTACTGTTTGGGGGTGTGTGTGTGCTGATAGCTCAGTCAGTAAAGTGCCTTGCACCATCAGGACCAGAGGTTGATCCCCAGGCATGGATGTACGTACACCCTTGTTAGCACAGGGGAGACAGACACAGATGTGTCCTTGGGGCTCGCTGATGAAACAGGTTAGCTCGCTTGGAGAGTTCCAGACCAGTGAGAGACCTTGTCTCTGAAAAGAACAAAAGAAAAGAAAAAATGGTGGAAGATGCCTTTGCCTGAGGAACAAACACACACGACAGAGTAGAAGGCTCAAAGAGCAAGCTGGACAACACGTGAGCTTGTCCTCTGGCCTTCACACACACACACACACACACACACACACACACACACACACACGCCACACACAGGAGCATGTGCACCCTACACATAGGTATATTTACTCTGTATGCACAAACATACATATATAAAAGAAGTTGCTGCTCATATGGAAAACAGGGAAGCTGCTCTCAAGGTAAGCTGCACTGATGTAACATTTAATAATAATAATAATAATGATAATAATAAAAAAGAGTAGTTTGAACCAAGATGGAGTCCAAATTTGAATTTTCCACTTTTCTCCATGTATCTTCTGTCTGTCTATAGTGTGTGGTCTGTGGTCTGTTTGTCATGTGTGTCTGTTCCTGTCCCTAACAAAGGATTCAACTCTGTATTTTATTCATCAGCACAACCAATGTGGTATGGGAAAGAAATGAAAATACTTCTCACAGAAATCTTTAACAAGGACGTTTTTACAAGGAACGAGCTTACCTTACTGACCCTAACTGATCCAGAATAGCACCCCCAATCACACACTTTCTCAACCTATCCCACTGTTTCTTCCAACATTTACATTTGTTGTTTGAGGTTGCTTTCAACTTGGCTGCTTTCAGCAAAATGATTACCACAACCCACACCTACACCTACACCTACACATGTACATTATTCTGGGTCTGGGACATGGAGAAATACATAATTAAAGCTATGTATGCACTTAGGTTAAAGCTGATCACATGGGAGGTACAAGCCATAGTAAGGTTGGTTATATAACAAGAGAATGCTTAATGCCCGGTTAAAATTGAGTCAGGCAGAGCACACAGTAGGATACCACATTGAGTACATAATCTGAAATGATCTCAAGGCATATTTTTAATTTAACTGCAAGGTCTGGCAGAGGTTGTCTCTTTGAAGGCGCGGGGTGGGGGGTGTCTCTGTGAACACCATAGCCAGCAGTATCCATCGGAGAGCGACAAGAAGGCAGTTGAGTTCAGCATGACTCAGTAGCTGCTGTTGGTTCAAACTTTGAAAGTCTGACTTTGAGTATCTTATTTCAGGCACATTTAAGCAGAGTTTCCTCGTGATAATTTACTCAATGCCACATGTACAGCAAAACTTAAGACATGCCCACTTCAAGACTTTGTAAATTGGCATCTTCCATAAAGATGTGTTCTATAGATTAACTGAGAAACCAGTCTCAAGGGCCTGGGGGAGGCCTGGCCACACTGATAGCACAAAAGACATCAAGCGATTAACTATGTCCGCTCCCAGCCTTCTGGGCAGAAAATAGTTTGTACATCTCTTCCTTTGACAATCCTGTGTGTTTGACAGGACTGGTTCCTACATGCCTCCTACATGAGACAAGAGGGAATTTCCAAAAGATATGACTGCAGCAAGCATGGGGGTCCTGGAGAAGAGCACTCTAGCCTACAGGAACGGAAATTACAAAAGCAGGCAGGCCAGTTCATCTCTTGTCAAGCCTCCTGGAGCCTGCAGGTCTCTGGCTGTGCTGATAGATTCTGGCTCAGGAAGTCTGGGATTCTATTGTAACATGCTCCTGGGGGGCGGGGGGGATGCTGAGGTACCCAGATCACAGGCTGCACAGCCATTATTACAGGAATGAAAAGAGCCAGTAGGGTTGGAATGTGCACCACTGTTTTCTGAACACTGGGATATCCATGTTTGGGTCGGAATTCAATCGCTTTAATTCTTTGAGAATTTCTTCCATTCTGATCTAAGACTTTTAAAATCTCTGAAAGCTCATTGGTTATATCCATGGCCTTAGGCAAATTACTTCCTTCAGCTATAGATGGAAGATACAAACTGCACTTACTAAAGTAGGCCACCATAAATGAAGCCATAGGAGGGTGCTGGAAGCATAAAGTTTGACACGGACACACTGCACACTCAATAAGTACTGACCTTTTGTTAGTGGTGGGGTGGTGGAGGCTGCAAGCCAGAGTCACAGCTCAGTCTTACTTCATTGCCTTTATGATAGTCTTCTCAGATGGCAAGAGGCTTCCACCAGATTCCAAGGAGAAGGACCTCCTTTCTTCCCAGTCCCCATGACTTTCTCTCTTTCTGGCTCGCCTTACGTTGGCACTTCCCTTTCAGTGTGAGCCTGTACCTTGTCATATACCACTCCAGTCCTTTCCCCTGCAGGGACTCCTGACTTGTTGAAGACCAGCGGGGGTGCTCTGTTCTGGGGCCACCTGCCTTCTCATCCTGCTAAATAAGCTGTTGCAACAATAATGGGCCTTATCCTGTTAAAACCAGCCAATTAAAAGGGGGGAAAAAGTGTTTACAGAATGCTTCCCAAAGATATTGTTTTCCTGTGCCCTTTAATAAAATGATGAAGAAAATCAAGTTTTCTTTCCTTACCGAAAGTAGAATTTTAAAATGGTGGGTCAAAACTTGATAATTTTACCATCTTCTTGGAACTCTAGTTGGTTAATACAACCTTTTAAAAAGGGCTCTTATGATTGAGATACTAGGAGTTAGACAGATCCCTGGCAGACAGATAGACAGGGAGAAGAGGCATTTCTCCAAGATAAAGACATGACAAGCTTTTTCCTACCAGAAACAAACAAACAAACAAAACCGTATTTATTGGAATTTTCAAACCTCTCATGAGGGAGGCTCATGTGGTGGGAACCAACCACCTTCCTTCCCTTTATCTAAGGGGAAAAGAGAGCTCATCACACCCTCAAAGATATGTAAAAGTTTTGGCTCTGCCAGACAAAGTTGGATTTCCAGTTCTGAATTACCCCAAAAGCTCAACTTCCCAGCCTTGAATGCCAACGAGGGATCCTCCTGCCTCTAACCTCCTTAAGCAAACACTATCAAACAAACCTGATTTAAAAAAAAAAAAAAAAAGTACAGATGTTGGGAATTGAAATCAGTCTTCATGCTGGTACAGGAAACACCATCCCGACAGCCATGTCAGCCCCAGAGAGCTCTGTTAGGACTCTTCTATGCTGTTGGTCCTTATAAAATGGAAGTAATGAGATTCCGTTAATGTTGGATTGAATGTTGTTGTTGTTTTGTTTGTTTTGTTTTGTGTTTTAACTTGTGGCATTTCAGTTCCAGTCTGAAAATCTGGAACACCCCCATAAGAGTCAGAACTCTCTGAGGTGGTCCTTATCCCTTAGGTAGATCGCCTCCTGGCAGCTCTTTGATGGCATGTGACAGATTTCTCGTATAACTGCAATGGCAAGTCTCCCATCTGACTGGGAAGTAGCTCAGAGGCAGCAAAGGAATGTATAGGGTTGGCAAGATGGCTCAGCAAGTTAAGGTGCTTGCCACAGGAGTGAAAAACTTACGTTAAATCCCAGGACCCACATGGTAGAGGAGAGAAATGATTTCAAGTTGTCCTCTGCATCTCCCCCTCGAATATGTGACCGTAGTAAAAAAAAAAAAAATCCAAAAAAAAAAAACACCAAAAAAAAAACCCAAAAACAAACAAACAAAAAAAAACCAAACAAAAAACCAAAAAAAAAAAAAAAAAAAAAAAAAAAAAAAACCCAACAAGAAGGGAAGAAATGAAGTATAAAAACCAGGCACTACCTCCTATATCGCCTTCTAAAGGACAGTCCCCAGGATTCCATTATGCATCTGAAAACATTTATAACATTTGTATACTGTGTTTAAGGTCGATTTAGATTTTCACCCAAACTGTGCACATCTGCCGTGGAGTAAGCTTCTGGTTGTTCAAGAGGTTAGTGTGAAACTGTTCCCAACCCACAGGCCACAGCTGTGCCCCTCAAGCCCTCCCACTTCCACAATCTGTGTGTGAATCTTATGCAGACTCCAGACAATGACTGAAGTGTGTGTGTTCTTGTACACTCCAGTGCCAGACGCAGACATTAATTCCTCTATTAAAAGTTTGGACATATTTCGTGCCAACAAACCCAGGCAAATGAACCATTGTAACAAAGAGGAATTCTGACCTTTAATGTTTTAAAAATTTATCTGTATGTTGTGGGGGAAAGAATGCACATGCCACAGCACATGCGTGGAGATCAGAGAACTACTTGGGTGTTGGTCCTTGCTCTTCACCTTGCGCAACTCAAGGTCCCTTGTTTGCAACAGTGTGTGCTTCAGGCTAGCTGGCCAGTGAGCATCTGGAGACTGTTGTTTCTACTTCCTACCCTGCTGAAGGAAGATTTGAATTACAGATGTGCACATCTTATTTTATGTGGTTTCTGGTGATTTTAACTCAGGTCCTCACACTGTGTGACAAGTGCTTTACTGAGCCATCTTCTTAGCTCAATTCCGGACCTTTCTTTCAAATATATATATTTTTTATTATTTCGTTTTCTGTGTATGGGTGTTTTGCCATCATGTATGTCTGTGTAGCAGGTGTGTGCAGTATGCCCACAGAGGTCAGAAGAGGGTGTTGGCTCCAGTGAAAATAGAGTTACAGATGTGGATGCTGGGAATTAAACCCAGGTCCTCTGGAAGAGCAACAAGTGCCCTTAACTGCTGAGCCATCTCTGCAGCCTGGTGACCTTTCTAAATATACCAAGTATGAGAATCTCTGGGTTCGGGGAAGCAAGCCTGGGCAGCACAACCTTCTGAAAACCCACCACTAGGTGACCACTGTGCAGGATTGAGAACCAGGAAAACCAAACTTCTGCACAAATTGGGAATAAATGGATTTAAGATGCTTGACTGTTCAGACCTTCCTTCTCGTCTTCATGAAGACATTTTAAGGTTGCAGGAGAGGAAGAAAAGGCAGATACATTGTATCTCCATGCCTCTCTTTTACCATATCTCCACATAAGACAAAGCTAACCTCATTACTAGCGATCATCCAGTTTACATTGGAGTATCACGTCTTAGGGAGTAACTTTTGGCTCCATGCCTTGGCCAGTCAGTTTATGCTCATTCTGAAATACCAGGCAGAGAGCCACCCGCCATCATGCCTTCGGTTTAACTGGTTTCCTCTGTTTCAAATAAGACAAATGGTGGAATGTGGGAGTATGTAGACAGAAAGAAGGCTGGCTCTTGGGTCACAACACGGGATCACAACATGACCTCTATTTACCACTGAGCAGTTGGTAACCAACTTGGCCCCAGTCCTTGTCTCCGGAATTAGGATCAGAGCCAAGCACAGATTAAGAATGTAGATGGTAACAAAGCTTTACTCCTTTGAGCTCTTCTGGAATATTCTTTTTTTGGGGGCGGGGGAGGTTTATTAGATATTTTCTTTATTTACATTTCAAGTGTTTTCCCCTTTCCAGATCTCTTCTTCGGAAATGATCTATCCCCTCTCCCCTCCCCCTGCCTCTATGAGGGTGCTCCCCCACCAACTCACCCCCTCCTGTCTTCCTGCCCTGGCATTCTCCTACACTGGGGCATCGAACACCCTCAGGCCTAAGGGCCTCTCCTCCCACTGATGGCCAACAAGGCCCTCCTCTGCCACATATGAGGCCAGCGCCATGGGTCCCTCCATGTGTATTCTTTGGTTGGTGGTCCAGTCTCCGTGAGCTCCAGGGGGTCAGGTCAGTTGACACTGTTGCTCCCTCCATGGGGCTGCAAACCCCCTCAGCTCCTTCAGTCCCTTCTCCAACTCCTCCATCCGAAACCCCATGCTCAGTCCAATGGTTGGCTGTGAGAGCTTCTGCCTCTGTATTTGTCAGCCTCTGGAAGAGCCTCTCAGGAGACAGCCATATCAGGCTTCCATCAGCAAGCACTTCCTGGCATTCACAATAGCGTCTGGGTTTGATGGCTATATATGGGATGGATCCCCAGGTGGGGCAGTCTCTGGATGGCCTTTCCTTCAGTCTCTGCTCCACACTTTGTCTCCATATTTCCTCCTGTGAGTATTTTGTTCACTCTTCTAAGAAACAGTGAAGCATCCACATTTTGGTCTTCCTTCTTCTTGGGCTTCATATGGTCTGTGAATTGAACCTTGAGTATTCCGAACTTTTGGGCTAATATCCACTTACCAGTGAGTACATACCATGTTTGTTCTTTTGTGACTGAGTTATCTCACTCAGGATGGTATTTTCAAGTTCCATCCATTTGCCTACACTCTGGAACGTTCTTAACTATTATCTTTGGTCATAAAAATTCCACTTATATTTTCTCAGAACTTTTTGTTTGCTTGTTTAGATTTACTTGTGTTTTTAATTATGTGTGTGGGTATGTACCCAGGAATGCAGGTGCCTGTGGAGGTCAGAGGTTCCCACTCTGCCTGTTCAGGCTGTCTGTCATAAGACACCTAGTGTGGGTGCTGGGAACTGGACTCAGATCAGCATTTAACTGGGGCTGGTTTACAGTCCAGAGGTTTAGCCCACAATCCTCTTGGCAGGAAGCATGGCAGCATGCAGGCAGACATGGTGCTGGAGAAGGAGCTGAGGGTTCTACATCTTGATCCTCAGGCAGCAGACTGAGCCACAGTAGGAGTATCTGAGATCTCTAACCCCACCCCTACAGTGACACACTTCCTTCAACAAGGCTACACATCCTAATAATCCCACTCTCTATGGGCTAAGCATTCAAACACATGAGTCCATTCCTATTCAAAGCACCACACTGACCAATAGTAACTTAGGGGATGACAGGTTTATTTTGGCTCACAAGTCCAGGTTACAGCGCGTCATCGCCGGGATGTAACTGCGGCAGGCTGAGGCAGCTGGTCACACCACGCACAGTCAAGAACAGAGAGAAATGAGTGCGTACACGCATGCTCACCTCCTTGCTTGCCTATGGTCAGTTTTATTTCTCCACTCTTATTCTGTCCGGGACTCACTGCCTAGAGGACATATCTTCCTTTCAAGCCTTTGCCCTTAACCCAGTGATGCTTTAGGGTGACTTGAAAAATCATAATCCCTCCTGCAGTGAATCTTGCTTCTGTGCCCGGCTGTGTGCCCTTTGGGGTGCTGCTTCTATGGGATTTCTAAGACAGGGCATTAGACATTAGGATTTCTTTGAGGCTTTTTGTATCTTCCCTTATTACCCTGGTACCTCTACTGTATACCTCTTTTTAGCTTAATGATTTCCTAACAGGGGTGTGGCCTCTCTAATACTGCAGAATTTTGTTTCTTTGATAAGGATTATTTTTAGAGCAGTTTTAAATTCATAACAAAATTTGGTGGAAACTACAAAGACTTCCCACATACTCTGTGCATACATGACATCTCATATCAATATGCCCTGTCACCATGACACACATATTAGTCAGTGAATTTACCTGCCATCACCCAAAGTCCTCAGTTCATATTAGAGTTTCCTCTTGCTCTTGAAAAGTCTGTGGGCTTTTAAACACATATAGAAAGATAGGTTAGGGTTGGTAAGATAGCTTTGGGGGTAAAGGTGCTAGCTGAGTAAGCAAGTTGACTTAGTTTGGTCCTGGAACCTGCTTACAGGTACAAGGAGAAAATGGATTCCATAAAGTTGTTCTCTGACCTCCGCATGTGTGCCATACCACACGCATACACATACACCTCATGCATGTACACAGTAATAAATAAAAATCTCAAAAGACGTATCTGTCATTCATCTCGTACAGTATTTTCACTGTGCTAAAAATTCCTATTCTACCCCCAACTCCTGGAAGATATTGCTCACTCTGCTATTCCTGTAGTTTTACCTTCCATAGAATGTGCCAGAACTGCAATCATATGCAGTGAAGCTGACCTGCCTCGCTAGACAGGCTTCTTTTCACTTAATACCACTCAGTTAAATCTCCGTCGTGTCTTTTTGGGGCTTGGCAGCTCATTTATTTTAAGTGCTGACTAATGCTCCATCATCTGAATATTGCCAGTTTATCTGGTCACATTCAGGAGGATATGTTAGCTGTGACTAAAGCTGCTACAAATATCAACGTGCAGGATTTTGTAGAGTGCAAGTTTTCATACAAGAACTGATTACTCAAGCCTATGTTGAGAGTGCATTTTATTTTATAAGAAACTGCCAAACTCCCTTCATAAACACTAGCATTTTCTCTCAGTCCGTATCTTTACCAGCACTGGTTTTTAGTGTCTAGAATTCTGAGTACTCTAATAGCTACGCAGTGGGTGTCTCTGTGCTAAACTTGTATGTGTGTAGTGTGTGTGTCTTATGCACATGTGTGTGCTAAGGCATGTGTACCCACACCTGTATACCTGGAGGCCAGGGAGAGATGTCAGCTGCCCTGCTGTATCATGCTCCACCTTAATTCCCTGACACAGGGCCTCTCACTAACCTTAGTGATGAACTGGCAGCCAGCAAGCCCCTGCCTCAGCTCCTCCTCGGTAAGGCTGGGGTTACAAACATGCATGTAGCCATACCCAGCATTTCATGTGGGTTCTAGGGATTTGAACTCAGTTCCTTAAGCTCCTGTCCTCTAAGCCAGCACCTTGGCCTATTAAACAATCTTGATTTTTTGATACCATATTGGGCAGGTTTGCATATTTATTTTTCACCTGGATACTCTGTGGTGAAGTGTTCCGGTGTTTTGCTCATCCTAAATTACTTTCTTACTGTTAAGAGCGCTTTTTATATTTTGATTGAGTATCCTTTAGACAGAATTCCCTTTTGCAAGGATTTTCTCCCAGTCTCTATCATTCTCTTGACATTGCCTTTAATTGTTATTAATTTTAATGATGCCGGCTCATCAAGATCCCTTGAGGTCATATCTAAACCTTCATTGTTGCATCCAAGGGCATCTAAAGCTTCTTCTGTGTTATCTTCTAGGGGCTGCACAGCTTTGCAGACTTCAGTCTGAGATTCATTCTCGTTAGCTTTCCTCAGTGGTGAGAGAGGTGTGTGGGTGTTTGTGTGGATGTCTACTCCCCCCCATTCGTATTGAAATCATCTTTCCTCATTACCGTACCTTTCCTCCATTGCCAGAGGTCAATTGGCTAGATTTGTGTGCTTCTATCTCTCCATTCTACTGGTCAGTTTTGGTTTACTTTCCCAGTGCCTCCGTGTGTGCATATGTGTGTGCTTGTGTGTGTGTGTGAGTACATGTGAATATGTGCATGGGTGAGCCATGTGCATGTGTGTGTGTGTGCGTGCTTGTGAGGTGTGTGTGTGGGTGTGTGCATGTGGAGGCTAGAGGTTGAGATCAGGGATCCCTCTTAATAACTGTTTGCCTTATTGTTTGAGATGGGTCTCTTACAGCATCTGGGGTTTATGTCAGTTAGACTGACTGGCCAACGAGCTATCAAGATCTGTCCCTCTCCAAGTCACCCACTACCTTGCTTAGCACTAGTGTTACTGGTGCACACTACCACTGGGTTCTGAACTCAGGTCCTTATGCTTGGACACTGGTACGTTGACAGCTGAGCCAAAGCCTTAGTCTCTCCTGGTCTTGAGTTTTAATGGTTAAGATCCAGTACTATGAATCTTCCAACTTTGTTCTTTTTTTTTTTTTTTTTTGATACTTTATTTACATTTCCAATGTTTCCCCCTTCCTAGGTCTCCTCTTTGGAAACCCCCCATCCCCTCCCCCTCCCCGCCTCTTTAACGTTGTGTTGGCCCCTTGGGTCTTTGGACACTTGTATAAACTTTAGAATCTGTTTGCTGACATTCATACTGTTGAGTTTTTGCTAAGAATTTATTTGGGAGGACACAGCCTTCCATTGCCTTACTGTTGCAGGTTTTATTCTTTGAACTCATCGATGAGACAGAATTTTCCGTTTCACTGAAGCTTGAGTTGATTTCATCTCCTTTCCCTGATTTGCCCACTGATATGGAAACATCTGATCTATTCCTCCCTGGTAATTACTGAGAATTTCCTCTGTAATTTTTCTGATTCACTGTGACTCGCCTGCCATCTTTCCCAGCATCCGGTTCCTCGATTATGCTAGGTAGACGTCCCCTGCCTCCTTAGTTATTAGTTTCAAGCCCTCATGATTAGATCAGTGGATTTAAAGTCAGATAGATGGATTCTATCTTCTCACTAGGAGAGGAAACGGTTCCTAACAGAATCAGGCTGCTACTTAGCGCTTCTACCTGTGGCACTGAGTAGTCACTCAGAGCTCAAGAGTGGATTAAAGACCTGAAGGGAGCCTGGTGAGTCACTCTCCAATCTAGCAATCATCCTGAAGAAGGGATATTTCAGTCCCTGCCAGGGCAAAGCTATGTTACATGGTCCCACGTCATACAGACACTGCATAGTCCAGATGCCTTTTCAACACACATTGGGGAACAGAAACAGAAAACAGCAGAGAGACTATCTTTCACATCTGTCTAATTAAATGTTATGGTTTCTACTTTCTAATGTTTAATGTCTACAAATAAACCACTGTGAGAAAGATGTTTGAAACAGAACAAAGTCTCAGTAAAAATGCCTCTTCGTATGCATGTGGTCACAGTGCACCAAGCAAACACTGGCTCGTTACTGGTTCTCTGGCCACAAGAAAGGAGGGAGCTCGCTGCCTTCAAAGGTGTCAGAAGGAGCCTTGTCTAGGAAGTTAAACGGAGGGACTGTGGGTATAGTTTTATGGCAGGGGACTTGCCTAGAGGGAGGTTCTATGTTCAGTCCCCAGTACCACAAACACTAAAATGGGATGAAATCAAATGAAGTGACTGGAGGAAGTTGGTTCTCATAGAAAACATTCTCTGTGGTTTTAATTCTAATTTCAAAGAGCCTGTTGAAGCTTTCGCTATGCCGGTAGTTTCTCTAGCATGTTCAGCTCGTGAGGAGGTTATTTTCAAAACATGGTTAGATTCCCCCCTGTGCCCAACTCCTCCTGCCCCCTGCCAGCCAACTATTCTGGCTGAGATTCCAGAGGTGAAGGTTATAGACAGGAGCGCCTTACGCGGTCCACGGGAGTGGTGGGAAACATGGAACGTTGAGAATTTTCCACTTGTTCGCTTCCAAAGCACATTCTGATGTGGAGAGAGCGGGTTCCACCAGCAGAACCACATGGAATCCCCTCGAAGCATTTGCCAGGAGTGTGAGCTTGCCGTCTCCACAGTAACTTACTGTTTTTCAGAAATGAAGACAACAAAACTTTGGACAGCAACTGCTTTGAAAAAGTGAATTAAGAAGCCCATGGAGGAGCACAGACCCCTGGAGTGACAGGAAGAATAAAGGAACAAAGGCTGATTTGGGAGGTCGAGAGGAGAGAGAGAGAGAGAGAGAGAGAGAGAGAGAGAGAGAGAGAGAGAGAGAGAGAGAGAGAGAGAACAATCATTGGCAGCTATGAAGATGAGTAAAAACAGGAAAACATTTGCTAGGTTCTTATTGGTTGGCGTAAGAGTTGATGTAATAAATTCATGAGGCAAAGGTCATTATGTTTCAGTGGTTGAAGGAAAAATAGGCCAGAGGCCAACCAGTAGAAAAGCTTTGTTACATGTTCTATGCAGGGTGTTAAATGAGCAAAGAAGCAATATTTCCAGTGTCCAGTTCAGGTTATTCCTCCCATACACTTATTCCCTCCATCCCTCCATCTATGTATCCATCCATCCATCCATCCCTCATCCACCCCCCATCCATCCACGGCCCCACTCCATCAGTATACCTGGAATAATGACTTTAACCCTAAAGCTTGTACTATGGCATCAAGGGATTTAGGATTGGGAGGACAGACCAAATGCAGCCACCTCAGCATGGCTCATCGGAAGACCACATCTTCTTTCCTCTCTCCTTCAAGCCACATGAAGGAATTCTTTCACTAAAGACTCCAAGAGCCACCCTTTGGAAGCTGTGGTCCATCTAGGAATGAATGACAAGCTGTGGTCCATCTGTGAATGGCAAGCTGTGGTCCATCTGTGAATGGCAAGCTGTGGTCCATCTGTGAATGACAAGTCGTGGTCCATCTATGAATGATAAGTTGTGGTCCTTCTATGAATGACAAGCTGTGGTCCATCTGTGAATGACAAGCTGTGGTCCATCTGTGAATGGCAAGCTGTGGTCCATCTATGAATGACAAGTTGTGGTCCATCTGTGAATGACAAGTTGTGGTCCATAAATGAATGACAAGCTGTGGTCCATTTGTGAATGATAAGTTGTGGTCCATCTGTGAATGACAAGCTGTGGTCCATCTGTGAATGACAAGCTGTGGTCCATTTGTGAATGACAAGCTGTGGTCCTTCTATGAGTGACAGACAAGCTGTGGTTCTTCCTTCTATGAATGGCAATGCTCATGGAAGAGTGACCAGCATCACAAGCACACTTTCTTCTTTGCACTTTAAATCACTGAACTCTACGTCTAATATTTTGAGGATTGCATTGACTTGAAACAGATTTTTCCTGGGCATCCTCTGGAGGTTTTGGAAAGTGCTGGAATCCCTTTCTCCCCTCGGTTGCTTTTGGTCAGGGCGTGCTGTCACAGCAACAGGAAAGCAATACACTGACCTGTGTATACCTGTGACTCTGAGTCCAGCATCCTCCCTCTAATGGAGACTAGAGGATTTCAACTTAAGGCTGCCCCTGCCCTTCTCTCTATGACATTTCCAGAGACAGTTAAGCTATCCTGACCAGGATGCCTCAGTTCTCAGGCCTACTAAAAGGCCATATATATGGATAGGGGATTTTGAGCTTCCCTGAGCAGTCACAGTAAGGGTCAAACGCACAAGTAGCCAGGAAGGTCAGGGAGCTTCTGTGTTGGGCTCTGTACACAGAGGCTGTGGCACTGACTTTTGTCATTTTGTCTGTGGACTGGGTGTGGTTGTCATTTATTCTTGATGCTTTATTCATCCTCTACCCTCAGCTTTTCAATATTTTGTGGGGGCTGTGGAGGTTTATTGAGAGTCAGCCCTAAACAAACAATAAAAAGAAAAACCCCATTAAACTGAAGAGAACATAATTGAGCTTTCTCTCTACTCCCCACCCCAGTACATTTTGGGTCTCCTTGGACACTCTCTACAGCTTTATAAGCTGCATGCATCTCTCATGAACAAATAGGTAAGATGTAGCAAATTATGAAGGCTTAATGCATACCTGTCTCAGAAGGAGAGAGAGAGGGAGACGGGAGGGAGGGAAGGAGGGAGAAAAGAAGGGAGGGAAGGGGGGAGAGAGAGAGCTTTCAATTGTTTCAATTTACAACAAAGAGGTCATTACAGATACCTGGGTGGCTCAGGCAGGGGAATTTGGGGTGTGCAAGACAGCTAATTCCTCATCTACAGAGTCCCTCCTTTGCTTCCATTCACTGATAGTGCCAGCCACTTAGGTGAATTTTAAAGGATGTTCTGTGTGGTCACACATTTATGTAGGCTCTGCTTCCTATCGTAGTGACAAGGAGGTGTCAGTCAACCCGTCAGGAACAGACCCTATGCAATCGATGCAATCGCATAAAGGTCTTTATTTACAAGCTCGAGTTTGGGCTCAGCCCACCGCCGACCCATAGGACAGTTTTGGTGGGGAAGAGCCCCGGACACTTACTGGGGCAGGGTTTTATAGAAAGTGGAAAGAGAGAGGTGAGTGTTTCCAGCCTGGCAAGCATCTCATTGGTGTGCACTGAGGTCTTTAGCAGAATTGGCTGGTGCTGGGAGTTAAACCATAAACTTCACTTCTGCTTCCCTCTGCCTTGGTGGGTGTCGGGCAGGGAGCGGGATTGTAACCTGGGGGTACTGGATTATTGGAGGGTAACCTGGAAATGCTGGATTTGTTGGGGGAGATTAACCTGGAGACTCAAGTTTTGCTGGGGTTAGCCTAGAAACTGGAGCTAAGCTCGGGTTTTGTTGGGGGATAGTTTGGCTAGGCACCAGCCTGTTGGTTTACCTGAGTTCAAACTTGGGTCAGGTTCTCTAAAATGGAGTCTGAACCGAAAAGATTTGGGCTCTCACTACAGTCACTCAAAATTAACTCATGAAAAACGTCTCGATGCCTACCCATCTTGCCACTGTCACCCGCGGCGGACACACTCATATCCCACGTGTGGGTATGTAAGTCGTTTCGCATATGTTAGTTTAAAATTTTGGCCCAAACTTGTCCAAAATTTAAAATAAAAAAATTTATTATTTAAGAGAAACAACAAAATTCTGTCAAAAAAAGAGAAACAACAGCAAGGAGCATGACAGGTGGGACGTACGGCAGAGACTGAGTGACTTAAGAGGAAATGTGAAAACCAAATAGGCGAGGGTAGAAGGGTAGTAAGGGGAAGACGGCATGGCCCGAAGTTCCAGGCAGTCGGCAATTCTTCGTGGCTGGAGGCTGAGCATCTCAGCAGTTCTGGAGGGATCTAAGCTCCCAGAGCCTCCACTGTGCTGGAGCTATGTCACTCTCCCTTATTTCTTCCAGGTGAGAAATGGGAAAAGGGGCAGTAGCTGCTTCATAAACCACCAAAGTCCAATTTCTCACAGATATGGAGTTGGCAAAATCCAAGATCAAGGTGCTGGCAGATCCAGTGTCTGGTAAGGACACTCTTTTTTTTTTTGGGGGGGGGGGATATTTACTTTATTTACATTTCAAATGTTTTTCCCCTTTCCAGGTCTCCCCTTTGGAAACCCTCTAACCCATCTCCCCTCCCCCTGCCTCTATGAGGGTGCTCCCCCACCCACCTGCCCACTTCCGTCTTCCCTCCCTGGCATTCCCCTACACTGGGGCCTCTAACACCCTCAGGCCGAGGGCCTCTCCTCCCACTGATGTCTAACAAGGCCCTCCTCTGCCACATATGTGGCCAGCACCATGGGTCCCTCCATGTGTATTCTTTGGTTGGTGGTCTAGTCCCTGGGAGCTCCGGGGGGTCTGGCCAGTTGACCCTGTTGCTCCCTCCATGGGGCTGCAAACCCCCTCAGCTCCTTTAGTCCCTTCTCCAACTCCTCCATCTGGGACCCCACGCTCAGTCCAATGGTTGGCTGCGAGCATCCACCTCTGTATTTGTCAGGTTCTACACGAGCCTCTCAGGACACAGCTTATCATGCTTCCATCAGCAAGCACTTCCCAGCATCCACAATAATGTCTGGGTTTGGTGGCTGTATATGGGATATATCCCCAGACTCTGAATGGCCTTTCCTTCAGTCTCTGTTCCACACTTTGTCTCCATATTTTCTCCTGTGAGTATTTTGATCACCTTTCTAAGAAGCACTGAAGCATCCACATAATGCCCGGGTTTGGTGGCTGTATATGGGATGGATCCCCAGGTGGGGCAGTCTCTGGATGGCCTTTCCTTGAGTCTCTGCTCCACACTTTGTCTCTATATTTCCTCCTGTGAGTATTTTGTTCACCTTTCTAAGAAACACTGAGGCATCCACATTTTGGTCTTCCTTCTTCTTAGGCTTCATATGGTCTGTGAATTGAATCTTGCATATTCTGAACTTTTGGGCTACTATCCACTTATCATGAGTACATACCGTGTTTGTTCTTTTGTGACTGAGTTACCTCACTCAGGATGATATTTTCAAGTTCCATCCATTTGCCTGCAAAATTCATGAAGTCATTGTTTTTAATAGCTGAGTAGTACTCCATTGTGTAAATGTACCACATTTTCTGTATCCATTCCTCTGATGAGGGATATCTGGGTTGTTTCCAGCTTCTGGCTATTATAAATATGGCTGCTATGAACATAGTGGAGCGCGTGTCCTTATTACATGTTGGAGCATCTTCTGGGTATATGCCCAGGAGTGGTATAGCTGGGTCCTCAGGTAGTACTATGTCCAGTTTTCTGAGGATCTGCCAAACTGATTTCCAGAGTGGCTGTACCAGCTTGAA
>CM052715.1:49594119-49605229 GCA_028551405.1 Uromys caudimaculatus
TTCATGAGGTCCCATTTGTCGATTCTTGATCTTAGAGCATAAGCCATTGGTGTTCTGTTCAGGAACTTTTCCCCTGTACCCATGTGTTCGAGGCTTTCCCCCACTTTCTCTCTATTAGATTCAGTGTAGCTGGTTTTATGTGGAGGTCCTTGATCCACTTGGATTTGAGCTTTGTACAAGGAGATAGGAATGGATCAATTTGCATTCTTCTACATGTTGACTGCCAGTTGAACCAGCACCATTTGTTGAAAATGCTGTCTTTTTTCCACTGGATGGTTTTAGCTCCTTTGTCAAAGATCAAGTGACTGTAGGTGTGTGGGTTCATTTCTGGGTCTTCAGTTCTATTCCATTGATCTACTTGCCTGTTGCTGTATCAATACCATGCAGTTTTTATCACTACTGCTCTGTAGTACAGCTTGAGGTCAGGGATGCTGATTCCCCCAGAAGTTCTTTTATTGTTGAGAATAGTTTTTGCTATCCTGGGTTTTTTGTTATTCTAAAGGCAAGGGCATCCCTGGGTCTACAGACAGCCATCATGTGTCTGTGTGTCCCTCACCTGGCAGAAAGGGACTAGAGAGCCATCTGCATCCCTTTATGACGCCATGATCCCACTGCCCCTAAAGCAATACTTCTCACAACTTCTCAGTGTACACAGGCCCTGGTAAAGTGTAAGAGTGTTTGGGATGGGGTCTGAGGTTCTGTGATCTCTAACAAGCTCTAAGCAGGTGCAGCTGTGGCCACTGGCAATCAGGAATAGCAAGACCCTAGGACACTGGTGTCTTCTAATCCCTTTCTCTAAAGCTTGGGAATAAGTTTGAAGCTACTGGGTAGTGTTAGCTAAGCTTACCAGGACTGGGAGAAACCTGAAGTCCTTGCTGGGAGAAGGATATCTCTGCGTTGATGCTTCTGTTCTTGTTACTCCAAGGCTAGTGCTAGGTTGCAAGGCACAAGGCTTATCAGCAGAAAATCATCCTGGACATCAACAAAACATGAAAGATAGTCTTCCTTTGTTATTCCCTAGTCTGCTATGGCCGAATCACTCAAGGCCACGCCCTCTTGTGTGACCTGCTTGGGTGGGTACCATCTCACGACTGCCTTTGCTTTGTGTCTTTAGGGGGCCAAGAGTCTATGATTCCACCACTGGAATTATATACATCATATATCATAATCAAAGCAGGACCCCTGTGCTGCAAACACTCCACAATGGCTACCACAGGTCTTTGTTTTCATTTCTTCACAAAACCCTTCCTTCCCCCAGTGTAGGTTTCCAACCTCTTGTCATTTGCTCAGCTTGTCCATCCAAACAAAGCCTCTTCCCCACGAAGGGATTACGCAGGGCCAAGTAACCCTCTGAGGAAGGCCAAAGCAATTTGTATCTCTAACCACAAGGAAATGACTACTGACAGCCCCAAATAAAGTACAATATTAAGAATGGCCAGTGAAGTTCCTGTCCCAGAAGAAAGATGGAATATTAATTAAAAAAATTTAGAGGTCAGAGCACAATTAGATATAAATTGTAAATTACGAACAAACACTCTGAGTCTGCAGGGAAAGCAGTTATCTTTGAATTTAGGAATCTGAATATAGCAATGATGTATTCTGTCTCAGCTAGCTCTTTAAACAACGTATTTATGCTGGCTTTATCATAGTACCTGTTTAATTTCCTTATACAATTGCCTTCCAGAAACACTAGCTCTAGGCCTGTTCTTAAACCCTGAACAAGGACAGGTATGGAGCACGGTGAGGAGCAGATTACTGTTTATAAGTGCTATAGACATCTGAATTTCGGTGCTGTGAGCTTCCGGCTGCCGTGTGTAGATGAGGAGTATAGGGAGGGTAAATGCCAGTCAGTATATTTTGTATCTATTTATTAAATGTCCTGATGGAGAGGATGAGAGCAGCAGAACTGTCAGGGTTTTGTCTATTGATACTTAACCTGAGGTTCTTTGCTAGTCTGGTGACCTGGTCTTGTCCTTTGAGGCTGTGGGGTGAGGTCTATGACGTGCGTACATGGTATTAATTTGCTGTTGCTAAAGACCACTCAGGAATACAACAATAATAAATGTTGTCATCTTAATTAAAAATAAATCCACCCATCCTGCCCTATTTTTATCATCTACTCAAAGAACCTTTTGACGGTGTTCATGTGCACTCGGGAATTAATTAGGGGTCAGCGCTCACAAAGACCATGAGCCTCCTCTTGACCATACTCATACTTGAAACCGAACCTTCGACGTAGGACTACAATCCATGACTGCAGAGGCAACAACTCACATAAAGATATGGTTTCTACTTTAAGACCAATAAATATTCTTTTCAAAAAAACCTAAATGAATCATTATCTCATGAGTGCAACCCCAAAGACCAATAAATATTCTTTTCAAAAAAACCTAAATGAATCATTATCTCATGAGTGCAACCCCAAAGTCTTTTTCTCCCCAGGACAAACTATGCGCAGCTTTGTTTAATATACATTGTATGGACAGGCATGACACTTTGGACAGAAGGTGCCAGGCAACATGAACAGAATACAGGGACTTCCGAACCCTCTTTTTGTATGGACTCCCCAGATCAGAAAGCCACTATAGAATCCAATGGAGTCTTCATGTGGGCATTGAACAGTCTAGGATAGTTTAGGGCTGACATTTCTCATAAGGGTCCCCATGAACCTCTCTTTACAAGCCCATCCTGACTACAGGAGATGAATTCGGAGTGGCAGAGTCACTGACCTGAATACCCTCAGTCTTTCAGAAAAGGGGCCACTGCTCTTCTGGAGATCACATCTCATGACGTCACCGCAAAGTCCACACCACACTTAGAACACCAATGATTGTCACTGTGAAGTTCAGGTCACCTGCCACACTGAGAAGACCAATTTTAGAGATCAGGCTGCAACAGGTTTCTAGTTTTAAGGGGATTGAGTCTATGAGGATGATGGAAGGAATGGGCAAAAAAAAAAAAAAAAAAAAAAATGAGTTTTGAACTTCACATGCCACAGGGCGTTTTGTGCCAGGGGTTTCCAGATGTGTCAACATCAGACAAACCCTCTGGTTGCCAGGAGGGGTCTTTCAAACATAGCCAGGAAGGTGTTTCCTTCACATCAATCCAGGAGATTTTCTCTAAGTGACACATATTCCTTCCTTCCAAACAGTGATGTGCTCTGTGTGCTAAGAAGAAGGAAAATAGGGTCTGAAGAGATGGCTCAGCAGGTAAGAGCACTGGCTGCTCTTCCAGAGGACCCTGGTTCAATTCCCAGCACCCACATGGGAGCTTACAACTATCTGTAACTCCACTTCAGGGTGATCTGACACCCACACACAACCATACATGAAGGCAAAACACCAATGAACATAAAATAAAAATTATTTATTAAGAAAAGTAAAGTAAGAGCTGGAGAGATGGCTCAGTGGTTAAGAGCACTGACTGAACAGAGGTCCAGAGATCCTGAGTTCAATTCCCAGCAACCACATGGTGGCTTACAACCATCAGTAATGGGATCCCATGCCCTCTTCTGGTGTGTCCGAAGATGACTATAATGTACTCATATAAGTAAAATAAATTGCTTCCAGTTTCTGTCTGCAGTTGGGGAGCTGATCCTGTGCCACAGGGCTCCATACCTAAATAGTTCCAGGAGAGAGCTGGTCTCCCAGGAGTGCTGACACACCTTCGAGCACAGGTAAGACCACCACTTCTGTTCACATTCCTGGCTCAAGAAGGACCCTTGCAGAGCCATCAGAACACAGGAACCAAGGAATAGCTGGGAACAGGATCCTTCTGGTTTCTGTCTGCACCCCAGAGCTATCCCTGAACTACAGCTCTCCAAACCCAAATTCCTCTTAGAAAGAGCTACTCCAAGGAGTAATGACACAGAGGTTTGCAGGAGGGACAAGCCACAGTCAGAGAGAGCAAGACCAGCTAACGCCAGAGATAACTAGATGGTGTCAAGGGCAAGAACATAAACAACAGAAACCAAGGCTACTTGGCATCATCAGAACCCAGCTCTCCCACCACAGCGAGCCATGGATACCCCAACACACCAGAAAAGCAAGACTCAGATTTAAAATTACATCTCATGATGATGATAGAAGACTTTAAGAAGGAAATAGATAACTCCCTTAATGAAATACAAGAGAACACAGGTAAACGGGTAGAAGCCCTTAAAGAGGAAACACAAAAATCCCTTAAAGAATTACAGGAAAACACAATCAAACAGGCAAAGGAGCTGGGCAGTGGTGGCGCACACCTTTAATCCCAGCACTTGGGAGGCAGAGGCAGGCGGATTTCTGAGTTCGAGGCCAGCCTGGTCTACAGAGTGAGTTCCAGGACAGCCAGGGCTACACAGAGAAACCCTGTCTTGAAAAAACAAAAAACAACAAACAAACAAACAAACAAACAAACAGGCAAAGGAAATGAACAAAACCATCCAGGATCTAAAAATGGAAATAGAAACAATAAAGAAATCACAAAGAGAGACAACCCTGGAGATAGAAAACCTAGGAAAGAGATCAGGAGTCATAGATGCAAGCATCACCAACAGAATACAAGAGATAGAAGAGAGAATCTCAGGTGCAGATGATACCATAGAAAACATTGACACAACAATCAAAGAAAATGCAAAATGCAAAAAGCTCCTAGCCCAAAATATCCAGGAAATCCAGGACACAACGAGAAGACCGAATTTAAGGATAATAGGTATAGAAGAGAGCAAAGATTCCCAACTTAAAGGGCCAGTAAATATCTTCAACAAAATTATAGAAGAAAACTTCCCCTAACCTAAAGAAAGAGATGAACATAAACATTCAAGAAGCCTACAGAACTCCAAATAGATTGGACCAGAAAAGAAATTCCTCCTGTCACATAATAGTCAAAACACCAAATGCCACAAAACAAAGAAAGAATATTGAAAGCAGTAAGGGAAAAAGGTCAAGTAACATGTAAAGGCAAACCTATCAGAATTGCACCTGACTTCTCACCAGAGACTATGAAAGCTAGAAGATCCTGGGCAGAACTCATACAGAACCTAAGAAAACACAACTGCCAACCCAGGCTGCTATACCCAGCAAAACTCTCAATTACCATAGATGGTGAAACTAAAATATTCCATGACAAAACCAAATTTACACATTATCTTTCCACAAACCCAGCCCTACAAAGGATAATAGATGAAAAACACAAACTCAAGGAGGGAAACTACACCCTAGAAAAAGCAAGAAAGTAATCTTTCAACAAACTCAAAAGAAGATAGCCACACAAACATAAAAATAACATAGAAAATAACAGGAAGCAACAATCACTATTCCTTAATATCTCAACATCAATGGACTCAATTCCCCAATAAAAAGACACATAGACTAACAGATTGGATAAGTAAACATGACCCAGCATTTTGCTGCGTACAGGAAATGCACCTCAGTGTCAAAGACAAACACTACCTCAGAGTAAAGGGCTGGAAAACAAGTTTCCAGGCAAATGGTCCCAAAAAACAGGCCGGAGTAGCCATTCTAATATTGGATAAAATTGACTTTCACCCAAAAGTCATCAAAAAAGATAAGGAAGGACACTTCATACTCATCAAAGGAAAACTCTACCAAGAAGAACTCTCAATTCTGAACATCTATGCTCCAAATGCAAGAGCACCCACATTCATAAAAGAAACCTTACTAAAGCTCAAAGTACACATTGCGCCTCACACAATAATAGTGGGAGACTTCAACACCCCACTATCATCAATGGACAGATCTTGGAAACATATAAGTAAAATAAATCTTTTTTAAAAAGTAAAATAAAACCCTGTATCTTAATAAAACTTTTCAAAAATGGTATTTCAAGCTGTACACTCAGCAGTTCCATTGGCCATCTCCAGCACCTCCATCCGTCAGGCCTGGTCCATCACCTGCAGGGTCCCTCCCACCCTTCCAGGTCAGCCTTTCCCTTTGGCCCTTGAGAACCTTCCCTCCCTTCTTTACAGGAGTCTTTTAGGCTTGGTCTCTGGCTTTGGAGGGACAGGTCCAGCAGGAAACCTTGCAGCAGGTCTTCTTCACAGCCCGTCCTTCACCTTGACTTTAGCTCCCTTAGCATTCTTTTTGGTCCTTCTTTTTGGGCACGGTGGTGGTGGCAGGGGGTGGAGGAGTTGGATTTTGGGGTACAGCTGTACCAGAACTTGCTTAGTCTGGGGGATTGTGTTTGCGTCGTAAAACAGCTCCTAATTTCTCCTGGCATTTATGCCACCAAGAAAAGAATTAGCAAAATTCTTCAGAGAATAGAATGGAAATGGCAATCTGTGGAGCACTGCACTGGGGAGGACGGCAGATCCCTGTGTCCATCCGTGGAGCACTGCACTGGGGAGGACGGCAGATCCCTATGTACATCCGTGGAGCACTGCACTAGGGAGGACGGCAGATCCCTGTGTCCATCTGTGGAGCACTGCACTAGGGAGGATGGCAGATCCCTGTGTCCATCCGTGGAGCACTACACTGGGGAGGACGGCAGATCCCTGTGTCCATCTGTGGAGCACTGCACTGGGGAGGATGGCAGATCCCTGTGTCCATCCATGGAGCATTGCCCTGGGGAGGACAGCAGATCCGTGTCCATCCATGGAGCACTGCACTGGGGAGGACGGCAGATCCCTGTGTCGTTGGCCGTAGAGTCAGTTTATAAGAACAGTTTCTTTTATCTTTATCCCAGAATGCTAACTGCAAACATAAAATCATGTGCATGGTGGCACAGCACTATAACCATGGCAATTAAGATGCCAGGAGGATGGAGGTACAGCCTGGACTACCTAGCTAGTTCCAGACTACAAGGGGATATATTGAGAGACTTTATTTCAACAACAACAACAACAACAACAACAACAACAACAAAACACCCACACCAAACAACAATAAAACCCATAAAAAAATCATACTTGCGGATGTTCCTTCCCTAAAGTGTAACTTCTTACCGATAATGTAGTGTAATCAGTGTTGAGTACCTGTGTGCACGATGGCTATACTTTAGTGGGAATATGTGATTCAGTAAGAGGGGCTGTGTGGAGCTGCTGAGGCACCAACCAAACACTTAGAGGATGAGAAGCTGGAGGGGCTTGGTATCCTGCGTAGCTCATGCTTTGAAGACACCTGTGTCATTAGCCATACCTGGGTCACAGGCACGTCTGTGGGTGGGTTTTCCTCAGTGTCTGGAAGAAACCATACAACAGTCAGTCAGCTTCCTGCTGTGTGCTGGGAGGGAAGGCAGGGAGGGGTGGAGCAGGACCCAGACAAAAGCTGTTTCTGTAGCTGGTTCCATGCCTCTTGTATTCTTATTAGAGTTTGTTCTGGACTGCAGGATTCGTGGGGAATGGTAGAAAAGAAGAGGAAGGGAGAGGGAGAAGGGGAGGGGAAGGCGGAAAGAGGGGGAGGCGAGGGAGGGGGAGGGGAGCGCTGAGATTTCAACTCTGGACATCAATAACAGGAAGATCAATTTAATTTGAAATTAAATAATATAAACCAACAGAGCGATTTTTAAAATAATTTTATTCAGGATTGTTAAAGATAAGTGGGAGAAATATCACCCACAAAAATGAGCAAAACACGATAAAAAGCACAAGCCAGAGATAAAGGGGCAAAGAGAGAGGCTCAGGAGACAAGCAACCTCAAACCCTATGGATAAGGAGTGCAGCTGCTACAGTTGAGAACACAGTGCTAAGCTAAGTTCTAGACTAGACTAAGGTGAACAGATGATGAGTAAACCAGGCCCTGCCATGGCCTCTCCATGAACAGTCAGAGGAGCAAGTGACTTAAGAGAGAAGTGAGGCACATAGTAGGACATCGAGGCGGAGGGCCTGCGGCACACTGACTGAGATTTGAGGAGGCACAGAAGAAGGGACTTCAGAGCAGCATCATTTGAAGACTTACGGATGAGACTGTGCCCGTGTTGAATGAAGTTGTGCGCTCTCATACTTAAGGCATTGCTTTGGTGCTGAGAAAAGATAGAGAACGAATCCTGCATCTGGACATGTCTTGGTGAAACTCAAGAATGCTTGTGAGGAACAAGAACATTTCAGTGCTATTGCAACAGAATGTTCTGGGTTTACAGGCTGGTGAGTATACACACAGCTGAAACACACGCAGCAAGGAGATGAAAGAAAATCAATGGAGGTAATGTATACCCGGGGAAAGTGTGTGTGTGTGTGTGTGTGTGTGTATGAGAGAGAGAGAGAGAGAGAGAGAGAGAGAGAGAGAGAGAGAGAGAATGTGGAATGTGTGCACACAAGGGTAAACGTGAGTGTGAATATGACAGTGAATGGCTGTGTGTGTGTGAAGTGTGTGTATGTGCGAGCATGTATGTATGTGTTTATGTTTGTGGGGTGTGAGGGTGAGTATCTGAGTGTGTGTGAATATCTGAGAAGGAGTGTGAATGTGTGAGTGTGTGTACGTTTGTGAGAGTGTGTATGTATGTGAATATCAGTGTATGTATGTGTATGTAAGTGTGTATGTTTGTATACATGCATGTGAGTATGTATACTTGTTTGCATAGCTATGTGTGTGTGAACTGAGTGTGTACACGTGTAAATGTGTGTCTGTGTGTGACTATGTGTATGCGTGTCTGTGTATATGTGTGACTAGGTTTGTGAGTGTGTGTATATGTGTGTTGTGTGTGTGAGGAGGGAGAGCATAAACAAATACATGGATGTAAGTGTGTGAAAAAAGAATATGATCAAAATGCATGATGCACACGTACGGGACTGCAATCCGTTCTGTGTAAGTAACATGTGCTACTAAAACATATCAAAAAACAAAATTTAAGAAGAATAAAATTTCCTTGCTTTCAGTAAGTAAAGGAGAGTGAAGGAATCAACTATAAAGCGAGTCATTCTAGAACAAATGGAAATTGTTTTCTGGTAGTCATTACACAGTCCCATGAGAAAATGCTCCTGGGGCAGGCACAAGCTCAAGCATGCCCAACTTAAAGTGTTAAAGTTGAACATGTTCAGTTTAAGGTTATAGTCATAGTTTGTTTTTGTCAATTTGGCATAATCTAGACCCACCCAGGAAGAGGGAATCTCAGTTGAAGATTTGCCTCCTTTGGATTGGCCTGTGGTGCCTCTGGGGCATTTTCTTGGTTGCTAATTGATGTAGCAGGGCCCAGCCCAGTGTTGGCAGTGCATATCTGGGTAGGTGGGCCTGGACGGTATAGAAAGGTTGTGGAGCAAGCCTCCCAGAAGCATGTCAGCACGGAGCTTCCTCCATGGCCTCTGCTTTAGTTCCTGCTTTGCGTTCCTGTCTTGGCTTCTCTCAATGATGCTTTGTGTCTTGTACGCCAAAGAAACTCTTTCCTCCTCAAGTTTCTTTTGGCCATGTGTTTACCACAGCTGTAGAAAGGACAGGAATGATTAAGGAAAAACTACACAAACAGAAGCACTCCTGGGTACTCAGCTTGCGTCAGAGATGTCTGGCTTGCGTCCTGAGGAGGGCAGACTCTGCAGAGCCAGTGGCTAGTGGGTGGTGTGCTTTTGTGAGCTGTCTATCTAATGCTGTCCATGAATAAAGTATAAATAATATGGTCCCCAGAGACTTCCCAAAGGAAAGAACGCTTTGCACTCAAAGGAAAGAACACTTTGAAGGTGAGTTAATTTAGGCCGCACTCCCCAGGTTGGCTGCCTTCCTTAACTGGTAAGAATATCAGAGAGAAATGACCCAAAATCTACAAAGAAACATTTTCGACAGAAAGTGGACATTTTATCAGCAACAGTTTATTCTAGAAGTTAATGGATCAAAATCTTCAAAGTACTCGAAAAATATCTGTTAACCAGGGATTCCACCCAAGTTCACCACCACATAAGAAGGGGTCACTCTGGTGGCCTTCACAGACATGCAGAGACCAGGGATGAACAGGCACAAAACCTCACTGAGCCAGACAAATAACAAACCCAGACAGAAAGCAAATGCAATCAAGAAACAACAGCAAATACAGAAATGAAAAGGGCATTGGTAAATTTAATTAATTATTCATTACTGAAAGAAGAAAAGCAAATGAGTGTATTTTTGCGCATTTTATGTTTTTAAATATGAAGCTCTGGACAATGACAAGAAGACACATGAGGGTGTCAATTCCCCACTGAATATAACAAGCCTCCAAGAGTCTCTTCTGTCAACCCTCCCTCAGCTTGGTAAACAAATAAGAGATGTGTAGTAAATACATGTTCTATAAGAGATGAATTAGGGGTCTATTTAAGAACAGACCTTAAATAGACAAGTATACTCAAGAGTCTGCCTTGTTCTGGAGAGGACTAGATACTGATGAGCTCTGCTCAGTGTGAGAAAAAAAACCAGGTTCCTGCTAAAATAAGGGAAATAAATACCTTCCAGAAGAGGTGGAGGACCCACATAAAACTTTGCTTTATCTAAGGAGTGCTGTGAGAGAAATCGTCTTCCCCAGGGAGGAGTCCTCTGATCAACCGTGAAATCGCATACATACAAGTAAACACTAAATAGACTGGGAAGATCATTTAGTCACACATTGTCTTAGCCAGGGGTTCTAGTCCTGCACAAACATTGTGACCAAGAAGCAAGTTGGGGAGGAAAGGGTTGATTCTACTTACACTTCCACACTGCTGTTCATCACCAAAGGAAATCAGGACAGGAACTCACATAGGGCAGGAACTTGGAGACAGGAGCTGATGCAGAGACCATGGAGGGATGTTTCTTACTGGCTTGCTCTGGCTTGCTCAGCTGGCTTTCTTATAGAACCCAGGACTACTAGCCCAGGGATGGCACCACCCACAATGGGCTCTCCAACGCTTGATCACTAATTGAGAAAATGCCTTACAGCTGGATCTCATGGAGGCATTTTCTCAAAGGAGGCTTCTTTCTCTGTGATAACTCCAGCTTGTGTCAAGTTGAAACACAAAGCTAGTCAGAAAACACACACACACACACACACACACACCCCAATAACAACTAAAGAAAACCGGGCAGTGGTGGCACACGCCTTTAATCCCAGCACTTGGGAGGCAGAGGCAGGTGGATTTCTGAGTTCAAGGCCAGCCTGGTCTACAAAGTGACTTCCAGGACAGCCAGGGCTACACAGAGAAACCCTGTCTCAAAAACAACAACAACAAAAAAAAAAC
>CM052715.1:49605329-49636090 GCA_028551405.1 Uromys caudimaculatus
GCCTCCCAAGGGCTGGGATTAAAGGCATGCGCCACCACTGCCCGGCCAAACCCATGATTTTAAGAGAGAGCAAAGAGGATATGCATAATGGGGTCAGAGGGAGAAAGGGGAGGGGGGAAGCTGTGCAATTATATTTTAATGAAAAAGGCTTTAGCTTATCAGAAAGCAGAGAAGAAAAGCAAAAGGTCGGTAAAGAGAACATAGAAGGCAGAAATAAATGCAAATATATCAAGGAGTCAATCAAAATTATCCTGTCTTTTAAAGGGCAGAGACTACCAAGCTGGATTATAACAAACCAAATTCAGAAATTCCTAAAACAAAGTCACTATTGAAAGGTTTAGAAAGAAGGTTTGGGAAGTGATCCCGCAGGTAGCATTAGTCACAGGAAGCTTAACAGCATGAATAAAAGAGCCACAGCATTTGACTGGAAAAGGAATTCCAAAAGATAATGACCTTGTATCACAGCAAGAACGATTCTCCAAGGGGGCAAAGGAGGCAGAACCTTGTATCTATCTAAACATACAGTCCTGAGGCACATAAAGGCCAGAAGAATCAGACGTGAACGCAGCCAGGGCAAAATGATCAGTTTCAAATAGAACTAGAATGTTCATAGAATATGACTTTTGTACAATAAATAATGTTGACATAAGATTGTGGATTCAGAAGTCTGCACCCAAAAAAGATGCCCAACATCTCTACTTTTTAAAGAATACTTGGACTTTCAAAAAAAAAAAAGAAAAAAAAGAATGTCATGTTAAGGCCACAATTTTCAAGCCAGTTTTTATTACACCATAACAGAATAATATCTCCTACCCTCCATAGTTCTAGACAGCCTTGCTTGTGTATCTCATCTAGTGTTCAGGAAGAGATAGTTTGCACATCATACATGCATGTTCATGAAACAAAAAGAGAATAAGCTGTTAGACTTAATAGCAAGGGAGGGTTCTCCCATCCATTGATTTCTGTGCGAGACATAAAAACGCTGAGATCTGATTCAAAGCCTCTGTGGGGTGTGTGTGTGTGTGTGTGTGTGTGTGTGTGTGTGTTTGCATGTATACATGCATGTGTGTGTTGTATGTTTGCATGTGTGTTTGCATGTGTACGTGCATGCATGTACATGCACGCATGAATGTGTGTATATGTTTACATGCGAGAGTGTGTTCATGTGTTTGTGTGTATGTATGTGTGTGTACTTTCACAGGACACCAGACTTGGCAGGTGCTTCTTTCCAACTGATGCTGTGACAATATTCAACGAAGCATTCTAGCTTACAATCAGGTTGTGCATCTCTAAGTGATGGAGGAGGTAGCAACCTGCTTGAGGCGGGAGCCCACTGCTGCACTTCCTAGGTTATAGATGCGTTCCCCAAATTAGAGTGAGGTCTGTTCGTAGCTATGACTCCAGCTGCTGTGGGCTGGCAGGTAGAGAAGGCAATCTCTTTGAACAAAGCTAGACAAATCCTGCCCTGTGCTTGGCAAGAGAGACAGAAGGGAATCAACGGTGCCATGCTGAGAACTCAGTGTTGGTTTCTGCTGTTGGAAGATGGGGCATTCACCAACAGAATGAGCCAGGCTAGTCTTGGCAAGGGAAAACCTGTGCTTTTGAGCCTCTGCACAACCTCCAAACTGAACACCGGGGGTGACCCACTGAGTAAGCACAGAAAGACACAAAGTAGGTGGGGAGTCGATGTCCTCAGGACACAACAGTTAATAGATCATTTTGCAAAGCCCCCTCATGAGTGAGTGCCTTTTGGTCAAGATTCATGAGACACAGACATTTTCACAGTTTGTGCCCATAGGCTTATCATCCAACTTCCCTGTCACCAACATTCGACTCTGTTTCCTCGTCGTGACTAGCAGCAAGCTAAAGGCTAACGGCAACTTTCCATGAATTACTGCCTGTCTGGCTGTCTCTCATTCCTGGTCTATTAAGCAAGAGAACACACTGCTACAGGTTCCCCCTCTGGATTTCCCTTCCCTGCTGCTGCTGCTCGTAAGTCCTGCTGCCAACCATGCTGACAGGCCAATTAAGTCACAGGCAAGGTGCTGAGACAAGGAAGTTGACTTTATTAAAAAGTCAGCTCAGCTGGAAGAAGGGGGTCCTTGTCGCCTCCTCAGGAGATGCTTCTTGGTTCTAAAATCTGGAGATCATTATTTCTTAGTCTATTCTCATCACTGATTCATTTGCCCATGTGTGTGCACATCGGTCATGTGACACAGTGGACAGGCGTAGCTGCCCCAAGTCCCTCTTGCTGAATGCTGAACTCATAATCATCCCCCTCCCCTGCTACGAGGACAGATGGTCGATAACTCACGCATCCATTCTAAGAACCTAAGGGACAGGTCCATGTGACGAGAAACGAACTTTCTACAGATGGCTAACACCAACTTCCCAGCCTTGCGAACTAACTGCCCACGAGGTAGGGCCCTCAGCCTGGTCAAGCCCATGGATGACTGTAACCCCCCAGTAGTGTCTCCTTATGTTTTTAGGAGAGATCCCCAAGCCAGAATGCCTCAAGATAACTGCACTGACTTCCAACCAACAGCTATGGGAAAATAAACTCACAGCTCTAAGCCACTGTGCAGTTGTTACACAGCAACAGACACATACGCAAGTACATCTACATTTTTTATGGATACAGACTCCTGTATCTATTCATAGATGTTGGCATTTCAAGGTAATCAGAACCTCTCAAGACAGAGGAAGGCAAGAGATTTGGAAAGGAGTTCAAAGGGAATTTTAGAAGCATTAGCGATATATATATATATATATATATATATATATGTGTGTGTGTGTGTGTGTGTGTGTGTGTGTGTGTATGTATGTATAAAAGAGAAGATGGTAATTAATTACCATTGATGCTCTTCCAAAGGACCTGGGTTCAATTCCAAGCACCCACGTGGCAGCTCACAACCGTTTGTAATTTTAGTTTTTAGTGGACCTACAGCCCTCTTCTAGCATCTGCAGGCATACACGCAGTATCTTTACATACACACAGGCAAAACACTCATAGACATACACTGAAAATAAATAAATATTAAAAGTAGAGAGATAGGACACAAATATTCTTTCTTCTTTTGTCTTTTCCAGTGCTGGGATGGAACTGAGGGCCCCACACATACATGTTGAGCAAATACTAAACCTCTGAGCTACATCCCCACCCCTGGTCTGTGCTTTCTTTCATACATGCTTAGACAATGTTAAGATACTGGGTTGCATATAACTCAGTGAACATTGGAAGACTGAGGTGGAGACTACATAGAACCGTCATTCCTGTGTTCTAGTGTCTTTCGTGTGGGAAGGTACTCTGCAGGTCACCAAAAGAGAAATGTAAATACAAGTCACAAAAACTTCGATCTACATCTATCCTGCCTTCAAATGTGCTAGGGCAATGGTGGCACAAAGCTGGGAGGGGGGGGGGTAACGAACCAGGATCTGACTTGATTTAAGGCCCATTCTATGAGATGGAACTTATATCCAACACAGCTTTAGGGACCAAGCACCTTAGACTAGATAGGCCAGGGACTAAGGGAAAAACCAAATGCTACTGTTCTACAAAAGGAACATAGTAATAAATGACTCCTAATAACATTCAGCTATACTCATGGATCAGGCTTCATTATTTTGTCCAGCCATCATCAGAGAAGCTTCCTCCTGAAAAAGATGGGAACAAATACAAAGCCCACAGTTAGACTCTATGCAGAGAGAAAGAGGGGGGGAGGTTGCCTTGGAACATACACATCTCAACAAGATGTCTCCATCAAATCCCTCAGAGCTCAGGGAACCTTGAGGAAGAGGCGGAACCAGAGGGGATGGAGGACACCAGGAGAACAAGGCCCTCTAAATCAACCGAGTAAAGCTCATATGAACTCACAGAGACTGAAGCAGCAAGCGCAGGGCCGACGCGGGTCTGCACCACATCTCTTGCATATTATACTATAGCTTTCAGTTGAGTATTTGTATGGGACCTCTGAGTGTGTGAAGGAGTGGGTCTTTGATTCTTTTGCCTTCTCTTGGGGCTCCCTTCCTTCTGTTTGTTTGCCTTGTCCAATTTCAATGTGGTGGTTATTTATCTTATTATCTTTTATTTTGTTATGATTTTGTTGGTGTCTCTTAGAAGTCTGTTCTTTTCTAATGAGAGATAGATGGATAGATAGGGGGAAGGAAAGGGAAGCTGTAATCAGGATACATTGTATGAGTAAAGAATCTATTTTTAATAAAAGGGATAAAAGAATTTACTACTAAAAAGAGATGCCAAGCTAAGGAGACTACAAGTACTTTTGTCAAGATAATGATTCGTTTTTTCTCCTGCTGTCAGGGATCAAGCCTAGGATGTCACGCACACTGGTCAGGTGCTCCATCAATGGGCTACATTCCCCAGCAGTACGAACACGATTTTGCCTAACATCAAGTGGACAGCAGAAGAAATTCATAAATCTCTAAGTGACTGATTTTATATTTTTTTATTTCTGTGAGTGAAATGTATATGAAGGAATTCAAAGAACAAGATGACACAGATCAAAGTATTTTGAAGAAGAGAGGGAAATCCTGTCCACCCCCTCTCCTTGGCAGGGATGTCTTTTACAGAGTCCCTGGTAGGAGGTGACAGGTGTTCTCGGTCTCTCATAGAGCAGCGTGTTCTGTGGAACAGCGTGGAAAGTGCTCAACTCCTGCTGAGTAGAGGTCCCTGGGACTCCCACCCACAGTATTCTCCTTCCAACGCAATACATAAAAAGTTTACTCACTTTCCACATGACAGCTCTTCCAATGTTTGAAAACAGCAATCTGGTCCCTCTTTAGACTCCCGTTTTCCCAGGAACACATCCTCAATTCCGTGGGGAAGGGAAGAATCTGCCGCTCTCAACAGTATGCTACGTATGCCAGGTGCTTGTCTGCAGCTCATTTTCTATCATCTCCCAAGCTTCCTGCCATTACCCACTTCACTACTAGGAGATTGGAGGCTCCTGGGACTGAAGTCATCCATCATAAACTCCCTGGGCTGGGACAGCAGCAGCACTAGTGGATGTGGTTAAATCTTCCTGTCTGTGGATACATTGTATCCACAGGACGTCAGAGTCCTTCCTGCTTTCAGTTCTTCCTGCCTGATCTGCCATGATTGTGAGACCCGATGCTAAGAACCACAGGTGATATGGTGATTTATGTCACTCTTTAGGATATCCCTGTGTATTTAATTCTCTAGCCTTTTCTACATACACTAAAAAGGCATATTACACATGACAGATGAAGAAACAGTAGGGAACTAGGAGACTTAGGAGGGCAGATTGCCTGAACAAGCCAGTCAATCCTTCAATGGAGGCATTGGAATGCAAACCCAAATCTTCACAAGCAACAAGAAGCCTTTCCAAGACCCATGAGAGTTCACTTGGACTTATGTTAGGGAACACAGTTTCAGCTGGCTTTAGCTTATTTGATTGCCTTATCTTATGTAGCTAAGACACTGTTGTATTATATAGCTTCTTTTAGTGACTTCTGTCCCAATCTCTCTTTCTATCATAAAACTTTCTGGCGTAGGGGCTAGCAAAATGGCTCAGTGGGTAAAGTCCCTTCTTCAGGCCTAAGGACCCAAGTTTGATTCCTAGGACTCTCCTTCATCATGGAAGGACGGAACCAACACCCAAAAGTTAGCTTTTGACCTCCACATGCACACCATGGCATGCATGAACTACACACACACACACACACACACACACACACACACACACACACACACACACACACAAATGGACAAATAAGTATAATAAAATTAATTTCAAATAAAAATGTCTGGGACGAGGCTGCAGGGATGGTTCAGCAGGTGAGCAAAGGCACTGGTCGCCAGGCCCAGCGATCTGAGTTTTATCCCAGGAATCCACAGAGAGAACCAATTTCAAGTTGAGAAAGAGAGAACCAACTTCCTCAAGTTGTCCTCTGACGGCCATACAAACTAAATACAATGTAATAAAAATAAACTAAAAAGAAAAGCCTTGTGGGACATCCCTTGTCCTCCCGTTCAGTTTCATTTGCACTGACCCTTGCAAACTCTTCTCTCCCAAGCTGTGTGCTGGCCCCCGAGGTGCCAGTCCAGGATGGTTACTGGATGGCGATGGTGACTGATTGGATAATGATTATTGTTAGAACTGATCACTATAACCCTTGAGAAGCATGGGCTTGATCTATCATGCAGTCATTGCTCGTGGCTGGAATCTGTGTGCTAAAGACTGAGCACTGTGGTGTAGATTTCAACTCCTATGCTCCGAGGCAATCTGAGGGAAGCCTGCACATGCTCAGATGCCAGAACTGAGCCGTGCCATGCCCTCAGCACGGGAAGTGGAATAACACGCACCTCAGTCTCCAGAGGTAAAGACTTCCAAGCAGTGGTGAAGGCTGGTGGCTTTTGAAGGAATAAGTCACACATGAGATCATCCACGCCCCCTTTCCACCTGTCATAAACTACTATTCCAATCCATTACAAACCACTTAACATCCCAGTGAAAGCTATTCGCTATTCGATGTCATTGGTCTCTCTCATCTCTACCCCAGTGGTGGAATTCGAGCTCCATGGAAAAATCCCATTGCTATCTTCCTTATTGTGAAGCTTTTCTCTTCATGGAAGCAGATCTTCCCTTAGAATGCTTGAACACACACACACACACACACACACACACACACACACACACACACACAGAGAGAGAGAGAGAGAGAGAGAGAGAGAGAGAGAGAGAGAGAGAGACTACACAGATATACATACATAGTTTGCTTCTCTCTATTGCTTAGCATCCACTCCTTATCCTGTTTCCATTTTCTCTCAGACAGATGGTGTTTGTAGACAGGAAAGAAACGTTAGTTATTCAGCTGTAATTCTGATAATCACTACCCAGAAACCACTGAAGATGTTTACCAATGGGGGGGGGGGGCGGGGGATCGCAGCAAAGAAGATATACCCATGCAGAGGCCAACCCAAGCCCGGCCTGATCTAGTCCTAGGACAGGGTGACGACTTGGGTTATTATACCTGTGTCAGTTCAATGGGCATCTATATGCACTGACAGCTCCCTTCTTGCCCATGGACTTCAGGGTTATGTGAGAGTTCTGTCCACAAAGCCAGCAGCAAGCAGAGACCTGATTCCTCCTAATTCATGGCAGATCTCATTGCTGCGACGGATTACAAAGTGCTTGCTCTGATTGCCCCCCCCCCCCCAAGTTCTCTCTGTACTTGCTGCTGTGGGGGACTCAGGGCCAGGTGTAGAGGCTCTGAGATAGATAAGCAGCCTGCTCTGCTGAGGTTCATCGTCCTTCTGGAAGAGTCCTGGCAAAGTTAAGTGTAACATAAAAATCAGAGAGGGACGTTAGGGAGATTTTACATTGGTTTCTTGGGAACTATGGGAACAGGAAAGCATAAACTCAAATTCTTTCAATTCTCACAGATGGCCATGTCCTTCAGTGTCTGAGGCTACTATGTGTTTGTCTTCTCAGCTTTTTCCTTTGGAAGTCACCTCAATATAAGCTGAATGATGACAAGCAGGAGGCTGCTTTAATCTTGTTTTTGCCATTTTCACACAAAACTACTTTCAGGACAAAACAACCGGTTGCTGGCATTAACGCTTTCCTGTCCGTAGTCAAACAAGCCAGAACAAACTAGTATGGCGTCTCCTTTCAAAGTAGGTCTTCCTATTTTAAAGATCAATTAAAAATCATTTCATCTGGTTTCCTTAGAACACAAGAAAGTTAAATCGTGGCAGGAGTGGCTCAAACGGAAGAATCCGCCCATGATTCAACCTGCCTAGTTAGGACATTTACAGCCTTGGATTAAAAACCCCAGCACAGAGGGGGATTAGTGGATTGTTTGTGATTAGATCACAGCTGTGTTCATAAATTACAGATGATGATTGGAATCCCTTCACGCCACCCCAAAACCAGGTTTATCACTCCCATTTGACTCATAGAGACTAACGGCTAATTTGCTTCAGAAATTTCAATAGAGCCAGGTACTGCAGAGCTGCTCCAGTGAGCCTCTCAGCCACGCTACACCCTCTACACTAATTTGCTGGAAGCCATTAAACAGTTTAGCCTGAGACCTAAGTAAAAGTAAATCAAACCAGGCCTTAATCAGCTCCTAGGCACACAACGGCATTTAAAAATGTGCCACAGGTCGTTTTAAAAATGAGCAGCAAGTGTCTGAGTGTGTAGATATTTCTGCGCAGTGTCTCCAGTTTGGGCATTGTACCATGTAGAGATATGGACCAATGCACACAAAAATCATGCCATGTGGCTACCCATCACAATGATCTTTTAGTACCAAGAAGGTAGCTGCCTTAGATTGCCATCGTTAGGGAACAAGTTAAAAAGTCCGTCTTTGTAAAACAAGACCAGTGAGAACTCTCTCAGAGACACATGATGAATTCTCATAAAACTAACAGACAAGCCATTAACTATCGACCCCAGGGAACCGGACTTGAAGGAAAAGAGAACTGTAATTTTATAATAATTCCTCTCTGACTACTCTATGCTTTTGATGAGACCATTTAAATGAACTTAAGAAAATCTTTTGATCCATGTGTGTATGTGTGGAACTGCATGAATGTCCCATGGTCTTCCAGGGATTCCCTGGTTCCCTATCTCCGTTTAAGAACACCAAGAAACAGGTATGCAAGCTGCCATGCTGGCTTTTTCATGGGCTGTAAGGATATGAACCTTCGTCCTTGCTGAGTTCTCACTGAACTTTCTCCCCAGGCCCTGAATGGATATGTTAAAAAGATGTTTTCTAGCCAGGCAGTGGTGGAGTCTTTAATCCCAGCACTTGGGAGGCAGTGGCAGGTGGATTTCTGAGTTCGAGGCCAGCCTGGTCTACAGAGTGAATTCCAGGACAGCCAGGGCTACACAGAGAAACCCTGTTTCGGAAAAAAAAAACAAAAAACAAAAAAACAAAAAACAAAACAAAAAAAAAAAGATGTTTTCTGGGCTGGGGTTGAAGCGGAGTGGACAAGCCCTTGCAAGCATCCTCAATCCCCAATACTATAAAAACAATACAAGCAATTTTCCCCTCTGAATGAGAAGCTTTGGATTAGCAGATGACAACCAGTGCCATTTCCTCAGTAGATGGGGATTATCAGTTAACTCAGGCACAAAATAAAGAACAAAAGCTTCAAATTATACTGAGCCTCTTCCCAGGGGCGGGAGGTCCACAGAAGGTGATTCCAGCCCGGGAAGAGAACTCTGTCATAGGAAGCCGGACCCACCACAGACTGCAAAACCCTTGGGGCAAATGGCTCCTTCCAATGAACTCACACTTAGAGATTTGACAAAGTACCATGGCTTTTGTCAGAGGGAGACTGTGTTCCTGGAATGATCCTTTAAAAGCTCAAATATGTCAAAAGAAACATAGTTTGTTCCAGCTAAAACCTGATTACAGGTCCCCGGCCTCCTTCCCTCACAGGGCTGTTTCACCAAGTTCAAGACAGAGGCCGTCCTCTGCCCACTTTGCAAAGCAAGTTCCACCAGCAACAGTAAGGACAAAAAAAGCTTCCTGGGAGTCATTTTTTTCAAAGCAAGCAAGCATAGGCTAGCCCCCTCACTTCCTAGTCTCCATGGGAAGAGCTGAAACTGGGTAGCTACCTTGCTTCAAATTGAAAAAAAGAGACCTCTTATCAAAAAGATAGGAGAAAACAGTCATAGTTACACATACCTAAATTCCTAGGGATGCAGTTCAAGGTCAGCCTGTGCTGGGTGCTGTGATCAGCGATGTTTCTGGTCTTACCCTCCTGATGTGGTCGTATTACTGTTGGGCATCCCAGGGGTGACAACCAAAAACATCTTGAGGCATGGTCGACTATCACTTAAGAGTGGGCTGTGGTAAGGGTGAGTGGACAAACTTGGCAAAGATGGAGAAAAAAAATGTTACAGCTGGCCACTAACTAGTTAAAGGATTTCTAGAATTCAGTTCTTAAACAGAAGTGGGAAATATTTTAGGGTCTCATTACTCAAAGCCACAATGACCCTTGCTGAAGATTCAGTAGGACCCCAAATCCCTGCATACTTCCAAAGTTCAGATTCAGAAAATGATTAATAGATGCAATGACTCAGGAAATGAGTATTGCCCTGGTCAGCCTGCTATTCCAGGTAAGAAGTTAAGAAATTCAATAAGTAAATTGATCTCTACGCACATGGTGAAAGAGAATCTAATGAGCAACAAGCCAGGCAGATTCAAAAGCCTCCAATTATTCTTTCTAATATAGGCTCAACCATTTTTGAACACAATTACAAACTTGAAACCCCACAGGGGAATTCAGTGGAAATCATTTAAACATTTATTTGATGTGAAACCTATGACCCAAGCAATTCATAGAGCAATTAAAAAACCGGAGCCTGGAAGATTTGACAGTAACATCATTTTGGGTTTTGTTGACAAATGGTCAATCTAAATAATCACTGGCGGCATCTTAAATTAGATCCAAATTCGAGTAAGAACGGAGAAAGCTCCCACAGGGCGCAAGACCGGAAACGGTATTATCCAATAAACAGTGCTCATTACCATCCTGAAAGTAAATTCGACTTTGATTAAATCTGTAGATAAGACAAAAGCAAGTGAGAAATGGAAAATACAGGATGTAAATTAAAGTTAAAATGACTGAGTCCAAATATTTGAGAACTTTGATCAAAATTCAGTCAGGTGAAGTTTAATGTGAGAAGAGAAGATTTCATAGTTAGGGTTGGTTACTTGTGAGAGTCTCAGTAGTCAGCACACACCCGGGCAAGCTGGGTGGTGGTGGATACACGCCAGGGAGACTTGGTATTCCTCCTACACACCTTGGAAGGTGGATTAATAACAGCAGATCGTGTTGAAGGAAGCTTTGTAGCAGGGGAAGCAAGAAGTGGCAGATCAAATCCGCTATTTCTGAAATCCTCATTGAGAGCCAAGTTGGGCTTCAAGAAAATGGAAATGCTGGCGAAGCTGGTGTCCTAGGGTGGCTACAGGGGAACTCTGTGCTTTGCCTGATCCCCTCTCTTCCTCTTTCCCTCCTCCTCCTCCCTTCCGTTTTTCTCTTCTTCCCTCTTCCTCCTCCTTCTTTACCATCAACTTCACTTACTGAGTTTCCACACACAGGCAAAGGAAAAACTTCATTTTGCTTTTTAAAACCCCCTTTAGCTCTTCGCAGCAATTATTATCACCCATCCTTTCCACGGGAAGAGACAGAGAGGTTGAGAGCGTTGTCCAAGATCCCGCAGTCAATGGCAGAGGACTGCCAACTGTATTCTTTGGGAAACAGCATGCGGCATACGGAAAATCTCTGAGATCTTAAGAGACTTGAGAAGTGGTGGATTCTATTTGTAGACAACGTCGCCCGAGTCAAAGGCGGAGGATATTTGTTTTCCATCTGCTCAAGCCTTCGTTTTCAGAACCTGCCTGCATAATCTGGGATTTATTTAGCTGCAACAAAGACCTTTAAAACAGCAGCTTAAATACATGGGGGTTTATTTGTCAAATGTACCCAGAGGACAGAGCGGAACAGCAACCAGGGATGCTCTCCCATGCCTGCAGAGCCAAAGTCTCTGCATACTTCCTGTTCTGACCTCTGACGACGCAAGATGGCTGCCAGAGCTGCATTGGAACTCCCACATTCAAGGTCGTGATAAAGAAGAGAGCGTGTTTTACATCTTATCCTTTAGTCCAGTGCTTCTCCCCAACGCTGCAACCCTTTAATACAGTTCCTCGTGTTGTGGCGACACCGAATCATAAAATTATTTTGTTGCTACTTCATAACTGCATTTTTGCTTCTGTTTTGAATCAATGTAAATATCTGATATGCAGGATATCTGATATGTGACCTCTATGAAAGGGTTGTTAGACACGGAAGGGTGGCACCTACAGGTTCAGAATCACTACTTTAGTCAGAAATGCAATAAATGGCTTTCCTGAGAGGCACTACGGTCTTATTTGCGTTCTCATTGGCCATCACAGCCCTTGGAGAGCCTAGGACAGCGGGAAGAGGATGCTGCCGTTGACCCCGAGCAGTTTCACTACCTGAGCCTGGACTTCGGGGTTTCTCTGCTAGGGAGAAAGAAGTGGAATATATAGGTGTTGGGTAAGCTTATCATGTTATCTACCAGCTTCTTAATGCCCTCACTTTAGCTGGGAAAGCTGATTCCTTGGTCTGAGGTTCTGATATACTCTAGCATTGGCCAGGGAAACAGAGCAAGGGTCATCTTTGTGGTTCATGTTCAGTAAAGTGTAGCATATGGAACTGAAAACCAACTCTATAGAATCAATGCCATGCCTTTCTGGGGCAAGAGATTGAATATTCAATGCAATAAGGATCTTCAATCATTGCTATTTTGTAAGCAAAACGAGAATCAGAAGTCTTCCCAAATATTTGGGAATAATGGGATGGAGTCTCACGACAGGGAAGATAAACTTTTGTACCAGGAAAAGTCTGGTCAGTGGCAACAAACAAGAAAACCAAGACAAAAATGCTAACAAATTTTTTAAAAAATCTGGAAATAGCCCAAATATCCATCAGCTGCGGAATGAGTAGATAAATTGAGGGACAGTCACGCAAGGGAATGGGACTTAGTAGGAAGGAACAAACATCTGACACATGCAAGCAGTGTGTCTGAGTCTCAGAAGCATATGGCAAATGAAAGACGGCAGATGGGAAGGACTTGGTACTGTAGAACATTGCTAACATGGAATTCTAAAGCCCAAGCTGGTCCGATGTGGCAAGAGCTGAAGCTGGAGGAGCTGAGGTGACATGGATGTTCAGTGTCAACTGTGGTCATACACATTTGCAGAGCTCAGTGGCTGCATTTCAACACGCACACTATACTTCAGTAAAGTTGATTCATATTTTTTGGTTTTTTTATATATTTTAATTTAATTTTTTTTTCATATTCTTTCCCCACTTTCAACTCCTCTCAGATTCTCCCCACTTCACCAACCTCATGTTCTTTTTCACTCACAAAACAAAACATTAGGAAAAACAACAACAACAGCAGCAACAATAAAACCCCAATGGAAATGAAAACAGGCAAACAAAAAAGTTATCAATAAGACCCAAACCAAAAGAAACCAAAAAAACCCAAAACCACTCACACATGAGCATACCAAAACCAAAACAAACCAAAAAACCAAAACCATTCACACATGAGCGTTTGTACACACACACACACACACACACACACACACACACACACACACACACACACAATCATGGAGTTTATTTAGTGTTGTCCAACTATTCCTGGCAACTATTCCTATGAAGCCTGCCCTAAGAGTGTGGTTGATATCGCCGGTGATGCTCCATTGGAGAAAACTGATTTGTCCTTTCCCAACAGGTATCAATCGCAAATAGCTTCATGATTAGGGGTGGGACTTTGTGTCCATTTCCCTTCTTAGTGCTGAGATTTTTCTGGTTTGAACCTGTGCAGAGCTTGTACATGCTGTCAGTTTCTGTGAGTTCTAATGCACATCTCTACTGTGTGAGTCAGGTTGTGTCTGGAGAACTCTATAGTCATCTGCCACCTCAGGCTCTTACAACCTTTCCGTCTCCTCTTCTGTACAGACCCCTGAGCCTTGAGAGAAAGGGTTTGAAAAAAGACACCATTTAGGACTGTGAACTCCAAAGTCTTTCTCTGCACATAGTCTGGATGTGGATCTCCTTGATAGTTACCGTCATCTAGAAAAAGAAGCTTCTCTGATGAGGGTTGTGCAATGTTCTGCTCTGTGAGTATAACATTATGTCAGTAGGAATCACGTTAGTGCTATGTTCCTTTAGCAGAATACTAGTAGCAGATTTTCCCTTAACCCATGACCTATCTTGACTTAGGTTCTTGGCCAATGGAGTTAAATAATGCTGTAAATCAAATGGAAATAACAGAGTATACAGAAAAATCACACTAAATACTAAGTGGTACTTCTCAGCAGCAATGGAAGTTTCTCCAAAATTGACCACATATTAGGACACGAAGAAGAATGCAACAGATATACATTTTAAAAGGTAAAATAACATTCTACATCCTATCTGAAGACTAAATTGGATATCAACAACGGTAGAAATAACAAAAAAAATAAAATAGAGAAACTCATTGGAAAATGAGCAACTCACTACTGAATGAAAACTGGGTCAAGAAGGAAACGTAAAACTTTTTAGAATTACATGAAAATTAAAACACAATGTACCCAAACCTGTGGGACACAGTGAAAGCAGTTCAAGGAGGCAAATGCATAGTGCTATGTGCCTACACATACAAAACCAAAAAACTGGTGAAACCAGTTATTAATATTTTAAAGATATGTTAGAAAAAGAAGAGGAGGAGGAGGAGAGGAAGAAAAGGAAAAGACAAAAAGAATACTCAAAAGGAGTCTATGGGAAGGACAATTAAAAATTAGGGCTGAAATCAGTGAATTAGAAATGAACCAAAAACAAAAAAACAAACGAAAGAATCAATGAAATGAAGAGTTCATTCTTTGAGAAAATCAGCAAGATTGACAAGCTTTTATCCAAATTAACTAAAAGGCAGAAAGAGAAGATGCAAATTAATAAAATTACCATGAGAAGGGAGACATTATAACAGATCCCAAGAAAAGCCAGACAATCATAAGGGCATACTTTAAAAATCTCTATTTTGCCAAACTAGAAAAGAAATAGAATGATTTCTTGACATATACAGCCTAGCAACGTTAAATCAAGATGAAATAAACAACTTAAGAAGACTCATAAGCCCTAGTGAAAAAGAAGCAGTAATACAAATCTCCTAACCAAAGAATGTCCAGCACCAAATGCATTTATTGCAGAATTCTACTAGACTTTCAAAGAAGAGTTAACCCCACACTCCTCAGACTATTTCCCAAAATAGAAACTGGAGGAACATTCTCCAATTCTTTTCACAAAGCCACCATTACCCTGATAACAAACTACACAAAGACTCATCAAAAAAGAAAATTACAAACCAATATCCCTTATGAACATAGATATAAAAAAGTTTTTCAATAAAATATTTGCAAACTGAGTTTAAGAACATATCAAAGATTATCTCATGATCAGGTAGGCTTTATCTCAGATATTCAGAGATGACTCAACATATATGTCAATAAATATGGTCTATTACATAAATAGACTGAAAGTCAAACACCTCATGGCCTTAACATTAAGTGAAAAAAAAATTGACAAAATCCAATATCCACAATAAACATCCTGAAGTGTTTAGGGATACAAGGGACATACTAACATAATAAAGGCAGTTTACAGCAAGCCCAATCAACATAGTCCTAAACAGAAAAACTCAAACTTTCTCCAATAAAATTTGGAACAAGATAAGGATGTGAATTTTCTCCGTTCCTATTCAATGCAGTTGAAGTGCTTGACATCATAGCTTGAGCAATAAGACAACTGAGGAAGAACAGGGGGATACAAGTACGAAGGGAAGAACTCAAAGTACTTTTATTTTCAGATTATATGATTCTGTACATAGAAGACTCCAAAGACTCTTCCAGGAAACTTGTATAGCTGATAAGCACCTTCAGTAAAATGACAAGATGCAAAATTAGCACATAGAAATCAGTAGTCTTCCTAGATACATAATGACAAATGTCTTAAGAAAGAAACCATGAAAACAGCACTGTCCATAATAGTATTTTTAAAATGAAATTTCTTGGGATAATTCTATCAAGCAAGTGAAAGACTTGTATAATAAAGAACCTTAAGATATTAAAGAAAGAAATTGAAGAAAACACCAGATTATGAAAAGATCTCCCATGCTCATGGATAGGTATGGATAGTGTGAAAATGGCCAACCTACTAAAGGAAATCTCCAGATTCAATTCAAACCCCATCAAAATCCCAACACAATTCTTCACAAAAATTGAAAAAACAAAACAAAACAAAACAAACCGACCATCAGCGTCACATGGAAACGCAAACAAAACAACAGCAACAAAAAAACAGTTTAGCTAAAAGAATGCCAAATAATAAAAGAATGACTGGAGGTGTCACCACTGGAGATTTCAAGTTACACTGCAGAGCTATTATAATAAAACAGCATGCATCAGCATAAGAACATGCATGTTGGTCGAGGAAATAGAATTAAAGATCCAGACCTAAGTCCACACACCTATGGACACTGAATTGTTACAAGGGAACCAGAAATAAACGCTGGACAAAGGACAGCATCTTCAACAAATGGTGCTGCTCAAGCTGGATGCCCGCATTTAGAAGAATGCAAATAGATCCATATTCATCACCCTGCACCAAACTCAACTCCAAATGGATCAATGACCTCAGTCCAGATACTGTGAACCTCACAGAAGACAAAGTAGGAAATAGCCTTGAACTCAATGGCATAGGAAAGGACTTTCTGAACAGAACCCTAAGCACTAACAAATGGGACCCCATGAAGCTAAAAAGCCTCTGTACTACTTCAGTCACCATCATATGAGCAAACGAGAAAAAAAAATCTTTACCAATTATTCGTCTGATAGAGAGTTAGTAAGTAAAATATAGAAAGAATGAAAAATACTGAACATCAAGAAGACAAATAATCCAACTAAGAATGGCAGATAAAACCAAACAGAGAGTTCTTAAAAGATGAAACACAAAAGGCTCAGAAAGTGTTTCAACATCCCCATCCACCAGGGAAATGCAAATCAAAAGTAGTCTGAGATTTCCTCTTATCCCAGTCAGAATGGCCAAGATCAAAGAAACAATGACACAGGCCATTTTGTTGCATACACTGGAAGAGGGAAACACTTACTTGTTGCTGGTGCAAACTGATATAGCCACTATGAAAATCATGGTGAGGGATCGTCAAAAGGCCAGAAGCTGATGTACTACAAGATCCAGCTATGCCTCTCCTGGGCATACAAAGGACTCTCCATCTTACTTCAGAAATATTTGATCATTCATGTAAATCGCTGCTCCATTCATAATAGCCAGAAATTGGAAAGAGCCTAGATTAGATGTCCATCAACTCATGAATGGATAATGAAAATGTAGCACATTTACACAATGGAGTATTATTCAACGTAAACAACAACAGCAACACAAAATCAAGAAATTCACACGTAAGTGGGTAACTGGAAACAACCATCCTGAGTGAGGTAACCCAGACCTCAAAAGACAAATATTGAAGTAGTCTCTAATATACGAATGTTAGCTTTCAAGGTTTATGTGGAATGAGTTTCAATAGAAATAACCACAGAGCTTGCATAGGTATTAAGGGACCAGTGGGGAAGAGGGAATTGTCTACAGAGAAGGAAATACAGTGTGGTGTTTTAAAGTGATAAAGAGGAAGCTAGAATGGGGTTAAGAGGTGAGGAAGGGGGAGAGGTAGTGTAAAGGAAGGGCTATGGGGAAGAACAAGAATATAAAAGGACTTTTGAAAACAATATGGAAACCTAATATATATATTTATAATATATATTATGTTATAACTAATATTTATTTATTTATTTATTTATTTATTTATTTATTTATTTATTTATTTATTTATTCATTTATGTGAAAGGAATTTAAATAAAGTCACCATACAATAGGGGAGACAATGTCATCACAAGACATATTATGCCACAAGTGTCCTAGACACTTCAGGACTTTTATCATAAAAGGATGTCAAAAATTTTTTTACATTTAATGAGATGGTCATGAGGGCTTTGACTTTCAGTCTATTTATGTAATAGACCATATTTATTGACTTATATGTGCTGAGCCAACTCTGAATATCTGGGATGAAACCTACTTGATCGTGAGATAATTGTTTTGATATGTTCTTAAATTCAATTTGCAAGTATTTTATTGAAAAATGTTTGCATCTATGTTCATAAGGGATATTGGCTTGTAATTTTCTTCTTTGATGGGTCTTTGAGTAATTTGTTATCAGGGTAATGGTGGCTTTGTGAAAAGAATTGGAGAATGTTCCTCCAGTTTCTATTTTGGGAAATAGTCTGAGGAATGTGGGGTTAACTCTTCTTTGAAAGTCTAGTAGAATTCTGCAGTGAATGCATTTGGTGCTGGACATTCTTTGGTTAGGAGATTTGTATTACTGCTTCTTTTTCACTAGGGCTTATGGATCTTCTTAAACTGTTTATTTCATCTTGATTTAACGTTGCTAGGCTGTATATGTCAAGAAATCAATCCATTTCTTTTCTAGTTTTGGAAATAGAGATTTTTAAAGTATGTCCTTATGATTGTCTGGCTTTCCTTGGGATCTGTTATAATGTCTCCCTTCTCATGGTAATTTTATTAATTTGCATCTTCTCTTTCTGCCTTTTGGTTAATTTTGCTAAAAGCTTGTCAGTGTTGATTTTCTCAAAGATGAACTCTTCCTTTCACTGATTCTTTTGTTTGTTTGTTTCCAATTCACTGATTTCAGCCCTAATTCCTTCCCATCTATTCTGTTTGGATACCTTTTTTTTTTTTTTTTTAACTTTCAAACATATCTTTAAATTATTGCTTTCTGGTTTCACCAGTTTTGTTTTGTTTTATGTGTATGGGTAGGCATTTAGTGCTATGAATTTGCCTCTTTGAACTGCTTTCACTGTTTCCCACAGATTTGGGTATGCTTTGTTTTAATTTCCATGTGATTCTAAAACGTTTAAAATTTTCTTCTTCATCCAATTTTCATTCAGTAGTGAGTTGTTCAACTTCCCTTCTATACTTTTTGTTGTTTCTGCTATTATTGCTATTCAGTTAAATCTATAGTTGTCAGATAGGATACAGGATGCTATTTCAATTTTTAAAAAAATATCTGTTATAGTCTTCTTTGTGCCCTAATATGTGGTCAATTTTGGAGAAACTTCCATGGTTGCTGGGAAGAAAAGTATTTGGTTGTAATTTTCTGTAGATTCTGTTATGTCTATTTGGTTTACAGCATTATTTAACTTCAGAATTTATCCATTTAGTTTGGGTCTGTATTAGTTGTACATTGGTGACACCCACTATTGTAGTATTAGTGAATGTGATTTTAGCTCTAGTGGTGTTTCCATTCTGATCTCAGGTGCCCTTGTGTTTGGTGCATAAATGTTTGGAGCTGTAATATCTTCTTGGATTTTTCCCCTTTGATGACTATGTAGTGTCTGTCCTGCCTATATCTCCTGATTTATATTCCTTTAGGAATCCCTGTCAATCCATAGAACACCTTTCTGCCAGGAATCCATGCCTATCACATTTGGCTGAGACTCAGGACTACTCTTTACCAGGAACCCCCCAGCTACCATACTTGGCTGGGACTTGGAGACCCCATAGCTGCCACACTTGGCTTGGACTCAGATTGGGCAACAGCAACCAAAGAACAGAACACCTACTTAACAAGCTTAAGCCTAGCTATCTACACCTAGAAACACCTCACACATCGGGAATCCAGATGTTTCCCTCCTCTTTCCATATCTGGTCATTGAAAGGCTGAATAGAAAAAAAGACTAGCCTGCCTGAACAAGAATACTCTTGGAAGCCTGGTGTTGCATTTGAGTCCCAAACCAACTCTTTCCTAATCTCTGTTGTTGCTGCTGCTGCTGCTGCTGCTGCTGCTGCTGCTGCTGCTGCTGCTGCTGCACGTTTTGGTAGGCCTGTTGTCCTGGTTAGGGTTTCTATTGCTGTGATAGAGCACCATGACCAAGATTTGGGGAAGGAAAGGTTTATTTCAGCTTACACTTCCAGGTAACAATCCAGCACCGAGAAAGGCAGGGCAGGAAATCAAGGCGGGAATGTGGAGTCAGGAACTGAAAGCAAAGGCCATGGAAAAGTGCTGCTTGCAGTCCTCTCCCACACAGCTTGCTCAGCCTGCTTTCTTAACCGCCCCAGCACCACCTACCGAGCAGTGGCAGCATCCGCACTGAAGTAGGCCTTTTCACATTGATCCAACAATCAAGGAAATGCCCTACAGACTTGCCTACAGGCTAATCTGGTGGGGGCATTTTTCTCAGTTGAGATTTTCTCTTTCCAAATGACTGAGGTCATTTGTGTCAAGCTGTGTCAAGTTGACAAAGGACTAGCCAGCACACCTGTCAAGTTTTCAAAACTCACTTGGGTCAGTTCCTTAAAATAAAGCTTCCTCCAAATAGATAGACAAATCGATCATAGCTAGAGGGATGATGACTAAAGATAGATACATATGGGTAGAGAGACAGAAAATAAACATGCCCTATTGGTTCTCTCCTTTTAAAAATATTTATTTTTATTTTATTTATCTGGACATTTTCCTTGTATGCATGTCTGTACACCATGTGTATGCCCACAGTACATGCAGAGACCAGGAGAGGGCATTGGATTCCCTGGTTAAGGAGGTACACAAGGTTGTTAGTTGCCGTGTTCCTGCTGAGAATTGAACCCAGCTTCTCTGGAAGAGCAGCTGGTATTCTCAGTCACTGAGCCATCTCTCTACCAGCTGCTATTGATTCTCTTAGGAACCCGGAATAATTCAGAAAGATATTGATTGGAACTAGACAGAGTAGTGCTGTTCTAGGTCTTGCATGTGTAAGTTGTCTCCTCAAAGTTTAGTATTGCAGAGGAGGGGATTTCACTAATAGACTCTAATGTCAGTGGCCCTACCATTAACATAGACTCACAGCTTATGAGCCTCATCTAAGAAAGGGACTATATTCCTCATTAAGAAATGAGGCATCAAAGCAATTGCTAATCTACCAGAAATGATATTTGCCATCTGAAAGGTGACTTACTCCAAGTTCCACAGAGTTCATTAAACCCCCCTATTCCTAAGCAACACTCTGGGTACCTACAGGTGTCCCTGCTTTGTCTCGGATGACAACTGAAGTGGGTCACATTACTGTGAACCTCAAGAGGACCAACACTAGTTTGAACCTGAGTTAAAATCCCAGTGTTAGGGCTGAGGAGATGGCTGTATTGGTAAAGTGCTTCTGATGCAAGCATGAGGATCCGAATTTGATCCCCAGGACCCTTGGGGACAAATGACAGGTATGGTGGTACATGCTTGTAATCCCAGGAGGAGACAGACGGAGTCATGTAGCCACCCGAACAGCCACCCTACTCTTGGGAGTTGTTGACTAGTAAGAGACCCTGCCTCAAAAAGGAGGGGGTAAATCATGTCTAAGTAGTGATACCCACGATTGCCCTCTGGCTTCCATGCACACATACATACTCATGGTCACACCTACAGCCCTACACATATGCAGACATATAAATACAAAATTCCACTGTTAACGGGAAGGACTGTGACGCTATTGCCGAATTGTGTGGGCCAGGGCTGGTTTTCAGCTGCTTTCTAATAGATTGTTTCCATTGCCTTACCCACTGCACCACCACGGTAAGCAGGCTGGGAGAAAGCCTGTTCACACAACCTGAGGAGGCCTTAGCAGCTGGGCTCAGAGATTTCGGAACCTCCCCAGGGGCCCTGCATGAAGGGCTTGCATATTCTTGGCCCTCCAGATACCCTCATTTCTGCTATAATACAATATACTGGTCTGACCTCCTGGGTGCCATCAAGTGCAAGGCGCCATCAAGAAGGAGGGCAAGGGAGATGGAGAGATGTCTCTTGATTTAATAAGTCAAATCAGATTCAACTAATAGCATTTCAGAGATTTTTTTTTCTGAATAATTTTGTCATTGGAAACTTGCTATAAAACTTGCTTTGCAACTTAGCTTGGCCTCAACTGAGAGATGATAGCTGGAGAAGTTGGCCATTGGGAGAGCGAGACTGAAGGGATAATTGTGTTTTGTGGTTGTGTGCTTAGCTTTCCTAACGAGGGCTCTGTGAAGTGGTTTCAGAGCCTTGTCTGCAGAAGGGGTCCAAGGAAAAAAGGGCCAGTCCTCGCATGGTCCCACCCATGTTCTTCAAAGCATCACCTACCCCACTTAACCTCTAGCTCACCTGAATAATGATTATCTTAGTTAGCTGAGATGTGGTCATTACCTCTGAGGCTTCACAGTCTTCCAGACAGGGTTGACCCAGAACACAATGAGCCTTCTATTCCCAGGCCTGGGTCTCTTAAGCAGAGGTTTGCTGACATAAGTAAACACGGGACGTTCTGGAAAGGTATTTTTCTTGTTCACCAGATCTGTAGGTCACTGATCACTTCCCTCTGGCAAGGAATGAATGGATTAGGAGCCTGTAGACATTCCCAATGCCCCTGTCTGTCATCTTCCACACTCTAAAGGACAAAATAAACTGCATTGGAAAGGTGTTCAGCACAGATGGCGTGGGGATGGGGAGGAGCCATCATTTCAGTGAGGAGCTGTTGATGGGGTAAGGTGTATGTAGACCAGGAAGAAGCTGAGGTATACAACATGTTTGTAAGTACTTAAGACCCTGCCACAATGACGGAAGGGCAGGGCAGAATATGCCTACGTACCAGAGGAATATGAAGAAACACAGAGGACTCAGGAAGGTTCCCGCTAAGATTCATTTTTCTCAATTCAGGCTTGTCCAACTGTGAGAAACAGCATCCTCTAGTCCTGATCAAGTCCAGCTATAGACACCAGGAGCACTCAGGGGAGATGGAGTTACAGAGGATGAGTAGTTACTGAGTAACAGGTTCCAACTGGGGGACACTGTATAATACTTGAAGACCTTTGGATGATTACAACCGTGGGGGCTGTTGGCATTCAGCAACTAGAGACTGGGCTGCTGCTCAAATCCTACAATGCACAGGACAACTCCCACTACAAAGAACCATCAGCTCTCATAACACACAATGCCAAGGCTGAGAAAACCTGGCTTAGGCAAACTATACGCTTGGTTCCAGGTAATCCCCCCACTCCAATCTGTCTGGTAATTCAGAAGACTGAGGAAGTTAATTAGTGAATGTATGAGGCCTACCCAGAACTCAAGAGGATAGTGTGGTAAGACTTGGAAGTTGATGAGGCTCGGAAACATATTTTTCCCCTTAGGACTATATTTTGGGACTCTGGCCATCCTTATTGTCGCCAGAACTATGAGTCTGTTATTCTCTAAAAAAGAAAATTCTCTCTTCCCACCACTTCCACCTACTACTGCACACAAGTTGGGAGGTGACACACACACACACACACACACACACACACACACACACACACACACACACACGGAGGTAGGCAATGTGTGTGCATTGTGTGTATAGAAAAGCGCAAAATAAGCAAAATTGAGGGGTTTGTGGCAAAATTTCTACCAACAGCTTCTAAAATTTACCCCGTGTCACCTCTAAAATTACCTTTGATAATTCTTTTTATGTCTTCTGGGTGGTGAAATTTGCCAACCCCACAACAAGCTACAAAAGAGCCTGTGTCTGCCAGATCTCTAGCACTCAAGAGTCTGAGGAGCAGATGGAGCCGAGGATAGCTCTTGGCTTTGCTGGTTGCTGTCTAGATAATAGACGAGTTATTTAACCTTTCTGAGCCTCTGTTTCCTCATTTGTGAAGTGGAATGAATAGCCCTGGCCTCAGGATAGCTGGAAGATCATATAAACACATATACAGATAACCACAACAGCCCCTTATAGTTATAACAGACACTAAATGGCAATTGTTTCTTGTCTAGTCACCTTCTCAGGAGCCTACATAACATTTGACATTGGGATAGATACTGAGGAAGGAAATGAGTCCATCTTGAAACTCAAGCTAACCCAGAAATCAGCTTGCCCTAGAGATAATGCTGCACTGTTAATTACAAAAACTGAGCAGCTGTCTGTCAGTAGATACATGGACTCTCAGCTGGGTCTCCTGACACCACAGAGAGGGAGGTATTATAGCTCATTTACAGATAAAGGCCCTGAAACTACAGCTCAGTGACTGACCTGAGGTAACACTATAGCTCCTAAATGGCAAAGGTGAATGGGATTTTGGGTGAGATTGAGCTCCGAGCCCTCAACCTACTGTCTCTGATCCTCTGTCTCTTCAGGTTCATATTCCGCGGTGGCTTGAGCCTGGGAATCTTGGAGCATCTTCCTGTAGCAAGACCGACCTGCAAACTCTTCATTAGCAATTAGTGTGTGCACAGCTGGTATCAGCGTAAGGTCATTCTCCTTAGTAGGCTGCTTTGATTTAGTAGAAATAGTTCCTCAAGGTCCCAAGTTAGAGGGGAAGTAGACACATGCTCCTATCCCTAACCCAGAAGGTATCTCCAATTGGTAACTGGTCACAACACACTTAAGGGCAGGCCTTGTGCCTAGCAGTAGATGACCGTCACAAAACAAACTCAATGATATTTTCGGAAGTGTTTGTTTGTTTGTTTGTTTGTTTGTTTGTTTGTTTGGTTGGTTGGTATTTGCTTATATGCTAAGGTTTCTGCTCTTGTGGTTTTTTATGGGATCTCTGTAGATGTGTCTCTGCATCTGTATGTGTTTTTTGTGCTTTTTCTTTGAGAGAGAGAGAGAGAGAGAGAGAGAGAGAGAGAGAGAGAGAGAGAGAGAAAGGGTATGGATTTGTGTGGGTGGATGTGAGGATGATCTGGGGGGAACTGGCGGAGGGGAAGTTATAATCAGGATACATTGTACAAAAAATCTATTTTAAATACAAAGGGGAAGACAAACAACTCCTCAGACCCCCCCTCCCCCCAAAAAATCCAACTAACCACTTAAACTTATGCAGAGACTCCCAGCCTGATATCTTCTACAGGCACTGGTACAGATATATGGAGACTTCCATCCTGGAATCTTCTACAGACAGCGATACAAACATACCAGTTATTTTCTGTTTAAAGAAGCCCGCTGAAAACATACAGTTACCCCAAACTCCAACGAGAAGGCTAACTAAAACACATTCTTTTGTTGAATTGGTCTGAAACACACTGACTGGGAGGATGCAAATTGTTCAATTGATTAGACATTCTTAATAGTTTCTTATGTCTTGGGTGAATTAAAGTATGCAGTTATAATAAATAGGGCCTGCTTCACAGTAAAAAGCTCACCCAAACTGGAATTTCGTAAGAGAAAATAATATCCATGGTGAGACTTACCACACCAAAAGCCATAGAATACCAGGCCTAAGGCAACACACTTCAGGGTCTAGGGGGAGGAGACTATGAGATCCTTGGGTGCCTGCCACACCCATGCCCAGTAATACATCCCTACCCAGAGCCTGCGAGGTGGACACTGCCCCGTAAGCATGCATTCCTAGACCCTGAGCAGGTAAAGGAGCTATGGGGTGGACTGAAGATCAGTCCATAAGGCCTTGAGAAACCGATAGCCTATGCAACGAGAGCAACACAGACTGATTGTGTATCTCTTGGAGACTGGGAGTTTAGGAACTGACAAACAGGCAGTTTGCAGCAGAGGCAGATGTTAGAGGTAGATGTGACAGCTGTCCTCTGATAGAAGGGGCTGGGGTGGCTACAGTGGGCTGGGAAGTAAACTAACCTTACACAGGAATAGAATGTATGGACACAGAGCTCAGTCAGAGGAAAATGGAATGGTCATACAGAAGAGAAAGCCCTTCATGTGGCACATGTGAGAGACCATGAGCTACAGTAGTCACATCCTCATACCCAGATGGATGGCATAGTCTCTGTTTGGGGCTTTCCCCATGTGCCCCCTATGGTCTCACAACGTATCACATGCTACTTTGTTGAGCTAGCATAAGTGGGTGTTTCTTCCCAGCACACAAATGGATGGGCCTGCTGGTTCTACCTCTGCCCTGCCACGAGACAAGGTTCTTTCCAGACTCATGATTACAACAAAGTGATACTCACAGCCACCTAAACCAAACCATAGTCAAGACCCAAGTCCACAGGGCTCACATGAAACTGGCAGAGTTACCCCAGCCTTGTTGAAGCAGAGAAAGCTGTTAAAGGCTGAGCTGTTTCTTGCATAGTACATGTGTGGAAATAGCTATAGTTTAAAAGATTAGTTACCAGGCCTGGTGGCTCACGTTTCTCATCTCAGCTGTGCATGAGGTGGAGGAAGGAGAAACATGAGTTCGAGGCCAGCCTGTCTTGAAAATTTTTTTAAAGGAAGATGAGATATAGTTCAGTGATAGAGCATTTGACTAGCACAGGCTAGACCCTTGCTTCAACCCCTAGGACTGAAGTGATTAAGGTGATGCTATTTTGTCCTGACCCCATGTTGTCACAGTAAAAAGCTCACCCAAATTTAAACTTCATAAGAGAAAACAATAACCATGGAGAAGAAATGTCTGAGACTTAACCACACCAAAAGTCATGGAATATCAGGCCCAAGGCAACATGCCTCAGGAGCTTATTAGACATTTCTCAGCCCTCTAAGTCATGTCTGCCTTGGCAGCACACTTGGGACTTTTCATGAGCCTGGCCATAGTCCAGATGTATTAACAGAAATAAATAATGTTTATATAAACTAAAATATCTGATAAAGGCATAAATGAAAATAAGTTGTCACATTGGGACCAAAATAATTACTATGTTTTGTCAAAACAAACGTCAAAAGGTTATTCAAACCCGCATCTAACAGTGATGTCATTGTAGGCTTTGCCTTTAAAAGATGCTGTACCCCTTGGGCTTTAGTACTGAGAGTCTTTTGGAGGAGCTTGCCCACTCTCAGCTACTGGCTAAAATAAAGGATACTTTGTACTCTTCATTGGTTTGATAAGTACAGTGATCTGTAACTTTCTCCCATGAATCATTTCGGCACCACCAAAACAAACATTAATATCAAATGAAGTGTTGCTGGATGAGGCAAGGCTGCCAACAGCAGCCCTAAACATAAGGAGTGCTGCCCATGGTGGTAACAGGAGAAGCCCCAAGGGACAGGAACTGTGCAGCAGAGAGGATGTAGGCTAGAACTCTACTCTGTCTCTCCAGGGCAGTCTCCTGCTGACCAGCTCTGTAGGATTCAGTTGTAATTTATAGAATAAAGTTTGTAACGCTCCCCAAGTACTTTAGTCATCCTAAACACTGACGTTCTTAGCTGCCTATCAGAGTTCATCTGCCCCTCTGTGGTGATGCAATCAAGGCTGGGGCATAACTATCAAGACTTCAAGCCCCAGCCTCCCTTGCTGTTGCTGGTGACCATGAAGCTGACTGGTCAAAGAGACATGAGTGAAAGAGCCCAGTCACACCACAGCCCATACAGAAGGAAAGTAGGCACATTTGCTTCCTCCCCTCCCCCCCAGCATTGGCAACTGTAACTCAGGCCATGTGGGCAGGGACGGTGCTCTTCATGTATGGTTCAGTGATCAATACTTGTTACCTCTGTGCAATGGGATTAACAGTTAGTGTCTGCACGAAAGTCATTGATAGCAGTAAATAGTGTTTAGTTCAGTTGACACTTTTCTTCCTTATGATAGTTAATTTTCATTGTCTGCACCTGTGAGGGTGCCTAGAGGACCAGTGTCAGAGAGGGTCAACAACGAAGAAGAGCCCTGTGAAGATGGGTGGCATCCCCATAACCTGGAGGCCTAGAGAGATGAAGGGGGGGGGGGTCAGTTAAATGCCAGTATCCCACTTCTCTCTGCGCTCTGGCCCACTAGGATAGGATGAGCTGCTTTTCCTACCACGACGGACGGAGATCTGTGAAACTCTGAGCCAATCACATCTTTTCTCCTTCAGGTTGTTGTTGTTGTGTAGTTTGTCTAAGAGATGCAGAAGTAACTGAGACAGGAGACATTTTCCGTAACAGGTGCCCTGAATTCATTTATGCTGGTGTAAGCTCACAAGCTCTCAACCTCTTTGTGAACACAGCCTTTAGGTCTCCCTCCATTAGAGAGAACAGAGGAGGCACAAAACAAGCTGACTCCTGTCTCCTAAGTATACATGTGGAACAAGTTCCCTGGACAAAAGCAAAACAAACAAAACAACAACAACAACAACCCCAAACCAAAGCCAAACAGCAATAAATTCACATGGACCATTGCCTGGTGAGAGCTTTCTCACAGGAGTATAGCTTTGCAGTGGGGTTAATTATTTCTAAAAGGCAGACCATGGGATGTCTTTAAAAAGCATCCAAGAAGCCATACATCCAGGATCTACTGAGACTTTTTCATATATCTGAATCAAATATATGACAGCTCCGGCATCTACCTGGCAACAAGTCATTGTCTTTCTGGTAAGGAGACTGACCCATCTCTCATGCCTGCAGGACACTGTGTCCACTCACATCTTCTGAGTCTCTTCTCTGTGGGCTGAACAAGATACAGTTGTGAACAGGGATGACACCATCACTACCTGAGCAGGATACAAACCTAACCACATGGCTCTGCTCTCGGAGGCAGAAGATCTGTGGCCTGGGGTATTCAGGGTAAGAGCTGAGGTGAAAGAGGGGCCTGCGTGCCTCCAGTCATGCAAGAGACGCAGAAACAGTAAGGTGCCCTCAGTCACAAAAGAGCTGTGCTTTTTGTGCACCAGTGTTTGTACTGTGCACCAAGGTTTTTCCTCAGTGTTGTAAGCAAAATATCATTTACAAGGTTTGTGTTGGCTAATTTTGTGTCACTGTGTACCAACATGCTCAACAAAAACAGCTTAGGGAGAAAGTCTTACCAGGGCTCATGTTTTCAAAGGCTCTCTGTCCGGCATGGAGGGCAAGGTATGTTGGAGTTCACAGGGGTAAGCATGAGGAGTAAGACTGCTCTCGTGTTGTCCACTGTGCAGAAGAGGAAACAGGCCACACCCGGGATCAGGCCTGACCTTCAAAAGCCACCCAGGCCTCAGCTCTTCTTAATGGCTACGTAGTCTTAAACATAATGTCACTGGAACAAGCATTCAGAACACAAGCAAGGTTCTAAAATCAAGAACCTTCCTCTAGCACTTAATCTGGAGAGGAAAGGGTTTAATGCTCCTCCGCAGGTGCCGAAGGCATAGACCCGGTCATTTCTTGGACAAGTCATTCACTCACCAACATACCTAGCAGTCTGTGATCCAGAGCTCTCCAGATTCACAGAGAAGTAAGACCAGGCCCCGACAAGCAGGTTTTGAGAGGAGGCCAGCCTATGTGTGCTCAGGGCCAAATGCTGGCTCACAGACAGCCTGGGGACGGGCTGCCGAGGTTGGGAACCTTGGAAAGGGGGAGTCCTACTATAGATTCATAGATCTCTCTCTCTCTCTCTCTCTCTCTCTCTCTCTCTCTCTCTCTGCATTTGTGTATGCATGTGTGCCTCTGTGTGTGTGTGTGTGTATATATCTGCCACCCCACCCCTCCTTCCTTTCGGTTCTCCCTTGGATTCACTCGCTCAGGATAGTATTACAGTATTTCTTTGGCTACTAAAAACAATCTTAAAATCAGCATTTTTCTCCCTAGAGCCAGACACATGCACAAAAATACATTTCAAGTCCAAGAAAACTGCCATGCAATGTGTCGTGTGTGATCACTCAAGAAAGGCACAAATGTAGTATCCTGCCAGGAACTCAAATCAGAGACTGGTATCAACATCGTGTTCACAAACAGTGAGGCAGTTCACCAGCCCTTGGTGAGAAATAGGCCTCACCTATTATAGGCACAACCACAGGATCGGCCTGGCAGCCAAACCGTAGACAGCAACACCCTACAAGCTTCTATCTATGGTCACATTGGTATGGTGTGTGTCCCCTTAACATTGATGGAATTGCGCGGGAGGGTGACCAGTCTTCAGAAGTGAGAACAGAAGGGGCAGAGGGAAAGTGAACAAGTCTACAGAAGCCTTGCATGTGTGAAATAGCTAAGGGACACTGAGTTAATTGCTGGCGAGGGAAATTTACAGGAGAGTGTTTTCTTCTTTTTTCTTTTTTTCTGTTTCTTGGAAGCAGTGCGTCTGCCAGAGGGGCCAGTGTTTAAACCAACTCGCTTTAGCTAGCGTTATCCTGCATCTGGCAGAGCAAGTGAGGCTGCTGCTGCTGGGGATTGCCAGGGGCAAAGCGGGGGGGTGGTGGGGGGGGTGGTGGTATCATGATATCTCGTTGGAGAGGACGTCTAAGATGGTAGAAATTAGTCCGATGGGACTAGGAGAGAAAGGGAGATGGGTCAAGGTACACTCAGCCTTTCATCACTGGCTGTAGATTAATGGTTTTCCGGCCAGGCATCTGGGAGCACGGCTTGCTATAGGGAGACGTCAGTGCGCTCAGGTCCCGGGTGGAAGAGCCCCCGGCCCCTCCCGCGCAGGCTTCCTTTATATAAAGTCCGGGGCCGCGTGGAGTCTGCAGCAGTGGCGCTCGAAGCGGCAGTGGCAGAGTTCCTTAGAACCGTCCTTCTGTCGCTGCTCTGTCGGGACAACACACCGAGGGCTTCCCTCCAGGACCATGCGTGGCTCCGAGCTCTCGCTCTTGCTGTTGGCTCTGGTCCTCTGCCAGGCGCCCCGGGGGCCAGCTGCCCCGGTGTCGACAGGCGCAGGTGGAGGCACCATCCTGGCCAAGATGTATCCGCGCGGCAGCCACTGGGCTGTAGGTAAGTGTCCCGATCGTGGGATCTTCTCCTCAGAGGGTCTAACTAGCTAGAGGGAGCCCTGTCTCTCCTCCTGTCAGCATTTTGCTTGGGAGTTTGGCTTGGCTCCTTTCTTTCTACTGAAACACTTATCCAGATCTCTCCCAAACTCCATCCCACCTTCTCTTCTTGTTTTGGGAAACCTGATAGATCCCTTGCTGGTGGCAGACTGATCTTTAGATCCCTTCCTTCTTGTTTAGCACCTGTGAACACCTTCTTCAGCGGGGTATCTGGGGCATCCCAAACCCCTCGGATGCAGCTCACCGTCCCTCCGCACCTGCCCACTGCCTCCTATTGTTCACCTAGCCGCTCGCTCCCCTATCTGGCTTGAGTCTGCTCCCAAACAACTTCGGGGAACGAGGTCCCCTAGTACATCTTGGATCCTAGTCTAACCTGATGGACTGGACCCTTGTGGGCTGGAATCCAGACTGTAGTGGTGCACCGAGCAGGACCACGGGGTGTGGTGA
>CM052715.1:49646424-49670020 GCA_028551405.1 Uromys caudimaculatus
TTTCTCAGGAGTATGAATGCTTCTCTAACACTGTTTAGAATCGTCTAGAAGACTTGTGAAGGCAGAGCACAGGGCTCCTCACCAGAGTTTCAAAGTCAGAAGATTTGGGAGTTGACCGGGGAATTTGCCTTTCTGCCATGGGATGCCACGGGGCTGCTGGGAATAGGTTTACTGTTACCATTAGACTCCCCCATCACTTGTATGTGTGTGTGTAACTATTTCTAATATATTTCTTTAAGTTGGTAGACTCTCTGCTCCAGGTTCTCAAGGGGAAGGAAGGAACTGCTAGCTGAAGGGACAATGACAAGGACGGCTTCCAAGGAGCAAAACAAAACCCTTCAGAGACTGCCTTCTGCAAACATCGATTCTACTGGACCATCAAGATTTCCTTTGTGCAGTTTACTTAACTATTCTCGTATCTTTCAACTGCAACTAAACTCATGATTTTTGAGCAGCATCTTCTGGTTTGAACCTGCTTCTGTGAACCACTACCTAGAAAGAGCTTTCCAATGATCGCTTTTTTCAGCTAGGCTTTTTGTTGATTGGATTCAGGGCTCCAATCTGCTCCCATTCACAATAAAAAAGCTTCTGTAATCACACTGTCCAAAGGGCAACTCGTCCTCCTTATTTCCACTCCAAATGAAAAGATAGTATGTCAGGAAATGCCTTGACAACAGACTTTTGTGGTCACTGATTAAGGCAGGAGGAGTCAATGGCTGGCACCTTTGAGGGCTACTTAATGAGAGCTTGTGGTGAGAAATGTCAGATGGGCTGGGCTGGAGATGGAGGCTGGATTCCCTCATCTTCCGTCCTTATCCTGTTCAACCACCTGTGTTGCTGATGTCTTGATATGTTCCTCAGAATGGTCCCATGAGCTGGAAACGATACCCTGCTTTAACAGATGAGGAGGCAAAGGTTCACAGAGGTCAGGTGACTTTCCCAAGGTCCCGTGGTAGACGGAACTGGGATCCAAACACATGTTTTTCTGGGTCACTCCATCTTAAAAGTTTTTTCAGCATATATAGCAAGCAATACTGTTTGTTTTTGTTTTTGTTTGTTTGTTTTTTAGAGGAGGAGTAGTTCACCAGGCCAAATCCACTCAGCTTCCCCTTAAAACGGAAACAAACAAACAAAAGAATTGAGGAGTTTTCCTGTTTTCGAGGAATGTGGCCTGGCTATCCATGCCCCCTCCCTAGCCCCATTTTTATCGTGACATTTGCACATGAACAGATTTCGAAACTTGTTGCCATATGGTTCAGACTTTCTTCGTTTAGGGAAAAAAAAATCGCATCTGAAATCTTAAAACAAAACAAAACAAAAAAAAACCCCTCTCGTTCCTGTTTCATCAGAGAAACATTAAAGAGGTGACGTGTTCTAGTATCTTTTAAAACCTTGTTGATTCAAAAACATATCCAAACCGAGAACTGTAAGAAACATCTTTTCTGTGTCCTGTCTGCTGTCGTGCCCCTACTTGCCACCTTTGGGTTCTCTAGGGGTCTGATTCTCAAGAATTCTATTCCGGGGCTGGAGGAGATGGCTCAGTGGGTAAGGACGCTTGTGGTACAAGCACGAAGACCTGAGTTTTGTCCACGGTACTACATAACAAGCCAGGCATGGCGGTACCCACTCCTGTAACCTCATCACTGTGGGAGGAGGAGACGGGACGATTGCTGGGGTTTGCTGACTGCCAGCCCAGCTCTAGGTTCAGTGGGAGACCCTGTCTCAAGGGAACAAGGCAAAGCACGTCAGAGCAGGGCGCTCAGTATGCTCCTTTGCCTGAGAGTGCACTCATACACGGATACACGCCACTCTCCCTGCCCCCTCTCACAACCATTGAAATTAAACGAACTTGATGGTGAGTTGTGTCAGCTAAAACCTCATATTACTAGTAAAGGAGGGTAAACTTGGAAGGCCTCATCTTCCAATAGGAAAAAGAGAACACTCCTGCAGACTCTGACCAGGTTTTCCCTAACAGCGGCATTGCAGATAGGCAAGGAGCCGATGGTTGAGTAACCCCAGTGAGATTGCCACTTGTTTGTTAGTCTTCTGACAGCAGCTATACATCCTGTCTGTGCTGGCCGAAGTCACTTTTCTTCGTAGGTTCACACCAGGAACCCTGAAAGCCTCTTCCCCTGGAGCGCACCCACAAACCAGTCAGAATTAAATGTGTCTGATTGGTGAGACACTAAGCACATGACAGTTTCAAGCTGCAGGGGCGGCTGGGAAGTGTAGTTTTCAAGCTTCTCCTTTGAGACTGTGCTGTTAAAATCATAGGATCCTACCAAACAGGGAAAGGCTGAGCCAAAGATGTGGTCAGCCACACATAACGGATGTCTCTCTTCCTCCTTCTTTCCAAAAAAAAAAAAAAAGAGAATTTCTCCACCTAGTTTCTGCACTCTCTTATACCCAAGACCTGTTAGTCTCCAGCTTGGAGTTCCGGGGAAGTATAGTGTGGGGTGTGGGTGTGGGGTCACGCATAGCTGTCTACAACCTACTGAGCAGCTGTGTACACAGCAAGACGATTGTGTCTAACAGGATGATCAAGAGGGTGCGTCTGAAAGGGAAGAAAGCAACAACAGCCTTCAGTTTTGTTTTCCTGTGTGCGCGCGCTGTAGAGTCGATTGTTCTGGGTAATCGGTCAATCTTCGCTTGGATTAGAGGTTCATAACACTAAATAGGACTCTCAGGCAGCGCGGTACAATTTGCAACATCAAAACGCCCCCTTTCAGTTCTCACTGGGGTTGCTCCATCATCATAGGGCATTCTGACCCGGCTCAGAGGGACAGGGAGTAATCCAAGCAAGGGGTGAGAATTCATGCAGTCCTTCCAACTAGGCTCACAGGAGGTCAACAGCCATGGACTACGGTCAAACGCCCCTTCCCCAGTATGCACAGTGTGGAGGCTTCTGCGTGTATCTTCCGGCTAATCCAATTAAATAAGAATCGGTTAAATATCTCACCACTTTCCCCCACTTCCCTTCCTACTGTACTTGTCCACAAATATTGTGTGACATGTGGCTTGTCGAAAAGAGGCAGATTATCACCATGAACTCTGAGGGACCTGAGAGGCCATTGATCAATGTCCAAGGAAGTGTCATAGTCTGAAGGGACCTCTCATAGCTTTCTGAAACAGAGCGACAGTAATTCTTTCTGATGCTGTCAGCATGCCTTACTTTTCCTGAGTGCTGCTTGATTGCATGGTTAAATATAAAAAATCTTTCCAGATGAAGTTGGAGAAAATGTCTCAGTCAGCTTGGCATGCACGCATGAGGTCCCTAGCTCTCATGTAGGAAGAGGCAGAGACTGGTGGATCCCTGAAATTTACTGGCCAGCCAGCAGAGCCAAATAAGTGAGACTCAGACTCACATGGAAAACCTTGTATCAAAAAATAAGGTGCGCAGTAATGGAGGAAGAGTCCTGCCGTCAATCACCCCTGGCTACCACATGCTTGCAGGCATACATGCACACATAGGCATTAACATGTACACATATACCACATCATCATCATCATCACCATCATCACCACCACCATCATCATCATCATCATCATCTCAGGGTTTTACATTTTCATTTCACAAAAGGGATCTTGTTTAATGCCTTGTGCTTCTGATCAACAACTAAAGATCTCTGGAACTTCTCTGGTGGTAATTTGGTTGTCAGTTATGTCTATACAATAGAGATTGTTATTAAACGATACAACAAAATTAAACCAAACAATATCCAGGTCTAAAGAGAAGGGGAGTTGAGGGCTGGAGAAACGGGTCATTAGTTAAGAGCAGTGGCTTCCCTTCCAGAGGATCAGGGTTTGAGTCCTGGCACCCAACCACATTGCATCTTATAACTATGTGTAACTCCAGTTATGGGGATCCAGCGGCCTGTTCTGGTCTCCATGGGCACTTCACGCATGTAATGTACAGACATACATGCAAACAGAACACCTATACACATGAAAGAAATAAAGCTTAAAAATTAAAAATAATTCCTTATGGGAATATTTTTTTTTAAAAAAAGAGTGTGGTGGTTTAATTTTCTCTTATATCACACATGTGCACACACACACACACACACACACACACACACACGTCTAGAGGCAGGCAGTGGGGACCAGCACAGTGATCTGGAGAATCAGGATGCTTCATGATTTTAGTCCCAGCATGGCTGCTATGGCTATGGTCAACACAGCCCCACTTTTAAGAAGGGAAACAGAGATGGGTCTACATTATGAAATGTAGCTTTCTCAGGAACCTAGTGATAGTGGTTTTATTAGACTTCTGAGACATGATACTCCTGGCAGCCAAAGAAGCGGAAATACCATTTTCTAGATGAGGCATTGCTACTGGATCATAACATAAAAAACAAACAGAAAGACAAAACAACACACAAACAAAAAACCCAAACAAACAAAAAACAAAACCCGGTTAGGCAGCGAGCCAGCATTTCCCACGTCACCTTTTAGGACATTGGATCCTGGGAATGAACCCAGCTGGAGGTAATGTTAGGTCCTGATGACCAGGAGGCTCTTGGGACATTTCCATGTCTACTTTGGCTGCATGTTTCATACTACATGTGGTGTGCCAGAAACTCCCAGCTCACCGTGCCGTCTGCATGGCCTTGCCTTTCCATCCCTGCGTGTTCATCTTTGAATTTTTCTCCTTCTTTTTTACTTTACCTGTGTGGGTCTTTTGCCTGGATGTAAGTCTGTGTACCCTGTGCATGCAGTACAAGAGGAGGGCAGAAGAGGACTTTGGATCCCCTGGGACTGGAGTTACAGGCAGTTGTGAGTTGCCACCGAAGAGCTGTGCTTAACCACTGAGCCATCTTGCCAGCCACATGTGCCATCTTCAAAAATTTTTATTACAGTTTTTATTTGCCTGTGTATTCCCCAGGGCACAAGTGGACGTGAGGGGATAACTTACAGTATTGAGTCTCTCCATCATGTGGATGCCCAGAGACTGAGCTGGGCTTGGCACTTTAAAAAAGATTTTGAGAACTTTATTTGAACAACTAAGAAAACATTATTTTGTGTAACTCTCACTTACTTCTCTGATACAACACTACTTGGAGTTAGGAGGGAAAATTCTAACAAGTTCTGAGGTAACTTCAACAGATCAACCAACCAGAGGAGAAAAGTTTAGAGGTCTCAGCTGTTAATACATTATAAATCGTGTTTTCTCAGCTCAGTCATTACGATTATCCCAAGAAGGAGCTACTAACTATTTTCCACTCATAGTTTTCACACAGGATTATGTTTACAGTTTGGAAAAACAATTCACAGACTGTAATTCCCTAGAAGCTTAAACCCCAACCTCCTCCCAGAATAATAGGAAGATAAGGCTGAGGCTTCTGAGAGATTTGCTTAATTCTGAACATGGCAACAAATCAAACACGGGCACGGTGCAAAGCTTCTGGTACGGTATGTGGTGGGGGTCTCCATCACATACGATTTAGGCATTGTCTTAGTTAAGCGTTTCCATTGCTGTGCAGAGACACCGTGACCAAGGCAACTTTTATAAAGGCAAGCATTTCATTGGGGCTGGCTTACAGTTTCGGAGGTTTAGTCCATTATTTTCATAGCAGGAAGCGTGGCAGCGGGTAGGCAGACATGGAGGTTGAGAAGGAACTGAGTTTTACATCTTCATTCAAAGGCAGCAGAAGGAGACTGTATCCCAGGCAGCTAGGAGGAGGGTCTCAAAGCTCACCCCCACAGGGACCCACTTCCTCCAAGGCCACACCTACTCCAACAAGGCCACACCTCCTAATAGTGCCTCTCCCTGGGCCAAACATAATCCAGGCATCAAAAAAGGATTGTCTACTCTCATCTGCAGGAAGTATTTTGCTTCTAGGTTAGAAATCCATTCTTATCCCAAGGCTACCTTTTCCTGGCTCTACATTTAAAAAATTAAATTAAATTAAATTTAAAAACCTGCCCAAACTGGCTGAAGACATCTCAGCAGTTAAGAGCCCTGGCTCCTCTTCCAGAGGACCTTGGTTTAGTTCCTAGTACCCACATGGTGTACCTCTCAAGCATGTGAAACTTCAGTTCCAGATGGTCTGGTGCCCTCCTCTGGCTTCGGCAGGTATTGCAATCATGTGTTACACTCAGCGAGCAGAATACTCATAAAATATAAATGCAAAGCCTGACAGTGGTGGCGCATGCCTTAACAGCCGGAGGATCTCTAACTTTGAGGTCAGCCTAGTCTACACAGTGAGTTCCAGGACAGCCAGGGTTACACAGAGACATCCCCCGCACCCCACCTCGTTCACTTTTTCTCTTTTTGTCTTATATATACTTACTTTATTCAAGTTATCTTTATGGCTTTGAACAACTTCATTTTAGTTTGAAATACAGTTCAAGGCTATAGTCCATCGCAGCGGGGACTCACAGCAGTTAGAATTTGAAACACCTTGCACCCACAGTCAAGAAGCAGAGTGAGAAATCAGATGTCGAAGTATTTACTCTCATGGGAAAACCATCCTCTGCTCTGTCACGCCCACCTGTTCGCACCGATGCATGGGCTTATGAATATGCATACGGAGGTACATTTGTATGCCTCCTCCACTTCGCCTAGGGGTAAGCAAAGCGCACTCCGGAGAGTAGTCTCTTCTCTGCAGAATGTACTTGCAACATTGGTTTTGTTTCCCCTGTAATCAGATTCTTTTTTTTTTTTTTTTTTTCCGAGACAGAGTTTCTCTGTGTAGCCCTCCCTGGCTGTCCTGGAACAAACTCTGTAGACCAGGCTGGCCTTGAACTCAGAAATCCACCTGCCTCTAATTAATGGAAAATTAATGAGCTATTCCGTATATTCTACATGGAAAACAGACTATAACCATGGTTCGCATCCCACTTCTGACAAAAAAAAAAAAAAAAAAAATTCTATAGCCGGGCAGTGGTGGCGCATGCCTTTAATCCTAGCACTCAGGAGGCAGAGGCAGGTGGATTTCTGAGTTCGAGGCCAGCCTGGTCTACAGAGTGAGTTCCAGGACAGCCAGGACTACACAAAGAAACACTGTCTCGAACCCCCCCCCAAAAAAAAGAAAGAAAGAAAAAGAAATAACCATGGTATCATTTAGAATGCTGTTCACCGGTGGTTCTCAACACAGGGGTCGCGACCCCCAGGGCATCACCTATCAGGTATCCTGCATATCGGATATTTACATTACGATTTATAACAATAGCAAAATTACAGTTATGAAGCAGCAACAAAATTAATTTTATGGTTGGGAGCCACCACAACATGAACTGTACTGAAGGGTTGCAGCAAATTAGGAAGACAGAGAACCACTGCTGTTAGTAACCAAAAGCTCTTAACTCAATTGGCATAAAAAGAGAAACCAACCGACTCTTTAATAAAGAATTCAAGAAGAAGGTAGGGGCAGTGGTACTCAGGGCTGTTTTGTTCACTTTAACATAAAAATATTCAGCAGTGCCAACAAGAGGGCTCGCTCAGGGGGTAAAGGGCACTTTCTGTCAAGTCTGATGACCTGAATTTTTATTTATTTAATTGAAAGCAGGCTATTTTTAAAGCACATAGTATATTCAGATTATGGTTTGCCCTCTGCCAACTCCTCCCAGTTCCTCCTCAAACCCTCCTGCCTGGTTCCACACTCCTTCTGTCTCCCCTTAGAAAACAAGCAGGTAACTAAAGAATAGTAATAAAATAAAATGAGATAAAACAAAAACGGACAAATTAGAATAGGACTGAGGAACAAACTGAAGAAGAGCCAGAGAAAAAGCACAAGAAGCCACATATAGCTAGGCCCTAACCAGCTCAACTTCTCCATGTTCAATGAGTTGTGTGGGTGTTATTTTCTGCAATCAGGCTTGGCCGTCAGATTGTGGTGAGCAACCTACAGTGTTACAATAGCCTGGGTTGTTGAGCGGTTACTATGGAAGCCCTTTGCCCGAGAACTCAATTAGATGGAACCTGCTCCCAGCACTGAAAGTTCATTTGGTGATGAGAGATCGCCACTGGGGTCTCTGTGTCTCCCACAGAATTTTTGAAGACTTAATTTAGAAGTTTCTACTGTTTTGGGTTCAAATGGCCCTTAATTTTAGTTATCTATCTTAGTTGGAGTTTTACTGCTGTGAACAGACACCATGACCAAGGCAACTCTTATAAGGACAACATTTAATTGGGGCTGGCTTACAGGTTCAGAGGTTCAGTCCATTATCATCAAGGCAGGAACACGGCAGCATCCAGACAGGCGTGGTGCAGGAGGAGCTGAGAGTTCTACATCTTCATCTGAAGGCTGCTAGCAGAATACTGGCTTCCTGACAGCTAGGATAAGGGTCTTAAAGCCTACACCCACAGTGACACACCTACTCCAGCAGGGCTACACCCCCTAATAGTGCCACTCCCTGGGGCTAGCACACACAAACTATCACTCTATCCCTCCCCAAATTCCCTCCCTTCCCCCCATCTCTGTTTGATCCAACTGTTCCGGGCCTCCTCGTTTGTCCATCCATCACTGCCCTATTTCTCCTTCCTAGGGTGAGCCGTCCGTTCTCCCTCGTCCCCATACCTAACCTCAGCAGTTATCTGGACTGTAGTCTGTTTATCTTAGACTTTATGGCTAACATCCATATATAAGTGAATGTATACTACAGTTTGTCTTTCTGGTTCGGGGTTATCTTACTCAGGATAAGTTTTTCTAGTTCCATCCATTTACCTGTGAATTTTTCAATTTTATCTTTTTTAATTATGAGTAATATTTCATTGTGTAAATAATCATATTTTCTTTATTCATTCATTGATTGACATCTAGGTTGCTTCCAATTTCTGTCACTAATGAACATGGTTGTACAGGTGTCTCTGTGGTAAGATGAAGTGTCCTTTGGGTATATGCCCAAGAGTGGTAGATCTACTCCTAGTTTCCTGGGGAATTATCACACTGATTTGCATAATGGCCGTACAAGTTTGCATTCCCGTCAGCAATGGAAGAGTGTTCTCCTTAATCCACAGCCTTGCCAGCATGAGCTGTCATTTGTTTTATTAATCTTAGTCATTGAGATGTGTGAAGACAAGATAAAAATCTCAGAGTAGTTTTGATTTGCATTTCCCTCATAACCAAGGGTGGTGAGCATTTCTTTAAACACTTCTCAACCATTCTAGTCTCTTTGTTTGAGAATTCCCTTTTTAGATCTTTATCACAGTTTTAAAAATTATTTGTTGTCTTGCTATCTAGAATATATAGATATCTAGAATATGCATACAGGGAACTGAGGAGGGAAAATAGTGTATTCAGGAACACCTACTTTTGCTTGGGGCTACTCTGGGATGGATTGTTTGCCTGGATAGTGTCTTAACAATTAGAACCAGACATGATACCAGGGAAATCAAGGTACCCTCGTGGTGTAATTAGTTTCATTAATAAAATACTTTAAGAATGGACTCAAACCAAAGCTCAAGGATATTATACTAGAGTTCAAAAGAAAAATGCTCTGGCCTGGCAAGCTTTAAATAGTAGCTTCCTGGAGACGAGAAAGGGAAAGAGAAAGGGGCAGACAGCCATGTCCTCTAAGCTGCATAGAGATCAGATGGTAGCAGACTAAAGGTCTTGAGGTGGGGGTGGAAGGCTTTAGAGAAGAGACTGAAGCCTGGGGTTGCGGCGAGCGTGCTCGGAGCACAGATAAAAAGAGATAAAGGAGAAATTAGGTTTTCTGAAAAGCAGGTGCTTCACGAATCTTCCCTGTGGCTCTGTAAGCTACTTCCATAGGGGAAAGGATTCTGGGAAGGAAATATCTCATTAAAGGACTAATTATTCTGCCCATCTCCTTAACATGGTTTGCTCAACAATATCGCACAAATTCCCCCCAGTGTGGTTCTCTAGTTGGCCTGTGGTGTTCTGGACAGATGTGAGATGTGTCAAATTTGCTCCTTGGATGCTTTTGCAGATTCTTGCTTCTCAGTGGAGAAGGAAAGGTGCTGGATAGAGAAGCAGACAGCTTGCCAGCAGACCAAGCCACCCTGTACTGCAGCTACTGAACAGGTCCCAGCCAGCAGCCAGCCAGGAAGAGGTTTGAGGAATCTTGGCAATCAACAATCTGCTTCCGGAAATGGAGACTGCTATGTTAGCATTCACAGGTTCTGCTAATTAACCTAAAAGCTGAATCTTGCTGAGTTCCTGGGGTCTGTGTGGACCCCTGCCTGCTCTGCTGGTCTCACTTCATGTGCCCATGAGATGACTAAGATATGATCTTTCAAAGAACAGCAGGATTGTTCCAGGATTCAACTTCCTACTCTTCTGTTCTTGTAGCACCAGGGATAAGACCAAGAGCCCGGACAAGCTAGGCAAGCATGCACTACTGAGTGGCGTTCCTAGCCCTTGAGTTTTGATGCCTGTGAGTGTATAGGTCCAGTACTGGTCCACCTGGTATATTCATTTGCAGAGATGTACTAGTATATCCTGTGTGTTCGTCTGTACATGCTGATGTCCTATATCTATGAGCCAAACTATATTACACTGCTGTGCTTTGTTGGTAATAGTCCATCTCTGTATGGCTGTAGGAGGAACACACATCTGTGCTGCTTTATGAGAAGTGTGTGTGTGTGTGTGTGTGTGTGTGTGTGTGTGTGTGATCGCACCTGTAAGATTGAGTTCATGTGTTCCTCTTTAGTTGTATTTTGATATATACAGATGTACTATACTCCCGTGTGGACTGCTGGTCATGGATATCCATGTATTCAGTCTGCTAGTAAGCACACCAATACTAGGTCATCAGTTTGCATTGCTCTATTTCTGCCCTAGTACTTCAGGTCCACGTGTGCCTTGCTGTACTAATATTCTTGCACGCAGCTCTCTAGTAACTGCTGCTGTTCCAGCACCTCTGTACATGGTGCACTAGTGGTACAGCTGTCCTTGCTTCCTGTACTTTTACTTCCATTTGCACTGTGTACTTGTCCGCCGTGGGGCGATGCTCTATTCCTCAAAATTCGTGCACTGCTGTTCTAGGTCGGGCCTGTGAAGAGATGCACGAGTACTTCCATCTGCTTCGTTGCGAGTGCACATAAGTTTACACAGCCGTCGTAGCCCATCCACGTCTACAGGGATGCTGTTCTTTAGTGCTTTAGTCACAGGTGCGTGTGTGTGCCCAAGCACGTGCGTGTGCTGTTGTTGGTACATTCATGTGCAGTGGTATAAAAGAGTATGTGTGCTGCTGTCCGGTACGTCCATGGGTGCTGATGCTGTACATGTATGAGTCCTGCTCTACTATTGCATTTCTGTGTCCTTTGTGTAATAGGGCATCTATGTATGGCTGTGCTCACACACTCTGTGTGCTGCTTTACTAGAACACGCACGATCACTGCTCTAGGATGACATTCCTGTGCACTCTGTAACTCGTATTTCCATATGTGGACCGATGATCATAGACATCCATGTTGTCTATTGTGCTAGAAATACATAGACACACCGAAGTGGGGGCAGCCATGTGTACTGCTCTGCTTCTGTACCTGTTCTTCAATGTCCCGGTGCACCACTCTAATAGTATTCTCACGTGTGCTACTTCCTGGTAAATCTACGGTCATGTCTATTACCTTCCCCTGTGTGTGCTGTGTGAGGAGTCCAACGGTTCTTGCTGGCAAACCATCCAGTACAACTTCCAGTTTGGACTGGGCATTTTGTATCCCCATGCTTTTGTCCTCCTGAAGTCTTGTTTCCTGCAGCTCGAGTTCAGGGATGGTCAGAGCTGTTTGAGTGCATCCATCCATTTTGTTAGACATGCACATCAATTTCTGCTGCAGTTGCAGTACACCAGTTTGTGCAAAGATGCTGTTGGGGAGTGCTTTAGTAATGGACGCGTGTGAGGAGCTCGACTGAGACATTCGCGTGCACCGATGGCCTAGTATCTCCTTGTGTGCTCCGGTTCAATACTTCCACGTGTGCTAATGGTCTCATCCATGACTCCTGGTGTCAAATTCCGTTCATGCGTAGTTCTGTAATAGTACATGTGTGTGTGGTTGCAGACGCACATCCATGTATGCTGCTTCATGAGACTATGTGAGTTCACTCTTGTAATTTTGAATCCATGTGCGATCATTTACTCTTATACCTGTGTGTGCCAGTGCACAAGTACAACCATGGGGACTGCTGCTTGGGGACATGCGTGTGTTCTGATGGGCTACTAAGTCCTGGATACACGGATAATAGGACACTGGTGAGCACGACTCTACTTCTGCACTAGAGCTTCAGCATCCAGGGGCACTGCTATAATGGCATGCTTGCACACTCTGCTCTCTAGTACACCTATGCTCCCCACTGTTCCAGTACGGCTGTGTGTGGTTCACTTGCACAACTGTTCTTACTGCACTCGTTAAACCCAGTGTGCCGTTCTTCTAGCTCAGGTATGTTTAGGGTTGGGTAAGTTCATCTGCCTGCTTTGTCACGAATGCACATCAGTTTATGCTGCAGTAGGAGGCTTCGGTTTTTGCAAAGGTGGCAAGTGTAGTGCCGTAGTAATGTGTGTGTGTGTGTGTGTGTGTGTGTGTGTGTGTGTGTGTGTGCTGTGCTCTTACTAGGAGATTGATGTGCAGTGACCTACGGCTATTTCCTGTGTGCTCCTGCCTAGTAGTTCCATGAAAACCGCTGTGGTACATTCATGAGTCCTGATATAGCATCACATTTGTGCGAGTTTCTTTAACAGCATATAGCTTGTTCTTATATAAGCAAGTTTCTGTATAAGCAAGTCTTTTTTTATAGTATGTAGCTGTACTTGGACATCCATGTGTGCTGCCTTGCATGATTACTCCTTAATGCTTAATCCACATGTGCTTCTTTACGAGTTTCTCCACAATGCTGCTCCACTTCCATATCCATGTGGACTGCTGGTCATCGACATCCATGTATTCTGACATGCTAGCAAATACATGGACACCCTGGTACTAGGCCATCGGTGTGCACTGCTCTATGTCTCTGCTAGGACTTTATGCTAATAAAACAATCGTTTTTGGTGCTGACTTCCATTTTCACTCTGTATTTTCTGTCCCTGCTTTACTCCTAGAAATGTGTGCGTAGCTATTCTCGTGCAGGCATGTGCCGAGCTGACAACAATTCTGTCTGCTTTGTTGCAAACGCCCATCCGTTTTCACTGTGCTAGTAGTACATAGGCTTTTTTTCAGACACCATTATGTTGTGTTTTAGTGATAGATGTGTATTCGGTGCTCTGCTAGAACATTCATGTACGCCTGTGCGTTCCTGTCTAATGCTTCCTTGAGTACCGATGTCCTGCATCCATGTGTCCTGCTGTCACATTATATTCCTGTGCTGTTCTCTAGTAGGACATCTCTGTCTGGCTGTACTCGGGCATCCATGTGTGCTGCCTTAGAAGAGCATGCACGATCACTCCAGGAATACCAAGTTGGCATCCACTCCTTTCCTTGTATTTCCAAGTGTGCAGCTGCACTAGCTCACTGGTGTGGACTGCAGTTCATGAACAGCCATGAGTGATGACGTGCTCGTGAAGACATGGAAACCTGTCGCCAGACTCCAATGTGCACTGCGCCGCTTCTGAGCTCGTGCTTCAGCCTGCAAGCCTGGCTGTAAGACCACTCTCACACGGGCTACTTTCTAGGAGGTCTATGATCACTTCTGTAGAGTATATTTGTGTGCGGTGCTTTGGGAATGCAATCATTCTTGCTTCTGTAATGTCTTTTCTTCCATTTACACTGTGTCTTGTTCATCCTGGTGACGTACTATACTCCTAAAAATGTGTGCTGTTATTCTAACCACGACATGTTTAAAGCTGTTCAGGAACACCCATGTGCCTCTTTATAAATTCACACCCATCTATGGCCAACATTGGTTTTATTGGTGGTTTTGTCTTTGTTTTTTTGTGAAGACGCCATTGTGTAGTATTCTAGGACGAGATGCCTGTGTTCTGCTCTACTGGAAAATTCATGCATACTAGTACACATTTATGTACTAGTCCATTCTTGTTTGCTCCTATGTCTAGCGTGTCAATGAGTGCTGATGTCTTGCAGCCACAGGACCTGCTGTAGTATTACATGTGTGTGTGTGTGTGTTTGTGTGTTTGTGTAATAATTTGTGTCTGGCTCTTGTCATACATCTATGTGTGTTGCTCTGGGAGAACATGTGTGATCATTCCTGCAATATTGAATCCATGTGTGTCCCTTTACTTCAGCTTCCATGTGTGCTGCTGTACAGGTATTTCTATGAGGACTGCTGACAAAAGACACCAGTGTGCTGTGATGTGCTGGTATGTGGCCATCTGATAGCAGGACATCAGTGTATATCGCTCTAATTCTGCACCAGAGTTTCAATGCACAGGTGCACTTATGTAGTGATGTCCTCATGTGTGCTGCTCTCTGGTACAGCCATACTGACTTCTTTTATAGTACATCTCTGTGTGTTGCACAGAAGTACAACCTTTCTTGCTGTTGTGTGGTTACTTCCATTTTCTGCGAGTAGTTATCCATTCCAGTACACTGCTCTACTCCTAAACCTGTGTGCACTGATGTTCTTGTTCAAGCATGTTTTGGAGTTATACAAGTAGGTCTGTGTGCTTCCTTATAAATATGCATCAGTTGATGCCACATTTTTGGAAAGACAACTCTGTGTTGTGTGTTAGTACTTTGCTACTACTATGTTCCTTTGCGGCAGTGCATTAGCATATCCTGGTATGCTCCTGTCCAGTTCTCCCATGAGTGCTAAAGTTGTAAATCCATACTTCCTGCTGAAGCACTAAACTAGGGTGTGTTTCTGTAATAGTATATCTTATAGCCTTGTACTAGAACAATATATGTGCTGCTTCGTGAAAAGTTCATGATCACTCCTGAAATACTGAATCCATGTGTGTTTCTTTAATGTCTTTCCACATAGGCTGCTATTCATGGACCACTGTGTATTGCAATGTGCTAGTAAATAAGTGGACAAACTAATTATGGCTGCTGTCATTGTATGTTGTTTTATTTTGGCACACATACCTTAAGGTCTAGGTGCAATGGTGTAGCAATCTTATTGTGTGCCATGCTTTCTAGCAAACCTACGATCACTCCTATTACATCACACCTGTGAGACCCATTAGCAGTACAAGCACTCTTGCTGCTGGCTGCTACTTCATTGCACCGCGCTTCAACCTGCTTCTCTGCTCTACCCCTAAAACCTAGTTCTAGCGCAGGCATGGGCAGAGTTGTACGAGTACATCCATCTGCTTTGTTGCAAATGCACAGCAGTTAACGATGCAGGAGCAGTACATCAGCTTTTGCATGAAACACTGTGCAATGCTTTAGCAACAGATGGGTGTGTGGTTCTCAACTAGTACATTTGTGTGCAGTGATGGACTAGTGTATCCATGCTTGCTCCTGTCGTGTGCGTCCCTGAGTGCTGATGTTGTAAAGCTTTGAGGTCTGCTGTAGTGTCACATCCTTGTGTGTTTCAGTAATGGGACATATTTTAGGCCTGTCTGAGGACATCATGTGTGCTGCATTGCTAGAACATGCATGATTACACCTGCAATACTGAATCCATATTGACTCCTATACTTGCATTTCCATGTGTGCTGCTGAACTGGTTCACCTGTGTGGACTGCAATTTGTGGATATCCATGTGTTCTGATATACCAGTAAATACCTGGACCAGCTGATGCTATGGTGCTGAGGACCAGCCTCAGTTTGGTTGGGGGTCCAGGAAGGGATGTTTGGGAGAGGTGGAAGAAATGACTCAAAATTAGTGATGGGTGCAAGCTGACAGCTCTGTGGTCTTCTTGAGAGAGCCCTCTAGACAGCTCTCTAGGTAGCTCATGGACTTTCCGGCCATCAGAAAAAATTTGCTAGACAAAATTCTAAAAGAGCTGTGTTAGATCTCTAGATAGCTCAGCTCTTGCAGATGAAAGCTCAGTCTTTTATTTGCATATCAATTTAATAATTTACCCAGGTTCCCTTTTGATTATCCCATGAATCAGCATTGTATGACCTTAACCACTTGATTCTTAGAAAAAGACAGTAAGTACATTTTTTAACATAGCAAGTCCTATGCCGTTCGCTGGGCACAATACTTGTGATTGCCAAATCTAGACACAGAGACTATTTTTATGTGAGAAAAGTAGCTTTCTGTTTTCCAACTCCTTCACTGCCTAAGCTTTGCTGGCCTGGAACTTGCTCTGTAGATAGACTTTGAGCTCAGAGATCTGCCTGCCTGCCTTTGTAAACACAAACAGTAAGCTTAGCTGGGTGGGATCCTGCCCTGAGCTCACCACTCCCTCACCACCTGAGCCTTTTTTGTTTTTTATTTTTCCTTTTTCTTTACTGACTTATTAGTGCAGCTACCTCTATTCTCTCAGTCCGTGAAGCCCCTCTACAGTTCATATTGCAGCCTTATATTTTGCATAGTTGAGAAATCTTGTTTATATATTCTTACTATGTTTTCAGAGTTCTTTCCCATAGCCTTGAGGACTGTCCTCAAGGTCACAGCATTACCATTTTGCTGAGGAACATTAGACACACTCTCGCCTCCTGAAATTGTGCTGTTTCTGATTATTATGGAGTCATCAACCTTGGCAGAGAGATCATTCCCTGAAGGAGAAACATGAAGTAAAATGTATACATTATTATACAAACAAGCTTCATGCCTACAGCAACCATCCACACCTGAGGAGACCCACGCCCTGATGGCCATGTCATGCTGTACCCCCTGTTGCCATGTTGTACCTGGCACTAGGGTATCAGTGTGCACTAGTGTGTCAAGGTCAAGGTGCACTGCTATAAAAATATTCTCATGCACTCTGACTTCTAGGAGATCTATGATCACTGCCATTCCAGTACATCCATGTGGGCAACACTGGTATTATGATGGGTCTTCCTTCTGTCCCTTTACATCAGTTGCAGAGAGTTCTTGTCCATCGTGGCTCACTGCTCCTCTCCTTAATACACGTATGCTTCTGTGCTTTCAGGTAAGTCGAGAGCTTCACAAGAACACCCATGTGCTTTGCTGTAAATGCTCGCCAGTTTACACTGCAGTTGTAGTACATCAGTTCTTGCCAAGCTGCCATTTTGTAGCACTTCAGAAATAGACATGTGTGTGTGCTGTTCTGCCGGTACATCTGTGTGCAGTGATGTACAAGTGTATCCTTATGTGTTCTTGCCTTGTACCTCCTCGAGCACAGATGCTGTAAATCCGTGAGTCCTGCCATAGTATTACATTTCTGCATATCTCTGTAACAGTACACCTATTTACAACTGTACTTGGACATCCACGTGTGCTGCTTTCCAAGAGTATTCCTGATTGCTCATGTAATATTGAATTCCTGTGAGCTCCTTTATATGCCTTTCCATAGATGCTGCTGTGCTGGTACACCTCTGTGCACTGTATTCTGAATGCTAACACTAGGACATCAGCACACATTGCTCTGTATCTGGTCTAGCGCCCCAGTGTCCGGGTGAGATGCTCTGACAATATTCACGTGTGAGCTGCTTTCTAGTAAATGTGTGTTCACCTCTGTTGTGGTACATCTGTGTGAGCTGCATTTGTAGTACAACCGTTCTTGTCGCTGTGCCCTTACTGCCATTGCACGAACTGTCCACCCAGCTGCACTGCTTGAGTCATACGACATGTGTGTGGCTGATCTAGTTCAGGCATGTGCAGAGCTGCACAAGTACGTCCTTCTGCTGGGCTGCAAATGCACAGCAGTGTTTGGTACGGCAGTAGTGCGTCATTTTTTGCACACACTGTGTAGTGCTTCAGTAACAGATCACGTGTGGTACTATCAGAGTACGTTTATGAGCAGTGACGGGCTGGTATCTCCAGGGTGTACATCTCTAGTACTTCTGTGAGTGATGATGGCACACAACCGTGAGTCTTGCTGTCGCATTATGAATGCATTTCTGTAACAGTGTGTTTCTCGATAGCTGAAGTCATACAACCATGTGTGCTGCCTCACTAGAACATGTGTGATTACTCCTGTTTCATTGAATCCAGACCATCCCTTGACTTGTATTTCTGTGTGTGCTGCTGAACTAGCGCACCCACGTGGACTGCTGTCCACAGACACCCATGTGTCCTGGGTGTTAGTTAATAGATGGATACGCCATGGTCATCACTCTTTTTCTATAACAGAACCTCGATATCCAGGTGCACTGCTGTAATAATCGTCTCACGTGCCCTGCTTTCTACAGCCTCTGTGATCACTTCTGGTGCAGTACACGAACTTCTGTGTTATTACTTCAACATCTAGGTACACTGCTCTTATGATAGTCTCACTGTGCTGCTTTCTAGAAACTTGAGATCTGTTACAGAACGTCTGTGTGCTGTGCTTTAGTTGTGAAGCCATTTTGCTGCTGTGCCGGTACTTCCATTTTTCCTGTGTACCCTTATATGGAATTACATTGCTAGGCTCCAAAACCATGTACACTTATCTCCTAGTTCAGGCATGTGCAGAGCTGTGCAACTCCATCCACATAGTTTGCTGCAAATGCCCAGCAGTTTACACCGAGGCACTACATTGGGTTTTTTGTTGTTGTTGCAAAGATGCCACTGTATACTGCTTTAGTAACGTAAGTGATTACACTGCCCTATGGAGACACTCATGTGCAGGACTAGTATGACCTCGTATGTTCCTTTATAGTTCTTTTATGTGTGCTGATGTCAGACATCTGTGAGTCCTGCTGTAGTGTTACATTTATGTGCACTTCTCTAATATTTCATCTGTGCACAGCTGTAGTCATTCACCCATGTGTGCTGCTTTAGGGGATCATGTGTGATCACTCCTGTAATATCGAATCCACATGTTCGAGTTTGCGTGTATTTCCATGTGAACCGATGTACTAGTGCACCTGAATGGGTGGCTCTTCGTGAGCGCCCGTGTGTCTTGATGACTTATAAAGACATCGACATTGATACTTGGACACCAGTATGCATTGTACCAACTCTGCGCTAGCAGTTCAATGTCCAAGCATGCTGCATGTACGCTAGTTTTTAATAAATCTACAATCCCTGGTGCTCTGGTGCATCCGCGTGCTGTGCACTAGTAGCATAGCCTCTTGGGCTGCTGTACCACATGAGTCCCATTTGCACTGTGTCCTTGTCCACCTTGGCATACTGCTTTATTCCTCAAAACGTGTGCCATTCTGTTCTGGTTCAGGTACGTGCAGAACTCGACACATATGTTCATCTGCTTTGTTGTGAATACAAATCCGTTTAGGCCACAGTACTGATCCACTGATGTTTTAGTAATAGGGCAATGCATGCCGGTGACCTTGCATCTCCATGTCCATGCATTTTCTAACAGGCAGAACCCAAGCACAGTCGTCCTCGTGGGTGTTGGAGTGTAGCCGCACCCAAGATACACAGGAGAAAAGACACACAGATTCAATATTAAAGGAGTGATCATGCATGCTCTTGCAAAACAGCACACATGGATGTACAAGTCCAGCTATAAACAGAGGCACCATTACAGACACACACGTGAGTGTGTGCTACCACAGAACTCACAGATCATGACATCGGCACTCACAGAAGTACTAGTCAGGAGCACACAAGGATATATTAGCACATCGCTGAACATGCATGTAGCAGACGAACCCTGAGCACGCATCTATTACTAAGGTACTACACAATAGCTTATCTGTGAAAACAGATGTACAATTACCACAGCGTAAAGCGAAGGACATTTACAGCACAGCAGAGAGATACACGGGGACAGCTCTAGTATGCAAGGGATAAACCGGCAAAGTGCTTCTTAGGGAGTAGAGGAGTGAATGGGGATAGAAAACTCACGGCGCTAGTGGAGGTAACAGCACAGCAAGACAGAAGGTTCCTGTATTGCATCCCACGAAGGTTTACTGGAGGAGCAGTGATCAGAGGTTTAGCAGAAAGCAGCACACATAAGAATATTGCAGCAGTGCCCCTGGGTAGTGAAGTACCTCTGCAGAAGTAGAAAAGTGCACGCGGATGTCTAACAGCAGTGTGTGCAGGTGTTTACTAGCAGGCCATCACACACTGATGCTTGTAAACAACAGTCCACAGAGGTAGACCTGACATGGAAATATAAGGACCGGAGTGCATACTGGTTCAATAGTGCATATCAGATATTTATTATTTATAGCAGTAGCAAAATTACAGTTAGGAAGTAGCAACAAAAATGATTTTATGGTTCAGGATAATCACAACAAGAGGAACTGCATTAAAGGGTCACAGCACTAGGAAGTTTAAGAACCACTGCTCTGGCAAAGGGAAGGAGGGAAGGCCAATCTCCCTTCCTAGGTGTGGCACTGCAAGTCTCCAGGAACTTCCAGAGCTTGGCTACAAATGAGCATGCCTCTTCTGTGAGCAGAGTGCAATGACCGCCTCTGGGCTGCAGACCCTAGTGCTCCTGGGCTCCTGCCTGGGGTGGCAATGCCCCCATCTTCCCTCCCTCAGAGCCTGACTTCACTTCTCACCTCCCCTAGCCCACTTCTCTCTCACACACACACCCCAGCCCACTTCTCAGGTTCTGTTCTGAGTACTCCACCCCCAAGCAGACTCTTAGGCTACACATGGAACCCCATCTCCCCAGAGATGGGAGAGAAAGACTAGCAGTGGAGATGGTATTAATTAAAAGCTCACAGTGACTGTCTGCTTAGCTAGTGTGTTAACCAGCCTGGGAAAGGCGAAGAAGCTCTGGTGTGCTAATGTCTCTGGTAGCTAATGTCGCCCCTTCACTGGGGACCCATTCTTAAAAATCTGGGCTCAGCCTGTTAACTGTACAATAGTGGGTAGAATTAATGGCTCATTAGAAATTAATTCCTTAACAAAGCCTTAATTGCTCACTGTAAAACCCCTTTCCTAAAACTGGGTTAAATCTTGTAGAGAGTTGGCTATAGAAGCTATGGCTCCCTGCTACCTTGAACAGGACAGTTTCTTATTGACAGGTACATTGGTGATCCTCAAGCCCGAGATCCCCAAAGACCACCCTGGCTGTCATGTCATCTGCTTGTGTGATCTTAATCAGAACATTTCAGTAGCATTTACAAGCTCAGTGTCTCAGTACCTCTCTCTATCATAACTCCACGACAGATGCCCCAGTTAGGATTTTATTGCTGTGACTAGACATCATGACTATGGCAACTCTCATAGAGGAAAATATTTAATTGGGGCTTGCTTACAGATTCAGAGGTTTAGTCGGCAGAAAGCACGGTGGAGCTCAGACAGATATCGCACTAGAGAAACATCTGAGAGCTCTACATCTCGATCAATAGGCAATGGGTCTGGCTTCTGAAACCTCAAGGCTAACCCCCTGGGACACACTTCCTCTAACAAGGCCACACCTACTCCAACAAGGCCACATCTCCAATAATGCCACTCTCTATGAGTCTATGAGGGCTCAGTTTATCCTAACAGCCCCAATAGACTTGTAAAATATAGCAGGTCATTTAAAACCAGCTCCCCTCTGCTTTACACATGTCAGAAGATGTGCTCATGTTAGTGGGCACTGAATGAACTGTACAGCATGCTCCCCACACAAAGAACCCTGAGAGATATTTTTTCCCAATTTTAACCATTTCTGAATTCTAAGGTCATGTTTTCACATTTTCTGAATTAATTATTTTTATTGACCTTGGTTTGCGGTTTTATTTTTACCACCTCCTACTTTTATACAATCTGGAGATTTTGCAAGGCATGATGGGAATGTATTGATAAGAGTCTCAACACTCAAGGAACATGGGCATCAGGGTGTGAACTAGGACCCAGTGGTGCAGATTTAATAAGGCATCCTCACTTGTCTACCTGAGCATCCCACAGAGCATCCAGAACAAACCTGTTCAGAAAAACACTGCTCCTTACAGACTCCGCCTCCTTGTTTGTATGTCCATAGGCCCTGGTGGACATGCTGAGAGCCTGACTGGACACTTTGAGTCAAGTTTCCTCCTCATCTCTACCTGGCTGCTCAGCCACACACCTACACTCTAGCCAGTTACATGGCATCTCCTGCCTCTTTCCCATCATATGTGACCAAATGTTTGGGGAGAGGAGACACTTTAAGACATGGCTTTGACAAGCTAGGGATGACAAGCTAAGGATGGGCTCTTCTCTCTCCAGTCAGGAGTTCCTTGCTATGATGGAGGTGTGATGTAGGTGTAAGAGCGGCCATCTTGGTCCCTGTCATGAAGCCATGCATTGTGGGTGCTCAGCAACAATATGGAAAGACCTCACAGCCCTGACACTGCTGTACAGAGTAGATGGGTTCCAACCTGGATTCTCTAGTTGACTCTGAATTGCCTTGGTCACTATCAGCCAAAATGAAACCCATTCACTTATTCCTTCAACTCTACCTGCAATGAATTGCTTAGCCTAAGTGACCTAGGAGAAAATGAAATTTACTGTTCATTGAGATGTATCTTAAATTGATCCACACCTGCTGTTCCCATTTCTGTTGCTGTCCTAGCTCAGGGCTTTGTCCCCATTGCCATAGTGCTTGGCCTCCCGTGGCAGACAATGGTTCTGTCCCATTTAACAACGTTGGTATTTCTTCACTGAGTTACTTATGAACCCTCATTAGACCCTCTCCTCTCCTCTCCCCTCTCCTCCCCTCCCCTCCCCTCCCTTCCCCTCCCCTGCCTTCCCCTCTTCTCCTCTCTTCCTTCTAGCCTCTAGCTCCCTCATCTGCCTAAGCTATGCACAGCCATCATATGGATCTACTTGTTCCTTATTGTAGTTAGGAGATATTCTCAATTCATCTGCAAATAAATACATTCTGTCAATGCAATGGGACACAGAGAGAGAGAGAGAGAGAGAGAGACAGAGACAGAGACAGAGACAGAGACAGAGAGAGACAGAGAGGGGGCCGTGGGGGGAGGTTAGTTTCAGGGGGATGAAAGAGGGGTAGTGGGGATGAGAGTGACTAAAATGTATTATATATGTATGTGAAGATGTCAGATAATAAAAGAGAAAATAAAACCCATTCTTCTGGCCCATGGGCCTAAGCAGAGCCCCGGAGCACAGCCTATGGGGTTTCTGCGACTCCCATCACACCCGTCCCTCTGGGCTTCTCTGGCAATTCCCACTGAGCCTTCCTCTAGCAATGCCAGGGTACTCTGGAGTTCCCCAAATGGCCACATGCTTTTTCCACTTTGAACTTGAGAACAACTCTGAGTTCAACAAGGTTGCATGAGACAAGGTCAGCATGCAGAAATCAGCTGATCTCTCTGTATTTCCAGTGGGCAGATCCAATACAGAAATGAAGGGGAGAGTTCTGTCAATTACAGCATGCAAAGAAACACAAAAGACTTGGCAAGAAATTAACAAGGAGCAAAAAGTATCCACTCAAAACCTAAAAAAATATCAGTGAAAGAAGAATTAAATAGATAGGAAACAGGAAGTTTGTGTGCAGGGATCCTGGGGAAGGCAGTAGCCACACCTCACATGGAGATCCAGTCTGGGCTTGGACAGAGTCCCAGCTTGGACCAGCCAACAAGCCAACCCTGAACTGTCCATGCGGGCTTCCAAGAACAGGCAGAAATAACCCTGGAAAGGACTACAGGCCTTACACTGCCTGACTTAGAAACTCACTGTGAAGCAGTCATGGTGCTGAATGAGCCCAGGGCTAGAACTCTAGATCAGGGGCTGGCAACAGGGCTCAGCAGGCTAAGGCGACTGCCTCCTGATGA
>CM052715.1:49670120-49685477 GCA_028551405.1 Uromys caudimaculatus
GAGGTTTCGCTGAAGTGGGAAGCATGTGGTTCACACCCATTTCATTGATCCTGGGCTGAATGAAAAGCAGACAGTGAGCTGAACACCAGTGTTCACCCCTGCTTCCCAACTGCCAGCACAGTGTTCTGACTTCCCTCTACTCCTGCCAGCTCCATATGGGACCATATTCTCAGACTGTAGGGCAATATCACCTCTCTTCCTTAAACTGGCTGCTTCTGGTATTTTGTCAGCTAAGAGAAAAGGCGCCCTTGAGGTTTGACCAACAGCACACACAGAACTTTGCTTGAAATTGAACTTATCCCTAAATATAATAAACACTTTACAACCCTAAGAAGTCACAGGGGTAAATCTTCATGACCAGGGATTTGTATTACACCAAATGAGTGAAGCACAAAAGATGCAACAAGTGTATCTTCACCAAAATGTCACATGATAATTAAAAGATGGCATCTATACAGTGAGGAAACCGTCCTCAGAATAGGAGAAAATCATGGAATATCATACCTGACAGGAGATTTGTGTCAGCAGCATAGAGATATCCCTTGCAGCTCAGTGGTAAAAAATCCAATTTTATAGTGGGTGAAAGATCCATAAGCAACCAATAAGGTCATAAAGATAAAACCTCACCATGATGATCCAGAAACATACATCAGTGAGAAGGGCTTTACACACATCAGGACGGTCAGAAGCGAAAGGTGAGGTGTAGAAACTGTGGAGAAGTTGGAAAGCCTGCATGAGGGTGGGAGAGGGAAATGGCCCAGTGCTGATGTAAAAACCGCGGCTCTCATCCTTTTCCCATTAATTATTTATTTATTCACTTTATGTAGCTGTCCAGCAGCCATGGACGAACTGGGTCTACCTGAAAGGGGAGCTGGAAATGAAAAAGGGACAGGGTGCGAGAGAAGAATGAAGCCAAGACAAAGTTTCTGATCAAGGCTCGAACTTTATTATTCCTTCCTGCTTTTATAGGGAAAGCTCAAAGACCCCATCCTTTGTATTAGCAAGCTCAGTGGACGGTCAACTCCACAAGGCTCCTGTAGGAAATGCTCCTGCAGTGAGGCCAGACTGGCTCCAGCCAGGTTGTAAAACCATCCTGGGTTTGTTAATTCTCCTCAAGGCTGGGGGAGGGCACACCTTTACATCTGGATAAGAGCCCTTCCTCCCTCCCTCCCTCACATAGCCCCTTGAACCTTCTTGTCCTCCAAGAAGGAAGCTGTCCCTCCTGGGTGTCACCCCGTCTTGGTAGTCAAGTCACTGCAGGACTAGACAAACCTGCCACTGAATCCAAAGAAGGCAGTGAAGTTAGGAAAACAGGATCCCCAGGCAGGCAACAGAGTCAGGGACAGCCTCTGCTCAGTTATTAGGGGACCCTTATGAAGACCAAGCTGCGTATCTGCTACATATGGGAGACCTAGGTGCAGCCCATGCTTGCCCTTTGGTTGGTGGTTCAATCTCTGGGAGCCCCCAAGGGACCAGGTTAGTTGACTATGTTGGTCTTCCCATGGAATTCCTATCAGGTCCCTCTGTCCTTCACCCAACACTTTTACAAAACTCCCCAAGCTCCACTAATGTTTGGCTGTGGGTCTCTGTATGTGTTTCCATTGGCTGCACAGTTCTCACATTAAAGAGAATAAAAGGAAGTTATTCTGGAGCCATACAGGAACACAGGTTTAGGTTGCCCCAAATTCCACATTCTGACATGGAAGCAGTTTCACAGGCTTTTTGTAGGTTTACAGAACATAGAAAGTCATAAATCAAGGTGTGGTGCTCTGAATACGCTTGGCCCGTGGGAAGTGGCATTATTTGGGGGTGTGTCCTTATCAGAGGAGGTGTGGCCTTGTTAGAGGAGGTGTCTAAGTGGGCTTTGAGGTCTCAAATATATATTCTCAAGTCTGGCCAGTGGAATGAGAGCCTCCTCATGGCTACCTATGGAAGAATGACTCCTGGCTGTCTGCTGATCAAGGTGCCTGCTGATTATGGCTCCTCCTGCACCATGTCTGCCTGCACACTGCCATACTTCCTATGGTGATGTTAATGAACTAAACCTCAGAAACTGTAAGCCAGCCCCAATGAAATGTTTGCCTTAAAGGAGTTGCCTTGGTCATGGTGTTCCTTCACAGAAATGAAACACTAAGACACAAGTTCAAAATACATTAGTGGGTGCATCAGAAGGCAGATACTCCCATCAAGATGGGAGAAACTTTTTTTTTATAGGCCAAAGATGCTCTCTGATGGCATTCTTGGCTCTTGGATTGGCAGAAGCTAGTGTTCTGCTAAATTGATAGCTTCTAAGAGGTTTTTTATTTACTATCAAAAAATGTTGCATCTAAGTTAATAGCTTCTACGAGGTTTATATCTGTTGTCACAAGACGTTAGTTCTGATACAGAGAAAAGGCAAGCAAAGGCTGCCCCGGAAGCTAAAACTAGCCCTCTGAAATTCCAGTCTCCCCACAGCACTGAAATTCCCATCAGCCTATCATTCTCTGCAGACACAGAAAGTCCTTCCACGGGTTTTTCTTCATAGCCAGACGCAGCATCTTTTCAGGAATTTAGTTCACAGCAGCCACTTTGGAAAACTTCCTGGAAGTTCTTGGAATGACTACACATGGACTACATATGGTAATATGACCCAGTTATTCTCCGTTAGTCCATGATAGTTAAGGAAAATGAAAAATGTACATGTTCACCCTGACATCTGTCTGTGTTTGTAGCGCATCTGTGACAGTTCCAAGAGAGGAGCAATCCAAACGGGCATCACTGAATGAATCTGAGCAAGCTGTGGTATGTCCATGCAGTGGAATAGGATTCTGCTACAGAAACATCAAGGCTCTATGCTTTATTGTGAGTGGACCTTAAAACCATTATGCTTAGCAAAAGAGCCCATCACAAAAGACCATTATGACGTGATGAGTAAAATGAAGTCCAGCATAGACAAACATACAGGAGGAAGAAAGTAAATACATACTAGGTATGGGGCGTACAGAGACGTGGAGACACGGGGAGGGTGAGAGATTAAAGACTTTATTCTTGAAGTGGTGAAAATGTCCAAGGTTTGACTGTGGGCACGGGAGCCTGGGTCTGTGGCTCTAAATATATATTTAGAGCATTGGATAAAAGGGTTTAAACGGGTGACATGCACGGTCTGTGAAAGCTATCTCAATAAAATAAAACATCTTTTAAACTGGCCTCTGTGTGTCTCGCTGCCTCCACACCCTTCCATGTGCTCACATTGAAAAACTGCTTTGAAACATATTTCCTGATGTCCTCCCACTGCCCTCTGGGCCTGTGAGAGTCAACAAAGAAGTATGATTGTAGCTGACAACCTTAGAATCTTTGTCTGCCCCTTCAAGCAGTGACCATTTCTCTGTCTACTAGGCTCATGAGCATGGCCAATCCATCACAGTACCATTGCCTTCTTAGCCACAGACACTCTGCTCTAAACAGCCTGACCTTCACCCCCAACCCCTGCCTCCCCCACCAAGGCCAGTGGCATTTGTAGCCAATATTCTAGACCAGCCTTTATATTCTAGGCCAGTTCCCTGGGAAAGACAACGACTTCTTCATCTGGCTAAAGATAGTCATTATCCTTTCCAGCCAGTGCCAGCTGCGGGATGGAGTGAGGGTCCTGTGAGGTCACAGGGCCTGAGTGAGACCCCATTCATTCCTCACTAGTGTAGAGACAGGCCTCCAGGAAGGATAACCTTGGACCTTTATTATATTGGCAAAAGATGCCTCTTCAGTATCTACTGTGGTGCAGTGCCCTTTGCTCCTGGGTCTCTGGGTTTATGGAGGCATACTGATCTCAGCCCATCACATGATACTTGCTCCCTTAAATAAACAGGAAGTAAGATTACCCACAGGAGACCTGCACAAGGTTAGACCAATTGACTAGCCATCATGGAGTGAGGACAGGCCCACAAATCCCCATCCAAGTTAAGGTTTGCTGGAGTGGGGTCTTCGCGAGCCGGGTGGGAGTGAAAGAGGGGGAGGGACATTTATAGGTAGTTAAAGGTTGCTAGGGGGAAGGACTCACGAGGTCCCGCCCCTCCCAGAATTTATACACAGTGCTTGCTGGGATGAAGAGTTTTTTCAGTAGAGCAGCTGTCCGTGCTTCTCTAGATTACACTGTTAAACTCAGTGGTCACCTTGCCACAGCTGGGCGGAATGTTTCTGTCGAATCTGGGGGCGGGGAGTAGACCTTTGTTCACGTCTAGGAGGAAAATGTACATAATAGGGCTTCCCTTGTTCCTTGTTCCTTGGGTAATAAGACTTCCAGGAAGTTGGACAAATTCTGTCTATTCAAGGCTCCGGTTTTAACTAGCAACACTACGACTGGAACTTGAGCACTGAGTATTCAAGTTGTGGAGCCTTTCATGGTCTCTGCACCCAAATTTATTGCTCTTAAGTGCCAGAACACACTCTCGGATTCCTATCAGAGGTGAGGGGGGGCAGCGGGAAGAGCTTCTCCGCTGCCACCCCCACCGCCTCCCCGGGCAGTCTCCAAGACGGACTCTGCAGTTCAGTAACCTGTCGGAGGCTGCCCTCTGATGGTCAGCTTGAGAATTCATTTGCCGCAAGCACTCGGATCCAATTACTAGAAAAACTTGCCTGCCTCCCAGGGATCACCTAATGCAAGAGAAATGGGGTCTCCAGCAGGGTTGGTGACTTCCTTCTGAGTCTCCCAACACTCTAGAGCTTTTAACTTACCTTTGGAGAAACAAGTCTTACTTCCCCCTCCGATTCTCATCCAAACCAAGTCCTTTAAGAGAAACCAAATTCAAGAGCTCCTATACTTTCACCAGGGCCTGCTCCTCCAGAAGGAAATGCTTCTATGTCAAATTATTCAAGGTGGGGAAGGACTTGACCTCTAACAATCACAAGAGATGAAATTTGCATTTATAAATGATTGGCTGCCTGGGCCATTCATTCATTCATTGCATTCAGTTGCAGATTCATTCATTCGTTCATTGTGTTCAGATGCGAGCTTATGACCATGGGCTTCAGTTGCAAAATGAAACCAGAAAATCAAAAGCAACCTACCCGCTGCTTGGTTTATCTGGGAGACTTGAATATGGATACACTGTTGAAAAATATAAGGACCTAATTCCTAATAACACACTAATACAAACAATGCTCAACAGTCCTTGATCAACTTGGTTGTAAATACCCTTATTTTAAGGCTGATGTAATGGCTCTAGCTAACCTCCTTCAGATTCATGGGCAGGATGGTTACCTTATGGTAGCACTTAAGGCAACTCATATTTTGTTCAGGGGCATCTAACATAGGATGCAGTTGCTAACGCAAATCAAACAACAGAGGATTTGCCTGTTGCTTTAGACAGAGACGTTCTTGGTTTTGACTGGAGCTGCAGTTCTCAATGAATCTGCTGAGATTCTGCAGCTGCTGCATACAGAGCTACAGACAAAACCTGGTGGAATCACCAGTGCTGGTCAGGCAAGTATTGCTGAGCCAAAGGCAGACTGCAGACTGGATAGCTGAATACTGCAGGATTTCAGTCGGGATCTGTGCACACTGGCATGTGTTTGGAAATCAAATGACACATTTTTGATGGAGAAATCCCAGAAAAAGTTTCAATTTTCTAGAGACTTCCTGCCCACTGCTTTTCTTTTTTTCCTTAATAATGTTTGTGAAAATAAATAAATAAATAAGCAAATAAGACAACTCCAATGATTTAAACATTTTTATTTACTTTTTATTGAAAATAGATTTTTTTTTCTATACGACATATTCTGGTCATGGTTTCTCCTGCCCTAACTCCTCCCAGATCCTATCCCCACCCCCATCCAAGTCCACACCACATATCTCTCTCTCTCTCTCTCTCTCTCTCTCTCTCTCTCTCTCTCTCTCTCTCTCTCTCTCATTAGAAAACAAATAGGCATATAAACAAACAAACAAACAAACAAACCAAAACCATAGGGCAAAACAAAGAGGAGGAAAAGAGCCAAAGGAAGAGCAGGAGAAGCACATACAGATGCAGAGACATGCATTTACACACAGAGAAAGTTCATAAAAACAGGAAACTAGAAACCAGACTGTATAAGCAAGATACCTGTAAGGTTTAAATAAAATGTCCCGACTGTCGGGTCCAAAGGAAACTCCATTTCCCAAAACTCCAAACGGCTGTCCAAACAGCCAGAGATGAGCTCAACCTTGGCTATAGGAAGATTTCTGGCAATTAGAGAAAAGACGGAATTCCTCAGGAACTTGTGGTACCAGTTCTGTCCGCCAACAAGAATCATTTCCCTTCTTCCAGATGCGTCTGGCTGTTCTCAGTCTCATATCTATAGTGAAACCTTCCCGTTACCATAGGAAAGTCAATGTCAAATTTTATATCTGGTGCGGAATACCTGAGAGGCAAAAATGGTTCCCGATTACTAAGGGACTCCATCTCTCCCAACTGAACCAAGCTGCTGACTTGATTTTCCTAAGGTATGGGTCATTTATTTCTGCTGACTTCTGTTACCTACTGTCTTAGTTTCCTGCACAAACATCATGACCAAAATGCAAGTTAGGGACAAAAGGTTTATTCAGCTTACACTTCCACATTGCTGTTCATCACTAAAGGAAGTCAGGACTGGAACTCAGGTCAGGAAGCAGGAGCTGATGCAGAGGCCATAGAGGGATGTTTCTTACTGGCTTGCTTCCCCTGGCTTGCTCAGTTTGCTTTCTTATAGAACCTAAGACTACCAGACCAGAGATGGCACTACCCACAATGGGCCCTCCCACCCTTGATCACTAATTGAGAAAATGCCTTACAGCTGGATCTCATGGAGACATTTTCTCAAGGGAGGCTCCTTTCTCTGTAATAACTCCAGGTTGTGCCAAGTTGGCACACAAAATGAGCCAGTACACCTACCAATTATTTTTATTGGACATTTACTTTATTTACATTTCAAATGTTTTCCCCTTTCCAGGTCTCCCTTTTGGAAACCTCCTTTCCCATCCCCCCTCCCCCTGCCTCTATGAGGGTGCTCCCCCACCCACCCACCCACCCACTCTGGTCCCCCCTCCATAGCATTCCCCTACACTGGGGCATGGAACACCCTCAGGCCCAAGGGCCTCTCCTCCCACTGCTGGCCAACAAGGCCCTCCTCTGCCACATATGCAGCCAGCACCATGGGTCCCTCCATGTGTATTCTTTGGTTGGTGATTCATAGAGGCCATATTTATAATAGTCAGAAGCTGGAAACAACCCAGATGTCCCTCAACAGAGGAATGGATACAGAAAATGTGGTACATTTACACAATGGAACACTACTCAGCTATTAAAAACAATGACTTCATGAAATTTGCAGGCAAGTGGATGGAACTTGAAAATATCCTGAGTGAGGTAACTCAGTCACAAAAGAACAAACATGGTATGTACTCACTGATAAGTGGTTATTAGCCCAAAAGTTTGGAACACCCACGATTCAATTCACAGACCATATGAAGCCTAAGAAGAAGGAAGACCAAAATGTGGATGCTTCAGTGTTTCTTAGAAGGGTGAACAAAATACTCACAGGAGAAAATATGGAGACAAAGGGTGGAGCAGAGACTGAAGGAAAGGCCATCCAGAGACTGCCCCACCTGGGGATCCATTGCATATACAGTCACCAAACCCAGACACTATTGCGGATACCAAGAAGTGCTTGCTGACAGGAGCCTGATATGGCTGTCTCCAGAGAGGCTCTGCCAGAGCCTGACAAATACAGAGGCGGATGCTCGCAGCCAACCATTGGACTGAGAGTGAGGTCCCAGATGGAGGAGTTGGAGAAGGGACTGAAGGAGCTGAGGGAGTCTGCAGCCCCATGGAGGGAGCAACAGTGTCAACTGGCCAGACCCCTGGAGCTCCCAGAGACTGGAACACCTACCAATTTTGACTTCTAATTCTAGGGTCTAACTCTTTAGCAGCTCTCTTCCGCCTGCTCTAGCCACTAGACTCTCCCAGCCTACTCTGGTAAGCCCCTCCTTAGAGCTGCCTGCCAGGCTCTGTCTCCTCTCAGCTCCCAGAGCCTACTACAAAAGTCACACAGGTGAGCCAGGCAGCCTCTCTCACTCTATTGGCCCCCATTACATGGAAAGGGACCATATAACACGATTTGGGAAGTTTCTGACAAGTCTCTGGGTCCAGCTGGGGACTCCCAGGATTGAAATGCTCGTTACGGGGCACTTACCATTTTCTTTCCCATCCTTGTTCTCTCTCAAATATATTATTGTTAAAAACACTTTCCCGTTCTGCGGCCTGCCACTTGGTCCAGCTGAACGGTGCGTTTTGTCGTATAGAAGCTTTTCGGTTTCAGGAGGATCCATTTACTATTTATAATTCTTAGTTCTTGTGCTATTACTGTTGAAAAAATTCTTTTCCTGTGCTAATGAGTTCAGAACTATTCCCTCACTTTCTCTTCTGTCAGCTGCAGTGTATCTGGTTTGTGTTGAGGTCTTTCGTCCGTGTGGAGTTGAGTTCTGTGCAGGGAGATAGGTATGGGTCTATCTGCAGTCTCCTGCATGCAGCCATCCAGGCTGACCAGCACCACTGATTGACAAGGCTACCTCCTTAAGTGTGTGTTTCTGAAGGGTATCCCTGGGTGTGTGGACTCATGCGTGGGTCTGTGTGGCTTGCTCCTTCACCAACATACCTGTTTTTATGGCACTATTATGTGGGATTTTTTTTATTACCTTAGTTCTTGCAATACAATTTGAGGTTAGGGATGGTGAACCCTCCAGTGATTTTTTGTTATTTGGGGATGTTTTAGCTATCCTGGGTTTTCTGTTTTTATATGAGGTTGGGCATTGTCCTTTCGATATATGTGAAGGATTGTTTTGGAATTTTGGTGAGGATTGCATTGAATCTGTAGACTGCACTTGGCAGGATGGCCATTCTCACTATATTAGGGTCCTTAAACATGAGAGCTCTTTCCATTTTCTCTTCAGTTTCATTCTTCAATGTCTTACGGCTTTTATTATAGAAGTTTTTTTATTTGCTTAGAGTTACCGCAAGATTTTTTTCAGTTCTTTTGAAAGATATTGTTTTCCTGATTTATTTTTCAATTCATTTGTTCTTTGTATATAGGAAAGCTACTGATTTTTGTCTGTTCATTTTGTACCCTGATATTTTGCTGAAAGTATTGGTCAGCTGTAGAATTTCCTGGAGAGATTTTAGGGTCATTTATGTATACAATCAGACCCTGGGACAATAAAGCTGTTTTGACTTCTTCCTTTCCTCTTGTATTCCCTGGATCTCAGACAGGTGTCTTATTGCTCTAGCTTCTAGAACTTATTCAATAGGCATGGAGAGAGTGGACGAGCTTGTCTTGTTCCTGATTTTAATGGAATTGCTTGAAGTTTCTCTCTATTTAGGGTTTCCAGGTGGAGAGCCTCTAAGTATTGATTGCTGACTCAAAGGAATCTGAGGCCAAATTTTAAGTCTGAGTTTAAAACCAAGTACATTGTACTTCAGGCAGAATTTTAGATGTCCAGACAGGAAAAAAAGTTAATAAATGGTGGTCAAATAACAAAAAGGGGGGTATAGGTTTAATCTACCATTGGGCACCATCTCAAGCTGGCCTCTCTTACTTGGATTTAGTACCAAAGTGTTAATGATGTAAGTAATCTCATCAGTTGAATATCAAAACATATATGGGTTTTAAAAAAGATTTATTTATTCATTTATGGATATGAGTACACTGTAGCTATCTTCAGACACACCAGAAGAGGGCATCAGATCCCATTCCAGATGGTTGTGAGCTACCATGTGGTTGGTGGTTCAATAACTTATGACCTCTGGAAGAGCAGTCAGTGCTCTTAATCACTGAGCCGTATCTCCAGCCCCCAAGACATATATGTTTAAGATATGATTTCTAAGAGTAAAATCGCCAATCTGAAGGAATAGCTAACAGTAGAATTTCGGGCACAAGAGAATTGCATTGTGGGAAGTACTTTAAAGCTCAGCCATCTGGGTGAGCAGCTACAAATTGGCAAACGTGAGAGCCTGTGGTGCTTTGAATGTGAACTGTTCCCATAGGTCGTGTTTTGAACACTTGGTCACCAGCTAAGGTGCTGTGTGGGAGACTGTAGGAGGTTATGCCTTCCTGGAGGAAGTGGGTCATTGGGTGTGGTCTATATCCCCCATCTGCTTCTTAAAATATACAATAACCATCTCAGAGAGGGGATTATTTTTTGTCTTTGTGGTCTTGGTAGGAGAAAGCTATGACATAGTAACCTGAGGCTTGCCTTGAGTCAGATGGACTGATTTCATCCATGTCTTCTAATTCATAGAGAGCATTTGGGTCAGTTCTTAACTTATGTTCCTTAAATTACTAACCTTCTAACTGTGATGATGTCATCTATTCTGAACTACTCAACTAGAATATCTCTTTGGAGGTTCCAAAGGTGACTGCCATTCATGCTAAAACGATGTCTGCTTTCCTTCCAAGTGGGGAGCCCAAGGCAGCACCTTCATGCTCTGTCTCCTAGAGTCCCACCAGATGCTTTCCAGTAAGAACTCAGCTTAGTGGACTTTTCTCCCTCCCATCTTTTTTATTCCTTAATGTTACACAAAAGAAGAGAAGCTGTGGTTCTGACGTGAGCATTAAAAGAAATGGAAAAGGGCTGCCCAGAGTAGGAACTGCACAGAAGCTGTATGCAGGAAAGAAAATTGGCACACTGTCCAGGAAGCAGGTTCCAGAGAGGCCCAGCGAGGGCGGAGCGCAGCATGTGAAGGTCCTACCTGGAGCAATGAACTTCCAGAAGCCCAGATGCAGCTCAGGATAGAGTGCCCACCTAGAATGGACAGGGTCCTGGGTTGTCCCTAGCGCCAAAAAGAAAAGGGGGGGGGCTGAACCGCTATATTTTCAGTTCAGTACGGAGGCTGTGAGATCCAGGGAGGCTATTCAGAAGCTATGCCAGCAGAAAAACTTCCCCGGGAGTAGCAAGTCTCAGAGAAGACCTCTGGAGGTCTAGGGCTGTCTATAAAGTGCAAAAATCAACAGTCACAAGAAAAGCATGATGTAAGAGCAGAATTCAATGGCACCAACAACAGGGAAACAACAGAGAAATGTAGTGTGCCTGTCCAAGCAACAGGTAAGCCCTCTTTTGTTTGATTTGCTTTAGCAACTGGACCCTATGATAGATGTCAATGAACTAAAACTCAAATTGCCTTCAGGATTACCAGGTAACCATCCTGACTAAGAATCTGAGGGAGGTTAGCCAGAGCCCTTAAAATCAGGGTTATTTACAACCAGGTTGAATCTGAGCGTAAAGCTCTCCAAAGGAAAGCTCAAAGCTCTGGAGGCCTGGGACATTCAAAGGGAAGACACTAACCCTGATGAGGACCCGCCTTTTCTTTCTTTCTAAAACCCCTCTTTCTAAAAAGAACTCATCCCAATGCACTTGCCGCAGGTGAAGTTCCGAAGCTGACCACTAGAGGGTAGCCTCGGCCAAGTTACTGCTTCTAGGTGCTTGTCCTTGAAAAGAGTCGCTTCTAAGAGACCACCCTGCTTAAGACTTTGTGGGGGTGGGCAGCCAAGAAGCGCTCTACTGTTCCCGCATATCTGACAGGAATCTGAGAGCATGTACTGGCACCAAAGAGTAGCAACGTTAGGTGTAGAGATCAGGAAAGGCCCCACAATTTGAGTACAACTGTACTCAGCCGCCTGAGCTCCAGTCAGAATGTTGCAAGTTAAAACCTGAGCCTTGACTAGACAGAATTCATCCAACTTTCTGGAAGTCATATTACCCAAGGCACAAGGAACAGAGAGGACGGGACAGGGAAGGGAACAAAGGTCTACTCCCTACCCCCAGATTCGACAGAGACAAACCATTCCAAGGTGACCAATGAGTTTAACGGTGTTGTTTACAGAAACAGCTGTACAGAAACATTGGTGCAGCTGCACCAATGACAAAACTCGTCAAACTTGTCATCCCAGTAAGCAATAAATTCGGGGAGGGGCGGGGCCTCGTGAGCCCTTCCTCCTAGCAACCTTTAACTGCCTTTAAATGTCCCTCCCCCTTTCTCATCTCCATCCCAGCTCAAACCTCAACTTGGATGGGGATTTGTGAGCTGGTCCTCACTCCATGATGGCTAGTCAATTGGTCTAACCTTGTGCAGGTCTCCTGTGGGTAATCACACCTGCTAACTGTTTAAGGGGGCATCATGTGATGGGCTGATGACAATATGCCTCAAAAAACCCAGAGACCCAGGAGCGCCATAAGCAGTTACTGAAGAGGCATCTTTTGCCAGTATAATAAAGGTCCAAGGTTATATTCCTGGAGGAATGAGTGGGGTCTGGGCCCTGGGACATCATAGGACCTTCACCGCGCCACCCAGTTGGCGCTGTCTGTAAAGGTTCTTTAGCTCACTAAAGCCACATGAAGTGACTGGGGTCCACCCCCCCACACACACACCGCCAGTCTTTCTTTCTTTCTTTCTTTCTTTCTTTCTTTCTTTCTTTCTTTCTTTCTTTCTTTCTTTCTTTCTTTCTTTTTTTTTTTTGAGACAGGGTTTCTCTGTGTAGCCCTGGCTGTCCTGGAACTCACTCTGTAGACCAGGCTGGCCTCGAACTCAGAAATCCACCTGCCTCTGCCTCCCAACCGCCAGTCTTTTATAAAGGCTGATCTAGGATGTTGCCTGCAAATACATTGTGCACAAAGCCCTTGGCAGAGGAGGCAGGGGTTGGGGGTGAAGGTCAGGCTATTTGGAGCAGAGTGTCTGTGGCTAAGAAGGCAATGGCACCGTGATGGATTCGACAGGCTGGTGAGCCTGATAGGCAGAGAAATGGCTACAACTCGAAGGGGCAGAGGATTCTTGGCTGTCAGCTGCAGCTATCCTTCTGTCTTGATTCTCACAGGCCCAGAGGGCAGTGGGGGAACATCAGGAAATACATTTTAAAGTGATTTTCCAATATGAGTACGTGAAGGGTGTGGAGGCGGCAAGACACCCAGGGCAGTTTAAGAACTTTATTGAGATAGCTTTCACAGACCATGCATGTCACCGGTTTAACCCCTTCTATCCAACGCTCGATATATTAGAGCCACAGACACAGGCTCTCATCCCCACAGTCAAACCTTGGACATTTTCACTACTTCAAGAATAAAGTCTTTAATCTCTCACCCCCCCCATGTCTCCACGTCTCTGTGTTCCCCACACCTAGTAACCATGTGTTTATTTTCTTCCTCTATACACTTGTCTGTGCTGGACTTCATAGTAATCATCACCTATATCATAACGGTCTTTTGTGACTGACTCTTCAGCTAAGCATAACGGTCTCAGGATCTACTTACAGTAAAGCTCAGAACTTTGCTTTTTTGCGGCAAACTAATATTCCAGTACATGGACATACCACAGCTTGCTCACGGATTCATCCAGTGATGCTCGTTTGGATTGTTCCTCTCTTAGAACTCTCACAAATGCGCTACAAACACAGACGGATGTCAGGGTGAACATGTACACTTTTCATTTTCCTTGACTATCTGAGACTAATTGAGCCATATGGTAACTCCATGTTTAGTCATTTGATGAACCGTTAGGATGTTTTCCAAAGAGGCTAGTATGAACTAAAATTTCTGAATTGGGGTGGACCCTTTATGAGATTGAAACCAGAGGAAGGCCTTGAGACTTGGAGACAAGCTCTGTGAGGGGATATGTAAACCCACCTCGTGGAAGAACTTTCTGTGTCTACAGAGAATGATGGGACAATGGGAATTTCAGCACTGTGGGAGGAGCCTGGAATTTGTAGATTCCGAGGCCAATCCCTTTATCTTGAGCTAGTTCAGCTTCTGGAACAGCCATTCCTTGCCTTTCCTCTGGATCTGAACTGACATCTTGTGACAATAGATTTAAACTCTGTAGAGTCTATTAACTTATAACTAAAGCGTCATGATGATAAATAAAAAAACCTCTTAGAAGCTATAAATGTGGCAGGTCACTAGCTTCTGCCAACCCCAGGACTAAGACTGCCTGCCATTACAGAGCATCTTGGGCCTATAAAAAGCTTCGCCCATCCCAATGTATCTGCCTTTCTGATACACTCACTGATGTATTCTGAAACTTGCCTTGATCTATGATGCTCTTTGTTTTGTAAACCCCTAAAAACCCTGTGAAACTGCTTCCATGTTGGAATGTGGAATTAGGGGCAAGGTAAACCTGTGTTTCTGGGCCATGGTCACTCCTAATGGCTCCAGAATGAACCTTTTATCCCCTTTAAGTGAGAGCTTGGTTTTTATGTCAGCACTGAGCCATTTCCCTCTCCCACCCTCATGTAGGCTTTCCATCTTCTCCACAGTTTCAACACCCTGCCTTTTGCTTCTGACCGTCCTGATATGTATGAAGTCCTTCTCAATTGGGGATTAATGTCTTTTCTGGATCATCAAGACAAGTTTTTTTTTTTTTTTTTGCATGAGCGTATTGGCCATTGTGGATCTTTTGCCCACTATAAAACAGCATTTTAATATGGAGTAGCAGGAGATATCTATATGATGTTGAAACAAATTCTGTGTCAGGTACGATATTCCACAATTTTCTCCCATTCTGAGGACTGTTTGCTCACCATGTAGATGCCATCAGTTAATTATCATGTGACATTTTGATGAAGGTCTGCTCATCATCTTACTTTGTGGTTCACTCATTTGGTGTAATACAAATCCGTGGTCATGAAGATTTACCCCTGTGTCTTCTTAGGTTGTAAAGTTTTTATTACATTTAGGGATGTGTTCAGTTTCAAGCAAAGTTCTGTGTATGCTGTTGGTCAAACCTCAAGGCGCCTTTTCTCTTAGCTGACAAAATACTGGGTGCAGTCAGTCTAAGGAAGGGAGTTGACATTGCCCTGGGGATATGGACCCTTATGGATAAGGTGGCAGGAGTAGGTGCAGTTGGGACACTGTGCTGGCAGTCGGGAAGCAGGGGTGGACACCGGTGTTCAGCTCACTGTCTGCTTTTCATTCAGCCCAGGATCAATGAAATGGGTGTGAACCACATGCTTCCCACTTCAGCGAAACCTCTTTGAAAACACCCTTGGTCAGAGCCAGAAGTGCATTTCCAAGTGAGTCCAAACCCAAGTTAGCAATGAAGATTACCCACCATGCCTCCAAGGTCTGTGTGCTAAGGATCGTTCTCCAGTAGTGCAACTGGGAGGTGATGGACAGTTTATGAGATCGAGATCACAGGAAGTTCTCCAGTCTTGGAGACAGCTCTGTAAGGGGATGGTGTAATCCTGGGTGTTCTTCCCTCCTCAGCCTCGATTTCTGCTTCAATCCTGCTTAGGACAACTGATGACTGCAGAAACCTCCAAAGATGTGGTCCCAAATAATCCTGTTTCCTTTCTGAGTTGTTGATCTCATGTGTTCAGCAACAGAAAAGG
>CM052715.1:49685977-49821553 GCA_028551405.1 Uromys caudimaculatus
TGAACAGTAAATTTCATTTTTTCCTAGGTCACTTAGGCTAAGCAATTCATTGCAGGTAGAGTTGAAGGAATAAGTGAATGGGTTTCATTTTGGCTGATAGTGACCAAGGCAATTCAGAGTCAACTAGAGAGTCCAGGTTGGAACCCAGCTACTCTGCACAGCAGTGTCAGGGGTGTGAGGCCTTTCCATATTGTTGCTGAGCACTCACAATGCATGGCTTCATGACAGGGACCAAGATGGCCGCTCCTGCACCTACATCACACCTCCATCATAGCAAGGAACTCCTGACTGGAGAGAGAAGAGCCCATCCTTAGCTTGTCATCCCTAGCTTGTCAAAGCCATGTCTTAAAGTGTCTCCTCTCCCCAAACATTTGGTCACATATGATGGGAAAGAGGCAGGAGATGTCCCTGTGCCATGTAACTGGCTAGAGTGTAGGTGTGTGGCTGAGCAGTCAGGTAGAGATGAGGAGGAAACTTGACTCAAAGTGTCCAGTCAGGCTCTCAGCATGTCCACCAGGGCCTATGGACATAGAAACAGGAGGGTGGAGTCTGTAAGGAGCAGTGTTTATCTGAACAGGTTTGTTCTGGATGCTCTGTGGGATGCTCAGGTAGACAAGTGAGGATGCCTTATTAAATCTGCACCGCTGGGTCCTAGTTCACACCCTGATGCCCATGTTCCTTGAGTGTTGAGACTCTGATTGATACACTCCCATCATGCCTTGCAAAATCTCCAGACTGTATAAAAGTAGGAGGTCGTAAAAATAAAAAAGCAATCGCTGCCAATAAAAATAATTAAGAATTGAGATTTTAGAATCTTGTTAATGGTTAAAATTGGGGAAAATCTCTCTCAGGCTGCTTTGTCAGGGAGCATGCTGTACAGTTCATTCAGTGCCCACTAACATGAGCACATCTTTTAAAGTGCAGGCAGAAGGACCTGGTTTTAAATGATCTACATTTTACAACTCTATAGTAGAGCCACAACCAAGAGAGATGCTTATACACTGAGCATTTTAGTGATATTGAGATGTTCTGTTCGAGGACACACAAGTCATGATGTTGCAGCCAGGACCCAATCACAGATCATTTGTGTGCCTCAGGCTTGAGGGACACCAATGTACCTGTCATTAAGAAACTGTCTTGCAGCTGGTTGTAATGGTGCATGCTCATAGGATTTGCTAAAAAGAGATGGAGGTAGGAGGATCAAGAGTTCGAGACCAGCCTGAGCTACATACGTAAAGTAGAACCAAACATGTTTGAGAAAACAACAACAAAAGTCAACAAAATGATTCCTAATGATACCCTGGTATACTCATAGATGCGGAGCCCAGTTATCATCAGAGTGGCTTCCTCCAGCTGCTGGTGGGAGCAGACACAGAGATCCACAGCCAAACACTAAGTTGAGCTTGGGAAATCCTGCAGGCGAGGGGAAGGAAACATTGTCAGAGCCAGAAGAGTCCAGAGCACCATGGCCCACAGAACCAACTAAGCAGGGCTCATGGACGCTCCCAGAGACTGGAGCAGTAATCATGGAGCCTGCATGGATCTCCGGGAGTCCTCTGCATGCACACTGTGGTTGTTTAGCGGGGGGTGGGGGGTGGGGGGTGGTTTTATTGGACTCCTAACAGTGGGATGGAGCTGTCTCAGACCCTCTTCCTCATCCTGGGTTGCCTCATCCAGCCTTGATGTAAGGATTTGTGCCTAGTGTTATCCCATCTTGTTAAGCCTTGTTTGATTGATATCCCTGGGATGTCTGCTTTTTTTCTGAAAGGAAATGGAGGAGCAGTGGATCTAGGGGACAGGAGAAATTGGGGGAGGAGAGGGAGGGGAACTGTCGTTGGGATATATTGTATGAGAGAAGAATAAAAAAAGACACATGCCTCCCCAAATCAAGTCAAAACTCAGGGATCTATGTTGAGAAAGAAGCGGAAGAAAGAAAGAAAGGAAGGAAGGAAGAAGGAAGGAAGGAAGGAAAGAAAGAGAAAGAAAGAAAGAAAGAAAGAAAGAAAGAAAGAAAGAAAGAAAAAGAAAGAAAGAAAGAAAGAAAAAGAAAGAAAGAAAGAAAGAAAGAAAGAAAGAAAGAAAGAAAGAAAGAAAGAAAGGAGGCTGTGCTGCTAAAGTAATGGAACCAGGGCTTCCATAGCCAAGTATCAAGTATTTAACCCAGTTTTAGGAAAGGGGTTTACAGTGAGCAGTTAAGGCTTGGTTAAGGAATTAATCTCTAATGAGCCATTAATTCTACCCACTATTGTACAGTTAACAAGCCGAGCCCAGATTTTTAAGAATGGGTCCCCAGTGAAGGGGCGACATTAGCTACCAGAGACATTAGCACACCAGAGCTTCGCCTTTCCCAGGCTGGTTAGCACACTAGCTAAGCAGACAGTCACTGTGAGCTTTTAATTAATACCATCTCCACTGCTAGTCTTTCTCTCCCATCTCTGGGGAGATGGGGTTCCATGTGTAGCCTAAGAGTCTGCTTGGGGGTGGAGTACTCAGAACGGAGCCAGAGAAGTGGGCTGGGGTGTGTGTGTGTGTGTGTGTGTGTGTGTGTGTGTGTGTGTGTGTGTGAAGTGAAGTCAGGCTCTGAGGGAGGGAAGATGGGGGCATTGCCACCCCAGGCAGGAGCCTGGGAGCTCTAGGGTCTGCAGCCCAGAGGTGGTCACTGTGCTCTGCTCACAGGAGAGGCGTGCTTATTTGCAGCTGAGCTCTGGAAGTTTGGGGGGATTTTCAAAACCATATCTAGGGAGGGAGATTGGCATTCCCTCCCTCTCCTTGCCAGATTCTAGATGAATTGGGGTGGGGTGGGGGACTTGCAGTTGGATGTTTTCCATTCTTGCAACTATTAAATATATGTTTTAAATGGAGGATGCTCTTGCTTTGGTTGCCAACCTCTGGCTGAAGCCTAGACCCTCTAACACAACCACACTTATTCTAGACCCAGTCACTCACCATCCCAGGATCGGATCTCTCTGGATATGACCTGACACTAAGGGTCAGAAACTAAAGAAGACATGTTAGGTACTGGATGGGGACACAGCTCTGAATCCCAGGATGCTAAGCTAGCGGGTCTCTGGTTTACCACTGCTCCTTGAACCTCAGGATCTGAAGAGCTTTGACCAGACAAGGCTTTCCTTGGGAGAGAAACTGAGCAGTAGGCTCCACATCAAAAGCTAGAGGTATGGCACGGTGAGAAACTAACACCCTGCATGCAGAAATTGGACCTCCTACACTGCTGCATGGTCAGTGGGTGGACAGCAAGGGCCGTGGCCATCTTGACTCTGCCCTTTTCTATGCTGTGCATTCTCTACTGTTCTGGGGTCTATGCAGCAGCCAACCACATTCCCCAAAGCAGAAAACAAACAAACAAACACAAAATTACAGACCCACTTCTCTGCAACCTCTGGCCAGAGCAGACCTGGACTTCATCTCCAGGGTTGGGGGCTTTCCAAGGTCTTCCTCCTAGATCGACAACCCAGAATCCTGCCTGTACCTGGGTCTCATCTCAGTGCTGAGGACAGCTTTCCCCGTGAACTCTGTAAACATTCCACACTGGTTCTTGGTTTCCCTTTTTGTACTAACTGCTTTGCTTGAGCCAAGACTGTTCTAGGTGACAGCATCTCTTGGGACAGTGATGGAGGATGACCCAGAAGCCTTTCATTCAGGGTCACTGAAAACCTCCCTCCATTGCAAACTAGAACCAACACTCAAATGTAGGAAGCCCGTTCCACCATGGCCAGAGCCTCTGTAACCTACCGAGTTCTGTAGTCATGAACTTGGGCACTGGCCCAACTGTTTAAGGCTCACTAAGGTTTCAGTTCCTTTTATGGCAAGTTGCTGTCACCTTAAGCTTGTGCTGAGTACTAGATTCCTCTCTCTGACACACCTGCGTGGATAGTGGTCAGTGAATCGTCCATGTTTAGAGCCATGTTTAGAGCCAAGGACCACAGGAGGGTGCCTCTAAGTCTCCCAGGAGGGACCATAAAGCATTTTCTCAGCTAGCATCTACCCGTCAGCATCTGTGTTTCTAATGTGGCCAGAGAGCTCTCCTTAGAAACTGAAATAAGGGGAACCCGGGGCCTCGGGTTTTTTCTGTTCATCCTCCATATGAACAACCAGCCCGCCCTAAGCTACTCGTTTCCCAGGAGAATGGATGCTCTCTTGTGTTATTTCTCTGGAATTAACAGAGTCAAACACTCCCATATTTCAGAAAGAAGTCTTTGGAAAATAACCATATATATCGTCAGGTGGGCTTCTCTGAGATTGCTCAATAGTGAAGCACCTGTCTGCAGGTTCAGTCCCCACAACACACACACACACACACACACACACACACACACACACACACACACACACGCACGCGCGAGCGAATAGGCACACACATGCATAAGCACACACACACGTACATACATGCATACACACATGCATATGCACACATGCATACATACACATGCACACACATACACACGTGTGCACACACACGTACTGATGGCCTCTTATGTATACACATTCCTCCAAGAGATTTATCTCTCATCAACTGTCACGATAACCCTGTCAAGAGACACAGTTGGCCTCGTTTCATAAATGGGGCAGACACAAAGACATTGTCCCAGTTTACACTGTTTGTGTGTGTGTGTAAGCTGTCCTCTGGGCCACCGCAGGGATGGCAGCTGCCCTCTTGAAGCAGCTGTGATTACCTGCAGGACACCTGCACAAAGTGTCTCTCTGCCACGGAGGGGCAGGGCTCACTGGGCTGGCCCCTTCCCAAGGATTTCTACAGCTAACGGCTGCTAAGTGGGAGCGTCCACATGAGGGGCAGGATTATAGACAGTTAACAGCAGCTGAGAGAAAAATTCTTTATTTATTTTCTGTGAATGAGTGTCTTTGCCTCTGTGTTTGTCAGTGGACCATGCATGTCTGGTGCTAGGAGAGAGCATGGGATGCCCTGGAACTGGAGTTCCAGATGGTTGCGAGCTGCCGTGTAGGTGTGGGAGTTGAACCCAGGTCCTCTGAAAGAAGTGCCTTTAACCTCTGAGCCATCTCTCCGACCCCTGCAAAGCTTTGCTTTAGGAGCACAAGTTTCAATACATTTCACACACCTATAAGTAACACCGACTACACCAGTTGTTTCAGCAAGCTGCACAATAGTCTGTGTGTCGGAGTTGGAGTAAGCAGATGGTCAGGCCTCTGGTGATTCCAGTGCACAGTCAAGAACCCTTGCTGAGTAAGTCCTGCTGGGTTCCCCGAGTCTGGGATAGAAGGCTGTGGGGACAACAGGCCAGAGACAGCAGACACTCAAAGAGTATCTGAGGAAAGTGAGGGAAGGTGAGGTCACAGGCATCCAGGAACGGGGTAAGCAGGAGGGTTTAGCCATCGCATTCTGCTTGGGCTAGTGAAACTAAATATCCTGGGAGTAAGTTGTCTCTATTAAAATTATAGCCTAGGCCTGTGAGATGTCTCAATGGGTAGAGGTGCTAGCAGGAAGGTCTATTTATCGAGGTCTATGCCTGGATCCCACAAGGAGGTCCTTTGACCACCCACACATGGGGGCATGAGTGTACCTGAGCCCCCCCCCACTTAATCACCCCCACAACATATTAAAATTTAAAACCTGGCCACTGGGAAGAAGATAGGTCAAGCTGACAGAAACCAACACACAATCCATTCTATAAGTCTCCCCTCTCCTCCCCCTTCTCCCCCCCCTGCTTAGAGATAATCACGTGGAATACTCCATTCCCCCCAGTGACATCCTAGTAAGGAAACCAAGGTGTCATTCTCTACATCTTGAGAAAGCAACTTATTTTCTCACTAAAATGCTTAGTGCATGTCTGGAGGCCCGGTCCTGGCTATGTGTGTCAGAGCTCTGGGGGCCTACAGGGCAAGGACTAGGCCCTGGATTACACTCCTCTGTCTCCAAGGAGTTAACTTGGAGTAAGTTTCCGCAATCAAGAGCATTCCTGGAATAGAGCTGAGACAGAGGAGTAGCCATTGCTACCCATGAGGCCTCCTGCCTTGTTTTTTTTTTTTTTTTTGGTTTTTTGAGACAGAGTTTCTCTGTGTAGCCCTGGCTGTCCTGGAACTAACTCTGTAGACTAACTCTGTAGGCCAAGCTGGCCTCGAACTCAGAAATCCACCTGCCTCTGCCTCCCAAGTGCTGGGATTAAAGGCGTGCGCCACCACTGCCCAGCTGCCTTGTTCTTGATAAAGCAAATCTTCACAGAGGTCCTGTTCACCTTTCCTATCTCCTGGTGAGGTAGGTCCCTTTAGAAGAGGGAAGGAAACTGGAGAGCCATACAATATACTAAGGACCCTGGGACAGCAGCTGATGGGAACTAAGCTTCCAAACTGCAAGGTCCCTTTGCCATCAAGGCCAGCACTGAAAGGGAGACCACAGGTCAAGGGACAATGCAGTGGCTACCCAGGAGGGAATCTGGACTCCCCTCACCCCTGGACTTAGTGAGACCTTGGGAGCAGCTGCAGCTGGCTGAGACAGGAGCATTCCTTTCCTGCTCCACAGCAGGCTCCACCAAACCTAATATTTAAAATATGCCAGTATAGTGGAACCCACCTTCTTCGTGCCACATATGAATCCCTGACTCTTCTTACCCAGCTCCGGGGAGCTGTTAGCAGAACTCTGGCTTGGGGGTGGGGGGTGCAGAGCTAATTAGGGCACAAGAGAGTGAGGAGAAAGAGTCTCCTCACAACAATCCTGGAATTAATATTATCACTTTGGGCAAGGACTGGCACCAGGCTGGTGACTAGAAGTGATCTGAGAGAGACTGAGGCCAAGGGCACCCTGGAAAGGGAGATGTGAGTGCAGCTCTGCCTTAGGCCGCTGACCTCACACGGGCCAGGCAGCACCCGGAGGCTGTTTCTCCCTGGCAGCCCGTATCCCCAGAATTTACAGGTGCTCCCAGTGCAGCATTTCCAGACCCACCAGGTCCAAGATAGCATTCTCCCCCAGATCCCTACCTTAGCCCTCACGCTGTAGTTGATGAGCACGCTTAGCCGGGCAACAAACAAATCTTTAATTTTCCTCCAAAGTACTTTAAAATAACTTTACAAAGAGTTTCTTCAACTCTATTTTTTCTCACTCCCCATTCCTTCTGTCGGGAACATCCCAGGTCAAGATCCTTGGTCCCTCCCGACGATAGGCGCTGATGCTTATGGGAGCAGCTAGGAGCTGTGTGGCCAGCGAGACCCATAACTCGTCCCTCTGGCAGCGAGGCTGAAGTTCCACTGACCTCAAGTTTGGCTTTTTTCAAAGAATCAGGAATAGGTGCGTGTGTCCCATCCAAGGCTGGCCATCGGCTTGCAGCAGGGCTAGCGAAGAAAGTGCGGCCACCAGGCTGAGTGCACGCAGGGCTCCCAGCAACTCCGCAGCGCCTCTAGAGGACTTGCCAGGGCTTCCCGATGGCCTGGATGTGCTCTTTGGCCTTGAGGCGCAGCGCCGCGATGCTGCTGTTCCGCGGGTACGCCTCTTCCAGCGAGAACTTGTCCCCGAATGCAGGCGCGCACGGGTACGCGGGCGGTGGCCCGAGCTGCTGCAGACCTGGACCCAGGGGCGTGGAGTTCAGGAAGGGTGGTGGCGGCGTGTAGCTGGCCGGGAGACCCTGCCCCGGCGACCCGAAACCTGGCAGGCTCTGCAGCGCTGTGGCACCTCCGCCGGGCAGTGGTGGCCCGAGCCATGGCTCCAGCGGCAGGGCGCTCCCGCTAGGCCCGCTACCGCTGCCCGGGCCGGTCCCCAGCGGAGCCAGTGCGGAGGAAGGCGGGGAGCGGCTGAAGGAGAGAAGTGGCGAGTCCTGCAGCTTCATGGACGACACCTCTAGTTTCTCCTGACGCCTCCACTTAGCTCGTCGGTTCTGGAACCACACCTGCCCGAAGAAACCGCAGAGCCCTTCAGGCTAAGGCGATGGGTGGAGTGAAGTCCCCACCCTGGGCAGGCTGGTTAGTCTGACCCTCCCTCTCCACCAGACAAATAACCTCGGGACTGCTAAAAGGGCTCAGAAGTTCCTTTACTCCCCCAGTCTTTTCCCGTTTTTCTCCAATCCTTTCTTTTAAAAATACTCTCCTTTTTGTTGCTACCTTCTCTGGCTCCCAGGTCTCTTTCTTTGTCACCCCCTACTCCTCCAAAGCATCCCCGTTGTCCTGTATCGTCACTCTTGGTTGAGATGGTATCTGTTTTAACTCTTAACGGGAGCAGACCCTCAAGGAATCTTGCTTCGGCTCTGTGCGGTGTAGTTCTCAGTTGCTGCTTCAGTGACTCTCTGTTTTATCTGCCCCTTTTCTCTATTATTATAAACACCGGTACACTACGAACTGGCTGCCCACAAGTTAAAATGCTGATGTATCCAGCAGGTTTCTGTGGCCTCGTGTGTATTTCAGTCGCTTCTCTGATAATTTCTCGGCTTTATTTAATTGGTACCTGTTCAGTATTTCTGAGGTTCCTGTAAATTACTTTCCGAGATTACAAACGTTCAAGTAGATCATTGTGTCTATTTTAAGATTACAGAGTTTTGCCGTTTCCCCTCGTATGTTGGCTCATTGTGTGTATAAGGGACTTCCTTTTCATTTTTTTTTTTTCCAGACAGGGAAAAGTTCCTCCTCCCAAGGACATTATGGTTTCTTGCACTGGAGCCTTTACTACTAATTTGATAAGAGCCGAGGAAAGATGTTTTACTGCCAAGTTCCACTCACCTACAAAACAGGTTCGGTTTCTTTTAGTGGAGACTGTGAAAGAATTTTAGACAAACTGGTATCCTCGGGGTTGTATTTATGAAGGAAAAGTAACTGCATGGACCAATGGGGGAAGTGAGGCTGTATACATTGAAGAGCTGAGGTGAAAACCCAGTAACGGGGTGGAGGAGGGCCAAGTATGTGTGACCCTTGACTTAGGAAGAAAAGGAAAACAAAATATAAGTATCTCCACACAATGCACCAGCCACCAGGAAATATTAGAAATTTGCTGAGAGTGGAGAGAAAGAGAGATTCTCCTGCCCTGGATCCAGTTTTTAGGGCCGTAGGGCTGAAGCTCGGGAGAGCTGGCTACCTATCCCTCTCCTGTTGTCCTTCATCTAGGAGACCTTTCTGGTACCCACCACACCATCTGATGATCTGCTTATGTGGGAAAGAAGCTATGGACCTGTCACAGGAAAGCTACAGACTCTGTTCTCAGGAATCCCCTAAGTTAGTGGACAAGGGAAAACCATCGAACAAGAGGGACAGACAAGCTGGGTGCAAAGAGGGCCCCAGGCAGCGGTGCCTGCTGACGTCTGTAGGACACTGGCTTCGAACACACAGATTTCTCTATCGTCCCCTACGGTTTCTTCCCGCTCTGTATCTATTTTCCTGTCCCTGGACAGCAGGTGCTGAAATTTCCAACTTTTAATGAAATCCATAGATTTACAGTTCAGAAGTAGGAGAAACCCGATTTGTTTGGTAGTTAATTCCAAACCACACTAGGGAGGTCTGCCTTCCAGAGCATGCCGTTTACTCCTTACTTTTAATTGAACCTACACAGAAAGACAACAGGCAGGGGCTTGTCTCCCTTTACTCTAAAGACTCAGCTATATAAATGCCCAAAGCCCCGAGTATTCCTACTGCCTGGAAATCCAACTGAAGAAAAAAACCCCTGGGTTAGCTCCGCTCGCAGATGCATTGAATTCGTTCTCACTGTCTCCCTCTCAGGCCCCTGCAAACTCTCTCAGTTTGGAAGCCCTCCCAGATTTTTCACAGATGACTAGCAAATATTTTAATGATTGGGGATTAAAGAAATTCAGCTTTAATTAAAGCGAAAACTCCCTCACGATAAAAAGGAAAAGTCCACGTAAAAGGAAGAAAAAAGTCAGTTTCTTAAATCCATCTAAAATTTTAACCGGCGGCTTACAAGGGAAGAAAGATTTCGTTTTGAACAACGTGCGCAGTTGGTGACAGTGGTGGCAGCTAGGGCCTCAGTCCAGTAACTCTCCCCGCCTCACGCCTCACTTTCGTGGTTTCCATTCCTTTTGCGTTCAACACTCCCGCAACTCATTTTCGACTGCATCTAACGAGCTGTCAACCTCTTCATCTCCCAAGCGATTTCCAAGTCCTTTTAGTTTAAAGTCGTGAGCCCCCTCCCCCATGGGGGGACACCTTACTGAAAAAGACCGGTCAAAGGGTGATTCATGGGGGAGAATGTCGAAGACTCTCCTGGGCTCCGGGCTAGGGCTGCAGAACCATGGAAGTAACCACTAAATAATTGCTGTTCAGCCCTGGGCCCCCACCCCACCCCAGGTTTCTGTCCGTCAAGCCAAGAGCTTACCTGGACCCGAACCTCGGGAAGGTTAACCTTGCCGGCCAGCTCTTCGCGGCTGTACACGTCTGGGTAGTGGGACTTCTCGAAGGCGCGCTCCAGCTCGTGCAGTTGGTAAGTGGTGAACGTCGTGCGGTTGCGTCGGTGCTTCTTCTTGGGAGGTTCCTCCTCCGACAGCTTCGAATCGCCTGCTCCTGGCGCAACCGGGAGTCCTGGGCTCGGCCGTGCCTCTCCTTGCTCCTTGGGGTAGCAGGGGCGAGTAGCTGGGGCAGCGAGGCCCCAAGCGGTCAGTGACACTCATCTCGGAGGCGAAGCGGCCTCTCTAGGGCCCTAGGCGACCCGGTGGCGCCTGAGCTGGTCCGAGGAGGTCCGCGATGGAGACCCTACGTGGGATCCCTAAGATTTCTCTAACCTCAAATCAGGCAGACCCCAACCCGCTGACCTAAAGGTAAAGGAGGAGGAGCTCCGGTCTCGCAGAGCACCCCAAGGGCTTTGCAGCCTTGCTGCACACTCACCTTCGTACTCCGGGACGAGCCCTGGGGCTGCTGGTGGTGAAGACTCGGAGCCTCCGGCTGGCGCCTTGGGGCAGGCGGGCCGCGCGCCCAGCCTGGGATCCCGCTCTTTCGAGCCCCTGGGGCCCCTCTCTGCAGGAAAGGTGTCTAGGATCCCGTCTTCCTTGGTAAAGCCCAGGATGGCTTCGATGCTGTGCAAACGCGACGTGCTCCCGCCCGGGCTGCGGAGCAGGTGGCCAGCGAGCGAGAAGCTCCCGTCGGCCATGGCTGGCGCGCAGCCCGGCAGGTGCATGGGGAGGCGGGAGCGCACTTTGCAAACTGGAGCTCGACGCTGTGCCCCGTCCCCAACCCCACCCCAAGTGTGCACTTCTAGAACGTGAGCAACTGGATGGGTCTGTCCAAAGCTAAACTCGGCGGGCAACTGGCTTGGGCAACCGTTGCTCAGGAGGTGGGCGAGCGCTGGGCCAGCAGTCAACCCGACCGCTGCTGCAGCGGGAAGTTTGGCCTCGGAGTAACAGAAGCTTTGGTGCTAAAGGCCTGTAGTGCTCTAGTCCAGGACTCCTCCCTCTCTCCAGACCCAACCCTTTCCCTCTGTCCCTCCCCCTACAGAGGGCGGGTCTTTCCCCTGATCAGCCTAGGGTCCTAGACATGTCACCCAGGCCTGCTCCCTGAATGTTCCTTCATCTGATATCTCGATCCATTTCAACTCCACAAACATTTTCCCGGTACCAGGAGTGGGAAGTTTGACAGGAGGGCGAACCTCTCCACCACAGTACGAGCCTCCCTGGGGCAGACTTCCCGGGAGTTCACTTCATCCCTTTTTGTGTTCACCTGCCCCTGTCTTGCCTACCTCCTCCTAAAGCTTTACACTCGGGACCATCTCCGGCACTTGGAAGCTCCAAGATCAGCTGAAGGCTTTCCGGCTATACCTGGGCGATGGAAGTTAGTTCACAGGCCTTCCTGTTTGAATCTTCCCTTAATCTTCCCCTCATTTCTACACCTATGCTTCTGTGCTTTGCTGTCCTAGTCTTCAGGCTTCTTTTGTCTGTATCTGTTTTTACTTCTCTCTGTACCCTCAGAAATGGTGGTGGGACGGAGAGTCTGTACCCACAGAACGAATGATCTCAAATATGAGAGTTCCCAGTACTCGCAGAAGACACGCAAAATTTCCTCTTATGAGTTATCTAGAAGGGCCAGGATCCTTAACTGAATCACAGTGACGAACAACCCTGGTCTTCTCCCACTTCTGTGAGTCAGGCAGACAAGCCAAAACTGGTGGGTGGGGACGTTCGCCTGGGGAGAAGGTCCTACCGCATCCCTGAGAGCTAGCACCCTAATCCGCTTGAGTTTCTTCCCCCTTGGGGGCCCCTTGAGGCTTGCTTGACCCAGAGTGACTCAAAGGCTCAGCAGAAAGAAGATTCGTAGCAGCCTCATCACTGTTAGCAACTGTGAGCACTGTACCCTTCAGAGTCAAGGGTTAGAGTCCCGGAGATGGCCAGCTTCGCTGAAGTGTTAGTCTGAAAAGGCTTCTGCAGACGACTCTGAGGAGCTAGGGTCCCTCGTTCCCCAATTCCGCCTTTCTCAGATCTCCACCAACACAGACTTCTTTCGCATTACTTTTTTTGTTCCTTCTTCAGGGACGACACTACCCTGAACGAGGTCATACAAGTCACGCAGAACCCATATAGTGGCTTTAAGGAGTTTATGTGCCGGGCTGTGAGGAATGACAAATGAATATATAATGCAGATTAATTGACAGTGGGTTGAAACTGAAGTCTGGCTCAGCTCAGAAAGTTTGAGTTTGAAGAAAAAGCTGTTAAGGTTGAAGATGCCACTCAGGGTGGAGCACTTACCTAGTAATGTTTAACCCCCAGCACCTGTTAAAAGAAACTACAGTACAAAAACAAGCTAATTTAATGAAAATAAATAACACTTTAGAGTTTTCAAACCCTGTACATTTTTTCCTGCAATGGGGTCCTAGACATCCCGTGAGTGAACAGGACAGGTCTTACCGGAAGAGAAAATGACGCTCGATATGAGATCTCCAGCGGAGGGAGGGGCGGGACTAGAACTCCCCATCCCTTAGTCTCAGGTTGCATGGAGCTTGTGGTTATTCGTGTAGTGTGAAGTTTTTAATTGAATCAAAGTGCCTCCTGGCTTGCAGCCCATCTTTGATCCCTTGCCAGAGCCCCTGAATCCTGCATCTCTTAGGCTAAGGGGGAAAACCATTTAGCTCAGGAAGAGATGAGATCCCAATGGCCTTTGAACAGACAGTCCTGTGGGACTGGAGCCTTGGGGGAGACTCCTGAAGCTGAGGCACCGATCCTGAAAATGGCCTAGTGGCACCCCAGAGCATCTTCCCAGCTGACTAGGTAGAGCAGGTGGCTGAGGTGCTGGGGCAGAGGTTGTCTGCCAGAATAATTCATTGGTATTTGTTATTTCCCTTTGGACAGAATGTATTTTCTGTAAACCTTCCCCACAGTAAATCTATCTCTACGCTGGAAGCAGAGCAAAGTAGCAGCATTCCTTAAGCTGCCCACAAGCTGTCGAGGGGCTCCTCTCCTCTCTTTCCAAAGTTAATTCCTGCTGGAGTTGCCCAGCTCTACAGGTAGCTCCAGGTGAGGTGAGCTTTTATTTACTGTTTATTGGAGTCTCAGTAGAAAGGCAGGAAGGACTTCAACAGCCCTGATGAGGCCTGAGGGCTGGGGCCTGCCTTTGTGTGCAACATAAAGCGCCAGTCAGGACCATTGTGGGCACAGTGGAGGGTACTCCAAGCAGTCAGCTGGGGGCCATTGTTAGGAGCTAATCTACATGTGTATTTCCCAAGAACTCGATTAGAGAAAATGAATGGACAGATATGTCCCTAATTCTCCTAGCTGGAGCTGTGTTTTCCAGCAGTTAAGCTAGTTCATAATCAGCTCTGCTTTAGCAAAAGTGGGGAGCCTGGCTTCTGAACTCCCCTTTGTTTAATTCATTGATTCATTGGATGGATCAGAGAAAGCTCCTCTTCCCAGCCCCCATGTATGGTGACCTCAGCCACACTGCTGCTGTATTCATCCTGATGGTGTTCAGAGACGGATAGCATTGGTAGATGTTTGGGGGTGGGGGAGAGGCATTTGTGGTAGGTCCGGTGCCAAGTAGATATTATTCTTGGGTGTATGTATAGGGTCCACTTTTGGGAAGCATCCAGCATGCACTGTTTCAGCCACTACACTCTCCAGAGAGAGGGGCATCTGGAACAGGGGAAAGATCACCAGAGACTCAAGTCCGTTCTGCCCCTGCTCTGCTAACTTCCTCTCTCAGCACTGTTGTGTGTTTGAGTTTGTTTGTTTGTTTTAAAATCACATAGCGTTTGTAAAGTCAACTCCATCAATCACTTGCATGTAGATTAGCTCTTCAATCGATCCATTTACTCCTAGAACAGCCCAACCTCTTCCATTCACTATTCAGGGAGCACCTTTTCTCACTCATCCATGTTCAAGGAAGCTCTAGCTTTAACCAAACAAAATAGAACTTAGGCTGTCATTAAATACACACACACACACACACACACACTCAGAGAGAAAGAGAGAGAGATCAACAAAATCAATTGATCTAAAGTAAAATGATAAGAGTTATTGTTTGTTGACTACTAAATATTATAGCAGACACATGCCGTATTCTTTGGAGTATGTTACATGGATTAACTTAGTCCCGACCATAACCCTATTGGGTAGACACTTTTTAAAAAATCCACTTTACAAGGAAGGAAGCAGAGTTACAGAGTGTCACTTGTTCAGTGTCACAGACTTTATTCTAGGTGGGCAAAAACCCTTAACTCAGGATTCTTATTCAGCTGTGAGCCTCGCCCCCGCGTGCACTACCTTCCAGTGGGGGTGGGGGTGTATTCTTGTGGTGGCTGAGAAAACTAGTAGTATAGTAGTTTGGATGAGTGTGGCCTTCCGTAGACTTATATAAAATATTTGAATACTTTGTCCCCAGTTGGCCCAAGTTGCTTTAAAAGGGCGGTGTAGCTTTGTTAGAGGAAGCGTATCACTGGATCTGCACTTCGAGGTTTCTAAGGATTCAGTCAAACCTGGCAACGTCACCCACAACAGTTATGGCTTTAGAGTCATGAAGGAGACATGACAAAAGGGGTTGTGGAATCTTCCTCTGTGGTTAATGAGAGACACTGAGGCTAGGAACTGTGTGACAGGGCAGGCTCTGAAGGGAGGATCTGCCAGGCAAGAGGCCCTGAGAAGCTGTTGCCTGGGGTCATTGAAAGCGAGGCCTGGATTGTGTTGGAGACCTCAGCATGTTTAACATGAGCTGCACTCCGGAAGTGGAACCAGTCTGAGAGGGATATACCTCACGGGTAGCAAAACTGGAAGGGTAGAGCTAGCCAAGCCTGTTGACAGGAGACATAGAGCCACACCATATGCAGTTTACTCTGCTGGGTTTCAGTCTGGCTTTTGAGTCAGCATTTCCTCACTATCTCCCCATTTCCCCACTCCTCCCTGCAGAATGGAAACGTACATCCTGTACCATTATGAACATACTGGAAGTATGTGATTTGCCTTTTGCTTTTACAGGGGTCACAATTACTAGACTGCCTTAACTCTCAGAAGAGACTTTGGACTTTTGAATAAGGTTAAGACTGCAAACGCCTATGGGGACTTTTGAAGTCGCTCTAACTGCATCTTTGCATTGTGATATGACCACAATCCTATAGGACCAAGGTGTGAAATTAGTGGTCTGAGTGAGAATGTCCCCCACAGGCTCGTGTATGTGAACACTTGGTCCCCAGTGAGTGGGAACATTTGGGAAGGGTTAGCCCATGTGGCCTTGTTGGAAGAGCTGTTTCGATGGTGGTAGACATTTGATTCTCAGGGCTCTCCCTCTGCCTCCCACTTTTGGATTATAATGTAATGTCTCAGCTGTTCTTTGCCCCACTGTCATGGACTCTCACCTTCTGAGACCATAAGTCAAATAAATGCCGTCAATTATAAGTTGCCTTGGTCATGGCGTTTTAGCACAGTGATAGAAAAGTAACTAAGACAAGAAGGTAAAGCAAGAAAATTGGGAGTCAGGGGAATGGAAATTCTATACTTTAGAGGAAAGTGGGAGTGGGAAAGGTGTGGCGGGTAATCTACAAGCTCTAGGCATTTTAAATGATGGCAGATCCAATTTGAAATAATAAAGCACTCCATTCAACTTTTCAAGGCTATGCCTCAAGAAGATTAGTGAATTCTCTCTGTACCTAGGGCTCAGTATCACTCTCAGTGGGTTATGACAACATCTGTTTAAGGATCTAAAATATTTCTAAATAGTTGCTTTCAATGCTGTGAGTTCTCCACTGGGGTTGAGTAACCTTGTCAAAATGTTTAAAACAAGAATATTTTAAATTTTGGATTCTTTTTGTCCAACCTGGAAAAGTTGCATATACATAATGACGTAACTTGAGACAAGACCCAAGTCTAATCAGGAAATTCATGTATTTTTATAGATATGTTAGGCACATAATCCCGAAGTTAATAGAGTAGTTTAAGTGTGCATATGTATTGACTGCAATTTGTCACTTGTGACCTCATGTTGGCAGTCAGAAAGTTCCAGGTTTTACAACATTTTTCACATTGCGGATTCTTAAGTTAGAGGTATACCTGTATTCTATCATATATTATATGACAAGTCCAGATCGTGAGCTACAATAGCTGTGTGCTTCCAGGTTCAGATCAGTGAGTTTGTTAAGTATACAGTAAGCAGAAGTATACTACATTGAGTAGTAGATACAGATAGGCAGCAGACAGCAAAATAAGACAGGATCCAACAGTGTCTTAGTTAGGGCTTCTATTGCTGTGAAGAGACATCATGACCGCAGCAACTCTTATAAAGGAAAACATTTAATTGGGGCTGGATTACAGTTTAGAGGTTTAGTCTCTTATCATCCTAGTGGGAAACATTGTCAGCATGCAGGACGACATGGTGCTGGAGAGTTAGCTGAGCGCTCTACATGTGGATCCACAGGCAGCAGGAAGAGAAGGAGACACTGGGCCTGGCTTCAGCTTCTGAAACCTCAAAGCTCACCCCTAGTGACACACTTCCTCTGCCAAGGCCACACCCACTCCAACAAGGCCACACTTACTTCAACAAGACCACACCTACTCCAACAAGGCCACACCTACTCCAACAAGGCCACACCTACTCTAACAAGGCCACACCTACTCTAACAAGGCCACACCTACTCCAACAAGGCCACACCTACTTCAACAAGGCCACACCTACTCCAACAAGGCACACCCCCTATAGGCATATGGGGGCCATTTTCGTTGAAACCATCACACAATAGAGACACTGGAGTGCCCACTGTGAGATCCCAAACGGGTTAAAATAATCAAATTAGGATTTACAAACATCCAGCAGAAATCAACTAAGAGTGGATATTCTTGGCCACTTTCAGGAATGTATGGCCTTTGTATAAGAGGTAAACATGCTTTCTGTGTACAAGTCAACCACTCACTATCACAACCTGCGTACTCTTTATTCATATTTTCAGACTAAATTGAATTAATGTTGGTATAAGGACATTGAAATGAATAATAATCCCATCTCACAATTATGCCCAAGTCATCATGAGCCAATGAGGAGAAGAGCTTCGTGGAGGTGTTTCTGGTTCACACGGGAGCCCTGAACAGAGAGGAGCAGAGTTCATTTAGCCTCAAAGCAAAGAGCAATGGGCAGCGTGGTGCTTCCTAGGGAGGGAACACCCTTATTTCAAGCATTTCCTTTAGGCAGAAAGGACCACGTGTCTCTGCAGAGCATCTGGCAAGAGGCAGGAAACCTGTCCTTCTCAGGACTTTGCGTGGAACCAGGATCCCTTAGAACTAATTTCTCATTCTCTTCAGAGCACACAGTTTGGGTGGCATGTCATGTAGAAGGACCCTCTGGTGAGTCTTTTGCTCTGTTCTCGCACATCTGGCACCTTCTGTTTTAGACATGGAAACAAAACGATTTGCCAAGGTGATTCAGAACACTGTAGTCAAGTTAGATGAGGAGGCTCCAGACTCGCAGGCTCTCCAGGAACTCTCCTGGACTCAACAACTGCCCCAGGACCCTCAGATTCTCCCTGGGACATCTCATGATTTCATGGAGGGCATGTCTGTATTGAGTCCCCACAGTATATACCTGCCGTGCAGACACAATGACGTAATTCTTCACACGACACCCCAGTTAGTTACCAGCCCAACTGTTTTGGCCTTGAGCTTGCTTTTATAACTTATGTAAGACCAAGGAATGTCTATGTAATAAAAAGACAATTCTCCCGGTAATAGGTTTGCATGGCATTAGTGTATTAGAACCAGCACCCACTGACCTGTAGAACAGGAGTCAGGTTTTTTCCAGCTCTGATGTCACATTTGTTGTTAAACATGAGCCATAATAGGAAAATTTTCATCTCAGAAATTGGCAAACATTCAAAATCGGGGTGTCCCACCATATACTAGCTCCTGTCCCCCTAAAGAATGTAGAAATCACAAGATATCTATTAATATCAGTTTTAAAACTAGAACAAAAGCATGATCTACTGGCTAAGAATGTTCACCGTTCTTAAAAATGCAGAGTTACATTATCTCAGAACTCGTAAATAGAAGGGAGGCATTTGAATATCCAGCACAGAAATGGACCCCTGGGGGCTGGGAGCAAAGCTACACTAAGATAATTCTTCTTTGCTTGTTTTCTAATTAAACTAATTGAATTCAGAGTGTCTGGGAGAAGCAGCACTAGAGACATTTATCTTGAGGAGATGATGATCTCGAAGCTCAGCAATCCTCTTAGAGCACTAAGGAGGTAAATCCGAGGACGCCCGCCCGTGTGCAGCAGCCCTGGGCACACTTACGCCTGTGGTTTTGTCTTCCTGTCTCCTGTCAGGAAGCCTGTTCCACTCGCTGCCATCCGTTGATGCCTACACTCAAATGAGCATGCTCAGACTCCACCCCCAAGCCCACCACGCCCAGGCTCCATTTTCAAATCAAGGGTCTAACACCTTCTATCAGTTTATCATTCTCTTTTATCAGCTAAATTTGAAGAGTGAAGACAGACTCGGGTCATAGCCACACTCTGACACATTGGGTACGAGCCCATCACGGACACAAACATTCAAACATCAGGGCTGTCTTTTACTTCTTCCTTTTCTAAGCATGGAATGACACCAAGTATACCATCTGAACCGTTTTAAGTATATAATTCACCGGTACTAAGTACACTCACATTGTGGCGCAACCACTCCCACTTTCCGCCTGCAGAGCATTTCCATTTTTCCCAGTTCTGAGCCCACTGAATAATAACATCCGGCTCTCCTCTCAGCCCAGTGCCTAGCAATGACCGTACTACCTTCTGCCTCTATAATTTAACTACTCTAAGTACATCCTGCTGCAGGAGTTATACAATAAATATAAATATAAATAAAAATAAATAAAAAATGCTTTTTTGTAATTGGTTTATTTCACCTAAATGTTTTAGATGTTTAGTTGTCTTGTGGTACATATCAGAATCTACTTATTTTTGAAAAGCAAAATAGTATTATTTCTCACTGTTTGTATAGACTGCATCTTGCTTCTCTGCTCACCCACTGGTGGACACTTGTGTTGCTTTCATCTTTGGGCTGTTATGAGTATGCTGTGTGGGCATTTAGTTGCTATGAGTGCATTTAAATCTCTGCTTTGAAGTATTTGATGCTCCCCAGAAGCAGAATTACTAGATCACATAATAACCATTCAGGTTTCCGAGGAGCTACGACACTGTTTCCTTCAGCCATGGCGCCATCTTACACTCCAGTGCAAAGGACTGCTAACTTCACCACATTTTCTGTGGCTTTGCTATGTGCTTTTCCAATGATCAGTCATTCTGAACACCTTTCTCATCCCCACTGGCCATTCCCATGTGTTCTTCAGAAAAATTTTTTTGCTTACTGTGCAAATCTGTGAATACATTGAAAAATAATGGAGATGTATGTGTTCTTTATATATGTTAAATAGTGATATCTTACCTGATACATGTTTTGTAAGTGTTTTTCCTGTTTCTATAAAAATTATCACTGGACTTTGATTTGGATTGTATTATAATACAATGTATCATAAGAGACTACTACAAGACCAACAATTACAGACCGACAATTGGATAATCTAGAGAGAACATGGATGAATTCATAGAAATATACACTCTACCAAGCCTGAATGATGAAGAATAAACTACCTGAACAGACAGGAGATGGAACCAATAATTTAAAACATGCTCCCAACAATGAAAAGCCCAGGATCAGGTGACTTCCTGCGTGAATTCTGTCAATCAATTAAAGAAGAACAAATGTCAATACATCTAAAACTCTTCCAAAGAAATGGAACCAAACAAAAGGCAAGACTTCCAAATTCCCCTTATAGGACCAGCATCTACCCTCACACCAGTCCCGGTAAGGAAAGTGGAAGATATTTATCAAGGATATTGCATGCTAATATCCTTGAGATAGACGGATGAAAATCTTAAAATCTTGGCAAACCCAATATAGCGCTATATACAAGTATCATCACCATGATCTAGTGGGATTTATCCCTGGGCTGCACATGGTAAAAAAATACTACATCTGAAAGATCAAAAGTCTAAGCTCCTCTTGATGCATGTAGAAAAGCTAGCTGACAAAATCCAAAATTCCATTATTCTTTTTTTCCTCTAATCTGGTGTCGACATGTCTGGTTTTCTAGATTAGGTCAATTTCTATGACTCTCCTGTCAAGTCAAAGGTTCCTGATCACTCTGTCTTTGGTCCTATGGGGATGAACCAGTTACAGTCTCCCTGTCCTCTTGGCCTTAGTCCTTGTCAATATCATGGACATCTTGATCACACTGTTGATGGAGTACCATGCGTTGCCTTTCCACTGCTGTTTTATTCCATTTTCACACACCCCACCGAATGGATATCACTGCAGTCTCTCCTTCACAGCCCTGGCTTCAGCATGCATCTCTGAGAGCCCACCTGCCTCTTTTCTTTATTTACACAGTCTGCTGTCCTTCTAGCCGTCTTCTTCCCGTTACTATTCAATCTTTGCACCCAGCAGTCAGGTAACTGAAGATGAGATAAGATCTGCATGTGGTGGCACACGCCTGTAACCCCAGCACTCAGGAGTCTGGGGCAGGAAGATCAGGATTTCAAGGTCAGCCTCAGACATAGGCTCCAGATCAGTCAAGTCAATATGGTAAGACCATGTTTCAAGACACAACAATGATCAAAGATAGATCAATCTATTCCTTGAATGAAACCCATCCAAACCGTTGTACATAGGATCAAATCAAAACTCCTTACCCTGCTGTATAAAATCCGTCCCTTTCCCAGATCTGCAACCCCCTCCTTTGACCTTATTCTCTTTCCCAGAAGAGGTCTCCCTATAGTTTTTATATTCTCTTTATTGCTGTTTAATTTTTCCTATAGCATCAATCAGCCATCAAACCCATGACCCTTATTACCTCTATACTGGTTTGATGCTGACTGTGACTGGAATCTAAGCTATAAGGGAATGAAGACCTCATCAGGAGGATCCCAGCACCCGTGTTGCTGTGATGTAATTGCGAGGACCTCTATTTTACACATGAGGAAACTATTCAGCAATGTGTCTATTTCGCACCGCTACTGATGGCACAGGTACATTCTCCATATTCTTATATTCGGTTATCTGGAGTTCTCCAAAATTTTATTTCTTGAATGTTTGAAAACGACAAATGTCTTTGTTTTTTGTTTTTTGTTTTTTTTTTTCTCAAAGAGTCCACAGGAATCATTTGATCACTTTCCAAGGGCATTTGAATCCATTCCTGTCTTGTTAGCGTTAGTGCTGTCTGGGATTCCCTGACAGCCTTTGATGGGGACCTTCATTAGCTGAGGAGACAGGGTTTCCTTGCAGGGCCACTACCACCGTGCTGTAAGACTACACCGTCTCAGAGGCTGCCATTGTTTGTCCTCAGTGGCTCTGGCAACTCTGTGGCAGCCTGAGATAGTTAACTTATTCAGTTTACTGTGGTTTTGTGGACAATTTTTTTTTTTTTTTTTTTTTTTTTGGTCCATTTGCTTGTGCTCTCTCCTTTGACCCTTTAAGCCACGCAAGTGCTGATCCTATATGTCCTGGTGAATCTAATTAGCCCCAGATGCTTTCAATAGGGTCTCAGAGGCTGCCCAGAGGGGTCTTCGTTCAAGTGGAGGGGCTCAGGACTGACTGAAGGTCCTGTGAGTTAAATGAGTGATTTTTAGTGAAATGCGACTTGGAAGTCTGAGAGGTTTCAGAAATGATTTGCAAAAGCAAGCAAACATCAGTTGGCCTGCACACTCCATCCTTCCATAGCTTGCAAATCACACAGCTTAAGCATGATGCTATTTCCATCTAGAGGGAGCTGCTTCCGAGGCTACAAGCACTTTAGGTAAAGAAGCAAAATTTCAGAACCTGTGGATTTGTTACACTGTTCTATTTTGTTTTTGTTTTTTCTTTGTTTCTTTCTCTCTCATTGTTGTGTTTGTTCTTTGTTTGTTTGTTCATTTGTTTGTGTTTCGGAGACAGGGTTTCCCTGTGTAGCTCTGGCTGCCCTGGACTTGATTTGTAGACCAGACTGGACTCCCACTTACAGAGATCCACCTGCCTCTGCCTCCCAAGGGCTGGGATCAAAGGTGTGTGCCACCATGCCTGGCTATTTTTTTGTCATGATAAAGGCTTTTTTAAAGTTAATTTTTACAAGGTTTCTGAATCTGGATTTAGTCTATGTGATTCTACATTTTTATAACACTTCTGAGGCATTATTTTTGTAGCCTCTCCAAAGTACTATTTATCAGTTAAGAAAAACCTGTCAACGATTCTATTTGTCCATAGGTACTCAAAACAGAAATGAGGGGCTTGGAAGACAGCTCAGTTGGTAAAACACTTGCCATGCAAGCACAAGGAACAGAATTTAGTCCCCCCCAATTCACATTTTTTAAAACAGCAGGCATTCTGGTATATGTCTGTAATTCCATCACTGGGGACTCTGGGGGCTTGCCGGGCAGGCAGTCTAGTCAGTCGGAGAGGCTCGAGCTTGTGAATGGCATTATCTGAAAGCAAAGCAAAATAAAACAAGACATTGAAACAGATGGGGTCCTGAGGAATGATACCATACCTCTGGCCTCCACATTCAAGGACACGCATGTACACATGAGTACACATAGAAGAGCTGACAGCAGGAATTCACCCACATTCTGAGCACCCACGATAGCCACAATTTACAGGGACACGAGACTTCCCCACAAATGCAAAATGCCACATATGCATATGGTAGAACTTTACCCAGTCTTTAAAAGTGAGGTACAACCTTTCGACCCCTGTGGCGAAAGGCGAGAGCTGACTCCTGTAAGCTGTCTTCAGACCTTCCCATACACGCCCACACACATACATACACAAGAAAGAAATATTAAATCTACAAACGTACAAAGAAGGAGGAACTATGCCAGACCATGGACAAACCTGGAAGATGGCCTGGTAAGGGAGACAAGTACCTGTTTCAAAACACAAGGACTGTGCTAGTCTGCTCGAGTGAAATACTGTAAGGAGTCAGTTCACAAAGCAAGCTGGGCGTGTGGCCTGGAAGCCTAGCACTGGGGGAGCAGTGTCAGGGCGATGATGATGATGATGATGATGATGATGATGATGATGATGATGGTGGTGGTGGTGGTGAAGAAGGAGGAGCAGGAGGAGAAGGAGGAGAAGGAGAAGGAGGAGGAGGAGGAGGAGGAGGAGGAGGAGGAGGAGGAGGAGAAGAAGAAGAAGAAGAAGAAGAAGAAGAAGAAGAAGAAGAAGAAGAAGAAGAAGAAGAAGAAGAAGAAAAAGAAGAAGAGGAAGAAGAAGAAAAGAAGAAGAAGAAGAGGAGGAGGAGGAAGAGGAGGAGGAGGAGGAGGAGGAGGAGGAGGAGGAGGAGGTCATAGTCTTGAGACTGTGTCTCAAACAAATGCAAAATATTGATGAAAAAAATAAATTAGAATCTGTAGGAAGGTAGTTGCAAGAAATGTTGTTTTCTGGTTACAGAATCTCAACTGGAAAGATTAAAAAGTGCTGGAGATGGATGGGTAGTGGCAACACTTAAGCAAATTTGTGAATGTGCTTAGGGCTGTTCACCCTGGAAATGGTATATTTTATGTTGTATATAATTTTACCAGAATTAAAAATGACAAAGGTTTTTTTTTTTAAAGAGGAAAAATTTAAAACTAACTGCAGACTTAAGGAGGTGGAGGTCATTCAGAGACTCTCAAGGGTCCTAGTGGTACCTACAAGAGCAGTGTTTTGGTCTGGAGGACAGAATCTCTTGCTGGGGTTTCCCAGGGCTTCATGCTGTAGTTGTGTGGGACCACATCGACTTCCTAACACCTTCTGTGAGGCCTTTACTCCTGGTGATGATGGTTCTGTCGAGAGCTTAGACTGGCTGTGGATATGAACACGGGGACTAGAAAAAGGAGACAGACCTTTCTAGAAGCCCCTGTGCTGACCAGCGGAGTGCTCTGGGTTTCCAACACTTGCATTGGATCCGAGTGAGTACACAAAATGTACTTCTTGTTTTAAAAGCTTGGGAGTGCTAGTCTTTTACTTGCTTGGGGGATAAAAAAGACAAATTCACTCTCCAGAATCGCCATGCTTAGACAGTGAGTATATTTATTTCATTTTAACACTTACAAAATATTTTTCACTGGCCAGGTGGTGATGATGCATACCTTTAACACGTGGGAGGCAGAGGCAGGTGGATGTGAGTTTGAGACTAGCCTGGTCTACAGAGTGAGTTCTAGGATAGCCAGGGCTACACAGAGAAACTCTGTATAGTGGGGTTGACTCAAGGCTGCTTGTATTCTATTGTTAATTTGGGGCCCTCAAGACTGGTTACCTCAAAGACAAGAGTCTGCACATAAGACACTGAATGACCCAGTCCCCAGTTACTGTGATTGGTAAATAAAGATGCCAACAGCTAATACCTGGGCAGAGGGGGAGAGATCCATGAGGAGGGAAGGAAGAGAAAGAAACCAATGGAATAAAGGCAGAACATGCAGGAGAGAAGAAAGAGAAGCTACCATAGGTTAGCTGAGCCATAAAAGTGTGGCCCTGAGGGCTGGCCAATTGGAGCTAGGAGCAGCCCAGATGGAACATAGTCAGTAAGAACTTGGGTCATTGATAGAAAGGTAGATTCTAACAGTATGGAGGGTAGGCAGCTGCCCAGATATTGTGCTGCTTAAGGTATATTCTAAATACAAAGGCTGTGAGAGTGCCTGTCATCTGGGAATTCAACAACCAAAGGTGGGGTAGAAACCCTGGGCTGGAATTTTTAATTTCTACTACAACTGTGTAATGAGAAAAAAAAATCAAAAGCCAAAACAACAACAAAATATTTTGACATTTATTTTATTTTTCTTGTGTGTATGTGTGTGGGTGCACATACAATTCAGTCTCTCCTTCCATGTGGGTTTGCGGTTTGGGTGTGTAGAACTCAGATCATCAGACTTGGTGACAGTCATCCTTACCCCCTGAGCTGTTTTGCTGGCCCTATTTTTGTTCTTTAACTCTTGAGAAAACGTAGAATTTTATGAGAGTAACATTTGTGTATTAGTCAATGCTTTTTTGTTGTGGGGTCCTGGGAATTGAAATTGGGAGTTTTGTGTGTCTCTGGTATGCACACTACCACTGAAATACACCATCAACACTCTGTTCAGTGCTTTGAACTCTCACACAGAAGCTCTGCAATCAAACATCAGCCTAGGAAGCAATGCTCATTTCTGGATACCTGGTTGGAGGGGGAAACAAGAGTCTTAAGTACATAATGAATCCCAAACTTCATTTTATCTTTTTGTTTCAGCCGATTGTAAGGGAAGAGGAGCTCACTCCACCCCCGGCATTCAGCTATGAAGTATGAAGCAAACAGAGCAATTTCAAGGATATAAGAAACTGAAACCATTAGAAGCTTTGTGGGCCTACCACTAAGACTCAACGTCAATGTTTTTCTAGAACATATACTCGTTCTGTCTGTGCACTTGCCTAGCAGCTTCTTGTGTTTTGTGCCTTTAAAGCAGATTTCAGACTTCATTACGTGCCCCTCCCCCCAGGCCCATTAGCTGGAATTCTGCATTTGTGAAGGGTTCTAGTTTAGTATACGAGTCTTTTACATAACCTTGACAGATCTTTCACCTAAGTAGTTGTACTATTATATTCTCTCCAATAACATGCATTTGTTCTGACTACCCTGTGCTTTCTCCAACACTTGGTAAAGTCAGTCTTTCTATTAACCTATGAGCCGGTCTCTTGTGATATGTTATTTTAGGGCTGATTTCAATTTTTATTTCCCTAGTATTTGGTTGGGCACAATTTCATATGCTGGGTCATTTGCATATTGACCTTGGTCATTTGCATATTGTTATTTACTGATTATTTGCTGAGCTTTTGCTTTTATTTTCAGTTTTTGAGTTGTAAATGTTCTTATACACATACCTGTGTATGAATACACACTTTCTGCATCCAAGTCTTGTCAGATATGTGCTTTGCTAATACTTTCTCCAACCTAGAATTCATGTACAGCTACTTGTTTTAATGGTGTCTCTTGATGAGTAGAAGTCTTACATTTTCATTATGTCTAGTGATCAATAAGATTTGCTTATCCTAAAATTACAAGGGTTTTCTCTGTTATATTCTAAAAGTTTTACAAACTTGGCTTTATGACATTTCCAGAAGCGCCTGTGCTGACCAGTATGAGCTAAGGGTCTAGATTTAATGTATTTCTGCACATTTAATCTGTTCATGGATTACACTGGTACCACTGTCAAAACTCATTTGCTTGGGAATAATTCAATAGTTTACAGTCGTTAGTGAATGGAAGGGCACAGGATGGATATGGTGGTGTTGGCACAGGGAGACCCCATGGTGATGGAATAATTCTGTATCTTGATTGTAGTGATGGCTACACAATCCTATACACACGATAAGATGATAGTAAACTAATTGCACACATCAAACCACTGTCAACTTCCTGGTTTTGCATTATAGAGTAATTATAAAAAGTGAAATTATTCAGGGGAGCTGAGGGAAGTACATGGGACCTCTCAGAGCTATCTTTGCAGAAGTCTGGGAATCAGTTGGTATGTAAGTGCAAGTCTATTTCTGGGCGCCGTATCCTGCTTCAGTGGTTGGTCTGCATCAGTACCACATTGCCATGGTTACGGAAGCATCGGGAAAACCTCAGCAAGCAGATTTTTCAATCTTGTTTTCTTTGAGATTTATCCGGTGTCTCTAACTTCATTTGCCTTTCCAGTGAAATTTTAGGAGCGTCCTTCCTCTATGTGGAGTCGTGGCTGGGATATCTCACTGACTCAATCAATTCAGAGGATGTGAACCAGGATGCGTTAAGTCTTGGGATACATGGGCATGCCTCAGTTTTCAGTGTACAGGTTTTCCACAGCCAGTGATAAATTTATTGCTAAGAACTTTGTTCCCTAATGTTACTGATAATAAAATCATTTCAATTCTCATTTTTTTAAAACTGGGAGAAAGGATCTCACTAGGTAGTCCTGGGCTGGCCAGAAACTCTCTGTGTAGACTGGGTAGGCCTCACACACACAGAGATTCATCCGTCTGTCATTTCATCTTGAATGTTAGGATCAAAGGCAAGTGTGCCACACCTCATCCTGGCCCTCTGTTTTAGTCAGAGTTCTCTAGAATATATAAATAAATAAATATGTAATTCACTTATAATTTATTAAGTGAGCTTTAAAATAATCAAATGATGCTAAATTATAGCTGAAGTGCTGAGTGCCAGAGTAGTCCCAGAATAGCTGTCTGTCAGTGGGGGACTACTGGCTGTCACTCAGCCCACAAGGTGGGGTGCTTAGTAGTTATAATCTGCCACCAGAAACCCAGAGGGCCCCTGGAGAGCTACGGGTCCCTGTTCAGAGGTGAAAGCTTAGAAACACTGGCTCTACAGCCAGTGAAGGAATTGGTGGCAGCAGCAACAGGACAAATCAACTCTACAGCAAGAGAGAAGGGCAAGTCAGTGAAGGCAAGAGTAGACTACTTTCTGAAACACCCCCTTTATCTGGGCCCCTACTAGAAGGTGCCATCTACAGGCCAAGCCAGGCTGAGGGAGTCTGTCTGTAATCTTGGAAGCAGGGACAAGTGGTTCCCGGATCAAGTTTGCTTGATAGCCTAGCTCAACTGGTGAGCTCTGGATTCAAATGAGCGACCCTGGCACAACACATAAGGTGGAGAGGAGTTGAGGGGCGACTCCCAGTGTTGACATCTAGCTTCCACATGCGCCTGGCACACACACGTGAATGTGCACATACGTGTGCACACACACTACAAACACATACATATGCAAAAAACTGCATTTGAGTTGCTGATCTGAGTTACATAATAAGTTGCTAAATTAATTTTGGTGTGGAAATAGAGAATTTCCAACAAGTTCTGAAATAACTTTAAACATAGGTCTGTCATTTTATTTATTGTGTGCTTGTGCAAAGTGGCATATTGGACATTGATGATTACAAAATTTTTTGAAACAGTTTTTTTTTTTTTTCTTGAGACAAGATCTCATGTAGCCCAGGCTGGCCTCAAACTCACTCTGTAGCCAAGGCTGGACTTGAATTCATAGTCACTCTGCCTTTACCTCTCATGTGTAGGGGTTATAGACATGTGTCACCACATTCTGCCTAAAATCAGCATATTGATCAACTCTAACAAAATGTTGAAATTGTGTCCTACAGTGTCACATATTCAGCAAAGAACTGCAATGTTACGTGCAAATAAATAAGTACACCTGTCTTCTTAGAATACATATTTGTTTTTATTTTAATAAATGCTGAAATTATATGTAAAATTGTTTCAATTTTTTATGACTCGCTGTCAATGAATATTCACACATATACACCAGTGTGTGTGAAAACTTCTCCAGTGAAAGGGTCACAACAGAAAGTTTGAGAAGCTCTGACCTAATATACACATCCTCCCTGCCCCACCCCTTATTTGCAGGAGTTGGTATTAACTGAGATAGTGTGATCTGGCAGGATGTCCTAGGGTAGCTGTATGTCTCGAACCTTTCACAGGGGTCACCTAAGACCATCAGAAAACACAGATGTTTATATTACAATCCATAACAGTAGCAAAATCACAGTTATGAAATAGCAAAGAAAATAATTTTGTGGCGGGGGGGTCACCCCTACATGAGGAACTGTATTAAAGGGTCGCAGCATTGGCTCAGAACCACTCTGTACCGGGTGTGGTTAGGGGTAGACATCTGCTGTGCTGTAACGTGTACACTCTTATGTGTGATGATCCGATGTGACGGATTATTATTATGGGGTGTGTTGGTGCCGTGGTATGCGGTGTGTTGTGGTGTGCCGTGGTATGGGGTGTGTTGTATTGTTATGGTTTGGCATAGTGCAGTGGCATTTTGTGGTATGCTGGTATGCTACGGAGCTGTGGTCTGCTGCTTTGGGGTAGAGCTCTTCGGTGTGGTTCTGCAGTACAACATGTGACTCAAGTGGGATCTGCAGGCCATGCACCTCCATTGGGACAGTCACCAAATGGTATCAGGTTAATTTGGGCTATCGAGATTAAGGTGGCCATTCGTTGATTTCCTTGGGCATGCTGGCTTCATAATTTATAAGAAAGCAAGTCTTTGTGCCATCCTGCAGCTGCTCTATTGAATCATTAGACACAGTGTTTTATGTCGCAAAATGTACACGCCTCAGACTGACCCAGCCCCTCTCACCCAGCCCAGCCCCCCACTCCATGAACTAGAGCACAGAGACAGGCCTCAACTGAAAATGTCGTTTCAAGCTACATCTTAAAGTTGCTTTTTAAATTTCTTATAAAATGAGCCACGGCTCATATACTAAGTATGACAGGAGTTGAGTATGTTCTTAAAGTGTGTCCACGGTGTGAGGAGCCATGTTGGCTACAGGGTGAAATCAGCATTGTCCAGGAGGTTCTGAGAGGAGCTAAGCATTGCGAAGAGCCATCAGTTCTGAACTTTGCTGTTTGGTTTTATTGGCTCGCTTTTTTACATGAAGCTGAGCCTTGTACATTTCATCCAGGAATCCGGGTATGCACCGTGTAATTATCTTCTTCCCCTCTAATAGAGAATTTCTTCCTGATGAAAGTGTTCTGTGTCCTTATTCCTTCCAGGAATGGATTCACTAAAGAGCTCCTTTAGTTTTGTTTTGGTTGCTGATGGCTAAACAGCTTCAAGTGTTTCAGAGGCAAATCTTTGATTCATTGTCTTTAAGAGACCTGATGTTAGGAGACAGAGAGTGATGTCTACCCTGAGAACTAGCTCAGAATGTCAGGGCAGTGTCCTGGAAGGGGGGCTGAAGGGTGGATTTAGAGCAACAGGAAAAGAGATGGGGGGAGGGGAAAGCTAAAAGGACAAAGAATGACAGCGTACTGGGGTTTGGTGCTATTTGTCTACCTGGTGCTCCCAACGCTATCAGAGTTCAGACAGAATGAATGTCCTCCACTCACAAGTAGCAATAGCTGTCCTAGCGCTCTCAACCTTAAACTTTGCCCCCCCACCCCCCACCCCCCACCCCCCTACCCCCGTGCAGAGGGCTGGTGAAGTCTGTTTTCTGTCTGTGCCTCTCATCTTTGACCACATCTCTGCACACAACCGCCACTTGGCTGAATCATGTCTGCAATGGCTTGGATAAGGAATGTCCCCTTCAAAGGATCATGTGTTGGGGGCTTGTCCTCCAGCTGGTAGTCTTCACTGGGACAGTGACAAATGGTATTGGGAAATTTGGGGTCGTCAACATGAAGTGTCCATTTAGCAAATTTTTTTGGGGGGGGGCTCTGGAAACCTTAGGAGGTAGGACCTAGCTTAAGGAAGTAGATCACTGTGCATTTCTTGTTCCTGGATGCCGCTCCATCCTCTATCCATCCTGTCATGGTGTTCTGACCAATCCCACACAGCCAAGCAACCATGGACTGGAGCTTCTGAACCATGACCCCCGAATAAGTCTTTCTTCCCTTTATGATGCTTATGTCAGATATTCGGTTGCAGAAACACAAAATGACTTGCACAGTGTCTGAGAGCCAATATTTAAGAAAAAAAAAATCATGGCTATCAAGGATGCTGGAGGTAAAAAGCAGCGTGATATCTGATTGCTCTGTCACCTGTGTCCTGGTACCAAGTGAGCAGCCTTTCCTCTGTAGGTAACTGGCATCACGCTGATGGTTGGACATTGTGAGACCCAGCTTGCTAAGGAAGAAAGTTGGAGAGGAAACGCCACTTGCTTTTGTTTGGCTCCTCCTGGCTGTTTTAAAGATCTTTAACCAGATGGCTCCACACCATAATTTAGGGCTGATATTTCTTAGTTCCTTGTGACTATACCTAAAGGGAAACATGTTCTGTACTGTGAGGGCTGCTTCGTGCCTTGCCTGGGACGTCAAGATTGACCAAATTGTTGTCTACATGCTGGTAGACAGCGTCATCATCATGGCCTCTCTAAATATGTGCTAAGTTAGAATGCATGCTGGTCACCTCCAACCCCAGGAGCCCTGTCTTCCTGCAGGCAGCCTGCCTCTCTCCCTCCACCTGGCCTGCTACCTCTCACATCACAGAACACTTCTGCTCTGCTGACTGCTTGATTTCTGTGAAGGTGGCTTGCGCCTTTTCTTTAATGGTATCCAGGTCCATGTTCTGGAGGTTCTGCAACTGCCCGAGGATGGAATCCTTCTCCTCTTCCTCATCTTGGTCTTCATCTACCATCTTTCGGAGATCTTCTGGCAAATCCACATCGTCCCCAGCCAGTTGGATTTGTGTCTCGTCCATTTCACTCTATGTGAAAAAAACATAAGAAAAACCACATAGAGAGATATAACTCTGAAATTGATGGACTGGTTAAATGGCTGAATAAAATGTAGGTGGGGCATGAAAGTCAAGGACTGTCAGGAATGAGCGATGCGAGCAACGTGCTTGGCCGCTGTACAGTGGCCCTGACCCTGGAGATGGTGGCAGACACTGCAGATCTGGGGTGAGAGGAGCCTCCTTCTCTTTATGCATCTTGGGCTGATCAGAGCCTTTTAGCCCAAATGCTTTCTGAGTGTGTTCTCAGAAGCAGCACTGATATCATCTAGGAGCTGATTACAAGTAGGAATTCTGCCATCTTAGTCCAGATCTACTGGATCAGAAACCCTGGTAATGGAACCCTGAAATGAAGATCCAGAAGTGATCTCTCTCTCTCTCTCTCTCTCTCTCTCTCTCTCTCTCTCTCTCTCTCTCTCTCTCTCTAATAATCATTAGTTTGAGTTAGGCCACACTGATTTGATGTAAGTCTGACAGTCTCCGTCAGGAGAGCTTTGGGGATGTGGAGCTGGACTTTCCCCTGGAGCCTCAGTTATCTAGCTCCAAGTAGGGTGACAGTGAGTCTGGCTGTCCAGTGAGCTTAGGAGGCAGGGGCTTGATGCTTTGGGGGGAAATGGTCCTCAGACGGGCCACCTCTATAGACCTCCACCTCAGCCTCTGCAGCCCAGCCCAGCCTGCACTTGGCAGGTGACTTAGCCCCTCCCGGTGCAACAAATTAATTAATTCCTACTCAAGGCATTGTGAGAGCAATTAGTTAATCCCCAGGGGCTCCCAGGCAATCTCACATTTCCATTTGTTTTTATTTACCTATCCTAATGGACTGCTCTCCTGTAAGATTATCCTCTGTGTGTTTCTGATGGAGAGGTTGGGATAAAAGACTTCATCCAATTCTCTTTGGGTTCCTGTGAAACGGGAACATTGTATCCCCCAATCAAATGCAAATGATCGAAAAGACAATGCTGGGGCTCCTGGCCCCACCCCTCTGTGCTTGGGAGTAAAATCTCTGCACTCATCAGCAGACAGGACCCTGGACAGAGTGACCCCTGTAGGCCTAGATGAACCGGCATTAGAAGCCGGGTTTGGGGTGGGGTGGGAGGTGAGTGTGTGCACATGCCAGCAAGCTCATGCTGTGAAACACCAGAACTAGTCTCCTCACAAGGGATAGGATTGTCCAGCTCCAACCCCGGGGACCACCTAAGCATTCCTCTTATCTGGGTATCCAAGAAATGGCTTCCTCCCTTATCTACCTTGTCCAGGGAAGATAGAATGTTGGGACCCCCTGGGGAATGTCATCTTAGATGATTCTGCCTTCATGAAGCTGAGAGCGGCTAAGCAAATAGCTGTTTGATGTGAGGGAGACCTGGTTGTGTTTGAGGCTTGTTCATTTATGTTGGGTGTGTGATATACCAAACAGCTGGATGGGCAGGTGTTTCCTGACATATGACATTGCCTTCAGTAGTTACTGCTAGCCACAGGCTACTTGCCCCAGTCCTGGTTCTGAGGGAGGAGATGCTTGGAAAAGCTCCTCCGGTGTTTCAGGCACGTGGGTGGCTGCCTTTGCAGCCGCCACACCGAGAATGTAGAAGAGCTGTGGGTTTGTCTTTTCCCACAAAGGCCCTCAGTTTTTAGTGTTGGTTGGAAGTGAGAAATTATTTGTGTTTCTAGGAAGCAGCTGTGCACGCATGGCTCTTCTGTCTGTGTAGGAACCTCAGAAGCTGGGAGAGGTAACCTATTTAAGCTTCTCATTTTCAACTGAGGAAAATGAGGTCCTATAAGGCAGATGCTTGTCGTTTCCTGTGGGTGTGATGGCTTATGCCTATAAGTCTAGCACTTAGAAGGCTGAGACTATAGGATTTCCAACAGTTCAAGGCCAGCCTGAAGTACACTGAAAGTACTAAACCAGTGACCCCTTATTGGGACAGGTCACCCCTTATTGGGAATGCCACTTTTGTTATTATTGTTGTTAATCCATCATGACTACCAGAGTGGCCCAGCAGGACAATAGGTCTGTAGGGTCAGGTCAGTTTTTGATCCCACTATGCTGTGTGATCTTGAGAAATTGCTTTGCCTCTCTGAGTTGGCATTCTGACAGTGCAGTTGAAAGCTAGAGAGAGAGAGAGAGAGAGAGAGAGAGAGAGAGAGAGAGAGAGAAAGAGAGGTGGTGTGGCTGAAGGAAACCCTGCCTCTTTGTGTCTCAAGCTGCCTTGTCCCTCGGGACATTCAGTCCACTGTTCTTGGGGGGTGGGGCTGAGGAGGAGGAGCAAGGGAACCAGGACAGGCAGAGGAGGGGAGGAGGGGAGAAGGAAAGCAAAGGGAGGGGACGTCACTTGAAGCAGCTGCTGGAGACAAGCTGGCTCTGTGTCTCAGACCCTGCAGAAGCCCCAAGGACCTCTAATCCTAAAACGACTGCGGAAGGAGCCTTGAGCCATCTTTAGAATTATGTAAATATTTTGAATGAAGCAAGTACTAAATTAAATTCTAGTGGCGTTTACAATATGACACATTTAAAGACAGCTGTGTTAAGAGACTTTCATAATGAGCACACCCTTCATGGGGCAGACAAACGCCAGGTGTAACTAAGTCGCGCGGCTCAGCAGGGGGACAGCATGCCCTCCAGTGACTGACCCAGATTGACAATTCTGCTAATAGGATTGGGGCACACTGTGGAACTCTTTTCTCTTATTAATTTGGCTTGACTTACATGTACATTTTGAATTGGTTGGGGACAGGGCTCAGTTACTTTTTTAGAAAGAATCTTGTGGCTTTATTTAAAACATCTCACTGGATTAGAAAATTGCGGCATTTTAATTATAATATAAAGTAGGCTTTTTGGGTATCGAACACTGTAATGTCCAACCCAGCTCTGTTCTGTGCACGAAAATGTATTTGAATAGACTTCTTCTAACAGGTTCTTTCTGCTGTTTCTGGTATGTTGTTTTTTGGGGTATGGGGTACTATTTTGTTTTCCCCAAATCATTCAATCAGCAGTAATATTCTCTCTCTCTCTCTCTCTCTCTCTCTCTCTCTCTCTCTCTCTCTCTCTCTCTCATGTGCATGTATGTGTTCACTTGTATGCATGTATGAGTATAAATGTGTGTATGTGTCTTCAACTTCTATGTGTCTGGTCCATGCTAGGCACTGAGACAAAGATGAAGTCAGTCCTGTTGAGAAGCATGTGGCAGCTGTGAATACTTAGGGTCCTAAGACGACATAAGGCAGTGGTTCTCAACCTTCCTAGTGCTGCGACCCTTTAATTCAGTTACTCATAACCCCACCCAACTGTAACATTATTTTTGTTACTACTGCATAACTGTAATTTTACTACCGTTATGAATTATAATGTAAATAGCTTTGTTTTCTGATGGTCTTGGGTGACCCCTGTGAGAAGGTCATTTGATCTCCAAAGGAGTCCCGACCCACAGGTTGAGAATCAGTGATACACACCAAAGTAGGTGAACCCAGAGGAGGTGACTCAATCCAGCCTTCAGCTGGAGAGGGTGCCTTGGAAAGTTTTAGAAGTGGAAACACTAAACTAGCAATCTCCTCTAAAGGAAAGGGAGTGTGGAAATTGGGGTGCAGGGACAGTGCGGGATGCAGGTCTAGGGAGCATGGAGCAGCCTGCAGTGACACCAGGAAGACAGAAGCCACAAAGCCAAGGCAGGGGGCGTGCAGGGCACAGTCATGGCTAGGATTTCTTTTAAAAACCATAGTTAGCCTTTGGGGAAAACTCAAACAGACAGGGAAGAAGCAAGAACAGGTCTACATTTTGGAAACCTCTGACTCCAGTCACCAGGCTCAGGGCTGCTGTCCTGACAGAGATGGAAAGTGTTACAACTTGCACGGGGAGCAAGCTGAGAGTATTCACAAGACAAATAAGGGCGGCTGGGGGATTGCGGCTAGAACAAACAGAAGAGGCGAGTGTGTTTTCCACGTGCCAACCTGGCTGTGGGTGGCCATGACAGCCACCAGTGCTGCCTGGGTAGGAGCAAGTTTGTCGGGTAATGAATAAGGTATTTGGGGGTGAGCTTGCTCTCCCCGTGAGGTGACCCGGTAATGACGTTTAGGGAAAAGAGGTAAGCTGGAGTCAAGGGTCACCAACGTGTAGACAGCAGCAGAAAACAACAGCCAGATGTAGCCACCCAGCAGGAATGTACAGACTTAAGTCAGACTTGAGTCTCCAGGGAGATGGCCAAGGGAGCATGCTGGAACATTCTAGAAAATGGGATAGATGGGGGGTGGGGGATGTAATCTATAAAGAAAAGCAAATAGAGTTGTCAGTAAACCAGAAGGAGAAGGGGAAAGAGGAGAGGGCACTGCATGGCAGAAGTGGCCACCTGTGCTAAGCAAACAAGGGGCTCAGCCGGGAAGCAAGTGTGTGACTAGACCGCTGACATGCCAAAACAGCCTTTCTCAACCTGTGGGTTGCATATCACACATCCTGCATATCAGATAGTGACATTACAATTCATAACAGCAGCACAATTACAGTGACGAAGTAGCAGTTTTATGGCTGGGGGTCCCCACAACATGAGGAACTGTATTATAAGGGTCGCAGCATTAGGAAGGCTCAGAACCACAGTGCTGAAGGAAGATAGAACCTAGAGGCAGGAGCCAGGCCAGTGAAGGTATGTTCGGTGAAAAGCACCGCTCGCCTGCTTCAGTTGGGATGGAGCCGATTTCCTCTATGGGAGCCCACAGAGGGGTAGAGTTGATCCCACCTCACGTGAGTGTGGTTGACGTTAGGCCATCTTAAACACTCCAATGGGCTGTAACCGAAAACCAGAGGAAGCCAACACAGGCTGGCTATGTGCATGTACATACCCAAACCATAGATGTATATGTACATATCCATCCCTTGGAGGGCTGCAACATGGTTACTGCAGTCATGTGACCACTTACCTAACTACTGCAATTAACAATGGCCATCTAAAGGTCTAAGTTCAGCATTGTTAAGAGTCGCTTTCATTTTTTTCCAGCCGGTAATAATAGAGTGAAACTCTCTTGCCTGGGTAACACCAGCCAAGTAAACTTCTTTAGAAAGTACAGTTCCACTTCCCACATGTGACACAGCTGCCCTCATTGAACCTGACAGCTCCTGGGAAGGTGTTTTTCTCAGATCTGCTCCCTGTTTGGCCTCGGTCAAGGGAAAGGGTCTAGACTGACTCCCATGGTTATGTAACCACAGCGGTGTGACGGGAGGGGGGGAGGGAGGAGTACTGTGAATGAAGAGCCTAGTGTCCTTGTTAGTGAAAGGGTGTGAACTTGTCCAGTTCCCTATAGCCTGCTAACACTCTACTCGGACCACTCGCCTTCCGCATACGTCATCAGATAACACAGGGCTGCTTATGCTGCAGATGCTGTGTGAATGGAGTGGCGGTTAGGTGCTCACTAGAGTTCAGGGGAATCTCATTCTCTGCCCAGGGCCATTTTCTTTGTTAGCCCACCTGTTTGGTTCTAATGTCTAGCATTGTGGAGATGAAGGCATGAGGACACTGAGGCACAGAAAAGCTCTAAATGAAGAAAAAGTGTCCCTGTTGTCCCAGTAGGCTTTGCAATCTTTCACAAACCTCTCTATCTGTGTGTTTTCATAATTATGCATGCACTGTGTACCTATAGTGTATCCTTCCCTAGATGTAAAAAGTAAAAAGTCCTCAGGAGCTGGTGCCAGGGAGCTGAAGCATGGTGACCATCCTGGAACCTAGATCTATTCTAGGAAGAGAATTTAGTGATTATGGAGGTGTGGGGGAGTCCATGGTGGCATGCGCCTCAGATGACCTCGTATGGGAAGCATGCTGTGACTAGGTTCCTAGGGGCCTTGGGCATTCTCTATCACAGAGCCAGTGACTGTGGGGCAAGGGGCAGGAAAGTGACACCTTTTTCCAGTCTGGGGGTCTCTGGCTACTCCAAGTGTCCAGCTTGGATTCTGACTGTGGTACTCTGAGAACACTCCAAAGGTTCCAATGGGAAGGAAGGACTCTGTGGCACAGTCCAAGGACAGCTGTAGGTTTGCCTATAATGTGGCAAACCCAGCACAGTGGCCACAAGTTGGCTGGCGACAATACTGGAACAAAAACATGGTCATTGGAGCACCCCTTCTTCATTTCCCCATCTTCTCTTGCAGTTTGATATTCCAGTTCTGTCAGCTCATCTCCAGTTAATGTCATTGCAGAACCATACCTCTCTAGCTGTTTAAAAACAGACATTAGCATTCCACAGGAAGATTTAAGATGTGTACCTTCACCCTCAACAGCAAAACAATGCGTGTTTAAAGGGTAGGCTGTCATCCACACATATGTTTTACAGAGTCCTAATGCTGTTACCAGCCCACAGGGCAGGCTCTGGGACAGGGACAGTCCTTCAGATGACTACCACCAGGGGGCACCTGGCATTGGGGATCACCCATGCAGGCAGCCTCTGGGGTAAGCTCCATGATCAAGTCTGCAGGTGGCACCACCCAGAGCTGCTCTTCTTGGGGAGCTTGGAGCCTCTGTCCCGGTGCTGATCTCCAGAGCTGCTTCTGACTCTTGTGGGCTCTTGTGAGGATTGCTCCCTGAACCTCATCAGTGAGCAGGAAAGGTGGACATGTAACTCAGAAGGCAGAGGAAGTGCCCCAGGGTGCCGCTCAATGGCAAACATGAGGTACCACACATTGAGGCTGAAGAAATAAGTTGCTTCTGGTGCTGCACAAACTAAGTGGAATATGACCCATTTGATTTTGTATTTTTGCACAGTTTCTATTAACTACTGTTTTCACAGAGAGCCATGTTGGATTCCAGTTCCATAGACTTTACAGAAAGCAGGCAATCCTGTCATAAGCAGCAGGGTTTTCAGTGTTTCTCACACCATTGGGAAATTCTTAAACACCAAATAGAGTTAATCTTACAAACTGCAACCATAATTGGGAAACACCATAGGGAGGCTTCCAGCCGAAAGGCAACTGGCCAAAGAACTGTGGCTGTACAGTGTTCTTGAGTGTAATTCTCATCTGTGTGCGTGGAGCTTAGGCAGCCTGGGAGATCCCTGCAAACCGTCAGAGGTCAAATGGCAGAAGACCCTCTGGTGTTCATGGGAGTGGGACTCAGTGCCTTGTCCCTAAAAGAGGCAGTCAGTAGGGCAGTGTGGGTTATCCATATGTTTTAATGTAGTTTTAAGCCAGATAGAATTCAGACTTTGCACTCAGATGTTTGGGAGCCGAAAGAGCAGACATCAATACCCTAGGTACGGGGGCTGTGTTCAAATCCTTCTATATTTTGTTCTTGCTCATGGTCAGGAAGCCTGGGCTGTATCCTGTCTTGTAGCACCACACCAAGTCTTGGTTTTCCTGAACTTCCTCAATTCTCCTGAGCTGTGGGAGGTTTTCCTTGGGTACATAGTGAGGTGACAAATGGGGTTAGATGGCCTCCAAGGCTTCCTTTGCAGGATTCATGAAAACGATGAGGTGACAAACTGGAGAGATGGTTCAGTGGATAAAGCACTCGCCATCAAGTGCAAGGACCTGAGTTCAGATTCCCAGGGCCCATGTAAAGTTTGATGCAGTAGTGTGTGCCTCGTAATCAGTATTCCTGTGGTGAGAAGGGAAGCGGAGGCAGGACAGTCTCTGCAGGCTCACAAGCTCTACAAGCTAGCCTGGGATGGGCAGAGATAAACAAGACACCATCTCAAGCGAAGATGATAACCAACAAGGTTGTTCTCTTCTGACCTCCACACGTGTGTACACACTGGAAGATAAAGCAATTGTTTCCAAGCCTTGTGCATCAGAGGCAGCTTTAGCAGGAAGGACTTGTGAGCATGGGTAAGCCACATGATACAAACTACTGGGACTCTGCTGTGGTTTTCCCAATTCCTTCATCCTTCACTGTCAACTGGCTGGAGCAAGCAACTGCCTTTGTGGATAGGGTGGCTGCCATTTTCCAAAGAGTATGCATAGAAGTTGAACATTTCCCGAAGATAACCCATTTCTCTGTATAGTTTCTAATGGAGAGCTCTGGTTCCAAAGGACAGCTTGGCAAAGAAACTGGCCTTGCTGATTCTTTGAAGAGAATCTAGAGTCTAGAGTCCAATTATGCTGCTAAACCCCAGGTCCCCCGAGTCTGGAAATGAGCAAGAATAATGAACTCACCACAAGAGAAGAGGGTGAGCAAAGGCTGAGCGCTTTGGCTCAGGAGCCCGAGTAGTTGCGCTGGTGACATACACAGATGTGCTTACCTCGAGTCTCCTAGACTCCTGATTGTTTCTATCAGGAAATAAGTTTCCTGATGAAGTTAGGCATCATTGTTCTCCTTTTATATATGAGGAAACTGAGGCTCTCAGAAGCTGCTCCATGTTCTTGGCAGAGCCAGACTTGAGACCTCCCTTTCCTTAGAGACTCACTAAATGATGACAGAATGTTGTCAGACATGAAGCCTCCAAAAACCCAACCTTTGTGAAAGATGCAAGTGTGGATGATGAGTGTGTGTGTGTGTGTGTGTGTGTGTGTGTGATTGTGTATGTGTGTCCCTGTGTCTGTGTGTGTGTATGCATGTGTCTGTATATGTCTGTCTGTGTCTATATGTGTATGTCTGTGTGTGTGTGTGTGTGTGTGTGTGATGTGGTATGTGTGTCCCTGTGTCTAGGTGTGTGTATGCATGTGTCTGTGTATGTCTGTCCATGTGTGTGTCTGTATGTTTATGTCTCTCTATGTGTGTTGTGTGTAGGAGGTGTGTCTGTCTGTGTGTGGTGTGGTGTGGTGTGTGTGTCCTTGTGTATGTGTGCATCTGTGTGTGTATGCATGCGTCTCTCTCTCTCTCTCTCTCTCTCTCTCTCTCTCTCTCTCTCTCTCTCTCTCGTGTTTGATCTGTGCCCCATCTGCTCCATCCTAAGCAATATTTGTGCTGCTTTAATCCAGCCCAGGGAAGGACGCTGCTGAGGACTTCTATTTAGCACTGTATTTCAGACACAGGCTGCCTGTATAGGACAGGTCACACTCAGCCCAGAGAATCTCAGGATATTCACCTGATGAGAGTAGAAGAGAAGGGGTTTGAAGGTAGAAGGGGAGGGGTTTGAAGATGGAAGGGGAGGGGTTTGAGGGTGGAAGGGGAGGGGTTTTCCAGTTCCTTCCTTTTAAAAATGCAAGCACAGTGGAGAAAAGTAACAAAGCTGAGTGGGGTGCAGGGGTGGGGGTGGGGGCATCTTTCCTGACTCACGGGATGTCTGGGGTGTTTTTCTTCTCTTCCTGAGAACACAGCTTTGTTCTGTGGGAATCTTGGGGAGCTGCCACAGGATGGACTCTAAGCTGCTGGCATTGGCAGTTTTGGCCTTGCCTAGACAGGAAGGACACTTAACTTTGATTAGAGCTTGTAGCTTCTGGAATTAGCTTTTCCAGGAATCTGCAGAAGACCCACTGAGGAAAAGACTTTTGTTGCCATTTTTAACCCATGAAGACATGGATGTGGCTCATTTGGGGGGTTTTCATTTGGGAGGATTTTTACTTTGGCTGTACTGGACCTATGGGGTTCTGCAGAGAGAATGCCCTTTCAGAATGCAAACTTGAACACCCATTTTAGGGGATAAAGGCAGGATAGTTAATGGACCTGGGTAGTCCTCAGGAAGTGAGGAGGATGGGAACACAAGAAATGAGTGAGAATAGCCTAGTGCTGCTCCCCCTGCCCCTTGGAGACAGGCACTAGAATAGCATCCCTGAGCTATGTGCCAGTGTGTCAATACACCCTCTTTCCATTAGCCAGAGACACACTGGAGCACAGTCACCTCTCAAAAGGTCTGAGATGGAGAAGATGCCAGGTGAGAATCACCACCACTCTGTCATCTTCCAAAGAGAGAGACCAAGTATCCTCTTCAAGTAGAGGCAGGAATTTAAAGGTGTAAGCCCTGGCTTAGGGCAGGAAGGTTCTGCTTTGTGCCTGTATCTTCTGCTATAAGATGGAGGTAAAAACAGGCCCTAAGTGAATCAATACATGTGGAATACAATGCCTGACACCTAGAAAGAACTTAACAAACGTCAGCTATGACACTGTACTCATTGTGCATAGGTGTGCAAGGTTCTGTAACAACAAAGTGACCCTGTCTCAAATAAGGACCAACTACAAGGAAGTCTTCTGACCACATCTGAGTCATCATATGTGCATGTCCATATTCATACGCACAGATGTTCTCACATGAGTCATGCACATACATGTACACACACGTACGCACACACACGAACACACATATACACACACATACACACATACACACAACACATATACACATATGCACACACATACACACACATACACACACATACAACACACAAACACATATACACACACGTACACATGTATACACACATGTACACGTATACACACATGTACACACATACATGCCCACACACATATACACATATGCATACACATACACACATGTATACACATACACACATACACACACATATACACACATATACACAGACGTACACACATACACACATACATACATATGCACACACATACACACATATGCACACACATATACACATGTAAACACACATACACACATATGCACACACATATACACACATACACACATGCACACACACACATACACACATAAACACACATACACATATGCACACACACACACACACAGACACCCCATTTATCAGGACCAGGTTTTGTGAATTAGTTTTATAAACATTAAACTGTTTACATGAACTCCTAGTTCAATGCTTGTTTTAAAACAAGAGCATATATGTAAATTAGGACATACACTTATTCATCAATGTGACCTCACTGATAATCAAACATTCTCCATTTTTTATTATTAAGGCCTAAGGGGATACTTTCTTACCTTCGGAAGCCTGTATTTGTCCCTGAGGTGGACTCGAAGGCATGCCCTCTCTGCCTTTTTCTGAGTAAAGGCCGCATCTCTCTCCATCCTAAAAAAGGTAAAGAACAGGAAACAAGGTCATAGGAGACAGAGGGCCCCACACATTCCATGGTGCTCCGGAAGCAGGACCCTTAGACATACTTGATTGCTACTGACCACTGACATTTGGGAAAATGTGGACTTCCCCTCCAAGTCCCTGATATCTGCTTCTCTTTTACTCTCATTATGGCCTCCAGCACTCTGGACCTCTAAGTCCTCAGACAGCCAGTCCGGGAATGTCTTTGTGAAGTAAACAGAGTATCAGGAGAAGGACTGTAGACGGACTGTGTGATCCCGGACTCTGAGCCTCAGCATCACAGGAGGCGAAGGCTGATTTCCCTTGTGTTCCTCACTGGCTGCTTCGGAACCTTTGAAACAGGAGGCTACATTTCCAATAAGCCCCTCCCTGAGCTCTTAAAGAAGCAAAAACCGAGCTGCCCCATTCCAGGATGGAGATATTCTTTGCCTGTGGCGTTTGGAGATAGGATGGAAAGTTGCTTCCGTTCACTGTCACTGCTGCCAGACTCCAGTGACAATGTTTATACAGTGTCCCCTTGTCAGAAGCACTCTCTATGAACAAGTCAGTGTCTGCTTTCATCTTGCTGGCCAGCCTGGGGGCCTGCTCTGGGGATGACCTACTTCAGTAGTTCTCAGTGTGTGAGTCTGGACCTTTTGGGAGACACATATCAGATATCTTACATACTTAAATTACAATTCATAACTAGCAAAATTATAGTAAAGAAGTAGCAACAAAAATAATTTATGGTTGGGGATCGCTACCACATGAGGTACTGTATTAAAGGTCATAGCAATTGGAAGGTTGAGAACACTGATCTAATTGGATCTATGGTTAGGCCAACTTGAAATGGACTCCCTGGGTCATGCAGAAGCATAAACTTTGAGGAATGTGTGCAAAGCTCACAAGAATTGCCTCCTTCTCTGGTTGCCCACAGAAGTGCACGATGGACGCTGAATTTACCCAAAGGAACTGTCAAATGGTTGTATAGGGTTGGGACCAATTGGATAAATGATGTTTCTTTGGGAAGCTAGGGCTGAGACTGAGAAAGACTGAAACTTGAAGGCTGGCTTGAAGTATAACAAGTGAACTTGGCTGGCACGTTCCCCGGGGCTGTGGTCCAGGTCACAGAGGCTCTCTGTGAGTGAGTGCTGGCTGCTAAGGAGACAGGAAAGCAGCCCTGTGGGGACAGAACAATGTCAAGAGTTCAAAAGAGTGCTCATGGTCACTCAGTAGATGTGTGGGTCTCCTGTATACCCAAGGGAAGCCTGGTAAGCTTTAGTTATGGACTCTATGGGGCATTGCGTGAACATAAATCCTGTCCTCACATTTTAGGTGATATTTGGCTCCTGTTTTTGTTTGTTTGTTTGTTTGTTTACTTCAAGCTGGGAAGAAATCCTAACCATTACAAGAAAAGCTGACTTTGGAGATGGGATACACGTGAAACAATCAGATTCAATGGCTGATCACCAGGTGCCTTGGGCTCAAGTGTTCTTGACTCGGTTCTACCTCCAGAACATTCTGGAATAAGCCTGAGATAACACTGTATTCAACCTTCGAATTTTTTAGAGAAAGAAATAGGAAAAGGCAATTTATCCAATGCCTTGTGGTATGAATAGGAAACGAGTCCTTTCTGCTCAATATTTTATTAAGAAAGCTTTCAAGCGTACAGGAAAGTTGAAAGAACTTTATACTGAAAGCCACATTTCAATTCCCTAGCTTCTCCAGTTCACGTCTCATGTTTTAACAGGTACTTTTCTCTGTCTCTTCACCTATGCATCTTACTTTTTGATATAATTAAAGCTGCAAAACTCACTGCAGCTCCCCATAACACTTAAGCATGCATATTATTAGCTGGGGTTACATATTTATTTATGTTTCCTCTGATTTTCTTTTGAAGAAAAAAAAACTGCATGCAATTCAATTCCCAAGCCTTAAAGTGTACTACTTGGTGATGCCCCCAAATACCCACATCTAAGTCCCCAAGCCCTTTAATCAGAAAGACTGAAAACACGACCTCACCAGTTTTTTCTTGACTAGTTACATCAAGGCCAATTATCAGTGCACTAGTTGTTGTTAAGTGCTAAGTGTTAAGTTGTGCTAAGCATGGTGGACAGAGTCAGGGACAGAACACCAGGAAGTGTTAAGCATGGTGGACAGAGTCAGGGACAGAACACCAGGAAGTGTTAAGCATGGTGGACAGAGTCGTGTAGTGTTGATCACCTCCATTTGTATTAGTAGCATCCAGAGGCAGGGATGCTGCAGGATTCTGCTTCAGCAGGACCAACTTTCATGGGGTTAGAGGTAGAGTCAAAGGAAGGGCATCCTCAGAAGCCGAGAGCCACCAGCCCAGGCACTGAAGGCGTGCACTGGGATGCACCCCCTTTGCTCTGCTGGGCAGCGAAGGCGGGGTACTCACTTCTCTTCAATCATCTGCTTCTGGTATTCCTCGTATTCCTCTCTAGTCATCCCTTTAGCCGCTGCAGGGTCCGAGGTGCCTCCTTCTTCTTTCTTTTCTTCAGATCCACCTCCAAATCCTAAATTCTTTACCTGGTTACTTATCATATTTTTCACAAAGAAAGCCATTGTCTCGGCCTCGGAGAACTGAAACCCAGTCAAAGATCAACAACAACAACAACAAAAAAAAATAAAACAAAAACCACAACCAAACCAAAGCAAAACCTCCAAATATTTTCAACCACAGCCACACATTTGGGAGCGAAGGATTTGCGCAGCCTCCTCTGTCCAAGGGCACAGCGGTAGGGAGAGTGCTTTTGCTAGTCGTAAGCTGGATTAGAGGGCGAACTCTTAGTGCCGAGGCAGATGGTTCCGATTACTAAAACCCACGGTCAGACGCAAACCTCTGCCTTATGATTAATACACTCAGCTAATTTCACAGGGCAGAAGCCCAGCCGTCTCTGCCCTCCTCTCCTTAGCCTTCTAAATTTTATTTTGTTTTTGGCCAGAACTGGAGATTGAGAGCAGGGCTTTGTGCATGTCAGGCCAGCCTACTACCTCTGAGCAGTGCTCCCGTTCTGTAAAGTTCAAGTTATCTACCCACCAGGGCTTCATCGACAGTACCGTTTCAATTACATTAATTGGAGCTGACTGATTATATGGCTGCTGTGGAGTTTCCACATCCCTGCCCTGGATTACCAACATCCTGTTGGAAATAGTCCAGTGAGACTCAGCCCCCTGAATGCTTTCTGAAGCAAAAGGAATGCTTTTGATGCATATTTTATCTCACCGGACTCTAAGTCTTAGGCAAACATTGCAAAAACTTAACCTCAGCTCAGTTTTGTCCCACTTCATGGGGAATGGTGTTTCACACAGAAACACATAAGCCATGCAGTCCAAAAGGTGAGCCGTGGTCTTGAGTTTCCACAGGAAGATTTGCTTAGCTTCTACTACACGAAGGTGCCGCTCATCTTCCTGAGAAGGATATGTTTGACACTGAGGTAGGAACCCACAGGAGGGAAGTCCTCAGTATGCACCCGTGCACTTTTTCCTTTACACACAGTGCACATCCTAGGTGATCTGCACTAACACAGCTACAGCTCTGACAGTGTTTTGTAATAGGACATCCTCTCTGGCTTTTATCCGGTCAAGGTAAGAACTGAGCATAGCTAAGACTTTAATCCTGTGGTTCTCAACCTGTGGGTTGCAATCCTTTTGGGGAGGCGGGGTCAAATGACATTTCCACAGGGATCGAATATCAGATGTCCTGCATATCAGCTATTTACATCACAATTCATAACAGTAGCAAAATTACAGTTATGAAGTAGCAATGAAAATAATTTTATGGTTGGAGGTCACCACAATTTGAGGAATTGTATTAAAGGATCGCAGCATTAGGAAGGTTTAATCTGTGATTGAATATTTCTAGTTAAAGAGCTGGGGGGTGGTGACTGGGATTATTTGTAATTCAAGATCATTATTTTCTCAGCAGGAACAAGTCTTCCTGGGTGTTTTAGGATTTACTACCGTGAACAGACACCATGACAAAGGCAACTCTTATAAGGACAACATTTAATTAAGGCTGGCTTATAGGTTCAGAGGTTCAGTTATCATCAAGGTGGGAACATGGCAGAGTCCAGGCAGGCATGATGCAGGCAGAGCTGAGAGTTCTATATCTTCATTTGAAGGCTGCTAGCAGAATACTGACTTCCAGGCAGCTAGGATGAGATCTTAAAGCCCACACCCACAGTAACGCACCTACTCCAACAGGGCCACACCTTCTAATAGTGCCACTCCCTGGGCCGAGCATGTACAAACCATCACGTTACACTCCCTGGCCCCCATAGGCTTGTTCAAACACAGGAGTCTATGGGGGCCAAACCTACCCATAGAATAATAAAAAGTACATTTAGTCCAACTTCCAAAGCCCCCGTAGTCTATAGCAGTCTCAACAATGTTAAAAGTCCAAAGTTCAAAGTCTCTTCTGAGATTCATCCAATCACTTAACTGTAATCCCCAAAGCAAGACAGGAAACCGCTGAGCAAACTCCAAACTATGCATCTCCATGTCTGATGTCAAAGCAGTTTTCAGATCTCCAACTCCTTTTTCATCTTTGTTTGTTTGTTTGGTTTTTGGTTTTTCGAGACAGGGTTTCTCTGTATAGCCCTGGCTGTCCTGGAACTCACTCTGTAGACCAGGCTGGCCTTGAACTCAGAAATCCACCTACCTCTGCCTCCCAAGTGCTGGGATTAAAGGCATGCGCCACCACTGCCTGGCTCTTTTTCATCTTTGTTGACTGCAACAAACTTCTTTCTCCTGGGCTGGTTCCACTCCCTGTTAGCAGCTTTCCTCAGCAGATAGCCCATGGCTCTGGCATCTCCAACATCTTGTGGTCTCCAAGGCAACTTCAATGTTACAGCTTCTTGTTTCAATGTCTGGGATCCACACAGGATCTTCTGGGCTTCTCCAAAGGGCTGGTGTCACTTCTCCAGCTCTGCCCTCTGTAGCACTCTAAGCTCAGGTTTACCCATTCCACTGCCACTGCTGTTCTTGGTGATCATCCCATGGTACTGGCATCTCCAATACACTGGGGTCTTCTGCTGTAACTAGGCTTTACCAATAGCCTCTCATAGGCTCTCTTCGTGGTGCTAAGCCTCAACACCTTTGCATAACCCCTTCAGTCCTGGGCCATCAATTGCAACTGAGGCTGCACCTTCACCAATGGCCTTCCATGGCCTCTAACAGTGCCAAGCCTCAGCTGCTCTTCATGACCCCTTCATGCCTTCAAAACAAGTACCACCTGGGTGACTCTTACACATTACCAAGTACAGCTGCAGCATGAGCTTCAACCTTGGCTATCTCTGGAACACAGATTCTTTGTGCCCTCAGAAAACACTTCCCAAGAAGATTTCACCTCAATGATGCTGGTTTCTTTTTAATCATTGCTAATTTCTTAGCTCCAGCTAGCCAGCATCAATTGTCTCAGTAGTCCTTCTATTTTTCACTCTAAAGCCAGAGCCACATGGCTGAAACTGCCGAGTTCTGCTGCTTGCAGGAGCTGGGAACATGGCCCCCTTGTTCTATTACATTATCACTAGCTTTATGTTTTCCAACTCCTTCATTGCCTAAGCTTGGCTGTCCTGGAACTTTTCTGTAGACTGACTTTGAACTCAGAGATCTGTATGCCTGTCTCCTAAGCACTGGGATTAAAAGTGTGGTCCACCAAGCCTGAATTTAAGTTTTTTTCACCTAGAACTTGCTCTGTTCTAGGCTGGCCTTAAACTCAGAGATCTGCTTGTCTGCCTCCTGGGATTAAAGGCTTGTACTACCATGCCTGGACCTAAATTTAGCTGGGGGGGAATCTTGCCCCAAGGTCATTACTCCCTTAATTCAGTTCAATATCTTTGAACAAAGGATTCGGCTCCATTTCACTTCCTGGTACCCCTTTAGTACTCAAACCATATATTTTATATTTTTCCTTTTTCAGCTTTCTATGCCTACTTAAAATGCTCTTCATGAGACTTAACCAGAGAACAAAGTCTATGATGGGCGTTTCTGAGACTTCCTTTGTCAAGGCAATTAATCTGAGTCTTTTCATTTTAGCCTCAGGCAGACTCGTCAGACAAGGGCAAAAAGTAGCCACATTTTCCACCAAAACAACACAAAAACAGTCTCTAGGCCACATACTGAAGTCCTTCTCCACTGAAACTTCTTGGGCCAGGTCTGTACAATTCAAATAACTCTCAGTAGCAAAGTCTTCCATATTCCTACTAGTATGGTCCATTAAACCCTATTTAAAGCATTCCCCTGCTTTCCAAATCCAAAGTCCCAAAATCCACATTCTTTCAAACAAAAGCATGGTCAGGCCTATTACAGCAATACCCCAGTCCCTGGTACCAACTTCTGTCTTAGAATTTACTGCTATGAATGAACAGATACCACGACCAAGGCAACTCTTATAAGGACAACAACATTTAATTGGAGCTGGCTTACAGGTTCAGACGTCTAGTCCATTATCAAGGTGGGAGCATGGCAGCGTCCAGGCAGGCATGGTGCAGGAGGAGCTGAGAGTTCTATATCTTCATCTGAAGACTGCTAGCAGAATACTGACTTCCAGGCAGCTAAGATGAGGTCTTAAAGCCCACACCCACAATAACGCATCTACTTCAACAGGGCCACACCTCCTAATAGTACCACTCTCTGTACCAAGTATATACAAACCATCACACCCGGCATAGGCCACCATCTCTAAGAGTGAATGGAAGTAGATAACCTGGGTTTTGGTGGGTTTTGCATAACATGTTCACTGACTATTTTAAAGACTATTTTCCCTATTACTAATCTGTTTTTAAAATGCTGCTTGGATAGTTTTGACATGAAAGACTAAAAATAGATATTGTAGAAAGTTCACCCCACAATTGGAGTGTTCTGCAATTGAAAACAAACATTAGCACCCATCCCCACTTTCATTTTTCAGTAGGTGGCTTGAATCGGAATGTACTCGAACAAAACCTTTAAATTCCTGCTCACCTCCTCAAGGGGTCTCGTGGAGCTTTTATGACTGTAAATTCTAAGTCTTAACCTTTTGACCTTGTGGGCCCTTTCCCTCTATAGTTTAGTGCACAAAATTTCTCTCTTAGAAAATACTGCACACCTAAAACACCTTTGTCTTCCACAGCAAAGGACAGCCCACTGACATTTTGTCTTCTGTAAAAAGTATGATCAGAAAGTAAACTCCTGACAGCTACATAAACAGCCACCTTGGATCTATTTGATGGATCTGAATCACAGGGTGAGTAAGATCCCTTAGCAGAATAACGAAACATCCAAATAATAAAGCTTAAAACCCATTACTTGGATTTATTTTAAAATAGCTAATGCAATTAATGAAGAAGGCACCAATTCTAAATTTGCCTGTTAAACATTTTCCCCTTGTCTGTGGGAGGGCGGGGCGGGGTGTGCCCTTACGAATGTGGGCATGTGCTCACGTCCATCCTAGTAAAACCTCTTAGGTGTCGTCAGACCAGTGTGCAAATGGGATGTCCCTTGCCAGGGCTCTGCTTTGGGGAATGAACTTCTGACTGACTCCCCAGCCAACCCTCCCACAAGTGGCGCTACATCTCAACTCACTTCTTGCTTCTGACTGAATCGCAGCGTCCTTTCTACTTGACAACTAGTAGCTTTGTTCTGCCTCTTGCAGAATCTCTGTAGAGAATTTCCCCAAGAAGGGGAAATAAAGCCCACAGGACTCATGAGTTGAGGTATTGCTGTTCTGGTGCCTCTTTTTGTGCCTGCGTGAAGCCCTTACACCTCACTGTGGCCTGAGAGGCCTTCCAGGCCAGCCTGCCAACTTCCTCTAGCTCCCAAGCCTCCTCCTATCACTTTGATATCTTTATCATCCCGTTATTCAAGCTTGTCTCCACCGTGTGGTGTTCGTGTGTGGAGGGGTGGTGGTGGTGTGTCTTCTTGCCTCCTGCTTTCTTGAAAGAAAAGATTCAGTAGAGAAACACGTTATAAGCGGAAGTTGATAAGCACAGCAACACAGATAGATCAAGCACTCCAGACAGAGTAGAGGCCGGAGAGATGGCTCAGCAGATAGGAGTGATCCCACATAAAAAAGTGGGTGTGGTTAGTGTAGCTGTAATCTCAGCACTGTGAGAGGACAGAGACAGGAGAATTGCTAGGGCTTGGTGGTCACTAGCCTAGTCCCAGATCCAGCGAGAGACTGTTTCAAAGAAATAAGTTGAAGTGTGTTAGTGCAAGTCACTTGATACCTTCTAACCTCTACATATGGGTACATGCACCTGCATATAACACACACACACACACACACACACACACACACACACACACACACACACTCCAATTAACCAAGATATAGAGATTAGAGTAGACAATCCCTAAGAATAGGGTAGCAGCCCAGTGGATTCTGGGTTATGGGTCTTGAGATTTCATAAATATTTGAGGGTAGGTGATTCCCTCCAAAATCAGGGTGGGTAAATTTCCCACAAAGTTGGGGCAGAAGGACTGAAAAGCAGCAGCAATGAAACAAAGCAGTGTAAATGATATTATAATAAACTCAAGATCTCTTGGAGAGGCTGCCCTGCACACTGGTGGGAGAATGTGCTACCACCTTAGTTTTTGATACAGTAGGCACAAATTTACCTGCAGCCTCATGGATATTTAACTGGAAAGGGAATGTCACACAGCTCTCAGGTATAGCTTCTATGTCTTCTTGGCCACCTCATGGTTAACTTCTTGGAGACTGCTTGGTGTTCCATCGCTGACCTTACAGTGGCTGCCTAGGATTAGAGTATTTTGCTGTTTTAAATTGAGCTTTGTCCTGAAAGCTAAGGCCAGGTTTTTAAAAATAAATTTTTAAAAATTTATTCTTCAACTCCTCTTTCTCTGGGTTCCCTCAACCTTGAGGGAAGGGATTTGATGGAAACACCCTGTTTAGGGCTGAATATTCCGAGAACACTCACTCTCTGCGTGTTGTCTGGCAATGAGTCTCTGTATTTGTTCCCATCTGCTGCAGGAGGAAGCGTCTCTGATGATGGCTGAGCAAGCCACTGATCTTGAATATGAGTAGAGCACACTGTTACTACGAGTCATTTTATTGCTGTGTTCTTTAGTAGAACAATAGTGTTTCAGTTTACCCTTCATCCCTGGGCTATCTAGTCTCAGGTTCTTGGTTTCCCAAGCAGTCTCTGATATGTGTTCCATCTCATGGAGTGGGCCTAACCAAATATTGATTGGTTACAACAACACACTTTGTGTCACCATTGTACTAGAATATCTTTCAAGAAGGCCACCATTGCAGATCAAAGAGTTTGTAGGTGGGTTGGCTTTTACATTTCTCCTTTGGTAGAGTGCAGAGTATCTTCCTGTACCAAAGGTGTTCCAATGTCCGATGGATGCTCTACATAGGCATTGGTTCAACTTCTTGTTCAGTGAGTTGTGTAGGGGTTGTCTTCAGCAATAGCGCCTTGTGATCAGTTTGTAGAGAGCAATCTATAGTCTTGCCAACAACATGGGTTGTTTGAAGATTCCCATGGGACATTTTTGGCCAACAACTCAATTAGATGTAACCCATTTCCAGTAATGGAAGCTTCCTTTTGTGACAAGAGGTGTCCAGATAGAGTTCTGTATCCTCTATTATTTGGTGATTTCATTTAGATCACCTTCATATGTGTATATATTCTAGAAAGCTTCTACTGTATTAGGCTTTCATACCACCCCTCAAGTGGCCCTTAATTTTAGCTGTCTCCCCCATATTCCCTCCCTCATCCCCCCTTACCCACCCCTCTACACTTGATCCTCCATTTCAGTACCCCACTCTATACCTCCATAACTATCTATTCTATTTTCATTTCCTAAGGAGATCTATCTGCCCACCATAGTCCCTTACATCTAGCCTCTGTGGGTCTACGGACTGTAGCTTGGTTATCACTGACTTAATCGCTAATGTCCACAAAGAAGTGAATACAGACATCATTTGTCTTTCTGACTCTGTGTTATCTCATTTGGGATGGTTTTTTTCTAGTTCCATTCATTTACCTGTGAATTTCATGATTTCATTCTTTTTAATGACTGAAAAATGTTGCATCACATAAATTTACCACATTGATCTTTATCTATTCATCCACTGAGGGGTGTTTAGGTTGTTTCCAGGTTCTGGCTATGATAAATAGAGCAGCAGTGAACATGACTGAGCTGTGGTGGGATGAAGCATCCACTGGGTGTGTGCCCAAGAGTGGTACAGCTGGATCTTGAGGTAGATCTATTCCCAGCTTTCCGAGGAACTGCCACACTGATATCCATAGTCAATGTGCAAGTTTGCTCTCCTACCAGCAATGGATGAGTGTGCCCCTTAATCCATATCCTTGCCAACGTGAGCTGTCATTTGTTTTAATGATTTTGGCCATTCTGGCCAGTATAAGATGAAATCTCATAGTGTCTTGATTTGCATTTTCCTGATGACTAAGGATGTTGAATATTTCTCTAAGTGGTTCTCAGCCATTTGAGTTTCCTCATTTGAATATTCTGTTTAGATCTACACCCCATTTTTAGCTGAGTTATTTGTCTTCTTTATATCTAATCTTTTCTTCATATATTTTGGATATTAGCCCCATATTGTACATGTAGTTGAAAAAAATCTTTCCCCATTTTATAAACTGCCACTTTGTCCAAATGATGATGTCCTTTGCCATGCCGGTTCCAGTTTTATGAAGTCCTATTTATTAATTGTTCATTTTAGTGCCTGTTCTAATGGTGTTTTGTTCAGAAAGTATTTTCCTGTGCCAGTGCGTTCAAGGGTATCTCACACATCTCTTTTATCAAGTTTGGTATATCTGATTTGATGTTGAGGTCTTTGATCCATTTAGAGTTGTTTTTTTGTTTTTTTTTTTAAAAACCAAAGTAATTAATAGCTATGGATCTATTTGGATTCTTCTATGTGCAGCCATCCATTTTGGCCAGCACAATTTGTTGAAGATGGTGTCTTTTACACAGTGTTTATTTTTTGGCATATATATATATATATATATATATATATATATATATATATATATATCCAAAACAGGTGTCCATAGGTGTGTGGATTTATGTATTGAACTCATCTTCCCTACCACTGTTTGAAGGTCAATATACAATTTAAGCTGCAGTAGTGTTTTTTTTTTTTTTTATAAACTTGGGTGCCTTTATATTTGGTGCATAGATGATAAAAATGGCAATGTCCTCTTGATAGATTTTTTCCCATTAGTATGTAGTATACTTCCTGATCTCTTCTGAGTAGTTTTGGTTTGAAGTCTATTTTGTGAGGTACTAAAATGAGTACATCAACTTTTTTCTTAGGTCCATTTACTTGAAATGCTTGAAATATCTTTTCCATCTCTTCCATCCATATTTTTACCCTGAGGTGATATTTATCTTTAACGTTAAGGTGTGTTTCTTAGATATAGTACAAGGGCGGATCTTGTTTTTGCAACCATTCTGTTAGTCTCTTTTTATTGTGGAACTGAGACTATTAATATTGAGAGTTATGAATGAGCAGTGTTTGTTGATTCCTGTTGTTTTGTTGTGGGGTGTGTGTGTGTGTGTGTGTGTGTGTTTCCCTTTTTTTGATTTGCTTGTTTGGAATCACTTATCTCTTGTATTTTCTTGGGTGTGGCTAACCTCTTTAGGTTCAACTTCTGTGGGACTGGATTTGTAGATAGATATTGCTTAAATTTGATTTTATCATGGAATGTCTTTTCTAGATCCACTGTGATAGAAAAATTTGCTGGGTAGAGTAGACTGTGCTGGCATATGTAGTCTCTAATATTTGTGAAACATCTGTCCAGGCCTTCTGGCTGTTAGTCTTCATTGAGAAGTCAGGTGTTATTCTAATAGGTATGTTTTGTATGCTATTTGGTATTTTTTTCCCTTGCAGCTTTTAATATTCTTTTGTTCTGTACATTTAGTGTTTTATTATATGCTGTTGAGAATTTATTTTATGGTTTTAGTCTATTTGGTGTTCTATATGCTTCTTGTACTTTGACAGGCAACTCCTTTTTTATGTTAGGGGAAATTTCTTCTATGATTTTGTTGAAAATATGCTTTGTGCCTTGACCTGGGTTTCTTTTCCTATTATTTGTAGATTTGATCTTTTCATAGTATTTTCTGAATGTTTTATGCCTGTACTTTTTAAAGATTTAACATTTTCTTTGACGGACGTATCTACTTCCTTCTTCCTTTTATTCTGTCTTCAATGTCTGAGATTTTCTTCTGTCTTTTTTTGTTGGTGAAGCTTGCCTCTGAGATTCCTGCTCTAGTTCCTACATTTTCTCATTTCCAGTTTCCCGTTTTAGTTTTATTGATTGTATTTCTACTTTCAGATCTTGAACTGTTTTCATTTCCTTCCACCATTTGTATTTTCATAATTTTTTAAAAAAGGGGCTTCATTTCCTCTGTAAGGACCGCTATCATATTTATAATAGTTATTTTAAGATCTTTGTTTTATGCTTCAACTATGTTGCAATTATCTGAGCCTCTTGTAACAGGGCTGCTATGCTCTGGTTGAGACTTACTGTCCTGTTGTGTTTCTATGCCTGCATCTAGGATCTGTGTTTGGGATGAGTGTAATTCTAGGTGCTGGTATCTGGTCTTGTTTTTGTTGGGTGGGTGTTTTGTTCCTTAGTCCCTGATGCCTTCTGGTTCTTAGGAGATTGTGGTGACTCTATGCTTCCGGTAGGGAGTGCTTCTGCTGGTCTGAGTAAAATGTTATTTCTAGGTATTGGAAGCTGATATTTAGGTATGGGAATGGGCTAGGAGTGGCGGTGATCTGGAGGAGGGAAGAAAGTACGGTGTTCCACCAGGTTCTGCTTAGTCCCCTTGGAAGAGGGGCAGAGAGGGAGGAGAGGCCACAACAGGTAGTCTGCTACAGAGCTGGGCAAGACTGGGGGATTGGTATGGAGGATAGGAGGGAGTGCGAAGGTCTGAAGCTTGCTTACCTGCTCTGCTGGCCCACTTGCTTCTGCGGCAGGCCTAGGGAGAGGTGAAGATCTGCAGTTAGCCTATCTGTTTCCCTGGCTGAGTGGTTTCAGGGTTCCCAGAGAATACCTGCTGCTGTTGGGGGTCTGGGATAAAGTGATGGGGGGAAGATTGTGTGAGCCATTGGAGATGGGGCAGGAAGTAGCATGAGTTCTGCTATAGAGCTGGGGGTGAGAGTGGGAGATTGGATCTGGAGAAGAGAGGTGAAAAATCTGGTTAGTCTACCTGTTGCCCTGGCTACCATGCGAGTTGTTTTGTTTGGTTATTGTTGTTTGTTTTTAAATCAGGTCTAATCTTGATTTAATGGCTCACCTTTAGAAATACCTATTAGTTGTGATTTATTCAGCTTGAAAAAAAAAACTTGACATCTGACTTGAGGTTTTTACTAGAGTAACAACAATCCCATTAATGGGACAGGATTTTAGAAAGATATCACATCCAAATAGCATAAATCTATTTGGGCGTTTCACACTAGAGCCCATGCCTGTAATTGAGGCTCATTTGTGGTATGCTCACTTCTTCGATGTTCTCTGGGAAAAGCATAGCTATCAGGCTGTACTGGCTCAGTGTTTCCATCCCTTCCCTCCACCTCCTCAGTGCTAGAATTAGAATAAACTCCCATCGTTGGTGACGAATGAGGTTTTTTGACTACCAATTAGGTTGCTACTAATTAGAAATGAGCGAACATTCCAGATAAACATACAGACCCTGATACAAGCTTTTGATCATGTTTATGTATTTTGTGTACAGCTGGGGGACTGAACAAAGTGTACTACACATGCTGGACAAGTGTTTTTTACGTGCTCTACATTCCTAGCCTTCAGCACTTGGTAATTAAAGGGTGAAAACACCAAATACATGGCCTTAACTAATATGTAGTTTTCATCACTGGCAAAGGTAAACATTTATCCGTTGCTATTTCTACTCTCCTCTGACTACCTTAGCTCTCCATGAGTTGAGGCCACAGATGGCGGGCCACCTAAGGGAAGTGTGATGGTCAGTTTTAGATGAACTTGACAGTATCTAGAATAATAACCTGAACGGAGTGTCTCAGTGAGGGTTGTTTAGTTTGACCTTTGAGTGTTCTGTAGGAGACTGTTTTCATTGTGTTCATGGAGGTGGGAAGGCTCATCCATCGAGGTTGGTACCATTTCCTGACTTTCAAGTGCAGGGCAGGTGTGAGCACAAGTAAGCAGTCATATATTCGTCTTCTCTTTGCTCTTGACTGGATGTGACTAGCTGCTTCAAGTCCCTGCCTTGACTTCCCCCATATGATGAGCTCTAACTGGGAATTACAAGTCGAACAAACAGAGCTTCTTCTCTTAAAGCTGCTTTGTGAACAACTGGAAACAGGATAGCAGGATACAGACCACAGGTAAATAAAATACAGCCACAAAGCAGAGCACATCTGGAAAACAGCTACTCAGGCCCCAACGTCACATCAATGGAGAAAAAAAGCCAATTTACTAAAATATTTCTTTTATTTGAATAAAGTCATTGACATTTCTTGAATTCTAGCTAGCATCAAGTAACAATCAGAAAAGGAAAACAAAAACAAACAAAACCTTGACAAAATGTTATATAATTAAAATTGACAGTGGATAGAAAACCCTTTTAAACTTTAACATCAAAAGAGAAATATATTAAAACGGGCAACATACAGATTTAAAAAGTTATTAAGAGCTGATCCCACCCTAAATCTTACAAAGTTCCCGATGACTAATGTGTTCATTGCCTTCCACCAACCAGCATGTGGGCACTGCAGAGTCAGTGTCGGTAACCACAGTGATATGTTCTTTACGAAGACTGATTCTCCGAAGAGCAGCGGTGAGCAGCCCTTATTCAAGTCTTTCCCATTTTCCTCATATTATCAACATGTGCAGCTGTCTGAGATAACCAGTGGTGACTATCAGAAAGGCAACGGCTTTGGCAGGCAAGCTTCACCATGGGCATGGTTATGCTTTGCCATGAGTCAAAGATGAGTCTACAGGTTTCAAAGTCATCACTGAAGAGCTAAGAGGTCAGCCAACAACCTGGACTTAGTTTGTAGTTGCTAGGGAACGGAGAGCTAGTGAGCGAACAATGAGATATCCAGAAGAACTAGCACAGATGCTGGTCTCAATGACAGTGCAAATGTGTGCGGCTTGGCTCTGAGCCCACAACAAACACCCATCAAACATTTGTCCCCTGCTCCCCATTCTAGTGGTTCTCAACTGTCAGTGTGCTATGTCTGTGGTGTCTGTGGAATGGACACTCTGAAGGCCCACTTGATTTGTGATGTGGATGGACTGGAATGGGGCCTTGGAATCTGTATTCTTAACACGCATTCCATGAACTGAATGGCTGCTCCATGGGCCATACTCTGAAAAACACTGATGTGCCTTCAATACATGATAAAACATTGGTTATAGTTTGTGACTTCATGGTGAAGTTTTAAATGAGAAAAGCATTTAACTAATTCTACCACAAGCAACGTATTAAACAACCCTGTCGGCAATTACATAATTGAGATTTCTTTTAACAGTGGCATCATAAATAAAGACTTAGTTTTAAAATCAATTTTGTTTAATCCAAGGCACCTGTAAAATACTTGCTGGTGTGAGAAGTTGAGTTAATCCAATCACACAAGACACTACAGAAATGGAGGAGTTCTGGCAGTGATAATTTTCCACAGACCAGGGTTTGCTCAGAAGTGAGCTATTTAGATTTAATGATTTCAAGAAAAACAAATAAAGACAGATAAACTATATGAACTACCTTGCTGAGTGACTTTTTAAGCAATTTAGAAGTAAAAGCATCCCTGTCCTGCTACACTGACTGTCTGCAATCACATTAGGAATGACCGTGTACTTCCCCTTGGACTTGAACCTGAAAATGTACACTGTCCAGATTCGGGGTCCTTTAGCGTTCAGGCATATGGTGGACTTTGTAACACTGGCTTTGGTAGCCTCAAAACATCTCAAGAACATTTCCTAAGACTCAGAGTCTACAATCTGACACTTGTCTGGAAGTGTTTTTAAATATGAGTTCTGGAAGATGACACTCTATTAGAACATGAGTGTCAAATGCTAGCTCCACAGAGGAGAAAGTAGGAGCACTTTGTGCTGCAGTGAGTTTTGGGAGTCACTCTGAGTGCACTGCGATCTTCTAGGATAAATGCCGGCATAAAATGCAAGGAGACTGCACACACGGAGCAAGTTAGGTAGTGACACAATGTACAGTGTTCTTCATAAAGTCTTATATAAATTTTAGGTTGTCAGACCAATCTGCAAATGACATTTGAGAGGAAACTTACAACAATTTAGTAGCATATATACTAAACAGTGTTGCTCTGGATCCCATAGCAAACGAGATCATTACTTTAATAAGAGGTAAATTGTCTTGAAGCCAGCGAAAGTCTAGCCCAGCTGCGAAAAGAAAAGTGAAATCTGCACTTTAAAATGCCACAGATGATTTCTCAAATACCTACAGCTAACTGCTGACAGCAGCTCTTTCTAGCCCAGTGTTCCCGGTTAATTCACTAATGCCTGTTTTGCAACAGCCTTATTTCTAGTTTTTAAAGGACAGTTAAGTATTTACTTTACAAATTTGCATTCAAATAGCTCAAAGCTGCTTCCACTACAGCCCCTCTATTTAAGAGTTTGCAAGTCATAAGGCCTGGGCTACATAGATCAAATGTAAACCAGAATGTACTGGTAAGTCCTGTAAATTAAAATAGCCACAGAACATGCAATTGGAGCTAAACTACATGTTCAACAAAATGGGAGAAATAAGTTTCACAAATTAAAAGTATAAAAATTATTTCTGTAATATCGTTGACATCATTGGAACAATTTCAGGACTGTGCCCATCACAAATGAATACACTAACAGAAAAATACCCATTAAAACCATCATCATAGGAGTGCTGTCACCAAAATGATGGAGACAAAAAGTAGTTATTAGTTTTCCACCAAAATTTCCTCTAAAAGTGAAATACACACTGAACACAGGGGGAAAGAATTTCATTAAATGCTCTGATTCTTGGCATCTAGGTTAAAGCTCTCAGACAAGTTACTGATCCCAGAAGGAGCTATGTTGGGGCCAAAGGATGGTTACATCCACTCTTGTATTAGGGAATTCTCACGTCTAAACATGACTTTGGTTACATGAATTGGGTGCTCTTGTTCAGACCTCATATTTGGGGGAAAAGGACAAGTTTATTTACATAAATAAAGAACCCTCCAATAACAGAGACACAGAGGGTATCACTCACAGCCAGCGGCTGTCCCGACTGCCTTAGGTCTTGATTTGCCATTACTCTGTTCAGTGGCTGCACTCTGCCTACCACAGACTCACTGAAATTTAAACACATGTAGCACTATGAACAAAATGTGGTTATCTTTAACATTTATTTTTACTGAAAAATGAATGTTTTCAAGAGTTATTTTATACAAAATTTAATAACTTAGACTATGAAGCAATTTAAATACTAAATCCCCTCAAAAAGATAACATTTGCACATACATACATGATGTACATATAGGAAAATGAAGGTCAAAAGAATTTTTTGGCAGCTGCTTCTTGCTGAGTCCTAAAAAAGAAAAAGAAACAAAACCCAAAAAACTGACAGATGCTCTATACACTTAACTTGTAAAAGAAATGGGATTGTTAAAACTAGCAACACCCCCTGAAGTAGAAAACGATACAGAGTGAGAAACACACACGAAACACGCACACCCAATAGTGAACTGTCTATGTTAGTGAAAGCTACATTAAGGTGCTATTAACTCCACAGAGTGTATCATCTAAAACCACGTTGGGCCAAGTGTTATCCAGAGACTTACCTGTACATGATATAGCCAATAAACAACACTGTCTGCACCACTACAAATATCACAAAGTGGATCGTGGACAGACACGACGGAAATGGAGGCAGATCTGGGCATTTTGGTTTTTCATTAGATGGCTGTAAGGCAAAGAACTTGTATTAATTAGTCAATAATGGTCTGGAAAGACGTAAATGTCAAATTTATAGAACTCATAGTCCGTTAATTAAATAAGTATTTTTTTCTACTCATTCCCCTAAATATTTTCTATTTAACTTCTACTATCTTTTAAAAATTCTTTTTCTTTCAAAGAGCAGTTGACATAAGGCAGTTCCCCCTTGTCACTGTCAACTCATCAACATGGTGCCACCTGCTTCCCAACTTCACTACAAATGATGATTTCAGCGCCCTTCAAGGTTCTAGAGACCATGATTCCCACAGATTCCCACTGCCCCAGATGCTTCCAGTTCACAATTTCTATATTGACATAATAATTAACAGCACAGACCTCATGCCCAATAATGTTCCAGTTCATACAATAAATTACATGGGACTTACCAACAAACTACATGAACAGAATTTTGTTTCCTGGTACCCGCCTCGCAATCTCACAACACTCAACCTGACTCACTTGGAAAACTGCCTATCTTCTGAGCTCCGTAAGGTAGAGTATTTTAAGGAGCTAATTAAATATCAGGGACAAAGATGGCTTGAGATAGTTGTTCTCAATCTAGTTGCATCTATGAGGCAGAGTTTTGGGGACATGCCCACCCACAGTACCAAGCTGGCCACTGCAACAAAGAGGGAAAATATCTTCAAACAGAACTAAAATATAATGATTTGGATGAAAAACCTGGGCCAATAAGAAAACTAGTAAGCAAGATTTACAAAACTGATTCAAGGCATGTACACAGGTAAGAAAGACAAGATTGGAAGTTGGAGCCTAAGGTGCTCTCCCTTACTAATGACCTTGAGAAAGTCGTGTTAATGCCACTTATTGCTGATATAAACATAACATATTTCAAGGGGTTGGTCTTCTGCTCCTTCTGAGCTTGACTAGGACCAACCATATGTATGTGTACAAGGCCACTGAGGGAGAAGAGCACTCAACACAATCTTATTTAACTCTATCTAATCTCATAAAACTTAACTGATGTGAAACAGTAACAAAACAGCCAGAAAATTTCAGATCAGAATGTTGGGAGAAAATATACCAAAGAAACCTACTTTTTAAAAATAGACTCACAAGAATACAGGAGATCAAGTCAGCTAAAATCCCAGCACCAATGGGGGAGGGGCTAATGAAACCCTATCCAGGCTGAGTGCCTTCTGGGAGAGGGAGAGTTACTTCTCCTCGGGCTGTGGCCCCGATGGGCTGCCAATGCTCTGGAGGGTGCCCTCATGCACATACAGGCAGCAGTACGCAGACTCCGTGGGTTTACAGAGTATCTGAGATGAGTGGGACATAAGGTAGGAGCAGCAGGAATGGAGGGGCAGGGAATAGGTCAAAACACATCCCCTCCTAGGCTTCCGTCCTTAGGCCATCCCTTTGACTCACTGACTTAGCTTCTCTCTCTCTCAGGAAGCCCACCGACCACACCCACCAGGGAATGAGAAGGCAGTCTGCACTCTCCTTGCTGCCCTCCATTCCCAGCACTGGAGCAGATCACTCGCAGAGGCAAGTCTTCCCGCTCTTCCTCCAGAAAGTCTCAGCTTTCCTCCCTCCTGTCCACCCTCTCGGCCCCCAGTCCATCCCCATTCCTACATGTCAACTCAAAACACCTAGAAACAAGTCTACCCAGGACACCCCGTGGGCCATACCTGCCTAGGACCCAGAAGCAAGCCTTACCGGACAATGCACAGCTACCGTACACCCCTAAGAGCCAGAGGGGGCAACAGAGGCCAAGGACCAGAAACCTCACCGACGAAGACAACACTCAGAATCACAATCACCCCAAGCCCAGATACCTAGACACCAGCATCAGACAGCAACAGCCAGGGCAGTATGTCTCCACTAGAGCCTGGCAGCCCTCTACAGTAGGCCCTGGGACATTCAGTATAGTTGAAGCACAAGACAAGGACTTCAAAATGGCTATTAGGAATTTGTGTGCGGTTCTTAAAGAAGGTATGAGTAAATCAACTAGTGAAGTCTGAAAACACAAACGGGAAGGAAATGACATGATTGACAAAAACATGGTCATCGCAAAGACGCACAAAAGGCCTTTAACAAAATCAACACTGCTTCATGGTAAAAGTCCTCAAGTGTCTAGGCATACAGAGACATATCTAAGCACAATAAAGGCAGTTTCTAGCAAGCCCCCAGCCAGTGTCAACCTAAATGAAGAGAAACTCAAAGCATTTCCACTAAATGAGGCACAAGATAAGGTTGTCACTTAGCTATTTAAAATAAGGAAATCACAAAATTCACAGATAAATGGATAGAGCTATATATAAGAAAAAATCATCCTGAGTAAGACAATGCAGACCCAAAGACAGGCATGGTGTGCATCCAGTTGTATGTGCGTGCTGCCTGCAAGTCCTTGATCAGAGGCTATGATCCAGATGGAAGAAAGGGGAGGGGAGGGGCTGGACCACAGGAGGAAGAGGAAACAGACAAAGGGGAAGGGGAGGGGCCTGGAACAGTAGGACCAGATGGAGGGGGGAAGGAAAACGGTTTGAGAGAGAAAAACTGAGGGGCAGCTGAAACTAAAGGCCACACAGGAGCTGCACGGAAACCCAATGCAGTAGACGCTTCCTAAAATATTCTCCAATACAAAGGTGAGCTAAGTAGGATCACCAAGTGACTGGGGCGATGGAGCCCCAACTGTACATTTCTTATTACCAAGCGAAGCATCACGGACGAGCTGCGAGAGGGGAAACCATAATCAGTATATATTGGACTGAAAAAAAAAATACTGATTTTTAATAAAAAGAAAAAAAACCCACACCTTATAATCACATGTAAATTGCCAAACAAGTTTTAAAAACATGGATTATAGAGGATATTAAAATGAGAATACAAATATTTTCATCTTCTGGTAATGTAAATACTCACACATAAACGCCCTCAAGCTTGCTTTTGCTCAGCAAGCAATAAAGAGTACAGACACAGACTTCTACCTTCTACCCAGAAAGCCAAGGCTCTCAGGCGATGAGGTAGTTAGGAGTGACCCTGAGCACTGGCTTACGACACGCAGGGAACCCAGTACCATGCTGCGCTGTGCGAGGTTGTCGATGTCCCTCTTCACCACGTGCAGGTGCTCCTTGATGTCCATGAAGTGCTGAGTTGTCTCATAGACGCCTGCTGAGCCCGGGTGTTGGATGCCACTGACCAGCCGCACAGTTTCACTCATGGAGTTCCTAAAACACAAAGTTCCTTTGAAATCCAGTTATACACTTCAAATGGTTACACTTTTAAGCTCAACACATCAGACCTTTAAAAAACCAAAATGGTTTTGATTGTTGACCTGCATGGCTGAGTGGCTGACTGGGGTTTGATGTTAGATGACACCACCTGCCATATCATATCCACAACCACCCTGTGGCCCAGGAAAGATCACATTCAAACTCTGGCCCACAGTTAATACATACCTGTCACTTCAAATCATGATAAAATAAACACTTGAAATCCAAGCTCTGTGTGCTGGAGGCTGCCGGGAGGGCAGGGGGAGCTCCCGGGTCCTGCACTCTGCTCATTTGCCATCTTTATGATTTTCTGTTTGTCCTAACAAACCAGAACCAGGAACACCACAGTCTCTGAGTTCTCTGACAAATCAGAGAAACTGTTGGTCTTAGGGACTCCTGACACAAGTGAGCTCTGCCTCTACTTCCCTGTGCTCCATCAGATGGCCTCAGGTACAAGCCCAGAACAGAAACAGGAAGCCAACCGACGAAGCAGCACTACTGTCTGAAGGAGTGTGTGGGTCTCCTGACTGTGCGACATCTTTACACACTGCCTTTAGGACATGTGCTCTGTAAGGCATGACTCCACTGTTCATGGCTAAGGCAGAGCAGCCACGGACCCTATGGAGGTGACAGCATAGCAATAAGCAACTCCAACCACGGAGAAAATATAGCAGATGTTTGTAGAAAGGGATGAACACACCTGAAAATAACGAGGGTGCTTTAGCTAGTGGTACTTCAAAGCTCATGACTGGCAAGTCATCACATGATTACCACTGACAACATGAAACGCCCTCACGTCTGGTAATTTCCCAAGGTAGATAAAACACAAAGGGACTCCGCCATCTTTCTGTCTTTCTCTCCTCCTACTCCTTCATCTGTCTTGGCCCTTTCCACTCTCTGAAAATACCCTTCAACTGTAAGCCTGTCTGTATACTGCCCTTTCTAGACATGGCCCTGGCCTCCTACCTGTGGACTAGAGGAAAGGCCAAGTCCAGTGACACCCCTCCTCAACACCTGACTCTCCTGCAATCCCCTCTTGCCCAAACCACCCTAACAGCAGACTTTCCCCTCATATCGGCCCCTGGGTGAGTGTGGCCCCGTGAGAAGGGTTCCCATCTTGACTTTCTATCAGTGCCTTTAACAGTGGCTCTAGTTAGATGAATCCCTGAAGTTTTAACTCTTACTTCCTCTGTGTGAATTGTAGTGTAAAAAGCAGGAACTATGAAAGAAAAGAAGCGGAAACTGTCAGAGTTATGTCATGCTGGGTTAGTGTGTGTGTGTGTGTGTGTGTGTGTGTAATATGTTAAATATAAAAGTTCCATCTGACTTGAATGAACAGTGCAAACTTAACACTAACCACAAAATACCTGGGGTTTTCTCAGTCAGAAACCAATTGCAATTTATCCTAATGGCATGGGCAGCTAAGTTCCGTCTTAAAACAACTAAGGACTACAATTTAGTACACTTAAAACATGTCTCAGAGTAACCCAGGCAGTGTGACTTCCTCGTAAGCGCACACTTAACATGATTAATCTCAGAAGCACAAACCAGCTAGTGATACACATTCTTAGTATAGGAAGACTGATCTCTTAATGACTCCTAGGCACTCGTTCATTTGCCTATGATTCTGCCAACAGTTACACATGTTATGAGCTGGGCAGTTTCTAGGAAAAACTATGAAAGCAGACTCATCCCTGCTCTGCTGAGTTCAACGGTTTGGCGGGATGGCAGTGTCCTGCGGCACAACCAGGCCTACAAAGGAAGAGGCACTGAGCTCAGCAGGCCCAGTGCCCAGTGTCGGGGGAGGATCCCGAATGGCAGAGTTGTCTTTGGTTTAAGGAGCAGATGAAAGGAGAGGAGGCTAAATGGAGCCCTTGGCAGAAACATCTGTTAAGGAAATGGAAGGAAAAGCAACAAGAATGGAAACAGAGAAACCGAAGAGCAAGAGTGGTGCGTGTGCCCAAGTCTTGACAGCAAAGGGTCGTGAGCTGACAGAGTGGGGAGAGGTATGAAATGCTACAGCAGAGGGTTGAACTGTATGCTGCTAAACATCTTCCAGGATTTCCAGAGAATATGGAAAAACCCATAAAGACAACTGTCATTCTCAGGAACGGCAGGCATTTCCTCGTCATATTTTTCTAAAGTTTAAACTTGGGCTCAATTTTGATTAACTTGCCTCATGTGTAACGCGTATTTGCCACTGCTAGAGAGGAAGTATGTAAGGGTTGCCACGTATCTGAGCGAAGTGCCTTTGTACATAGTGCAGCCCAAAGCCTGAATTTCCCAACCACCACCTGAACTTTGGCTTGTGCTAGTATACTGGGAAGTGAGAGGCAAAGAACATACCCAGAATACGGTCCTTCCAAAAGAAAGGCAGTGTAAGAAAATACCCTCACAGAGAGGAAACAAACCAACCCAATAAAAATGGAACTGCTGTCTATGCCTGCTTTCTATGAGATAGAAAAGGGTCAGAAATCAAGGGAGAGGCTAGGAAGAGCATTAGCCCCAACAGATCCCTGCCTTTAATGCCCTAACACTAAACAGATGGGGAGGTGGGAAAAGAATGAAGTAGTAGGTCTAAAAGAGGGTTAATATGTGTCTCTGCATGTGCATGAAGCATGTTTATGTGTGTGTGTGTGTCTCTGTGTGTGTGTGTGTGTGTGTGTGTGTGTATGTGTCACAGCTCCCCAGGGATGGAATGCCCACCTCGGTCATTTGTTTTGTTTTGTTTTGTTTTTTGAGACAGGGTTTCTCTGTGTAGCCCTGGCTGTCCTAGAACTCACTCTGTAGACCAGGCTGGCCTCGAACTCAGAAATCCGCCTATCTCTGCCTCCCAAGCACTGGGATTAAAGGCGTGCGCCACCACTGCCCAGTTGGTCATTTGTTTAGTTGGTCATATAGTATGTATGTTAATTTTCTAGTTTTTACAATTCTATTGTAGTTATGTAAAAATATCAACATTAAAAGACGGGTGAAAGACATGCAAAAATATAGCATTTTAATAGTTTCTAAAGTTTAAAATCATATGAAAGTAAGGGGCTAAGAGGACCTGAGTTTCATTCCTAGCACCCACATGCCAGCTTACAACCACCTCTAACTGCAGTTCTAAGGGATCTACACCCTCTTCTGGCCTCTGAGGGTACTGTATGCACATGATACAGACATACATATTAGCCCAAACCACCCATATACATAAATAAATAAATCTCTTAAAATATTGTATCAAAATAAAAGTACTATGTTTTACAACCCAGTTGACTTTTTAAAAAAAATCTATTTGATTTAAATAGGGCAAATATTCAGTCAGGAATTGTGAATTAATAACACAAAAAGTTTAACAAGAAGCAGAATACAAATCTCTAGTTGTCAGCTGAGTCCTTTCGGCCTTCCTATTCTGTTTAACCTGGTCCTGTACAGTAGTTTAGTCCTTAAAAACCTCACTTTGACCTTCTCCTCAGTCAAGGGTTGTATTGGGTAGGAATGTTAGAGCATTAGCTCATAAAAACACACACGGCTTGTTCTCTCTGTCACAGACACTGGGATGTCAGCCACCCTCATTAGAAATTTACCATTCAACCATCCAAAGACTGGTATCTCCTTCCTATCCCAACCCTCTGGCCAGTCTGTCCTATGGCAGAAGATGGACTCAAACAGAAAGCCCTGAGCAAGTGTTCCTGTTTCCAGTGCTGCCACAGCAAACATCTTTCTGTCCCAGGGTTTCTCTTGGAGCTGTGACATGTCACTCCATATTCTTTCCATAATTTCCAGAGGCACACACCTGGTCTCAGTCACTATAGCAAACCTCTTGGCTAAAGCATTTTTTTCCCTTTTTTCAGCTTATGATGATTTTTAAAATTTAGATGTTTGCAGTTTGCATATAGTATGTTTATTCCTAACATGACCCTAGGGTGTGGCGCTCGCCCTGCTGAAGGGCACCTAACACAGGAGAGCGGGAACACACGGTTCATTAGGGCGAGGGTACAGAACCCTGAAACATGACTGTTGGGTACTTACTTCACCTCATTCACCTGTCTCAAAATCTCTTGCTGGGTCTTCATGACAGTATCCAGTTCCTGTTGAGAGACCTGGAGGGAAACAGGAGGAGCAGGCAGCTTAGCATCCACTGGTCACAGAGCACAGAGCTGCCTGACTCTCCTCTGGCTGGAACAACTGTGTCTGAGCTTACCTGCCCGGGCTGCCCTGGAGTCCCCGCTCCTCTCCTGGAAACCTCCTCGGTCAGGGAAGAGACATATCTTCTCTGTTCATCAAGAATCATATCCAGCTGCCGGTTAAGCTGCTTGATCTCCAGGTGAATACGATTCTGTCCTTCAAACACTTGTCGCAGTTCCCGATCGCCTATGCTCTCGAAGACGTCATCCGCTAAAAAGTAACCACAAGTTAATTACAATTCTCTACGCATCTGTGACTTTGGAATACTGTAACAGGCAAGTGTTGACAAATTTCCAAACCAGAACATGACCAACACAGGAGTATAAACTTATCTCAACTTTTTCACTTAAAATAGTTTTTCGTTTTATACATACTATATAATTTTACTAGGGAGAACTAATGGAGTAACAGAAATCAAAACAGCAATGGGCCAGGTGGAGAGTATGCTCATGGCACTAGAGAACTTTCTGCTGTGGAAAAAAACTATTCTGATGTGGTGGTGCTGAAGTGGGCGCCCACAACTGCCAACACCCAAGTGCTCTCTATATTCCTTCCACAAGCAGCTACAAGGTAGGGGCACAAAGTACTCGATGTTTATCATAGCACCGCTCACTGTGAGAACTGCACTTTACAGTGTTCAAATGCTAGACACAGGCTCCATTGAGTTCAGTCTCTATCATTCGAGCTGATGGGGAACAAACCAGATATAAAACAGCGGATACTACGCACTGACAACGTAACAACAGATAAGGTCTCACTTTCTTGGGCTTAAATTAGCATTTTAAGTTTTTTCACCATTAAAGTCCACGATTCTCACTTTAAGCTCACAATAGTTTTGACAGTCCTAAACAGGATATCTATGTCACTGACCCCAAGGTCCAAGAACACGTAGAGGGGACAGAAAGATTGTAGGAGCAGTACCATAGGAAGGAGTGCCATGAACTACTGCCACCCAGACCCATCACAGCTGCTGCAATTGTAAATACTTAAGAGCTGTACGGCACTGGGCCTGTCAACATTTCATCACAGACAGACGGTTCCATGAGGCCCTACTCATTCCTGAGGAGCTTGACTCAGTGCTGGGGAAAGGGTGTCATTTCCTTCAGTGGTATGGCCACTACTGCACTAGTAGGAGAGAAGGGGTTCAGAGGGGAACGAAGATAATACAGGGTGATAGGGCAATATAATTCCAGTAATTCCAACATATCCATAAATCTATCAAAACTCTGTAATAAAAGCAGGTATGTAACACTGAAGGGAGACCATGGTCTTGGATGCTTTTATGTAGCGCTTACCCATGAGGGCAGCGCTGGCTGTGGCTTTTCATTTGTTTAGAGAACACAGCTGTGAATCCGGCAACGCCATCCTCACCAGACTCCAACACAGTGGCTCGTGTTCACCTACACCGCGGCCGTATTCTTCATTCCTGCCTCACAAGCCACTCTCAGACCCTGAAGGACCCCAGCTTTGCCTTTCCACTGTTCCCGTCCACTGCTGAGTGTGCTGGTCTGAGAGCAGACGTGAGGCAGGCAGTGCAGAGCCGAGTGTCCTCCAGAGAGCGACAACCCCAGACACCTCACCTGGCTGCCCCTGGAGGTCAGGGTGGCCCTTCTGGAACTCCTCCTTCTTCTTGTCCAGTTCTTGTTGGAAGTGCTCAAACTCCTCCTGATACTTCTCCTTTTCTTTTTCTGAAATGTCTTTTTCTGGCGTAGGCTTTTTCAGAGAAAGAACAGGTCATAAGAAGGCAATCCGTGAGATAGCCCGGCGCCTGTCCTTCTCACACTCGCTGTCCATCACTAGCTTCAAGATGGTCTCCTACTTACACTACAGACAGTTCGCTCTTGGTTTTAACAACACCCCAACTCATAGTGACTACTACCGTTTAATGAGCACTTCTCTAAGCATCTGTCTCACTTAGCACTATAGCACCAAGAGATGGCCACTAACCAGACATAGTTTTTGCCAAGGAGAAAGCAAGACCAAGTGGCAGTGAACGGAAACAAGACCTAGGCTGAGGTCAATCAGTCTTCTCAGAATCTACAGCTGGAGTAACACCACTGAGAACTGAAAATTAACTGTTTGGAAAAAAGTGTATACTTACTGGCTCTTTTCCAGGCTCCGTTAGTTGGAAAGTCAGGAAAGAAAGAACATCGTGGTCATCTATAAATTTAAAAACTGTTTCAGGAAGTGCTGTGACCAATTGTTTCACAGTTGAGAACTGACTTGACAGGTATTATATTTATTACTTATGAAAGACTGACATCAGACTACTCCAAACCCTTCACCGTAAGTCAGACAGCAGAAGCGTTCCGCTAGAGACATCAGGAAGTGTCTAGAGGCTCTTCCTATGCTTTCCCAGTCTCCTGCATGGATCATGTCCTGTTCCAATCACTCAAAACCCTGTCCACCTATTTCTAAAACCTTTCCTTTGGTATGCACCAGCTCTGGCCTTTCACACTTGCTTTTCTCATCGGACGACAATAATACTTCTATTTTCCCTAAACCATGTAAGTCAAATCAGTATCAAGTTGTTCCAGCTAATGGCAGGAACTGAGGAGACTGGACCTCACAGCAGTGAGCAGCTATGCCAATGCTGGCTGGCCCCATCCACGGTGCGGAGAGAACTATTTCAAGTGTATAGCATCTTTCTATGTCTGCCTCTCTTGGGGAGATCTGGAGAGGCGGCTAGGTAAGCAGAACACGATGCACAACAGACTGAGTGACCTCAGGAGAGCCATGTGCTCAACAGTCAGGATCACCAATCCAGACCTGCAGTTTCTGGGGGTGACTGTGTGACCATGAGAAACAGCCTTCATCTGGATTTGGTAAACAGCTGAAAAAAATGGCTATACATCTTCTTTCTCTTTGCTTGGGTTGTATAGAACAATCTACAGTTTTGGAAGTATTTAAAACAGTAATGTGCCATATGAATACAAAGCAGTAATGGTGTGGAGGAACTCCATTATCAACATATGTGGGAAATAATAATTATTTTCATTTAAAGTTTGCCCCCAAATAATATTTCCTTGGGTTTCCAAATCCATTTCTATATGATACAGCAACTTCCAAGTGTTCTATAACATTTGGGAATTAACTTCTTACATCTTCAACTTTACGTATGTCCCCTTCACTACAAAATGCACCTAATGAATGGTGTAATTAGCACGCATCCATGCAGCTCCAGCTGCCAAGACTGGTAGAACGGACAATGGGAAGGCTCCAAAGACTTACGAGTGAGATGGGATTGCATCTGCATCCCCTAAGCATCCTATTACCAGGACGAGTCACTCACAGGCTTTCACTACGAAAAGATGGCGAGATTTACCTGCAAGTCCTCCTGTTGCAGCAGATATCCCAAAATGCCCTTGTGTGGGGATAACCATATTTTCCACTTTGGCACAGAATTCATAATCATTTTTATCTGGTGTAAAGCCATTATTGATCATGACCTAAGAAGACATAGTGAAGTTGTATATTCTTATAACAGACTTTTAAAAGTACATTTTAGCGTTCTGTGATTAGTAATATTCACTCTTACCTCCTTCTGCTGTTGTGATTCTCTTTGTTTACGGACACTCCGTGTGTGTGTGTGTGTGTGTGTGTGTGTGTGTGTGTGTGTGTGTGTGTGTGTGCGCGCGTGCGTGTGCGCACGGCTATTTGCATTCGTGTGAGTGTATGGAGCTCTGAAGTCCACACTGGGTATCTATCTTTCTCAATCACTTCACATCTTATTTCCTGAGGCAGGGTCTCTCATCTGATCCTAGAGCTCAGTGATTCTCAGGGCCAGCCAGCCATCTTTCCCTGTCTCTTGAGGGATTCCAAGTGACCACGTTTTCTCAGCTTTTTCATAGGTTCTGGCTCTTAAACCTGAATGGTGAGTTCTTTTTTCCACGGAGCCATTTCCCCAACCCCCGAATGGGTAATTTAAAATAAACTCACTCACTAGCCCTCATTACACAGTAAGATAGTTCACTTTTTTTTTTTTTTTTTACTCCATTCTGTGTTAAGGGCTCGGTTTACCAATCTTTCTACAGTAAAGTAAGTTCTGGTCTTGCAAGGCCTTAGGAGCCAGGGTCACTCTGAACAGACTGCCCAGCAGACATACAATTGCTCTGGACTATGCAAGGTTAGCGGATGCAATGGCGCTGCTCACCTCACCTCCACCTCATCTATCACCTCACGTCAGCAGTAAATGGAACCCTGCGGTCACCTGGGTTCAAACCACAATTCTGTCCAAGTTACTTCAAGTCTCCCACATTCAATTTCTCCATGTTGCAAATGGAGAGATGTATCTCTCAGAGCTGTCTGAAAGCTGCATTGAAAGCACAAAGCACCAGGTGTGGAGCTTCAGGGCCAAAGAGCCTAAATCCTCTCGGCTTTTATCCCCGTCACATTACTGTGAGACTTAACAAGTCACTTGTTAAAACTGTAAAAGCTATCATTTCATTCCAGCTGAGAATGCTAACTCTCTTAAAGGTTACTCATAGGAATGGTTCCCGCCAGCCTTTCCACCCCACGTTAGAGACGCCCTCTACCTTCACGCCACAGTGAACTACTTAGCTGTCACGAGTGTTCAGCTTCCTCAAGGCCCTGTCTGTTTTCTGGGCCTGGAACACATATGCATTTCCTAGTCCTTTCTTGAGATGCATCTCAACTAAGAACCTCTTCCAGACCTTCCCCGGGATCATTTCTCAGGGCCCAGGTTCCAAGCTGACGAGTCCTTCCTGCTGTGCTTTGTCACACAGTATGGTGATGCTATGTGTTCCCTCTGTGGTCTCCAAGCTATTCAGGGGCAATGGCCTGTGTCTTAGTCATGTTAGTATCCTGAAGACTTGGATGTGCACTTAACAATATCTTCAAGCTGGGCGCATAAGCTTCCTCTAACCAACCAGAAACTAACTGGCAAAGCTGCACTACAGAAGATCACATATACCAGATACACTTACTTCTGGGCTCTTAGAGAAGTGGTTCTCAACCTGTGGGTCATGACCTCTTTGGGTCATGTTAAAGGGCCACATGTCAGATATCCTGCATATCAGGTATTCACATTAAGATTCATAACAGTAGCAAAATGACCATTATGAAGTAGCAACAAAATAATTTTATGTGTTGGGGTCACCACAACATGAGGATAAAGGGTGGAAACACTAGGAAGGTTAAGAACCACTGCCTTAGGACAATGCATACAAAGGTTTGGAAATCCACATTTAAGTACATTACTTTCTGTCAAGAATTTAAAAAAAAAAAAAAGAAAAAAGAAAAGCAGTATTAGAACACTGCTTATGTGATTACTGTCACTTACTGTCAGTGTTTTCTGGTAATAGGTAATCTTTGCCCGGACAGGATAAGGTTTATTACGGAAGTCCCTCTGACAACTTGCTAAAGCTTGAGTAGCACCATCACTGTAGATTCAAAAATACCAAGTTACAACGAAGCTTATGACAGTCCATGTCAGTTAGAAGACAAAGGCTTGCCTGTCAGAACTCTGGGCAACACTGCGCTGAAGGGAGGGGGAGAATATGCTATTACGTATGGGACCAAGACAGCATCCAGATCACTCAGGGAGCTTTGCGTTTTTATTTTTTGTGCTGTTAGAAACTGGGCCTACAGTCTCATACACGCTAGGCAAGTGCTCTGCTACTCAGCTTTATTCCAGTCCCTCGTGGAGTTTTGAAAGATACAAGTCTAATAACTCCTTCCAAGCCAGCTGAAGCTGAATCTAAAGAACTGGCCTAGGCATTTCTATTTTAAACCACTCCACGGGGTTTATGAAAAACTGCCAGCATTGTAATCTCCAAGGTAGGAAAGAACAAAGGCAGGCATGGAGAAGCAAAGTGCTTACACTCACCACCTGGAGACTCTGCAACTCACTGACTGTCTTAAAGTGACACTGACATTAAAAAATGGTGGCTCAGACTGGGTGCTCGTTAATTTGGTGAAAGCTAAATTTATTTTTGAAAGATCTCTTTCAATAAACATGGAAAGTGTGGCTCACAGAAAGAACTTCAAAACAAAAAGAGAACGTATGCCTCTTCACCTAGTGGGAATACAACAGCTAAAGACAAGGAATAAGTTGATTTCGTCTGAAGAGTGTTGAGATCTGAAGCAATGTATTTCATGAGGTTTCCAAAAAGAAGTTGAAATAAGAAACAATGCAGAAGGCATACTTACTTTTGATGGTCATAATTGATTTGTCCATTGTTGCCTATAACTACTATAGCAGGATTATTTTTCTAGAAATAAAGAGAATATACTTATTTTACTATCTTTCATCAAAAAATTCATCATTCTTCATTTGCTATGAGATCTCGTACTGCTAAGATTCTAGGGCTCTTAAATTTTTAAAATAACATGGCCTAAGCTTTCAAGGGGCTATTAAAAGTGCTAACAGTAAGCTTTGAAAATCAATAAACAGCAAACTAAAGGGAAGACCATTAATCTTAAAGCTTTCAAGCCACAAGTTAGTATTTTCAGCATGTAAGAATGTTTGTTTTTAACTGTTTTTAAGACATCATCAGGAAAACTGGCCTGATCAAAAAGTAATGAACCAGGAGCGGACCAAGCATGAGAGCTAGTTGTAGCCAGGCACGTGATGCTGCCATGGCTTCCTAAACACTACTGGGTTTCCTGCCCACATCTAAAGGTTCATGCTGACTTTTCATAGTTACTAAGCATGTGCAGGGTGTGAAACACTGACAGCTTCTCAAGAGCCAGGTCTCCCCCATGGCTGTAAATTAGTGTGCAAAAAGTCATGCCTACAAAGCTTCTAGTCATTAGTCTCTGTTACCAAGACTAAGTACTATGCTCAGACTATCAGTCAAGGTCTTTACTATTAAATTTAAGGTGTCAAGTAAGCCACCCTCTCACAGCCTAACTGTGCTAGAAATACATTAACGTGGAAAATGGCTAACAGTTTTAGCAATAAGTATACCTTTCCATCATTGTCAAAAGAATCAAAAAATATTCCAACACCATTCCACATATCAGCTGATCCAAACACAGGGCCGTCCAAGCCTTGATTTTCTGTATACCAAATTGCCTGAGAAAAACGTAAGAGGGACAATAGTTAGGAGCCAGTGGCGCTCAGCAGCTATGCTCGCTCGAGTGACAGAAGTGATCATACTAAGCCATCAGCTCCAATTCGACCTCTTCCGGTCACTCGGAATGTCACTTCCACCTCCCAGTTCTCAAAGGTTGCTTTGGCTTTGGTCCACACGGAACCTCTTTGGCTTTTTAATGACGGCGCTATTCGAATCTGATCCGCACTTGGAATGGCATCTGTGGTAGGAATCAGAAAAGCAAAGCCTTAGGTTGTGAGTATGCAGAGCTCAACAGGCCACTTTGAATGGCTACACAGCTTCAGATCAAGCTTCAGATTGTACATCCATTTTGTTAGAAATTACTTCATGCTGACAGCTGTGACTCTGAAATTTTATCTTGTGAAAAGAGAAATACATCTGGAAGCCTGCACCCAAAAATTAAATGTCAAGGAACAGAGAGTAAGACTTAAAACTTTGGCTTTTATATTGTGGTTTCTGATTTTGTGTTCTTATGGGTTTTGTTTCTGTGTGCTATTTTTTCCTGTGTTTTTTAAAAAACTTATTTGTTTGTTTTGCCTGTTTGTTTTCTGAAGAGACAGAAGTTTGTTTTGTAAAGAGAGAAAAAGCATAGAGTTGGATGGATGAGGAGGTGGGAAGGATCTGGAAGGAGACGGGCAGGGGAAATGATAATCAGAATATATTGTATAAATCTTCAATAAAAAAGGCAAGCTTCATTTGATTTTCATAATCTCTTTTTAATAAAATTACCCCTCAAATCTGTCCAATATTAAAAGTCTACAATGCATTTTACCAGTTACAAATGTTTGAAGAACCATCATGACAAGAACCCTCACTAGGAATCAAGTTCAGCTGCTCCTCACTCAGCTGTGACTTTGACCAAGTCATGTCCTTACTCCACGGGTTCATCAAATGGTCATGTGTGAAATGAAAGGGCCAGGCCTGAAGACTTCTTTAAACACTCCAAAATCCCATGCAAAATATCCTGCATATAAACATTTTCCCAGAATAAGGCCAACTAAATTTTAATTTAATAAGCAGTTCTTTAACTACAACGGACTCTCAGAGAAAACAAGTGAAACTCAAGAGTAGCTGGCTCAAGTCCCAATTCAGCCACATATGACTGTTGGACCTTAGGCAGGTCACTGAGTATTAACTGTTTATATAGGCATAGCACAGGGAAAATGCTGGTTCAGTTTCAAACTGGCACAGTAAAGCAAGACACACACTTTTTTTTTCTTTCTGGTTTTCCAGTGTATCTAAAAGTTACACTTACACGATATTACATACTGAGAATATAACATTACCATATCTGAAATAACAATAAACAGACTTTAATTTTAAAACATAATCAGGAATCGGCAGGTGGGTCAACAGAAGAGCGCTTGTCTTATCACTCACAGGCCCTGCGTCTGACTCCCAGGACCTCAGAGACAAAAACCAAAACCAACAATACCACGGACTGAAACTGCCAAAGATCATCTAGACAAGCAGTACAGACAGACTTCTGAACAAACTTTCAGTCTATTAAAAACACCTCAAACATATTCTCTGCAAGATGTGATAAACTGAGACACAATAAAACAAGGTAGGCTTATAAAACCTTCCACCTTCCTACCATTGACTAATTCAGCCTACATCTGAACAGTCCGAACACACTCTGAGTGTAACCACTCTGACATCTATGCTAGGAAAGGAAACACTTTATAGGTAGAAAAGAAAGCTGAGATACTTCAGTGTACTCACTCATTCAAACTCTCAAAGGTTGCAAGGAGAGCACTATGGGAAACGCCCTGGGCACAGAACAGGAAGATCTGAGCCCACTGTCCAAGAGCCTTCATCTGTCTGTACAGCCACTTGTCCCATCTATACAGCAGATAACACCTGGCTGCCTACTACAGCTCAGACAGGAGAATGAAGGTGAGAGCTTTGAGAGTTATGAACAGCTACAGAATATTATCATTTTTTGCCCTTCTGAACCCAAGGCTATGTGCTGACAGTTCCAAAGACCATAGGATTTACAAAAGACATCTATCTATGTGATTCTAATTAGGGCTGAATGGAATGCGCTGTGTTTAAACGAAATCCTAAGTGTCTCTGTTTTTTCTTTCAAATGATGGGTTGCGAGAATAAATGAAAAGGGAGAAAACTGAACAACAGCATTAATAGAACAGTAAGATTACAGTAACCACGAAAGCAAGGGATTCCCATGCCGTCCATACCAGTGAGCCTAACCATACACTCACACTAGGCTACATTAGACACAAAGCCCTATGTAAGACTGAAGTTATACTCAGCCAAGGATGACCTTGAACATCTGATCTCTTGCCTTCACCTCCCAGTGAAATCAGTACTGCGATTACAGATGTGAACCACTACACCAGGTGCTCATGATTGAACCCAGGGCTTGATGCTTAATGCTGGGTAAGCCCCCTACCAACTGAGCTGCAACTCTAGCCGTTTATTCTGACCTCTTTCACAGTAGTCTAGATTTGTTGCTTGTGGCTCTGTAAAAAGAGAGTGAAGATAACTGATTTCAGTAGCTGATTACCATTATGAATTTGCTGATGGTGGAAGAGAGAGTGGCAGACAGTTGATGGACAGGTGCAGAAGTGAAGAGCTGCCAACACATCCACCATCATTTCCAAAAGAAAAACAGAAAGAGAAGGTCTGAAAACCCGTGTTTGGTACCATGTTCATCATCTTTGTTTATGCAGAGCAATGCTATCTTGACAGCATTATAAGCCCAGAAGGCTTATAATAAACCAACCGAGTAACAGCATAATTGCATTCTGCTTCAACTACATAATGACTCCATCATTAAGTTCAATGAAATTTACACCTGATAATTGCACATTAATTTCCTCCCTGGAAGTGTGCTTTAGCCATTACTTTCTAGAAATGAAGCATCTTGTTCAGTCACGAGACAATGTCAAATGATATAGAAAAGCCTTCTATAAATGAACCCTCAGTTACACACAACAACAGAAGGTATTTACTATCTGCTTTAGTGGATGGATCTGACAGCCCCTGAAGAGTTTACTGGAACAAGCGCTAATGCTAGTCTTTGGTGAGCAGCGACACATCAGCACTAAAAGTGCATACGCATTTTCTTCTCACCAGGGCAGGGCTCAGCCATGGTTCTGTCATCTGTGTCAGAGTCAATAAAGCTTGAAGCAGAAATTATCTCATTTTTCCTAAGTGTTAAAAGAGAGGATATGAGTCTATTCTTAGCCCAAGTTCAGAAACAATCAGTACAAAAGATGTATCTCCTGTACTAACCATATAAAGACACTAGTATAAAGTTTATAGTGTAAAGATCAAAGACTACACACACTGTCACTGAGAGGCAATTCTTTGGTGCAATCCCAATATTTAAAGAACGACATCCAAAGACCTAAAAATCACTCTAACATTCTATGCTATCCTGGAGCATTCGGAAAGTTAGGTACAAACCTGACCATTGCTAACTTCCTAAAACAAGCAAGCAGAAGGAGGCTGCTGGAACTGGTCTCAAATTGCTACGGCCACGGAAAGTGTACCCTTGAGACGTGGCATTAGGGTGTAAGGTAACATGACACTCAGAAGCTGGTTTGAGTGCAAGGAACTGCAGAAAGTAACAAAACACCTCTGAATCAGAAAGTACTGATGAGATTAAAGAAGGGGAGACTGGAAGTGGGTGGACAAGATGCGTGAGAAGACTCGGGGACACGCGGGGAACCTGCCGGCTAGGGGGACCTGGAGTTAGGGCTGCCTGGGAAGTCCTGCCCCAGTGCATGTGGCATGCAGGGCCGGAGCTGACCCTCGGCACTGCAGGGCATGGGGCAGATAGACCGAGGAGATGGAAGGCAAGGAGGGAACCCGCCCCTCGCCCCAGCCCTGGCTTACTCCCCGCGTGGGCCCAAAAGGGCACGGTCCCATCGCTCTGCACCAGATGCGGCCCCTTAAAGCTGTATTTGTACTCGAAACGGCGGTGTGGCAACTCGGCCTGGGTGCCCGCGGCGCCGGGAGCCGCAGCGTCGCCTCCCATGCCGTCGCTCCCGACGAATTGGCTGAAAGACAGCAGCAGGGCGCAGAAGAACGACCTCGCTCCAGCCTGGAGACCCCGCCATCTGGACCCCGCCATCTTGGATTCTGGGACGCAGAGGCCGGCGGGAGAGGGAGGGGCTCTGGAGCCGCGGATGGCCAACAGGGCGCTCACTGATTGGTGGAGCCCGGGAGACCCGCGGGCCGGGGATGAGCCCCGCCCCTGGCCTCTATCTTGGGGGCCACTAGGACTGTAAGCATCTGTGGGCGGGGCTACAGGGGGTGGGGCAAGACTGGGAGGCGGAGCTGGCCTAAGAGCTGGTAACTCCTGCAGCCTGGGGTCTGGGGCAGGGACTGGGGACAGGGGCGGGGACGGGGACAGGGGCGGGGACAGGGTCAAGGACAGAGACTCGACCTAGTAGAGGTGCGGTGTGTCCAGCTCTGTAGTGCCTTTGGGGAAGGTGATTACCGCTTTTTCCTACTACCAAGTTTTTCAAGTCCCAGAGTAGCGGACTACCTTCTGTGACTTAGAAAACCTTGGAAGCTCTAAGACTTGTGGAGACAGCTCATAATAAACTAATGAATAAAAGCATTTACTATTCAGTGGCTGGCTTTTGTTTTGTGAACTTTCCAGAAATGATCAGCTCACCGAGAGCATCTCAAAAGAGCACTAGGACCTTTTAGGTGGTCGAATCAAGAGGTTTATGTCAAATCAACTTTACTTTTCAAAAAGGAATTTCGAAGGCTTTCCAAATATTTGAAACCATGGCACAGTGCATTCAAATAAAACTCGGTAGTTTTGTTGCAAGCTTATATGCTATGGGCAGAGTCGATGAATGAGTTGCATTTTATTTTATTTGTATTATTTTGTGTGTATGTGACGTGTGTGTGTGTGTGTGTGTGTGTGTGTGTGTGTGTGTGTATGCATCAAGTGCTACAGAACACATGTGGAGGTCAGAGGACAACTCCTTCCATATTTATGTGTATTCTGTTCTTGGAGTTAAACCCAGGTCCTCAGATTTTCATAGCATCTATATGGTTAGCATATAGTTTTGTTTTATGATGATTTTTAAAAAACCCTGAAAAACTGCAAAATGATTTGTTCCATTTTACATACAATTCTACTTTGTCTGGGCTGTCAGCAGCACCCTGTCCTTAGGGCTGTATGACTGCTTGTATTTTTTCGACCTCTCAGTTTCTGCTCTCCAGACTCCCTAAGCCGTTACTAGTAAATCTCCTTCTAGAGCACAAATCAAACCTTCACACTGTACGTAGTCACATACAAGGTTTCCTCCTCACTTAGGTGGAAGTACAGTCCTCATCTACTGGAGGAACATGCTCTTTTAGTCCCCTCTCAGGCACAACAGTAGCAAACATCTACAGCTGTGCATCCTTGGACTGTGTGGATCATTGCTCTGGGGACTCTGGGATCTTAGTTCCACATCCTCTTCCTCTTCAGTTCTCTAATCGCTAGAAACCAGAGCTCAGATTTGCACAGTAGCCTTCAATCATTAAGCAAACATAAAGTTAATAAAAGCTGACAAACACTGAGTCCTTATGGCGTGACAGAAGCTGCACCAAGCATTCGATATCTAAGGTGCTCTTAGCACTGTCATTTTAGAATGAAGGAATGGAGATGCAAAGCAGTCAGATAATTTGCCCAATGCCACACAGTAAAAACATTGATGGGGTTTAAGTCCAAGAATTCTGTTATTAAAGTCCTCAGTATGAAGACTCATTCCATCTGCGGCAACAGATACAAAGAATATTCTAAACGTATTGTTAATGGTTTCAACCTCCGAGAGACCTGAATTCCAAGTACAAGAAATGCAGTTGGGTTGAAGAGAGCTCAGTGGTTTAGTGCACTTGTTGCTTTTGCAGAGGCCCAGGGCTCGATTCCCAACCTCCACAAGGCAACTCACAACCATTGGGAACTTCAGTTCCAGGAGATCCTATGATCTCTTCTGGTCTCTGGGAAAACAGGCACATACATCATAGACACGTGCAGATAAAATGCTCCTACGTACAAAAGAGAGTAAATAAATCTAAAAACGAAAAAGAAATGCAAGTCATAATTTATGACTTTCAAGAAAGGAAGCATAACTTATGTGCTATAAGACTGTTTTATTTTTAATATCATTGAATGTAATGTATACAGAAAGTACCTAGGTCCTAAGAACACTGCCTGATGACTTGCCCATAGCAAATGTATCTTATGTAATCAGCATTCAGTTTTTGAAGGGAAAAGCAAAGGAACATTACTGTATTGCACATCTGCAGAGCAGAGTTGCCGAGACATGAAAGCCACCACTAACTGGTTTTGCGAAGCATTCGTACTTAACTGAAATTCCTATCTCCTAGAACGTAAGCTCCTGACTTTGTCTTACTCATTTCCACAAGTACTTTATTTTGGATGTCATTCTTTGGATACATATTGCTTCAGATCATTTTCTTAACTCTTGTCCTTTTATCCAGTAAACTTTTATAATTTTAATCTACATGAGTTTATCACACACATTCTTCTTTAATTAGTCAGAGTCCTCTATGCTCTGCTTAGAAATCTTTTCCTTCTGTATGGTTTCTGTCAACTCCAGGTGACAGGCACATATGAGTGTATTTTTGGACTCTGGTTCCACGGTCAGTTTGCTTATCACTGTGCTAATGATTATATTGTAAGTGCAGAGTGTTACACAAGGCTGTGGTGTCTGGTCATGTAGCTCCTCCAGTGGAGTCTTCAGCATTGCATAGGCTATTTTTGGCACTTTCTTTTCTTTTATTTAAGCTCTTTTTTGAAAATAAATTTTATACATGAGTACTGTATTTACATCCTTTCCCTCTCCAACACTACCCGTGTGCTTCCCTTAAACCACTGACCTCTTCCTTTCCTCTGTTTTCACACACACACACACACACACACACACACACACACACACACACACACACACACACGTGTATGAATATACCCTGGTGAGTCCTCTAAGTGTTGCTCATGTACATATTTATTTAGGGCTGACTGTTTGGGATTGGATACCTTATCAAACAGTTCAGTGCTGAAGAAGAATGATTTTCCCTTTCTCAGATGCCATAGCTCTTTGTCTAGGCTTGGGGCTATGTAAGGTTTCCTCCACCTGCATTGGAATGTTACCTGGGGGTGTCATTATGCAGGTCTGGTTTATGCAATCACCTTGTAATCTCATAGCAGACATCCCAGTCCTCTATGTCTTACAGTCTTTGCAACACCTCTTCTGCAATATCACCTGAGCCTTGGGTGTAATGGTTACATTGTAGATGTATCACTTGGAATTGGGTACCCCACAGTCTGGTTTTATTTGCATTTTGACCATTATGGGTTTGGTGACACATCCATATGGGCCATTTGACATTATGGATTTCTGTGGTGATAGTCTCCATCTTCGATGAGAGATGAGAGCCACAGTTAACTGTGCGTATATGAATAAGTATTTAGAAAAACACATTAAGTATTTAGAATCTAGTTAGGAAGTAAACTGCCTTAGGAAACCGTCATAGACAGTTCTCCTATACACTACCAGGCATAAGTTCCCTCCTATTAAAGGGAAGCTGGTAGGCTATCTTCACACCTACACTGTCCTCCTCCAATTCCAATTCTCCGGTCTCATCCCCAATTCTGCAGCAGATTACTTGCTGTGGCCTCCCCTTCCTTTTTGTCCCCCTCTCCATTGAATTACTTGGCTCTTCTCCTACGTACTTCCGCACCATACCATCCCTTTGTCTTAGCCACCAATTCCAGCTGAATTCCCCAGAAGCCCATTGACCAAGCTTTCCAGTGAAGCAGTTAGGTGAGCATCAGATCTTCCTTCTCTCCTCCAAACCAGTCTCCCAGTCTCATCCCCAGCTCTGTAGCAGATTACCTGCGGTGGCCTTTTCACTTTCTCTGCCCCCATTACCAAGAGACTAAGCATATCCTGGTGGCACACCCTGCTTTCTTGTCCTCTGGACAACCCTCCCCCCCCTCCACTTCTAGCCCATCCTCATTACTAAGTGTCAACACCCAATACTTAGAAAAACATTCTACCTCAAACCCCAGTGGCCATTCCCTGCCTGGCAACTCACAGCCACCCACCTCTCCTAAGAAACAGAAAAGGTAACAGAAACCAAGAAATGGACTACCCACCCAGCAAAGACAAGACCAGATATGAGCACCTAAAACTACAGTCATCCCAAACTAGAATGTCTACATGCCAAGAAAACAGCATAAAAACATACTATCAGCAAGGACAATATGTCTCCAATATAGTTCAGCAACCCTACTACAGGAGGCATTAAGAAATGCAACATAGCAGAAGCACCAGATAAGGACTTCAAAATAGACTTCATGAATATGTTAGAGTCCCTTTAAGAGGAAATGAATAAATCAATAAAAGAAATCTATAAAATTATAAATAAACAGTGGAATGAGACGAAGGAAATAGTTCAAGATAAGAAAGTAGAAATGGAATCAATAAAGAAAACCCAACCTGATGTAAAAATTGGAATGAACAATTTAGGAACTAGAACAGAAACCTTAAAGGCAAGTCTCACCAACAGAGTACAAGAGATGGAAGAGAGAATCTCAGGCATTGAAAACAAGATCAAAGAAATGGATAGCTTGGTTAAAGAAAATGTTAAATCTGAAAACACCCAGGCACAAACCATCCAGGAGATCTGGGACATTATGAAAAGACCAAGCCTAGAATTAATAGGAATAGGGATGGTGAAGAAACCTATGTCAAAGGCACAGAAAATATCTTCAACAAATAAAGAAAAATTCTCTAGCCTAAAGAAGAGGGTGCCTATTGAGGTACAACAAGTATCTGGAATATCAGAATAGACTGAACCAGAAAAGAAATTCCCCTTTGCATATAATAATCAAAACATTAAACATACAGAACAAAGAAAGAATATTAGAAGCTGTAAGGGGAAAAGACCAAGTAATGTATAAAGGCAGAATTATTAGAATAACAATTAACCTTTCAATGGAGACTCTAAAAGCCAGAAGAGCCTGGGCTATAAATTCTAAGAGACCACGGATGGCAGCCAGATTACTTTATCTAGCAAAACTTTCAATAAAAGAGTCAGGGAACCCCCACACAATAACAACAAAGTAACTGGAAGCTACAAACATTGCTCATTGATAAGTCTCAACATCAATGGTCTAAATTCCCCAATAAAACAAGAGGCAGACTAACAGAATGAATGTGAAAATGGGATCTATCCTTCTTCTGAGTCTAAGAAACACACCTCAACATCAAGGGTAGACATTACCTGAGGGTAAAAGGATGGAAAAATATATTTCAAGCAAATGGACCTAAAATGCAAGCCAGTGTGCTCATTATAACATCTGACAAAATAGACTTAAAACAAAAAACTAATCCGAAGAGATAAGGAAGGACATTGCATACTCATCAAAGGAAAAATCCACCAGGAGGTTATTTTAATTCTAAACATCTATGTACCAAACACAAAAGTACCCAAATTCATAAAAGAAACACTACTATAGCTTAAATCACATATTGACCTTCACGCACTGACAATGAGTGATTTCAATACCTAACTCTCATCAGTAGGTCATTCCAACAAAAACTAAACAGAGAAATGCTGGAGCTAAAGGATGTCATAAACCAAATGGAGCTAACATTAAAAAATATTTTATCCAAATGCAAAAGAATATATCATCTTCTCAGTAGCTCATAGAACTGTCTCCAAAATTTACCACCTACTGCAATACAAATAAAGTCTCAATAGATACAAGAAAATTAAAATAACACTCTGCATCTTATCTGACCAACATAGATTAAGCTGAATATCAATAACAACAGAAAGGAAAAAACTCGGAAAACTTATGAACGCGTGGAAACTGAAAAAACTCACAAATGAATGAAGATGACTCAAGGCAGAAATTAAGAGAGAAATAAAAATACTTTTTAGAATTGAATGAAAATGAAAACACAACATACTCAAACTTTTAAGACACAATGAAGGTGGTTCTAAGAGGCAATTTCCTAGTCCTAAGTTCTTACATTAAAAATCAGAGGAATCTCATACTTGTAACTTAACAGCATATCTGAATGATATAGAACAAAAGGAAGAAATCACACCCAAAATGAGTAGATAGTACGACATTTTCAAAATCAGGGCTGAAATTAATAAAAACAAAACCAAAAACAAATCAAAGCAAAAAACAAAAACAAAACAAAAACAATAAAATAAAATAAAATAAAATAAAAAACAAAACAAAACAAAACCACCACAGCTCCCAAAACCTCAAACCAAACCAAACCAAAAACCCAACAACAACAACAAAAAATAAAGAATAAATAAAATAAAGAGTTGGTTCTTTGAGAAAATCAACAAGATGGATAAACCCTTGGCCAAATGAACTAAAACACAGAAAGAGAAGATTCAAATTAATAAAATTAGAGACAAAGGGGGACATAGTAACAGACACTAAGGAAATCTAGAGAATCATTATCATGTACTTGAAAAAAAAATCTACTCTACCAAATTGGAGAGTCTAAAATAAATGGAATGTTTTCTTAATATAAAACAGCTATAAAAGTTAAATCAAAATTAGATAAGCAAATTAAACAGGCCTATAACCCCTAGTGAATCAGAAGCATAATTAAAAGTTTACCAACCAAATCAAGTCCAGGTTCAGATGAATTCAGTGCAGAATTATTTGTAGAGAGAATCTCTTAAAAGCATCACCTGTCAATAAAATAGCCTATGGCTAATGAGCTGAGGCAGGAAATAGGAGGTGGGTCATCTGGTATGAAGAGAGGGAATTCTGGGAGACAGTGAGATGGGAGAGATTTGCCCTGGGAATGCTGAGAAGACAGATGTAAGAAGACAAGGAGATAGAAACCAGCCATATAGCTAAACTCAGTTTAGAATAAAAGGGCAAATAAATCAGAGAACAAGCTGAAGCTAATGGCCTATGCATTTATTAATAAATAGTCTGAGTCATGATTGAAGGGAATTAAATAGATGGGAGGAAAAGCTTAAAATTACAATTCTCCCAGACTTTCAAAAAAAGAATTAATACCAATATTTCTCAAAATATTCCACAAAGTAGAAGGAACATAGCTTAATTATTTTTACTAGGCCACAACAATCCTATACTCAATGAAGAAAAAGAATTACAGACCAATTTCTCTAATGAACATAGTTTCAAAAATACACAATAAAATACTTGCAAACTGAATCTGACATGTCAAAAAGATCTTCCACTACAATCAAGTGTGCTTCAGTCTAGAGATGCAAAGATGTCTCATGATATGTAAGCCAATAAACAGGATCCGCCATATAAAACATCCTGAAAGACCAAACCACATGATCATCTCATTAGATGCAGAAAAATCCTTTGGCAAACTCCAACATCCCTTTATGATTAAAATATTGGAATGTCTAGGGATACAAGAGATATAACTCAGCATAATTAAAGTGATTTACAGTAAACCACAAACAACATCAACATAAATGGAGGGAACTCAAGGCGTTTCCACTAAAATTAGACACAAAACAAAGTTGTCTCCTCTCTCCATAGCTATTTAATATAGTAATTATATGGTACAATAGTCTGAGCTGGAGCAATAGGGCAACTAAAGAGGATCAAAGAGATACAAATAGGAAGGAAAGAAGACAAAGTATCTTTATTTGTAGATCATGTGATTGTAGACATAAGTGACCCCTGAAACTCCACCAGGAAGCTTCTACAGCTGATAAATACTTTCAACAAAGTAGCAGGGTACAAGCTTAGCTCACAAAAATCGGTAGCCTTCCAATAGACAAATAAATGACAAAGGGACTAAGAAAGACATCAGGGAAACAATATCTTTCACAATAGTCTCAAAAAAAAATTATCTTGGTATAACTCTAACCAAGCAAGTCAAAGACTTGTATGATACAAACGTTAAGACATTGAAGAAAGAATTTGAAGAAGATACAAGGAGATGGAAAGATCTCCCGTGCTCATGGATTAGGATTAATATAATGAAAATGAATAGGCTACCAGAAGCAATCAACAGATTGGGAGGGTCAAATAGGGAGGTGGATAAGAGAGGGAATATGATGAGGGACAGCTGAAAACTAAGGGCCTTTCGAGGATTTGTAAGGACACCTAACAGAGTTGAGGCTTCCTATAATACCTATGTGAAGAGTATTTAAATAAAATCGCTAAAAATGGAGGAGAACGAGAGGTAGATCCAACAGGACATCTCTGTTCAACAAATGAAGTTTCCAGAAGGCTATACTGCTAAAGACCCATTGTATATGAAGAGGCCAAGCTGGTGTCTACCTAGAGCCTTCATGCCTATAAAATACTATTCATGGTACTGCTAGGTACTTTGAATGCCACCAAAGGAGAAAGATAGACACCAACCCAGCAACAAACTCTTCGATCTACAAGTGTGATCTGCCTGGAGGATATGCTGATGCAACAGTGGCTTGTTGGAGTAACCAACCAATATTTGATTTAAAGCCCATCTAATGAGGTGGAACCCATATCCAGTGCTATGTGAGTGACCAAGAACCTGAAAGTAGGTAAGCCATGGACCTAGGGGAAAACCAAATACTTACTATTCTGCTAAAGGACTGGAGCAATAAAATGACTCCTAATGACATTCTTCTATACTCATAGATCACTGCTGTGCTCAGCTATCTTAGAGAAGCTTCCTCCTACAGAAGATGGGGACAAATATGAGATCCACAGCCAGACAATGTGCAGAGAGTAAGAGGTCTTAGAACGCTCAACTCTAAAAGGGATGTCTCCATCAAAATCCTCTCCTTAGGGCTCAGAATGAAATGAAAAAATTATAAGAGCCAGAATGGATGGAGGAAACCAGGAAATCAAGGTCTTCTAGACACAATAGTATCAATGCACATATGACGTCTCAGAGACTAAGGCAGCATGTGCAGGAGTCTGCACCAGATGGGGTCCTAGAGCTGAGAGAAGCGGTGCACACATGCCCCATCCCTAACCCAGAAGCTATCTCCAACTGATAGCCACTTGAAAATGAAAGGGAGTTTCAGTAGGGAAACAAAACACTTTTAAGGGTATACCCCATGCCCAGAGTAGGCCAACATGAAACAAACTCAATGGAATCTTTGGAAGTTCTTTGTTTCATAATGTTAAATCAGGGTGACTGTTATTATTTTTTTTCTCTACCTTAGTGGTTCTTTCTGTATATATAATGGCTTCCATTTCTTTTTCTTTCTTTTTTTCTTTCTTTCTTTTTTTTTTTTTTATTGAGGGATCCCTGAGTATGTAAAGGGGCGTCTCTCTGCATCTCTATATGTTTCTTATGCTTTTCTTTTGGCTCTTTTTCTTGGTGAGTTGCTTTGTCTTATTTTAATTTGTCTGTTTTTTATTTATCTTAACTTATTTTATTATCATTCCTTGGATGCCTTTGTTTTTTAATGAGAGACAAAAAGGACGTGACCCTGGATGGGAGGGGAGAAAGGGAGGAACTGGGTAGAGTAAGGGGAGGGGAACCATAATCAGAATATATTGTACCCCACAAAATCTATTTTCAATAAAAGAAAAACGGTTTGAAAAAAATAAAACAGAGAGTTTTCAAAAGAGAAAACCTAAATGGCTGGGAAACAAAGAAATGGCCAACATCCTTTTCATCAGAGAAATGTAAATAGAATCTACTTTGTGGTTTCATCTTACACCAGTCAGAATGGCTAAGATCAATAAAACAAGTGACCGCTCCTGCTGGCAAGGATGGGGAGTAAGGAGAACACTCACCCGTTGCTTGTGGGAGTGCAAACATGTACAGTCACTACGGAAGTCAGTCACTATGGAAGTCAGTCACTACGGAAGTCAGTCACTACGGAAGTCAGTCACTATGGAAGTCAGTCACTACGGAAGTCAGTGTGGCAGTTCCTCAGGAGGAGGGGAATAGATCGTCCTCAAGAGCCAGCCGTGCCACTCCTGGGCATATGCTCAAAGGACACTTTATCTTGCTACAGAGGCACTTACTCAACTCTGTCCATTGCTGCTTTATTCATATTATCTAGAAATTGGAAACATCCTAGATGCCCATTAACAGACAAATAGAGAGAGAAATGTAGTTATATGAATTGTTGCCTGCGTGTGAAACACTTAACAGCTAATATCAACATATAAAAGAAGACACACCATATTTGTTTTTTGGAGTCTGAGTTACCTCACTCAGGATGAATTTTTTTCTGTATCTACCCATTACTGATAAGTTTCATGATTTTTTTTAAAGAGAATTTGAATAATATTTCATTGGTAATTGGACATTGCTTTCTACTCTAACGGACACACACTATGGAAGAAAGAGGGTGGAGTGTGCCTGGCACCATTGGTGTGTGTGTCCCTGATGGAGCTTCCCAGGGATTGTGATGATTTGAATCAGAAATGTCCCCATAGGCTCAGACATTTAAATACTTGGGCCCCCACTGATGGTGCTGTTTGGGGGAGACTGTGAGGAGGCTATACCTTGCTGGAGGAATTTGGTTGTATCTGCATCTATTAATTAAAGCAAGGTAAGGGCAGTCTAAATATGTTTCCCAATTAGACCAATTAAAGCTCACTGGTTGCAAGTGATGCAGATACTGGGAGAAAAGAATTCCTTTAAGCAAATAATTTTAGGAGACTTGGATCTTCGTAGTGTGTGCTTAAGTGTTAAAATATGTGGAAGCCCAATAATACTGAATTCCAGTTAAAACTTCTGCAAATTCACTTCAATTTGGTACTGAGGAGATGACTCTGTTGAGAAAGTGCTTCTGTACAAGCACAGTGACCTGAGTTCAGATCCTCAGCATCCATGTAAAGGTCAGACCACGCCTAGAATCCCAGCACTAAGGAATCGGAGACAGAGAATCCTTGGAGTTTCCCTGACCAGTTGCCTAGCCAACTAAAAAGCTCCAGTCAATGAAAGACACTTTATAAAAAAAATAAGGTGGAGAGTGATTGAGGAAAACACCAAAATTTGACTGGTGGCGCGCACACACACACACACACACACACACACACACACACACACACACACACACACACCCCTCCCTGCAGGTGCACATACAAACACACATGCACACAGGTTTTTTTTTTTTTTTAATGCTCCTAACACAGTATTCCCTAAGATTATTTGATCAGAAAAACATTTTCATAACACTTAATATTATTGCCTGCCTTGAATACAGAAGGACCTAGGTTTGATCCTCAGCACCTTGGCTACCTAGTGAGAGAGAACACTGTCGAAGACAATTTCCCTTTTCCTGGCTAACCATTCCGCCACTTACTAAACTGCCCTCTAAAATTCAATGTGATGGCTGACCTCAGTATACCTCAGTCAAAACCAGCTTCTCGATGTTTAACACACACGCTCAGGATATGAGAAAATGTGACAAGTTGATTTATCTGCCAATGTCTCTGTAGACTATTATTATAGCTCCACAAAATGAGGTCTCAGGATGCTCCTGACACACTAGATACATAAATATTTTCAAAGTGCTATCTAGCTGGGAAATGCAATCACAACTTGGTGTGGAATCCACCAAGCAAAAATCTGCGTGGTCAAACCACCAACAATATTTGAGTCTGATTCAGTTGGGTTTCTTAATTACAATTACATTATAAATCTGATCATCGCCTGCCTTCTAGATTGGTGACTGTCTATGAGATGTCAGGCACTGTGCTATTCCGGGTTTGAGATTCTAGCGGCGAAAACTACTCATTTAAAGTTTTAAGACAGTGTTTTATTCTGCTTCCTTCTAGAAATCTCAGAGGCTCCACTTACGGTTTCAATGGATAAACATCTAAGAGTGTTACACATATGCTCACGACGGTTCTCCTTCTATATTTGCATTCACTGATATGGAATTTATTTACAAAGAAGTGAAGAGGCGTCTCATTAGGGGTGTTCTAGAAGTACACTCCTTTTCACTATAAAATCTTAGGGAAGACACGTTAGTGTCAAAACATTTTTGCCTACCACGTTCTTCTATTTTTTCTATTACTTCCCTGCTTATCCTAAATTGGTACATTAATTACAAACGTGTGAATGCAGACGAAAAATGGCAGTTACTGGAGAGGTACGGACTGAAGTGTAAAGCAGTTATCAAAGACAAATAGATGCAGACTCTTGTTGCAGAATGAGTCTACTCAATATTGACATAGGGAATTGTCATGAGATTAAACCACAACCCGGAAAGCAAGCGGAGGTTGTGTGAGTGACAGGGCCTTTATGGGGCACAGTGCTTCCTAGTGGGAGAGTTCATCTTCTTACTCAAAGAGACGCCTTCAGGATCATGTGACTTGAATTCCCTCTGAATTCAGTGTCATCTTAGCTTGACCAGTTCTGGGAGAACATATTAACCTCCGCCTGTGATTTCCAGAAAACCATTCTAATTTAACAAGTAATTATGGGTCACATGCAGGACAAAGAGCTGGATAATCTTGGATTACCCACAGGAAGCTTTGTCTCCAAGGCAACCCCCCCCCAATGGTGGGCTGCTAATGCAAAGGCCAGTCGGCTAATGAACTGGGAAGGATAACTGGCTCTCCCACCCATCAGAGCCAAGGAAACGGACACAAGAATTATACGGCTATTGAGTAATTTGGTGTTAGAGAATAAATGCCTCCAAAAGCCAGCGGAGGAAAAACATTTAAGGAATGGAGATAATTATCACTGTGCTGCCAGGCTAGGCTGACATAGCCCCACTTAGTCCACAGTGAGATCATCCAGGGCAAGCTTCACAAATTTTGCCTAGTGTCTTGTTAAATCTGTTTCCCCACCGCCTCCCCCCACCCCAGCACATTCTCTGACCTACTCACCCACAACCTGGTTTCCTCAGAGGAACACCTTGTTTACCACCTGAGAAGAGGTGGCCCAAGGGACTTGGGAGAAGAAGACAGGAGTATTGTCCATCTGAGTCTTCATTAGCCCAAGCTGATCTGACGTTTAAGATTAAGTGGTGTGAGATTTTTAGGCTAGTCTGGTAAAGATGGAAGAGAAGAGTTCAGGTGAACGAGCCAAGGAGATACCAACACAGGTGGAAAAAAAAAGCTATACAAAGACTCGGAGTAGAAAACGTCCCCTAGGTCCTCAGAGTGCTCTCTACTCCCCCTCTAAAACCCTCCGGCCCCACCTCTGCCAGAGTTAACGCTACATTTTTTTTTTTTTTTTTTTTTTTTTGGTTTTTCGAGACAGGGTTTCTCTGTGTAGCCCTGGCTGTCCTGGAACTCACTCTGTAGACCAGGCTGGCCTCAACCTCAGAAATCCACCTGCCTCTGCTTCCCGAGTGCTGGGATTAAAGGTGCATGCCACCACTGTCCAGCTTAACTCTACATTTATTCAAGGCTTCTCCTCTGCACCCTAAGCTCCATGAGAGCTCATTCACACCCCTTCTCTGATACTTCTAAACCTCACTGTGCACTTACCCATATGTTCTCTTTCTGTGTTTATTTATAACCCACTTTGCCTGGGTTTGGGGTCTTGTGGCTTCTAAGCCAGATGTTTTACATAGGAAACCGACAAAGAGATCGTTGTGGTTTGTGTCCCTAGATGCCAGGTGTCAAATGCTTAGTCCCGCCGTTGGGAGGTGTTGGAAACTTCGGAGGGAGGGGTCTAGTGGTGATCTTTTAGTTAAAGATAGTGTGTGCTTGAAGGAGAAGGAGCACTCTACTCTCTTCCTCTTACAAAGAGATTTATTTGTATTCATCTGCATGTATTTGGGTATGTGTACATGGCTCCCAGTACCTGCTGAGGCCAGAAGAAGGCGTTAGATCCTCTGGAGCTTGATCTACAGGCAGTTGTTGGGACTCCTGACTTGGGCGCTAAGAACAAGACTCCAGTCCTCTGCTGGACCGAAGAGCGGTAAGCACTCTTAAGTGCTAAGCCATCTCCCTAGCCTTTCTCTCCCCCTTACAGCGTCCTGTGCCACGTACTTCTCCCATGATGTGCCTCCGCAAACCCAAAGCAAGGGGCATAACTGTTAGCATCCCGAAACGCCTACAACTATGAGCATGCCTTTTCTGTCGATAAGTTAGTTACCTCATGTATTTGTTATGGGACAGAAAGCTGGCTAAGGCAGGAATGAGGACGGCGGGAAAGGTGAAAGGGAGCATGAGCGGTAGAACAAAGCTCAAAGCATTCTGGAAAATCGAAGCCCATTAGGATCTCGGAACGAGAAGCAGAGGTTCAAAGAAAATCCAGACATACATGCAGACGTTTGTCTAAAGGTAAAAAGTTAAAATGAGGGGCTGACCAGATGGCTCAGCAGTGAAAGCGCTTACTACCAAACCTGAGTCTGATTTCTGGGATTCACACGTTGGAGAGAGAACTGACTTCTGATCTCCACAGGCACAGTGCGGTATAGATGTTCGCACACACGATAAGTAAATAAGCAATCAACTTCAGAATGGAAAATGGAAAAGACTTTCTTGCTTATTGAAAACACACGGGTGAGAAGACCTGTGTTCCTCAGGGACAGGGTGAGGGGAAGCCCGTGTGTCCTGCCTCTGCCTTTGAAGGGCTCTGCGTGTTTACACAGGGAAATGAAACTGGCGGAGGGGAGGCGAGGTCAATCTTGTTCTTTCTCTGAGTGTTTGTAAACAGATTTAAAACACTAGAGCAGAAAGTAAACGTTGGAACACAGACAACAAACAGATCTGATCGGGAGGCTGGGCTCTCCCGCATTGGTTCATCTGATGACTGTGTGAACAGTCCAGGAGTCCCAAGGTCCTCCATCTTATGTAATGCTGATAATAACTTGTAGTTCCTGGATTAAATCTCAGATATTCGTGGCTATACCTGAAACACTGGGATTCCCAGAAGGGAACAAGTCACAGTAATTACCTCATTCATTCATTCATTCATTCATTCAGCATTCATTGCGCCCTTTATGAACAACTCCTAGTATTGTGCTGGGCCTTAGGGATACAGTCATGAATAATGTAGACAAGAACTCTCTGTCCTTTACCTGGCAGCTAGGAGAGACAGGCGATTGGAGAGTTCTCGGGCAGGGGGCTGCTCCCTCTCCTGTCCATCATAAAGAGTCTTGAGTAGACAGGCCAACAGGAGGAAAATACCACAGATGTATTTGATCATTGCTTTACATATCACAGGAGTCTTGAGATTGAAGATCCAAAGGCCAGGGTCTATCCTAGCCATTTCTGTGCAGCCCTGTAGAATAGGACTGGATGACAAGGACCTGAGCTAATGGAAGTGGACCATGGCCAAACAGCAGGCCATCTGCCCAGACCCTTCTTGGGGTCTTAGTTGTAGCATTTTTTCCTCTCATTCAGGGACAAGAGAATTCTGATAGGAGTGTCTTCAGCTCTCAGGCAAAGGTAGGTGAGACTCCCTAACCTTTCAAGCTTTATGGTTGGCTTTGGGACATTATAACGTGAACCCGACCCAACAAAGATGTCAACACCAACAACTTTAAGGGCATTTCCACTTACGAAAGTGCTAAGTGCCATAGAAGCAAGCAAACAAAACCCGAGAAACGAGTCACAACTTGGTCGGAGCAGGGGGATCTGGCCCTTCAGTAGACAGCTCTGAGAAGTCCTTTCTGTAGATGCTGCTTGGTTGGAGGGATAGATGGACAAGTGAGGATAAAAGGGCAAGTGACTCGGAGAAGGGACAGAAAAGGCCCTGAAGTGGGAACAAAAGAAGCTGAGGAAGACTGGCCTTTGGGAGCAAGTGCAAGGAGCAAGAAACACGGGTCTGTAGGACTGGTGGCAGTCTTAAAACTGCACCGGAGGGACGCTAGGTCCAGTCTAATCCAGTGGGTAGCCTGAATAACGTATGTGCTCTTTTCTAATGGATGAGTTCAGAGCTTCAACAGCTCCTGAGAGCTTTCTATCAACTCATGAGTTTGGCTCCCATGCAGACTGACTGTATTGGGGTTTGTATTGTAAGATCTCCAAAGACCACAGCATAGTTAGTATTTTCTAATAAGGAAATGGCGGAGATGAAGCTCAGTGGGAGAGGACTTATCTGACACATACAGGGTCCGGGTTTGATTCCCAGTACAACACAAAATAAAAACAATAATTGAAAAGGAAACTGGGGTGAGAAGAAGGCTCAACTGGTCTGAGTTTGAGTCACTAATACCCAAGGAACACTAGGTGTGGTATGAGAGCATCTACAGCCCCAGAGACTATGATGGGGAGACAGATAGAGTGATCCCTGGAGCTCAGTGGCCAGCCAGCCTACCTGAACTGACAGGCTCCAGGTTCAGTGAGAGACTCTGTCTCAAAAATAAGGTGGAGTACTAGTGAACCTCTAGACTCCACAAACATGCATACACAAATACCTGTGCACTGCTGTGCACACATATATCTCCACATAGGAAACACATATAACACACACACGCACACACACACACACAGGCACACACACCAAGTAAAACAGAAAAATTACAAAGTTGATGAGGATCTGGAAAAATTTGAAACCTCCTACATTGTTTGTGGGACTCTCTATTTTATTTATTTATTTATTTGTTTGTTTGTTTGTTTGTTTGTTTTTCAAGACAGGGTTTCTCTGTGTAGCCCTGGCTGTCCTGGAACTCACTCTGTAGACCAGGCTGGCCTGGAACTCAGAAATCCACCTGCCTCTGCCTCCCAAGTCCTGGGATTAAAGGCGTGCGCCACCACTGCCCAGGGAATCTCTATTAAACTGAGATTCTTCATCTCTCTCTCAAGCAATAATACTGAGATATTTAATTTTGGTTCTCCTAGGCCCCTGTCCTTAGATGAAGATTTTCTAACTATGCCAATTGAACAGTTGTATAATTAAGTTCAATTTAATGTCTGTGTAGGTTATTTTATCAAATTAATTTACAAAAAAATCCCCCACTGATAGATGATCTTGTGTCCCAGGTTTTATTATGACTATCATTGAAAATATGGTCACTGAACTGATGGAGGCCACGGGGACTGACCCTTCTGCCACTCTTTCAGAGGCTGCTTCCCCAGCCTCCAGCTGGAGCATCTGCTAATGTGTGGAGATTACCAGCCCCCCCTTCACCTCCTGCTGGTCCTTGCCCTCCATGCTCAGGCTGCTCATTAACTCATTAGAAACTGCTTTGCCAGTGGAGGAGGGAGGCTCTGCTCCTTGTGACTACAGGACTTGGGTTTTGGAAGCATCCAACTTGGTGCTACTTGAAATCTTCAGTGCAATGACTATACACTCTGACATTGTACACAGACACTGTGCACAGTGTCAGGAATCAGTGTGTCTGGGGTGAAGGTCTTACTTGTGCATAGGACACTAGGCTTCATGAAGGTAGGCTGGGCCAGGTTTTGTTTATCTCCATATTGTGAATATTCCAGTTTCTGCCGGATGCTAAATGCTCGGATACAGGAGTGATCAAGTGAATTAAGCTGAGAAACACATTGATGGGGCTGACATGTAGTTCTAGGTGTCAGTACATGGTACAGATGTGTGTAGGTCCATGCCTGCATATAAGCGCCCAGCCCTGGTCTGATCAAATATATTCAGGAACTTCAAAGCAAGAGACTGGCAAACTCTTCAACTTGTGAGTCAGTGCTCCTGTGCTACTAAAAATAGCATCCTGAGGCTGGAGAGATGGTTCCACTAAGCGCTAAGAGCACTTTCTGCTTACCACGGACTGGATTTGATTCTCAGGACCATCATGGTGGTCTATAGTCATTCATAATTCAAGTTACTGGGGGATCCAGCATCCTCTTCTGGCTTCTGAGAGCACTAGGCATGCATGAAATATACCTACATATAGCAAGGCAAAACATTCATACACATACTACAAAAATATATCTAAAAAAAAAGAAAGAAAGAAAAACGGTGCCCAATTTGTTGATTGAAGAAGATCTAGAATTTGATGCAGACTTCACCACTTTCCGTGACATGGAAGATTTTGAACCCAGTGCTTAGTCTGGGATCAGAGCACCTGACTCTCTAAAGGTCACACGTGGACAAAGTCGACTCTGAATCCCACCTCCCTAGTTCTCCAGATCTACAGTTTCCACATCCACTTCATCTTTTGTTTTGTTCCGACTAATTTTGTCTATTGGGACTCTCTGTTCTTTAGCTTTCTCTCTTCCTCTCAGTCAGCTCTGAATTGCTGGTGCCTAACTGCAGCTTGGGCATGGATCTGAGCTCCTCACAGGTCCTCACACATTTCCCAAGGATAAAATTCAATCTGGTGAGCTTTTGCACGTATCAAACACAGAGCTCCTCTCTGACCTGTGTCGTGTTGGTTTTGAATTTGTTTGACTGATGAACTGGAGCATGGGTTTTCATTAAGGCAGCATGAAAAAAACAGGACTGAAACATTTAGGTGAGGGTAGAAGGCAAACGACAGGGTCACTGGCCTCAAGTGGGTCACGGTGTGTCAGGAAATTAACCCTCAAGAAGGGTTTAACCACAAGTGTGACATATTCCAAGTGTTAACTCCAAGACATGCTTTGTGAATCCTATAAAATCCTCCACAAACACCTATAAAAAAACCTGCCAGCGGTCAGGAAACAGGCCAGCGGTCTTGAAACAGACCGTGGGAGGGAACTTAGATAAAGCCCAAACTTCAAGGCTAGCCCTCAAACTCTCATGGTGTCTGATTTTCCTTAAACAGAGTAGGCCAGGCTCAGTGCCCTTTGTGGGAGGGGGGCAGTGAGCAGGATGTAAAGTGAATAAGTAAAATAAAATAAAATAAAATAAAATAAAATAAAATAAAATAAAATAAAATAAAATAAAATAAAATAAAAAGATGTGTCTGGAAGCCCACTTAGGCACTAGATGGGCTCTTCTCTGCTTGCCACTTCATTGTGATTTCTGTGGTACAGACAAAACAAAACAAACAACAATTAAAGTTACCTCAAATGCGAAAATATGTTAAACATTTCTTTTTCTGCTACAAGTTTTTGTTTGTTTGTTTTTAAAGAGACTTGGAAAACATTGAAAAAAGCAAAGAGGATCAAATATAACAATAACACCCATCCACCCACCAACCAACCAAACAAATAAGAAAGAACTCCCAAATCAGAATAAACCCAACTCCGGGTCACGTAGATAAGCCTGGGTTCTGGTCCCTACCTTGTTGAGCCTCATGATTTTCATGATTTCCAGGGAAAATTTGATGAAGAACCTCTCCCACAGCTGATGGCGAGCCATTTCCAAAGGGCTCAGGGAAAACTTTCTCTCTGAGAAGCAAGACACTGGTCAGCAGGGGGCTTGCCTGCTGCCTCCATCCCATTCTAGTTTTGAAAGAGAATCAGGGAATTGGGACCTGCTGGTTCTGCCTGAGGTCAGTCCCAAGATGGCAATTAACAAGATGCATCCTCTTCTGCCCTGTGAAGAAGTTCTGGGAAAGTTTTCTAAATGCCTGGGACTCTTTTCCCGGTTCCATCAAACTTCCCCCTGCATGCATGCAGGCAAAGACCACTTTTATTTTTGTCGAGCTACATTCGGTTTCTCTCTTCTCTCTGTCTCATTAACTCCACTCCGTCAGATTCCCTCGCTTTTCTAATGATTAAAGTCGTGGGCCTTTTAAAAGGGCCGCCAATTAGCACCTCATCAGCTCCAATTAGAGCAGACAAAAGCCGTGTAAAGATAACTCAGTGAGAGGGGCGGGCACAACATCATGTAATCACTTAAGACAGGCATTGAGAATTCTCCCCGGAGACCCACACTGGGCCTATTCTCCTTTCTTTCTTCCTTTTGGATGCATTTAAGACTGTTTGGCTGGGAAGACAGGCCCCCCAGGAGTCTCATAATTCCTCATTCAGAGGCTACCTGTTTACTTCTCAGAGAGTCCAAGGACCTAAACAATCCCATATTGTACGCCTGCTTCCTTAAATTCCAGATCTCTAATAGTGTGTTTTCGGTGGCCCTCAGAACAAGTTAAAGGCCAGCTTTATACTCCCAGAGGGTTCTCCTTGTACTGTCTTCTAATTATAGGAGAGAGTAACAATGTATTTTTTTTTTCAATGAGAGTTCTTTGGAGCAGTTAATTTGGTGCCTGTACTAAATGCCCCCAAACATTAATTAGGGTGGAAGAAACCCTAATTCCCTCAGCAGCTTTCCCCTCCATTTAGTTCCCTCGTTTTCACATAGGCCTGGACGAGTCTCCATAATGAAATTACCTCATTAATGCCTTTATTCTTCACAGTAACTCATTCAAAACCGACCATTTAGCTTTAATTGAATGCTGTCAAAAGGAAAAAGGTGCATTCATGGCTTTGATTAGCAAAAAATTTTCCCCCCTGAGGGGCGGACAGATTTAAATTATGAAGATGGTGAGTAGTGAGTTATAATTGGGTACAAGCAGCACTTCAGGAAAGCTGAAATGCTTTCAAAGCCGGGGCTGGCCAGTCTGCGGACTATTAACTATGTCCAGGGCCTTGTTCTCTGTTTGAATTGATGGCAACTTAACTATCCAAAAGAAAATGGGGTTTACTTTTTGTTTAATACACAGTGGGGTTCTATTTACCCACAGAGCGATCGTTTCTCCATGAGCTCTATCTTTGTTCCCCTAATAATTTATTATTTGTGCTTTCTAACACGAGTTCTGAAGGGCACCATGCATGTTGCTGCTTCCAGGGAGAAGCAAAATAGTGAGTGCACATACCGAGCAACTGGGCTGCTGGCCCAGCGCCTCACTGGGCAGACACAGGGAGGTGAGCCTTCAGTCAGGAGCAAGTGGATGCTATAGAACCTTGGGAACTCAATCTTCAGAAAGCCTTTTCTTACTCGATGCAACAATTCTTGGGGGATGTAGGTGTCAAGCGTCAATGAGAAGGCAAGAGTTTTACAGGCTGCAACGGACTCACAGAGCGATCCAGACTCATGATGAGGGTGAGCGCAGGTCCAGAAGGAAGACAGGCCCCCCAGGAGTCTCATAATTCCTCATTCAGAGGCTACCTGTTTACTTCTCAGAGTCCAAGGACCTAAACAATCCCATATTGTACACCTGCTTCCTTAAATTCCAGATCCCCAATAGTGGGCTAAAACACTATACTTTCAGTTCTGAAGGTGTGGCTGCTTTCTGGTAACATCTAGAAAGGTCGAGGGCATTGACAATGGCTCAGATTTAATATGTGATTGAAGAAAGCAGAAAGATTCATCAGCAATATCACTCTAGTGCCAATGATATTTATCTATATTATATATGAAGTCATGTAGCACACGCAGCACAATGCATCCGAGAGTCAAAAGTATATACCAGAGGCTGTTTTGGGCCCAAAGTGCCAATTATAATGCAAATAGACAGAGAAGAGAGGGGGTGGGGCAAGAGGGATGAGGGAGAGAAGGAGGGCAAAAGGGAAGACAGAGGTAGAGAAAAGAAAGGGGGAGGAAGGAGAGAAAAAGGAAGTGGGGGAGAGAGAGAGAGAGAGAGAGAGAGAGAGAGAGAGAGAGAGAGAGAGAGAATGGCAGAAATGTATAAACCTGAGAATGGATCAGCCAAGACAGAGCTCCAGTAATGGAGAACCAAAGAGAAAAACCCAGCGGAGACAGTACTGTTTATTCTAGAGGGCAGATGAACTCAACAAAGTGGTGTGGAGAGGCAGAGGAATGAGGCTGGATCTTGTACGGGTCCCACCTCTGCTTGATCTGGGTTCTTCACTGTTTTCTCAGCCTTTACTTGCTCATTTGTTCCATAGAGACAGGATTTTACTCTGTAGTCATCTGGCCCAGAACTCACTGTGTAGGCCAGCCAGGTTGACCTAAGACTCACAGAGATCTGCCTGCCTCTGCCTCCTAACTGCTGAGGCTAAAGGTGTGCGCCGCCATACCCAGTTGGAATTTTGATATTTGAACATTCTTATTTAGAACCCCTTTCTATAAAAATAAGAGTCGATCTGTGTGGGCATCCTTCACAGCAAATGCTAATGGTACTGTGATTCTTGACTCCTGGCTGGTGAGAGACCTGGAGCAGACTGCAGGAGGTGGCCCTGCTCTCTCAGGTCTCCATAATTTTCCCTGTCTTTCTGTCTGCCTCAGGGGGAGTTGGAGGGACCCAGGGACAGGTCATGCACTGAAACAGAGACTCAGAGAACTAAGGAGATTGACAACACTGTACAGCCTTGAAAGCAGAGCTGGGTCATAATGGGCTTTTAAATGAATTGCAGATTCCGAGAGTAAGGGTTGCCACAGACCCATTCCTTCTGAGGGAGGAGCTCCCACACACTTTGATTTGTGGCTCCTAGTCTCCAGATTGGGAGGTAGAAGTTTTCTGTCTTTGAATCATCTAGCTTATGGTAATTGTCTTTGATGGTCCTGGATAATGAACACACATTCTATACAAGTACTTTCAGAATTATTTCACATTATTATTATTAGTGATTTGGCTTCCTCTTATGTCATCATGAATAGTTTGTTTTATGCATCAAGTAATAGACTTTTAGTTATCACTTGCTTTTCCTCTATAGATCTTCATGTGATTTTTTAAAGTCACTAATGGATATTTATTAGAAAAAAAAATTGTCCAAGCAGGCCAGTGAGACTTTCCTTCTCTCCCCGGTCCAACTATTCACCAGTCAAATGGTCTACCTATAGGAAGCTTCACTGATCTACACCACAGAGAAAGCCCTGGATATCAGTGTGACCTTGTCATGACTAATAAATAGGAAAACACTTTAATCTCTCACTGATAAAATAAAGACGGTATGTACCTTCTCAAAAATTATAAGAAAATTAAATGAAGCATTTGATGAAAATGGGTGGGGGAATGAAAGCTGGTCAGGTAGGGCAGGGACCCCAAAGCTCCAGCTCTAAGAATGTCCTTGCTGGGGGCCAGGGATAAAGAGGAGACCTCGCCTTCCTTGTTACTGCTTCTAAATGACCGCCTCTGCCCAGAGGCTATAGATCAGACCTTGCCTCCAACTGACGCCAAGAAACACCTCTTGGTCAGGCCAACAGGACTGAGCAGCTCAAACCCCTCCCAGTACTCACTGTGTGTTTCTGCTCTAAGTCCTTTCAAAAGCCTCTGAGGAGAAGCTCAATGGTACTCTATTTGCCTGGATGCTCTCTTGCGATACAGGTGTCTTTATCTCTGTCTCTCTGTCTCTCTGTCTCTTTCTATTCTGTCTCTCTCTCTCTCTCCCTCTCTCCCTCCATTCTTCCTCCCCTCTCTTTTCTTCCCCATCCTCTCTGTTTTCCTTTCCTTCCTCCCTCTTAAGTGCCTGATTATCTATAATAAACATCTCTCCAAAGTTCACCCTCTATGGTTCATGAATTTCATTCTTTGATTTTGAGAGACAAGAACTCAAAAGCCACTGATTTGGGTAGCTTTGGTGGCTGTCGAGTTTTGGGAGGCCTGTCTCCCCAAGCTAACCTCCCCAAGAACCAAGAAAGATTCTGTTGTACTCAGACACCCCTATATTCCCAGTCACCCACTGTCACTGGGCACCAAACTAAGAACTCAATTTGACAAAATTCTATAAAGCCCCTCATTATTTTATTTTATTTTTTTGATATTTTATTTACATTTCAAATGTTTTCCCCTTTCCAGGTCTCCCCTTTGAAAACCCTCATCCCATCCCCCCTCCCCGTGCCTCTATGAGGGTGCTCCTCCATCCACCCACCCACTCCTGTCTTCCTTCCCTGGCATTCCCCTACACTGGGGCATCTAACACCCTCAGGTCCAAGGGCCTCTCCTCCCACTGATGGCCAACAAGGACCTCCTCTGCCACATATGTGGCCAGCACCAGGGGTCCCTCCATGTGTATTCTTTGGTTGGTGGTTCAGTCTCCGGGAGCTCCGGGGGGTCAGGCCAGTTGACACTGTTTAAAGGCCCTCATTTTATTATATTTATTTGTTTGCTTGGCATGGGGATTTGAACTTAGGGCCCTGTGAATGCTAGGCAAATGTTATGCTACACTTATCTTTTTACTTTTTATTTATTTTGATACAGGGTTTCAGTAACTTGCCCAGGTTAGCCTTGAACTCAGCCTACAGCCCAGGCAGGCCTTGAACTTTCACACTCTTCCCTTGACACAGTCTCCTCTTTACTTAGGATTTTATATATAGGCCTGCGTTTTAGAGATGAGGACATATGCCGAGTTACAGTTTTGGGTCACAGAACACCAGCAGGTGGCAGAGGGGCCTAGAGATTGCAGAAGCACAGGCTCCTCTCTGTTCCTTGCTCAGACAAACCTGCAATGAGAGCAACCCCTGCCCTGCCCTGCAATGCATTAGTATATTCATTCCTTGATGCCAGAACATTGTCTGCACACAGCACTGGGGGACATTCTTGGACCTTTGTCACTGTCCATCCTTGGCAGTTTATATATAAATATAGATAAGAGGGGCACAGGTATATCTATTTTTACAAGTGCTGAGAGCAAGACTTCCCAAGGCTGCACATCCTGTGACTAGCAGAGCCAGGTTTTAATGTAGCTCTATGTGAAGTAAATTCCTTTTGCAGGGATCTTTTGAGAGAGTAGAAAGGCCAAGGATACTTTCCAATGACACAAGAGCAATGGCCGTGCAGTTTGTCCCTGGGGAGCACAGTGTGTGGTATAGGCTGTGACGGTTTTGCTTAGAGGACATGGAAAGGCAGGGAGAGGATTCATAAAGCTTAGAGAAAAGTCCAAACAGGATTTGCACTGTCTGATCTTAGAAATAATCCTAGTTGCTAAGTAACAAAGAGAGTATTTAGTGGTTTTCTTTTTGCTGTAACAAAGTATCTAGCAAAACTCACTTAAGGAAGGAAGGTTTTGAGAGTATAGTCCTTCATGGTGGAGAAGACAAAGTATCAGGGGTGTGAGGTAGCCTGTCACATTGTGTCTGAAGTCAGTAAATTTAGGACTGTTGGTGCTAGCTGGCTTTCTTCTTTTTTCTTCAGTCCAGGACTCTATGTCTTGGAGTGTTGCAACCCTCATCCACAGTGGATCGTTCTCCTTCAGCGAAGTTTCTGTGTAAAGAACCCTTATGGACACATCTTGAAGTACGACTCCTAAGGGAATTCTAAATCCTGACAAGGAGACAATCACAATTACTCATCACAGCCAGTTTAAGAAAACCAATGACTGCCCCAATTTGAGACCCACCCCATGAGAGAGAGAGACAACCCCTGACACTATTAATGCTACTCTGCTAGGCTTGCAGACAGGAGCCTAGCAGAGCTGTCTTCTGAGAGGCTTCATCCAGCAGTTGATGGAAATAGATGCAGAGAACCACAGCAAGTCAGAAGCACAGGCTGGACCAAGTGCTCCCATGATCAGGCACACATCTCCTAGGGAGTTAAATGCAGAAGACTGGAAAGAGTGATTTGAAAATTGAGACACTGAGTCTCTTGAATGAGGTGGAACCAGAAAATGAGTGAAAACTATCAAAAATGAATAATATACAAATTTGGAAGTGTCTAGTGCACTGGCTGGGATGTAGTGGATGCTTAAGAAATGCCCTTTTGCCTGTCCTGTCTCAGGCACTGCTATTAGTTTACTGCGAATAGGAAGACAAAATAGGGCTGGCTATATTACAGGACCACACAGAAGATTCCTAAAGGCTTGCTGGACTTTAGACAGCTAGGAAACACAGGTAATCTGAGAGTAAAGCAGCAGCAAGTGGTAAAGTATCAGGTAAGGCTGTAAACGACACAGGGAGACACAGCACTTGTACAAGACTTCTTCCAGCTTCAGATAACTGTGCCTTTAAGTAGAATCTGCCTCCGACATTGTCTATCTGTACCTACAGATTATCTCTTGGAATAGATGACCAGCTCCCAGAGGGCCAGGAATTTTCTATACATTATTGGTTTTGTTCAGGTCATGATTGCAGTACTTGGAATGCTACCCTACACATCTGCATTCTTATTTTATACATATTCCTATAATGTTTATGTATGTGTCTTTGCTGATAAGATTTGTCCTCTTCAAGGGCAAGTACAAACACAGAGGCAGTGTGCGTCGCATTGCCTCTTCCTGATCTGGAACAGTGGGCAAATTAGCCTGCATTTTACAGTTGCTCTGATTTCTGCCTGTGTTGGATAGCTATCTCCTCTAAGATAAAAACCTTCCATCTTGGAGGGAAGCTTATTAAGGCACAGGGTGTGATGAAGAGAGGTGAAGCATTCCAGCTTGCAGAAACTCTCCTTAAGACTCAGAAAAGAAACAACTCAAAGTTTCAGGACGTTTCTAAACCAGTGGTTCTCTACCTTCGTAATGCTGCAGCCATGAAATTGTTTCACTGCTACTTCATAACTGTAATTTTGCTACTGTTATGAGTTGTAATGTAAATATCTGATATGCAGGATATGATATGTGACCCCCTCAAGGGGTCGGGACCCACAGGTTGAGAACTACTTTAGAGTCTAAACCAACCAGATACATCAGGTCCCCCTTTCTCCCAAGATTATATAAGTAGTGAGAAGCGCTGACTGAGTTTCAGACTGAGATGTCTGCACGTTGTACAGTTTTCAGTTTTCATGAGCTATCACCCATGCTGGGGTGGGCTTGGTAATGTCGCTGTCTCTAAGTCATTTCTGCTCCTGTTAAGTAACTTGTTCTAGCTTGCTTTTCTTCTACTGCAATAAAACATTGACCAAAATCAACTTGGAAAGCTAAGAGCTTATCTCATCTTATACTTTGTAGTTGTTCAAGAGAAGCCAGGGCAGGAACTGAAGGTAGGAAGCTGGAAGCAGGAACTGAAGCAGAGACTACAGAGGGATGCTGCTTACTGCCTTGCTCCTCTGGCTGGCTCAGCTACTTTTCTTATACAGCCCAAGCCCATTTGCCTAGGCATGGTAACACTCACAGTGGACTGGGTCCTTCTATATCAACTAGCAATTAATAAAGTGCTCCACAAGCATGCCCACAGGCCAAGATGATGGAGGCAGCTCCACAGTTGAGGTTCCTTCTTCCCAGGTAACTTTATTCAGGTAGAGTTGACAAACTAACCAGTATATACCCCTTCACTCATAATCCTATAAGTAACCCCAAACACCTCATTTGTTCCCAAAGGTGGACATTGGTGGCACCTGAAAGCAAAAGGAGGCAGGGATGAAAACACTCTTGATCTCTATAGTCTGAGGCTGCTTTAATGGAACATTGAGGAGGCCAACCTTTCTGAGGGATGAAGGTTTAGCACATTTAAGGGGATATGTGTATATGTATATGTATATATGTATATGATGTATATGTATATGATATATATGTATATGATGTATAGGTACATGTATATGTATAATGTATAGCTAACATGAAGTTACAGCTCTATTTTGTGGCTTGCCTGGAAGCAGGGTAGGGTGTTTTCCATACCTAGGCACACTTTCTCTTCCTGTCAGGCAGGTGTCAGGCAGCCTCTGCCTGCACCGGGGCTTCATTCAGCTTTTCCCTTCAGGCAGCATAGGATTCCTGGGAATATTTTCATTCAGTGGGGTACAGAAGGGTAACCCTTAGACTATCTCCTCTCCGGGCATGGTGGTTTCAAGTGTGATACCCCAAAGTAAGTCACCGTGGAATCTGGATTGTCTTGGGTTTGAGGCAACTAGCTTTCTGCCTACTTCCTTTCTGTCTAAAAACAGGGCATAGATTCCCTTTGTAAGGTAATGTCCATTAGCAAAATCTTCCTTTATGACAGGACAAAACTATGCTGAGCTCATGCATCCTATCTGAGATATCACACACACACACACACACACACACACACACACACACACACACACACCCCAAAGCTGGTTAAATCGTCCCTATTTACCCTACATTTCTTAGCCACTGTCCCATACCTCATTAACACCTTGCCAAGTTCCCAACCCTCTTCCCTCTGTCTAGCCTCCTCTTGATATTCTATCACCTCTTGTTGACATTGACTTACAAGCTGCTCGTCTGTCCCTTTAGCTCCTTAGCTCTGAATTCTAGGCATATCCGTACTGCAGGCACAGGTTACTCTCACTCTGTTAATATGCCTTTCATTGGATTTAGCAGAGCACCAGTCACAGCACACAAAGGGCAGAGGAGCAGGCTCTCCCTCACTGACAGTGTGGTCTATGGCTTGGCATCTGACGGTGAAGGCTGCACAAGAAAGGAAGCAAGAAGTAGCATTGTGCAGATGCATGCTACCTGATGTTCACAGATGTGGAGTTTCACTCTGGAAAGGAATGCCAGGCCATCAAGATAGGGGTGTGTGAATCAGGGGCGAGCAGTGTGGACCACTTCACTCAACTTCATGCCTGATCTAAACAATGAAGAGAAGAATGGGTTACCATAAAAAAAATACCATGTTAATTATACAAGGGATAATTTCCCAGGGAAGACATGAGATTGTGAGCCTTAAAAACTACTCAGCCTTGACTCATGGGTAGTTTTGACTCTTAGTGGAGTACAGGTCCATTCTGAAAAGCCTGGGTATAGTTTGGACATATGCTGTGGTTAAGTGTAGTTCGTTTCCTTCACCCTGACTTTCTTGGAAGGAGATATCCTGCCCAGGTCCCTGTCCTTGTCATCTCTCACAAACTCTACTAATGACCAGGTTATATCGGCATTACATAGTCAAGTAGCCCATTCAGTTTGCTCAAAAGAGCACAGACATAATCAAGCATGTGGCTGAATGGACAATTCGCACTGAATAGGGCAAATATTTGGATCCAAGTGTAGGTCAGCAACAACCCATTGAAATATTGATAAAAGCAGCCTGTGGGAACCAGCTGCACATAAAGGAGAGAGAAAAAAGAAAGAAAGAAAGAGGAGGTTCTTCAGGGGCAAGGCAGGGCACAAGACCACAGGGGGTGATTTGTCTGCTCTACAAGGAGGGAGGTGGCTTAGCTGGGGCAGTAGCAAAGCCGGTGGACGGCGGGCCCTTGTAGCCGCAGAAAACCGTGTGTTCAAACTGTATTGTGTTGCTGCAAAGTGGAGGCCACCTTTTACCACGAGAGTGCCGTGAAACTTTCTAACAGGACCCCTCTTGTCCGATTCCCCACACATTACTTAAAAAGAGAATTAGTTCAAGTCTATGTGTGGTTTCTTCATCCTTCCTATTCAGATACTAGATCTCACCCAGCTTAGTAGAATTTTTTAGGCTCAAAACTCTGCCTCCAAACCCCAGTACTGACAGTTTTAGGTAACACCTCCCCCCACCCCCAGACCGCTGACATCCACTCACCCATGACGATGATGTTTAGCCAGTCCAGACCTCTGTCACACAGAGTAAATGTCTACCATGCTCACAGCCTGTTTATAATTCCTGGCTCTGTGGGTGAACTCTTCTAAAACATCCACTTGGCATGTGTGCAGCATTAGGCTCCGTTGCCACACTCAGCCACACCTCAAAGGACCAGAAGTTCTAAGCTACCTTATCTTGAATACGCAATGTCTTAGTTAAGATTTTACTGTGAACAGACACCATGACCAGAGCAACTTTTATAAGGACAACATTCAGTTGGGGCTGGCTTACAGGTTCAGAGGCTCAATCCATTATTAAGGTGGGAGCACGGCAGTGCCAAGGCAGGAATAGCACAGGAGGAGCTGAGAGTTCTATATCTTCATTTGAAGGCCTCTAGGAGAAAGCTAGCTTTCAAGCAGCTAGGATGAGGGTCTTAAAGCCCACGCCACAGTGACACACTTCCTCCAACAAGGCTACACCTACTCTAACAAGGCCACACCTACTTCAACAAGGCCACACCTCCTAATAGTGCCACTCTCTGAGCCAAACATATTCAAACCACCACACTGAGCCCTTTGGCAATTTCCTCCTCTTTGTGCTCCCAAAACCCTTCCACAGGTCTAGCCTATGCCATTGGACTTTCTTTGACAACCTTCAGTGAGCAGTAATAGGACATAACACTCCCTGCTCTTCCCATACCTTACTGGTCTTTGGAGTGGTATTCAAAAACCTGAATAATTGTGGAGCTATGGAATGCATTTGGTTCCCAGGCTTCTCTGACTGGACAAGAGGGCTCCATCCTGGCCTTCAACCCTGAGAACTGTAATGATCTTCAGAGAAGGAGGAAGAAGTCGTTTTCCAAGCGTGTTCAGCTCATCATAGAATAGGTTAAGAGAAAAGAGCTTTGGCTTTGAGTTACTTTTGGGATTGATATTGGGTGTGAAAGCAATGAAAACCATGCGAGATACACACACACACACACACACACACACACACACACACACACACACACACACACAACCTTGTTCCCAAAGCCCCTGGAAGATCTTTTGTTCCCCTGGAAATCCATTAGTCAAGAAGGTTTATCAAACCTGGACTTTCAACCCTGTTGGTGAAGACAACTGACATCTAGGCAAAGACCTGCTGGAAGAGGAAGGGATTTGTTTTTAAAAAGCACTTTAAAAGGCAGTTAACATGCAAGGGGGTCTGCAAAGTTATGATCATGCAAACTGCAGTGGGTGGCGTGGGGATCTATAGGTGAGCACCACAAGGCCAGGCTGCCAACTGGTCAATGGTGTTTATAAGTCACCTGTAGTTCATAGGATACAAAGTGTAAGATAATTTGTATGTTATTAAATTGTTGATTAAATATGGCACCGGCATGCTTGGTGGTGAGAGTAGAGATCATGAAGGACACAGGGGTTTTCAGGGTATACCTGGCTAAGAGAGTGGGCCCATGAGCTATGCCTGGTGAAGCCCAGGGGCTATAATGACCTAATGTCCTGGTTAGTTTTTCTGTCAATCTGACATAAGCTAGAGTCACCCTGGAAGAGGGAACCTCAATTGAGAAAATGTCCCCTAAGGGCAAGTCTCTGGAGACATTGCATTTTCTTGATGACTGACTGACCTGGGAGCCTCCAGTCCACTGGGGGTGGAGCCACCCTGGCAGGCAGTCCTAGGTAGTATAAGAAAGCAAACTGAGCAAACCAAGAGAAGCAAGTCAATGACCAGCACTCCCTCATGACATATGCTTTAGTCCTGCCTCTTGGATCCTGCCTTGAATTCCTGCCCTGATTTCCCCTCATAACGAACTATAAGTACCAGGTGAAATAAAATCTTTCAGGTTGCTTTTGATCACAGCAATAGAAACCTAATCTATACACCTGATCTTGAGGGAAATTTGTGAAGCAGGATTTATATGTGGCTAAGGGATACCAGTTGCAGAAAAGTAAAGATGTTGATCTCACAGTTGTCAGGTGGCAGCAAGACACTGGGGAAGAGGGTGTGTGTCTCTTTCCCCACACTACCCTCAGGGAATATCTGGTACCCGGGGGGCATAAAAGATGCGCCCTGGGGAAGAGCAGGGGAAGAGTTGCTGTTGTATGACCTGTGGGCTGGCATCTGGGGAAGAGGGATGCATAGCCTGTCTGCTCTGAAAGGTGCTGGAGAGAAGGGCATGTCCTGAGGATGCGGAGCTGAGATCTGTGAGAGAGCAAACCAGATGCGAGTGGAATGGAAGACCCAGGCTGAGCAAAGATCTAGGAGCAGAGAAATGGGCAGATAAAACAAAAACCCCCAAACCAACCAACCAACCAGCCAGCCAGCCAGCCAGCCAGCCAGCCAGCCAACCAACCAACCAACCAACTAGCCAGCCAGCCAGCCAGCCAGCCAACCAGCCAGCCAGCCAGCCAGCCAGCCAGCCAGCCAGCTAGCCAGCCAGCCAGCCAGCCAGCCAAACAACCACCACATCAGCAACAACAAAACAAAACAAAAACCTGAACGTCCCATCAGTCAGAACTGAGCATTCATTGCATCCAGTGCTCTTTAGGAGTTGGTCACAAATACCCTCGCCTCCTGCACCAAGGAAGTGGATTTATAAGAAGCACATGCAGCTGTCAGAAGTGACTGCCGGATATCTGCAGATTAAATGATGTATCTGGGGTAGGCTTTAAAATGTTTCAGAGAGAAAAAAGTGACCAGGGAATGAAACCCAGTCTGCAAAAGGACGTTTTCTAGGGCTGAGTGGTGTATGCTGCAGGGTCTTTTCCCCCTATGGAGTCAGGCTTGTTGTTCTGACTTGACACCTGAGAAAACCAAGTTACAGAGAAGAAAAATACATTTTGGCTGGAATTTTGCGGTCACTTGGCTTCAAGGCTTTTGAACTGTGGCAAGGCGGTAGTACATCGAGGTGGAAGCCCGTGGTAGAGGAAACTGCTTAGCTAATGGTGGCTGTGAAGGAGGAGGAGAAGGAGGAAGAAGAGGAAAAAGAAGAAGAGAAGAGGAAGAGGAGGAAGGAGGAGGAGGAAGAAGAGGAGGAGGAAGAAGAGGAGGAGGAAGAAGAGGAGGAAGAGGAGGAGGAGGAGGAAGAAGAGGAAGAGGAGGAAGAGGAGGAGGAGGAGGAAGAGGAGGAGGAGGAAGAGGAGGAGGAGGAGGAGGAGGAGGAGGAGGAGGAGGAGGAGAACAGATAGGCTTCAAGAGCATACCTCAGTGACTTTGTCATTATCTGCCAATAGTGTGACTGGCTGTCAGTGCATACTTTAGTATCTGGACCTTTCAGGGATATTTAAGATCTAAATGATAATATTTTAGTTTCTACTTTTGTGCACGCTTCTCGATGCTTATGATAAAAATGTAAAAAATCTACACATGGAGCTGGGAAGATGGCTCTGTGGTTAAGAGAATTCACTGTTCTGTCAGAGAACCAGTTTTTTTTTTTTTTCCCCGATACCTATACCTGTCAGCTTACAACTGCCTGTGACTCTAGCTGCAGAGGATCCGATACCTCCTCTAGTCTATATGTGCATCTGCACAATCTGACATACACATAAGCCTACATGTAAATGAAAATAAACCATAAGAACTAAAAACTAAAATGCTTGCATTGATCATTTATTTAATAATCTAAAGAACAACGTTGTTTTCGGCTATTATCATCTCAGGATAGTGTTGTCCAAAACACACGTTCTTTCATTAACCATTGACATAAAGCGTTCATTAAAATGCACTTCCCAGGCTCCCCATCCGAATACACTTTCCCTGGGATCTCTAGTGAAGGGGAAAGAATGTGCTTCACAGAGGCTACAGGCAGTTCTGATCCTTGGTGAGGTTGTAGAACCACGCTCAAGGGAGGTATGGAAGTGCACAATGTTATTACAGCACCCTGGAGACCCAGACAGAAGAACGGAAACTCCAAACACCCATAAACGCCACAGCAAAGCAAACCCACTGTCTGCAGCCAAGCACTGTGCTTGTTGAATTTTATTCTTTAGTTTGTGCTGATGTTTCTTTCTGAAGTTCCCGGAGGGGGACTGCCTAGTCTGGAGGACTGTGGTGTCATTTGATGATGCTGTTGGAACCACACTCTTTTCTGTCCCTCTTTCCTGGGGCATTCTCTTTTAATTAGGGAAGTCCTAATGTTACTGATGGCAGCATGCCTGTCAGCACATTTTCAGCCCCAGTAAAAGGTATGAGTTGCTAACACCTGTGTATAAGTTGAGCCTGTCCACTTGACAGAGTTTAGGAATCCGATCTTGGCATGTCAATGAGTGTTTCTAAAGACTTTTAACTGAGGATGGAAGACCCACCCTAAATCCAAATACATGCTGGACTTCCAGATTGATCAAAAGGGAAGAAGCAGAAGGAAAAAACCCAGTGGGTACCACCAGCGTTACAGGCTCTGCTTGTGACTCTAGAAACCTCAGGCTGCTGCAGGCACTTAGAAAGAAACTGCTTACATGAATATTCCACCTGCCTCATCAATATTCATAAACCCTTAGAAAACTCCTTGGCCCAGAACCCACTGTGCTGATCCCTATACTTTTAGAGGCAGCCCCTGACCACGTCTCTGGAGGTCCTTCTTTGCTTTGCTAAATGAACATCTGCTGAATCTATGTCTCTTGACTGAATTCTTTCCTCTGAGAAGACAAGATCTGAGAGGCCCTTGCAACAGGCTTGTCTGGAAAAAAAAAAAAAAATCAAAAATAGCTGTGATGTAAAAAAGTTCATAGGATAAGTTCCCTAGCACCAAGGAGACAGAAGAAACCTCATTAGCTGAGCCAGTCACTATTTCTAGCAGCCTACACGTGTTTTTTTTTTTTTTTTTTTTTAAAAGGGTGTGTGCTTTTATACAATCTTGTCAAACATAGGTGTCAATCCAAGGAGGCTGTCTATGATTTGATGAGGTTGTAAAACCTTTCTTTAGCAAATGTTTGTTGAACAAAAGCACCTTGCCCTAACCCCAAACTGGCTTCCACCCCAGGAGGCCTTTCCCCATGATTATTCCAGCGTCTCTGTGGTGAGGCTGTTGAACAAGCAACAATGTTCCCTCAGGTTGTTTCGGGAGAGCAGTTGGTTGAGTGACTGAAAATGTACCAAGTCATAGACTTTTAAAAGTAAGCATTCTCACCTCGCTATGCATGTAAATTCACACCAGCTTCATGCAGAGTCACACCGCGGGCCTCTCTATTGTCTTTGTACATGGTCAGCCCATCTCAGAGCTCCCTACTGCTTTACTCTTTTGTGTATGCCATATTTCATATTTTTAAACCATTGGCAATTGTTTGCAGTTGTTTTTTCTTTAAACACCAGAGACATTGTAATGCAGCAAAAGGGCAGATCAATTAAATAATTTTTCCTTCCAGATATTTATAGTAACCTTGGCCACCTCTGACTTGATCAAGTTATGTTTTTGTGGCTACTTGATTTATACCACACCTCTTTGAAGTATTTACCTTAGAGAGCATGGACAGAGAAGAATTATGTAAATGAACTCACTTTTATAGCCCTGTTCAATGTTGACCTCTGTAATTACACTATGACGACTTGGGGCCATGCCAGCATTGCCTGATTGTGTTGACTGTCCTGGCTCCTTCCCACACTTCCAAGTTAGTGTCTGTGTGCATTGAATTTAGCTTCCATCTGCTTCAAGGAAGACCCCCAGCTAACATAGTGCACAACACAGTTGTTAGAAAAACTCTCACTTCATCCTGAGGTGAGAATACACAATTCACACAACCTATGATAAGCACGGTTTCCTTCTTTGTAGCTAGAACTGGTAACAGAGAGGAGCCAGGAACCTTTCAGTAGATGATTGTTTGAGATGAGAGTCTCCCTGTGTTGTTCAGGCTGATCTTGAACTGTTGGGCTCAAATGGTCTTACCTCAGCCTCCCAATTGCACTGTCCAGTATTTTTGAGCATAATAGTTCAGTGATTCCTCCTCCTCCTCCTCCTCCTCCTCCTCCTCCTCCTCCTCCTCCTCCTCCTCGCTGCCGCCACCACCACCACCACCACCACCACCACCACCACCACCACCACCACCACCACCACCACCATCGTCATCGTCATCTTCTTCTATACGGGTATTGGTGTCCATGCCATGGCAGTACATGGTGGTCAGGGGATAACTTTTTGGAGCCATTTCCCTTCCACTTTTATACATGTGTCCTGAGGACTTTAAAATGCCTTTACCTGCTCAACATCTGTCCATCCCTCATTGTTTGTATGTATGACTAACCTAAGTCAGTAAACTGGACTCGTGTATTTACTAAATTAATTTCTATTACTATAAAATATGACAATCCCACTATAGAAAACTCAAAACAGAAGGAATAAATAGGAATCTTGCCAATTAAATCGTTGTTGTTTTGATGACAGGTGAGTTTGTGAGTTAAAAACAAACTTTTCTGACTGACAGGGCAGAATGGGAGGAGTCAGCTGTCAAGTCACCAGAACGTCTTTATATCCCATGGAGTACCAGGCTGGTAAATAACCCCACTAAACAGGGCTGAGCAAACTGTCAAGCAGAGCTCTGTCTTGCGCCTGGCTTCCAGACCTTCCTGGCAGCCCGTCCTATGGACTGCAGCGGAGGAACTAGGTGGCCCTTTGCGCTTGTGTTTCATAGGCTGATTCTCACGAGTGGCGGTGTTGTTCAGCGTTGCAACAGCTAAATTGTCACATAGGAATCTAGGGCAAGTCTGGTGCCGGGTAGGCAGAGGTTTTGGCACTTGGAGGGGTTTTAGGCAATCACTCAGAGGATCTGATTCATTCAAGAGTTCTGAAAATCAACTAACAGGGTAGGGTCTCCTACTCCACCCCTGCCGCAAGCCCCTCTGTCTCACTATGCCAGTGGAGTTTTTCCATAGTAGCGGTACTTACTGCCTCCTGGTGGTTGTTCAGAAGAAGACAGCCAGAAGGAGAAGGTGAAAGGGCAGGTGAGACATTTTCACAATCACCCTGGAGTATAGAACTTAACTGTTTTACATATTAATGCAACTAAAAACAAGAGCTACTTTAACCTACAGTAGTATTTTAAGATAGAAAATGACGATTATGCTTACATTTCATAGGGACATTATTAAGAAATAGTCACCTACACAATGTAGCCCGTGGGATCTGTGTCATCAATAGTCAGTTACTGTTTATGGCCAGCATATTCAGGTTGGTGCTATGAGCTGGCCAGACTAATTGCATCTTCTAGAATAGTTGTGTGAGCATTTACATACTGAAATACGTATTGATTTATTGTAATGAATTTTCTTTTCTCTATTCTTTAGATTAGGATTTTAGAGTAAATGTGGGTGTGGCGAGTCTTGTCATCTGCATACATCTGCATACTATGTTTTAAGATAGTGTAGGAAAGAGTTACATGGTTCTGTTACAAAAGGGGGATTTAGTGTATACAGTGGAGTGTTGTGGCTCACACTGGCTGATCTGTGGGTTGGAAAACATGGAAACTGGCTGTGTGCTGGAACACCACGGTCCTGGGCTCGGTTTCCTCACACTGCCGAGCCTTCCCATGCACTTCCCATGGAGCTACTATCATGAAATGCTCATTCCCTGACTGCATCCGCTTGTTGCATAGGTGAGGTGCTGTGGGAGTGCAGAGTAGATGGGTAATTTGGTTGGACCCTGAGAAGCTGGGTGCTGGATCTAAGTCTGAGGATTTCTGTAGAAAAGGCTCGTTCTGTAAAAAACTGTCTGTGACTGTCCTATGCCACCCAGTCTCGCATTCAACCTAGAATATCAGCTTGCCTTCGACCATCAGATAAAACAATACAGGGTCAATACTTTGTGTATTCTGAAAGCTAAAATATCTTCATTAAATCTAGACCATTATCAGCACCATCTTGCTCAAACAAAAATGTTACCTTGTCAAGAATCTGGGGTCTGAAGAAGTGAGGGCAAGTGTGCCCAAGAGCCTGCCTGGAAGCACTAGGTGATCAGCCTGCCAGCTGGACTGCACAGATGGTGTCCCAAGGCCCCTCCAACTGTACCTGAAGCTTTGTTTTGACTGCTCTTAGATGGCTGCCCTTCACTAAGAAGACTGACATCCAAGGTTAACCAACTGGGACAAACAGGTTTGTTTTGAACCTAAGTAGTCTGGGAACAGCCTCCTGCAGGAGCGGCAGAGGCTGTGGGCGACTCACCTACTCCATCTGCTGGGTTTTCTAGGAAGTGCAAGAGACCCTTGAGAAAATAAGGTAACCATTGGAGCTCCGAGGATGGTGCTTCTTACTTGCTACATTATGACTCAGAGGGATATGCGTAAGGAAAAGATTATCCTTATTTCAGATGAGGAATTTTGGACTCTGGGGTGACATTTCATATCGACATTAAGAGGCACACTTGATTCTGTAACTCTACACATAGTAGGAAAAGCTGGTATTGAGGACTTTATATATTATGCAACTTCACTTTTAGTCTTAGTGAGGCAAGCCTGTTAACGTAGGTGCTATCCTGCATTTCAGAAACATGAGACTTACAACTCAGAGACCGTGGGTATCTTTTCCATGGTCTGAAGTTGCTCATTGGCGGACTTTCATCTAGTTCTTAAGCCTGGCTGAAGATAAACACACACAGATAAAGCAGCATCACACCTGTAAACAGACTAAAGCTAAGCAGCGAGTCTAGATGAAATGCCAACTCATTATTTTCCAATGAGCAGATATATGGCACTTTCCTAGCACATTTGGATGGGAAAGTGTGTGTGTGTGTGTGTGTGTGTGTGTGTGTGTGTGTGTGTTGGGACTATTTGGGAAGAATGAGGAGATATGGCCTTATGGGAGGAAGTATGTCACTAAGGGTGGTCTTTGAGGTCTCAAGAGGTTTGCGCCATTGCAGGTGTGCTTCTGTATGAATCAGACCATGAACTCTCAACTGCAGCCCCCGCGCCATGCCTGCCTATCTGTTGCCATGCTCTCCACCCTGACGGTGATGGACCCCAATCCCTCTGGAACTGTAAGCCCCTCAAAATGTTTTCTTCTATAAGTTTCCTTGGTCATAGAGTTTTATCACAGTAATTGAAAATTAATTAATACAGAGGCTGGTATTAGGGAGTGTCCTACTGTTGTGACAAGCCCAACCATGTGGCTTTTTGGAGGAATGTGGAAGACTTAGTCATTTGGAAGAAAAGCAGCTGACTACTGTAAGCAGAACCTAATGGGCCGTCCTAATAGGAAATTGGAAGACAGCAGTGGTGAGGGCTATGTGGGCCGTGCAGGTCACACCTCCAATATCGTCATTTATGAGTTTATGGGGGACCATTTTCATTCAAATCACCACAATATTTATGCCTAATCCAGTTGGACTCAGCCTGAACTAGTGATAGGAATTCAAGACCAGACTTAGTTTTTCCAAATGGAAAGCCTGTACTTTAACAGTATTTGTTAACAGCCTCTACCATAAATATGGCACATACTAAAAGCATGCATATACTCAAATATACATCTCCATTCCGATATGTTGTGGATAGCCCTGGGGCTGTTTGTATTCTGCTAATTCTGCCCTCCTGGGAGGGGCTACAGACAAGGGGTGAGTTACGTACTCATGTGACTTCTTGTGAACCAATTTCCTAATGAATAAAGGAGCCAATCACTAGGTGAAGAGAAGGGACTTCTGGGTCAGAGAGGGGAAGAAAGGAAGAGGAGAGAGAGGTCTTTTTGGAACAGGGACAGCATGTAGGTAAGATGCAGCTACTAGAGTCTCCTGGTATCATGGCGGATCCACAAAGATTCACCACCAGAGGAATCAGATTTTGATAAGGCTTACAAGATTAGGTTTTAGTTGTTGCGCCCAGAGATCGAGTTACTATTGTTTCTGAGCTAAGTTTGTGTTGCGTTTTTCTTCACTCAGTGGCTCGTCTGGGTTCCAGAGAGAAAGATACAGTGGCAACGTGTGGGTTTGCCTGATGTATACCACAGAGGCCGTGGGGGTATCGAAGCATGGGGCTGGCGTGGTAGCGATCTGCCAGTGGGAACCTAGTGAGCTGGGTGGAGAGATCATGGAGCTCTGAGTCAGAGCTCCACGAGATAAAAGCAGGTCGGCCATTGCCCTCCAGTGCATGGCTGGCCAGGCCGACAGGGCTGAGAGAACCAGGGCAGAGCGTGGGAACATGCTATATTCATTTTAATATTTCCTGCAACACTGATGCCCATTTTGTTCTGAGTTTTCCCATTACACCTGTTGGTATAAAATATGATAGTTATGGTGCGTTATGATGTGTTCATTTTAGGGGTTGGGGAGGGCATAAAATTTTGTTTCCAAAGTTGACCGGTTGATTTTACACAGTTATTCTTTTCGGGAATTTTAGGGTAAGTGACTAAGCTCCAGGAGAACTTCTGCCAGTGTATCTTCATATCAAGGAGCTTGGCTTTTGTTCCCCCTTCTCTGTCCAGCTGGGAAATGCTCAGATTTTCCAAGAGAAGATGCAGTCTTTCTCAGGTTAGGCTTATTTCTGGATCTCCTGTCCTGATTGTTGTTACAGTGCACAGGATCCTTAAAACACAATTTGCTGATTATTTATGGCTGGAGATGAGTGTTCTGGTTTTTGTCTTGTGCCCTTAGTTGCAATCTCCTGTCCTTGTTTTGCTTAGATCTCTTTCTATTGTGATTTCTTGGATTAAAACAAAACAAAACTCCAGATCATTGTATGCACATGTTGTACAGATGTTATGTGTCCATTCTTTCTTATATCAGTTTCTTTTGCCTGTTTGTGTATGTGTGTGCACTTGAGTGTTTTGTGGATGCAGGTACACATGTGGGGATAAGGGGACAATCTCAAGTGTACTTTCTATCTTTTGAGTCGGAGTTTCTTGTTGACTTGGAGATTTACCACATCTCCCAAACAAACTGGTCCCTGAGGTTTCAGAAAGATGCCTGCTCTGCTTGTCATCCTGCTATTGGGTGCCACCACACCTGGCTTTTCATATGGGTTCTGGGGATATGAACTAAGGCCTTTATGTTTTCATGACAAGGGCTTTCCTGACTGAAAACCCTAGCCAGGTATTTGTGTCTTTGAAAACAATATCATTCAGTTTTTGTGATGGGCCATAGAATTCGTGTGTGTGTGTGTGCGTGTGTGTGTGCATGTGTGTGTGTGTGTGTGTGTGTGTGTGTGTGTGTGTGTTTTATTTTCGACTTAATTGTACTTTGGTTTCTTAAACCTAAAAACCATCATCTGTAAACTCAGAAAAATTCTCTGCTTTTCTTCAGGAGTTCACCATAATTTCCTGGTGTATCCATTCTGACCTGTAGTCATGGTCCCACATATCTCTGTCATATTTTTATAATTTGCTTCTGTCATTAATTTGCGTATTTTCTTCAAATTTATCTTCTGGCTATATCTTACCTGCTGTCTGAATCACCTAGCTCACTTAGAAGTGATTACCTTTTTCTTTTACCATAGTGCTTTAGTTCCTTTTCCAAATCTGCCTGGTGGTCAAGCTTAAGCGGTTCACAATCAGCTTCACACTTCGGTGACTTCTTAAATCATGTTACATGTGTTTGTTTATATACTTCTTCTGCATGCAAATCCCGTGTTTGTTTTCCTTGTGGCTTGGATGCAGCATTCCACTGGTTCCATGGTCTTTTTCTGGGTTCCTGTGATTTTTATTCAGAGGCTCATGTTTCTTGGAAATTTACCTGAAAGACTTTTCCCCAAAGGCCTGGGTTGAAAACAAAGTCTGGTTATCTGGAGGGACTTTGTTTCCTGTTGCCAGGTGCCTGGAAACACTATCAGCTCTGGGTCATGTCAAAAGGAATGTGCTCCTTGGCCACAGGAACAGTTTGGAGTGGGCGAGGGTTGGCATTGCCTGGACGGGGTCCCTTGTGGTTCTTTTCTTTCTCTGGTTCACCCTCTGACAATGTAGTACTTTGGGTAGATGGCTGGACTTTGGATCTGGGCCCAATCTAGTTCCCTCCCCTGTATTGTTTCTAGGACTGCAGAGTTCTGGAGGCTGGGAATTCAATCCAAAGGCGATGATGAGGCTGAGTCCTCCTGGGTCTGTGGTGAAGGATCTGGAAATTACCGGTGCCACTGGTGTCTTCTGCTATATAAGAACTTCATCCTACTAATTCATCCCACCCTGTTTTGCCATAGGCGTTGTTTTCTGCCACAGGTACAGAGTCTACTGAGAGGTTCCCAGTGACGTGGGACTCGCAGAGACTGGAGGGTAAATATCATTTAAATGTCTGCTTACCTCTCTGAGTCTGTCATTTTTGTATTCAAATGATTCTTCTGTGCTCCATAAGTCAACTATGTACCTAAACAAACATCTGAATCTATTCAGGTTCACATAAGGAATGTTTTTAAAATGAATATTTATTCCAAGTTAACTCTGAAACCCCTTTGGTATAAAATAAATGCAAAAGTCCTTCATAACTTCCTCTTGAGAAAAATAAGAATTTCAAATCACTCGTTTACTGTGACCAACATTTTTGAATATACCTTCCAAATATTCTTCCATTTGAAATAACATAAGATATGAAAGATAAGAAAACTAAAAAAAAAATATTCTGGCAGGAATTTGATGCTTATAACAAGAAAATGTTTCTTGGTAATATGAATATTGCTCAGGCTGGTGATATGCTAATATGAATTTGGAACCATTCATGATAGTTTTCCTTGCTCTCATGCATTTAAAAGAAGTTTGATATAAATCCTTCAGTAACTCCATCCAGCAGCGACCTGCAAGTCTAGACCAGAAAGATGCTGTATTTATCCAGTGAACCTGAACAGGAAGGCCCATTTGCTTAGGTTCTCAAGCGGCATGAAATTTTCAAACACACTCTGTGATTGTTTCTGCCGATATTCTCAACAGTGCCCCTCTCAAATTCTAGGGAGGAGATTCACTGAACCATGCCACGTATGAAAATTTGATTTCACTCTTTCCCATAAAGCCCTTCTCCAACTGTGTAACACACTCCAAGCGTCTTCTCCCTCCTCTTGGCCCTCCCAGACCCACTGCCCATCATCTGCGGGTCTTCTGAGGATTCTTTACAGGACCTCCATTACTCCCTTTTAATCAGTACCTTCTCTTTCAGTTCCACACGTGGGCAGGACACATTGCCACTTAATTACACTTGCTTTCTCCTGCCCTCCTCACACCATGGTCAAAGAGAAGCCCAATATCAAAATAAAGAAACCACCACTTACTATTTGTATTTATAGTCGAATACAGGAATTTCCAAAATGTAGTTCCTTGGAGATGTAGCTTGGTTGGTAGTGTGCTTACCTGACACACAGGAATCCTTGAGTCAGTTCCCAGCACTGCATAAACTGAGTGTGGGGTTACACACCTGGAATCCCATCAATCAGGAGGTGGAGAAAGGAGGATCAGAAGTTCAGGCATCTTTGGCTAGGTAGTGAATTCAAGGCCAGCCTATGACACATAAAAGCCAGTTTCAAAGATAACGCTCAAAACAAAGGTGGTTTCTGGAATAAAATGTAAAATGTCTCAGTCCCACCCTAGCTGTGCCCAGTCTCAGATTCTAGGAATAGAGTCAGCATTAACCATCTCTCTCACTTGATTCTGATGCACATAGTGTGTGTGTGTGTGTGTGTGTGTGTGTGTGTGTGTGTGTGTGTGTGTGTGTGTGTGTTGTGTGTATCTGTGTACACGCACACATGTATACCTGTTTGCATGTGTGTGTCATTTGTGTGGGTCTTTGCCAGGTCTGGATCTCACATTCCCTGAGGTCACATTAGTTGTAACTCATTCCATCGCAGGTCTCTGGTGCTCAGAGAGGGCAGCATTCCTGAGGATCAGTGCTAACCGCAACACGATGCTACGATGCTGCACGTGTCAACGAGAGAAGGAACAGCTCGGGGATTCAGACCCACAGCTTCATGGGGTTTGTTTGGTTTGTGGTCTGACCAAAAGATGCAATGAAATGACTGGCTCAAACCAGGCTCCATGTACAGGTAAAGACAGTTAAGATCCAGTGTTGTGATGGCACCAATGTTGTGATGGTCGCGTGGCTACAGAAACCACACCAGGTCAAACAGTTCCACATGGGGTTTATTGAAAGAGAGGGGTACAAGGTGGCAGCGAAAAGAGAAGGGGAGAGAGAGAGAGAGAGAGAGAGAGAGAGAGAGAGAGAGAGAGAGAGAAGAGAGTAGAGAAGTGGAGGCTGGTCATGACTACGTGGAGAGAGGCAGGGAAGGGAATGGGGAGAGAGAGGGGGCAAGAGGCAAGGCAAGAGGCAAGGCAAGAGAAGCAAGAGAGAGGAGGGGGTGAGCAGCCTCTTTTATAGTGGGCCAGGCCCACCTGGCTGTTGCCAGGCAACTGTGGGGAGGAGCATACCTGGCTGTTGCCAGGTAACTGTGGGGTAGAGTTTAGACAGAACGCTAACACACAGTAGCTTTAAAGTGGACTCAAAAGCACCAATTAAAACCTGCCTTTCTAATCAGATCTTTAAAAGTCTCATTGGGGATAAAAACAGAGATTAAACTGAAAGCCCTCTCTCTATTTGGGCTGTGATGCCTTTCACGTCCATTTCTAACTTTCTTGTTACCATTGTGAGCCCAATCCTGTTCATCTGAAAACCTTGCACTGGACTGACACCTTGGCTTGTCTCCACTCCCAGTTCCAGGGATGCCAGGTCTGTGGGAAGGAAGAAGGGGTCTGGTTCTGAGTGTTTTCACCCCTCTACTAATTAAATTTCAGGCGAATGGGAGGAGTTAAAGGGCCAGCTTTGCGCATGCCTCAGAGGAAGGTGGCAGATTCCTGGCATTGGACTTCCACTCTCCTCTTTCCTTTATGTCCTTCTATATATAGGCAGGCCCCCTTGTACACAACTGGACCATCACCTACAGTCCCCGAGAAGAGGCTGCCTGGACCAGGCCCCCAACGTCCCAGGAGCAGTCATTAGTCTCTATGTACAAGTATGTCACCTCTTGCTGGCACCCATGCCAAGCACCACTCTCCATCCTCAAAGGGCAACCAATCAGACATGCAGACAATCCCATCCTCCTCCTGCTCGGCCAGCCTTGCCATGGAAACCCAGCAGGGATCGGTGAGTTCTGCAGCTCAGCTCTTCCCCAGCAAGGGCACTTGGTACCCTGCAATGACAAAGAATAGTACTTTGGCACCCTCCCTCTTACTTATGGGGATGGTAGGGACTGATGGATAAGAACTCACTTGTCATCAAGAGCACTGTGTGCTTTCTGTGGCTGTCTCCATGTTCTTCCTCCTGGTCTTTTCCCCTGCAACCTGTGGTTGGATAGGGAGGCAGGGGAGAGAGAGAGAGAGAGAGAGAGAGAGAGAGAGAGAGAGAGAGAGAGAGAGAGAGAGAGAGAGAGAGAGAGAGAGAGAGAGGAGAGAAAGAAGAAGAAGGAGGAGGAGGAGAAAGAGGAGGAGGAAGAGGAGGAGGAGGGAGGGAGAGAGAAAGGGGAAGAATTCTGCATAGAAGTCGCTCATTCAGCAGTCCAACTGTCCTCTGAATGTGTCTTTTAGAATGTGGGGCTTCCTGGCGAGTTTTGCTCCCTGCTTTGCGACTAAAACACACATCGGCTCTGACATGGAAATTCCATTTCCTGAACAGACCTTGTGGAGTTTGCTAAGCCTGTATGGTCACACTTAGTGCAGAAGTGAAAGCAGGAGCAGCAGCCATTTGATTCCATCTGAAGATGGACCAGCCACAGAGGTACAACTTAAAGTATAGTAACCATGGAGTAAGTCAGTGTTGATGGAGGTGCAACCAAGGTGCTTATTGCTCCATAGAGCTAAGAGAAAGTACTGTTCTGGCACAGCTCAGAGTCACCCTTGCTGTAACAGTATCTGTGTATCTGGGCTAGCTATTGCCAGGGCCCAGTTTCATGTATCTGGAGCACCCAGATCAAATCACATCAAAGATTTTCATTCCATATCACAGAGATATCTGTAGACAAAGCTAGCATCCATCTGGCTGGTAGCATCGGGTCTTAACAGTCAGCAATGCTAATAGAATAAAACCTGGAAGAACAATGCATTTGCCTGGTGCCTTGGAAGACTGTTTTGAAGGACTCTCTGTTCAAAACGGTTTCCAGCTGTTGCTTTCTCTCTCAATAATCTGAGCCCAATTCAATTTGTGGCACCTTTTTCTCTTCCAGAAGGCAAATCGTCTGCAGTGGTTCTTTGTGTTTATGTGTGTGATTAGCTAGTTTTGGCTGAGAATTTTACTGAATTTTAAATAAATGATCCTGTCAGGACACTGGAGAAGTATTTCTTCCAAGTGATATAGTTTTTCTGTTGCATTGTGTGAGGCAGAAGGCAGTGCATTCTCTGCAGAAGACTCACATAGAAAGGTCCACAGCAACTTGAAATATGAGCCAGAGCAGGCACTGCGTGCTGTAATATTACTGTTGGGGAGATGGAGCCAAGGACACGGACATTCACAACTACAGTTTAAAAGCCAGCCAAACTGGCAAGGCCAAGGCCCTGACTGGGGAGAGAACCAACCAAGAAGGCAATGTTCATGTCTGCTATCCTGCCATTTCCCCCTCAGGGTCTCCCTTCCCCCCTGACACTGTTTTTCCCAGTGTTGGCTGAAACTTTATTTTTTATAAAATGTTACTTGAGAAGGTGTTTTTTTGTTTGTTTTGTTTTGTTTTGTTTTGTTTTGTTTTGAGACAGAGTTTCTTGTGTAGCCCTGGCTGTCTGAGAACTCACTCTATAGACCAGGCTGGCCTCGAACTCAGATCTTCCTACCTTTGCCTTCTGAGTGCTTGGATTAAAGGCGTGCATCACCATACCAGGCTAATTCTTGCTGTTTTAGGATTGGCCAGTTTCCAGGGATTCAAGGGACTGGCCTCAACAGTCCTTACTTCTTAGCTATCAAATTCTGAGGATTTTTCAAGTGATTTATTAGCAAGTGGTGTATTTGGGGTTGGAGAGGTATCTCAACAGTTAGAGAGCTTGCTACTCTTCTAGAGGGACCTGAATTCAGTTCCCAGACCCTACACCAGGTGGATCTGACACCTTCCCCTGGCCTCTGAGGGCGCTGCATGTACATAAGCACATAGATACCCTTGCGCATACATAAATAACTCTTAAAAAGGGTTGTATTTGCGTATAACCCCTTTGCATCTCTACATTACTTGCATAAGCAGTGCAGTGAAATACTGTGTAAATAACTGTACTGCTTAGGGAAGGGCAAGGAGAAAGTCTGCACATACTCAGTACAGACACAAAGTGTTTTCCTAAACGCTTTAGATCCTCAGTTAAATCCACAGACATGGGACCAGTACATCTTTTTTTTTTTTTTAGTGGCAAAGGGATTGAGTACTCAGGATATCAAAGCCATATGTGAACTCCCAACTCCTATCAGAATTGCAAATGAATCATTTTGCCCGGCTTGTGTGCAATGTTCGGAGCATACAGTCCCGTGAGAGATGAGTCTTTGCTACATACAGTTTCTTTCATGAACACACCACATCACTTGGGAGTTTGTATGAATGCAAACCTCAAATCCTTCGAATAGGTGTTCATTTTCATAAAGATCTGCAGATAATTATGTGAACAGCTAAGTTTGAGGGGGTCTGACTTAGTCACGTGGTCTTCAAGTTATGGGCTGCCACCCAACAGTAAGTCACAAAGACAGCTCATGGGCGTGACCCAAATTAAAAACAATTGTGTAGAGAAAACCTGAGAATGTAGTCTATAGAGTATACATTGTAAGATGCTTGCTTTAATTATATATGTATGGGTTGGCACTTTGTTTCAACTACACTTTCTCAGTGGGTCATACTCGGAAGCAGTTGAAAACCACTGAAGTTATGATCTGTCTGGTCACTCCTTAAGGCCTTCTGCACTTTACCTTGTCATCATGCTAACTTACCAGACCACTATCTGCTGAGTAAGAGCCCTGTGCAGAGAGAGAATCAATGCATGCTTCATGGCCTCCACTGTTTGTACACAGCTCAATGTGAAATGTGTTGGTAATGGCTGTTATTAAAGAACTGACCTAAAACTATCCCAAACAATTTCATGTTTCCTTATATTAGACTATTTCTTAAATCTATTCTGCTTCTCACTTTGAGTCTTCCCCTTTTGAAGTCTTGAGTTCAAGTTACCTTTGGGGAATAACTGTATTATTTTGCTAATTTTTTTTGTTTGCCACTGAAGATGATCTTAACAGCCCTACTTATGCATTTCTCAGTTGCCTTATAGCAGAAGGTCAGAAAGGTTGTCAACCCAGTATGGATTAGAGCACTGGGAAGCAAATGGCCCTGTGTTGTCTTGTTGGTACATTTTCCTTGTGTTATCTTCTGCACCATGGCAGCCTTTTATGTGATTCCCAAGTGGGAAAAGTATGTGTGTACAACTTAGTTAGGGTTTTACTGCAATGACAGACACCATGACCAAAGCAACTCTTATAAGGACAACATTTATTTGGGGCTGACTTACAGGGTCAGAGGTATCAAGGCAGGAGAATGGTAATGTCCAGGCAGGCATGGTGCAGGAGAAGCAGAGATTTCTATATCTTCATCTGAAGGCAGACAGAAGACTGGCTTCTAGGCAGCTAAGATGAGGGTCTTAACCCCACACCCACAGTGACACACCTACTCCAACAAGGCCACACCTACTCCAATAAGGCCAGATCTCCAAATAGTGCCACTTCCTGGGCCAAGCATATTCAAACCATGACAGTGTATGTCTGTGATATGTGTATAGAGTCAAAAACAAGTGAGTTATTGAATGTTCTGAAATTTACCTTTAGAAATGTTTTTAGCTTTGTGGCAGTAGACAAGATAAATTAACTCTCAGGATGTGTGGCATAATAAAGGCACCTATTCTAGAGTTTTATGAAGAATACATGTTAGTTAAATCTAACTTATTCAATTTTTCTATATACTTGGCATTGTGGCATATGCCACCAAGAGAGGAAAGCAAAGTTCTTGTGTGTGTGTGTGTGTGTGTGTGTGTGTGTGTGTGTAATTATTACTGTATGTACTCATGTGTGCTTGTATGTATGTGTGCATGCATGCAAATGGAGGCCAAAGGTCAATAGAGGGCATCTTCCTCAATCATTTTCACATTAGTTTTTGAAATCAGGTCTCTCACTGAACCAGAAGCAAGCCCCCAAGGATTTTCTTGGCTCCGCTTCCCTGGGCTGGGATTACAGATGCATGCTACAGCACCTGGCTTTTCATATGGGTGCTGGGGATCTGAACTTGAGTTCTTATGCTTGCATGGCAAACATTTTACCAACTAAGCTATCTCCTCAGCCATCCCAGGGCCCCTTAATCTAGGAAGGAGGAAGATAGATAGCTACTTAGTTCTCAGAGAGGCCAACAATCAACAAGGAAGCAGGAATGTCTTCTTCCTGACTACAGATGCAGTGTCTTCAGCCACCATGGTGACCACAGCCATGATTTCCCACCATGACTAAGAGTTCCTCAAACCCTAAGGGGTGGAAAACCTCCTTAAGTTCCTTGTGTCAAATATTCTGGCATACAATGAGAAAATTAACGGATGCACTGTATTCAGTTGGCCAGAGGATGACTCCTTTTACAGTAATGCCAGGACAAAACACAGGAGAACCACATAAGAAAAATAACTTTGTTATTAAGCATATACAGTCATACAAACACACTTCATAGTATTACATTCATGACTGTTGGAATATCAGTTTGACTCTTATAGGACCTGATATAAATAATGGACAGAGATACTGAAGTATATGAGCAGTTACTGAGAAACAAAAACAGACTCAAGAACCACTCAGGGAACAAGCTCTGGGAATTGGAAAAATATGCTGAGCTCCCTGAGGGATGTATAGCCCATATGTCCTTTGCCATGGTTCCTCTATGGTGGTAACATTTGTAGGCAGAGTATATAAAGCACACCATTTCAGCTTTAACAATGAAAACCCTTTAAAAAATCCAAATAAAAAATTATTTTTGACATGTTGTGAAACATACATGATTACTCTGTCAGGAAATGACCCATGTGTTTCCCTGAATAGAATAGAAGTCTCTATTTTCCTGGTTGTTTGGCTCAGATTCCAGCCAATAGCTTTCCCTTTTAGAACAATTGTCTGAAAGATAAGCTTTCAGGAGGAGGCTCCTGAGGCAGCCCGGATAAGGGAAGAGGAGGGAAATGATAATCAAAATAAGATAGGGGGTTGCTTCCTGAGACTTCAAGGTCAAGTTTGATGCCTGGTCGTGAAGAAACTCTGTGCCAATGTGCCTGATAGTGGCACTTCTGAGGCCAAGGATGCTCTGAACCTTGGAAAGGGAACATGACCTACCTGGGTCTACCAGAATGCTCTGCACCTGGTCTCTGATGGGGCTTGTACTTCTTCCTTCCCTCCAAGATCACTGGGCACTTATTATTTTCCTGTTGGACAATGGACTGACTCCACATAGCAATATGACTTTAGTTAAGTCTGTAGCAAGTATTGGAAAGTAACATAGAAAGCGAGAAAAGGCAGCGTCCTCTTTGTACCCACTCCGTTAAAAAAGACTTTATTTGTAATTCTGTGTATGTGTATCTATGAGTGCAGGTACTGTGGAAGCCAGAAGAGGGCGTCAGATCACCTGGACCTGGGGTTATAGGAGTTTGTGAGCTGCCTGATGCAGGAACTGGAAACTGAACTCTGCACCTCTGTAAGAGCAGCAAGCATCCTTAACCTCTGAGCCATCTCTCAGTTCTCTACTAATTATCATCATCACCATCACCATGATCATCATCATCATCATCACCACCATCATCATCATCACCACCACCACCACCATCATCATCATTTTGAGATAGGCTCTCAGATAGCCCAGGCTGGCCTCACACTTGTTACGTAGCTGAGGTTGACCTTGAACTCCCGATCTGCCTATCTCTGCTTCTCAGGGGCTGGGATTACAGGTGTCTACCACCAACCTGGCTCCTAACACTTACCTGGCACAGGAAAGCTGATTATTTTTCCCTCTGGAACTGGGAAATTCAGATTTCCTGAACTGAAATGCAAGTCTTCTTTAGATTATTTTCAGTGAATTGTTTTATTCTCATTGCTTTATAAACACAGAGGCAATTCATAACCACGTCTTAACTAGTGAAAATATTAGAAAAGTTGAACATTTCTACTAAAAGGGTGAAGGGCATATAAAAAACTAAAACATTTTCCCAATGAGATATGAAGTGACTCAGTAAATCTGTTCTGAGCTGTCCTTCCTAAAGGCCTTCCTATGGTATTTTGAGCAGAAGTTTGTTTAGATAGAAAAGCTTTGATTTTTCTATCCACAACTAAAAGATATGTGAGCAATAATGCCTTATCAATAAAAATCCACAATTAGGACAAGTAGAGGACGTGCTTTGGTCTTGTAGTTAGTTACTAGTCCAAGTTTTGAAAATCTGAGGAGTAACGATTATCTATATTGACATGACATATTGAGCATATTGAGGTTACAAAATACAGGCTATTATGTTTTCCTGGAGATAATTATCTAGACAGTCTCATGAATCCCAGATATTGTGACTTTCACTTTGCTCTTTTTGTACATTATCCTGGCCTCCAGCCAAGCATGGAGTGTGCTTGCATTTTACCAGCATTTGGCAATAAAGATTATATTTCTACATACATTTCACTGTCTTAAAAAAAAGTAGACATAAAAAGTAGTTATAAAATTCCTCATAAAAAATGGACATAATCATTGCTCATAGAGTCTGCGCACAGTTTTGAGAATTCATCCGTCCACGCCCTTTAACTGATGGGTTCTATAAGCAGGCAAGCACTGAATAGATTCCAGGTGGTGCTTGACTGTGGTTGCATCCATCTCTTGGGGAAGCCATGGTTGGCAAGGCCATCTGTGGTGATGCTCAGGTTCGAGAGAGACTGAGGGGGGAGGGGGGAGAGACAGCAAGCAAGCAAGCGTGTGCTTGCCTTCATCGTCAACTGCTGGTGGACAGCCACGGGGGATTTTGGTGTGAGTGCATGGGACTCCTGCCTTTCTGACAGGATAGGAAGATAGGCAGGCAAGCAGGGAGGGAGGGAGGGAGGGGAGGGAGGGAACTATGGAAGGAAGGAGGGAAGAAGAGAGAGGTGGAGAGAAAGGCAGGGAAGCAGGGTTAGGGATAGAGGGAAGGAAGGAGAGGAGGCAAAGGAAGAGGAGGGGGAGAGAGAAAAGAGAAGGAAGGGAAGAGAACGAGGAGAGAGGAATGGGAGGGCAGGGAGCTGGGGGAGGGGAGGTGGAAGACCACTAGGCTCTGGCTGGCTCTGTAGACAGAGCCCCTTCTCATTGCTCAGAAAGAAGAGTGGGTGATGCTGTGTCATGGAAACCAATAGCGGTTTTCTTCCAACAAGCTGTCACAGTTGACGTGGGAAGACAACGGAGGCTTAAGTGACACAGGGAAAAGATCAATGCAAAAGGGAACATCTTAGAAACCTAAGGGGACACTTCAGGGAGCAAACAGAGACCCTGGTGTGGGCGACCGTGTGAGCAAGATCAAGGATCATGCTGCACACCCAAGGAGAAAGTCTTCACGAAGGAACCTGGCAGCCAATCCCTGAGACAAGAACCCAGAGACACCAAGAAGGAACCTGCTGGCCTCCCGCTCCTTTCTGGGAACATGATTCCCTGGGGATCTAGAAGTACTCCAAGAAAGGACTCAGGGAGACATTGGGAAATGTGCTTGCCCCCAGTCATTTCCACCTGGCCCAGGACAAAAAGGCGAGGAGCCCTAGAACAACGGGGATTTTAACCTAAGCAGGGGGAAATAGTGGAAAATTATTCCAAGTTAGCAAAAACTCCTCCTCCTCCTCTATCCCAGAGACCTCTCAGCCGTATGTTACTCCAAGGGTGCTGGTAAGCTTGGCTGGCCCTGGATGAGGACTTCAAATTTCTTAAGAGCATATTAATCTGCCTCTGGGGATCTAGTTTTAGTGAAGCGCCCCTCAATGTCCCCCTGCCATCCTTGTCCAAGATTCCAGGCCAGTAACTTCCCTCCAGCCTGATTCAGCCTGGATCAGGGCCTGCTGGCATGTCTGTCCACCTTGTCAGTGCCAGGGCATCTTGTACTTCTTAAAAGTCAGCCATCTTATTTCACAAGTCATCAACATGTATGGAGCAGGACAACACTTTTGACCAAATAGTCTTCAATTGTCCTGGCCTCCAGGAGCTTTCTGTTCTAGTACGTACAGGGTGTTTCATCACCCCAAGGCCCCTAGAAAACATGATCCAGCCCTACAAACAAAGGAACTAACTCCCTTCTTCACGTAGGAGTTGCAGGAATCAATGACTGTCATATCTGAATTTTCAACTATGGCAACCTATGTGACAGGAAATATAAGGATAATTCTTTCTCTCTGAATACATTCTTTCCAATTTCTTGTTTCTGTAACTAATTTAAAAATTAAAAAAAAAAAAAAGCAAGCTGGAAAATAAGATGCAGAATTTGAAATCTGTGACACTGTCAAGAAAAGTCATTTTCTACCAGTGTCATTCTACATGGTGCCCCTTCAACACCCCTCCCCCGAAAACTGAAAAGCCTTACCCCTGACAGTAGAGAATGAGCAGTCAAGTATTTGAACATACTTTTCTCTTTAGTAGGAACCTTACAGTTCTAAGAATCCACATTGCCATTTCCCCCTCTTTTGCACTCTGCCAAAGTTTAAGATTCGGTGGGAGTGATGGACTCAGAGATCCAACAGCTCTTGAAAAATTAGCATGTCGAAGAAAGCCCTGATGTCAACCACCCATTGGCTCTTCAAGAACAGCGCGTTAATCCATCACATCCTCCTGTTGCTAGTGTGATGCGTAGGAAACTTGGAAAACAGGGTTTGGGAACAAAATAAGGGGAAGGCCGAAGGCGCGCTTCTTTTCTGGTGGCGTGAGATATGAAATGTACTATGGATAAAAGTTTCTCGGGGCCTCAGAGTCCCTCGCTTCAGTTCTTCTGGAGTAGTCATCCCCAGACCCAAAGTCCAGTGTCTCTGGGTAGCTGGAGAATTCCTGAGGTAGGGGGAAGTCCTCTGAGGAAGAGTGAGTCCGGTGTCCGAACACCTTCTCCTGCAGCTCTGTGATGTCATTTCGAATGTCGGCCAGCACAAGCAGCAGGAAGTCGAAAGAACCCGGGGGTCCCTGTACACATGGGAGGAATCAAAGTTGTGAAGTTACCGCAGCATCAGCATCCAGCCGGAAGCTGTGACGTTACTCATCGCTGCATCAGCATCCTGCCTAGTTCTACTACCCACGAGTCCTGCCGCTCATGAATGACTACCTTCTAACCAACTCTGTAACCTAAATAGACTTAAGGACTGTATGAGCAGCCTAGGACCCTCTCCTCACTCATGACACGGGTGACACAGTCACCTCTCCTTTCTCAGGGCGGTTTCCATAGAAACCTGGAAGTCAGAACAGTGGTCAAGAGGTTGAGGTCCTGCTGGATTTGAGCCAACCTCTTCCATGCTGTGTGACCATGGCAAATGACCTGATTTCTGTGTTTTTAAGCTTTTCCCACCTGTAAAATGCAGACTCAGCATAGCAGGTTCCCACTGGGCTCATAGGTGGACATTTAAATGGGATGCAAAGGGCTTAGAGAGAACTAACGGTTCTAATGTTTTCTGTTCTTCTTTAAAAAATTAAATTGCTAATATGTTTGTAAGATGAACAACTAAATGGAGGGTGTGTTGTCCTTTATCATCTAGAAAGATCCAAATCAAACCTTCCAAATTCTGTTATTAGACATTCTTTATCATACATAATATTTGGTAAGCTTTAATTTTCATGCAGTGCTGTGGAACATGGTTCACAGAAAAAGCTAAAGGCATTTAAACATACATGTTCTGAGTCCAGTAGCATTTAAAAGGTAAAATCATTACCAACATCCAAGATGGGTGCCATTCAGCAGCTTCTACCTTAGAAGCTGTGAGAGACAACCAAACACACTGAGATGTAGCATTCTGATGTCAGCTACCCTCACTCACCATGCACATGGGGGGGGGGGGATGGCAAATCATAGCTCACTGTGTAGATAAGGTACAAATGTCAACAGCGGCTAGGGAAGACCCTGATGTTAGAAAGCTAATAGGAGCAAGAGGTGAGGTGGCGACCCAGGCCTCTTGGTCCTTCCTCAGAACACATGTCCACATCTCTACAAGTAGCAGACTTGTTTGAATTTTCTCACATTTCTGCTCACTTTTAATCTCCCAGATATTCTACATATATATATATATATATATATATATATATATGTATAGCAAATGTCTTCTTTATCCCAGAGAGTTTTTTTTTCTCTTTTATTGGAGCCAGTGGTCATCTGACACTATATTCTAGTTTGTGTGTGTGTGTTTGTGTGTGTGTTTGTGCATGTGTGTTTGTGTGTGTGTGTTTGTGTGTGTGTGTTTGTGTCTGTATGCAGGTATGTATGGGGGCCATAAGCCAATCTTGGTTGACATTCTTCAGGCATTGTTCACCTTTTTTTTTTTAAAAGAAAGGATCTATTGTTACTCTCCCAGATATGCTGATTCTATTCCCCAGGGACCCACCTATTTCTGCCTGCTCAGAACTGGGATTACAAGTACACTTTGCCAACACTGACTTTTTCACATGGACTCTGGGGACTGCACTCAGGTCCCCTTGCCTGCAGATCATACATTATCCTGACTAAGCCTTCTCCTCAGACCTTCTTTCAAGCATTTTATGATGCATTTGGAAGTGGATTCCTAGCATAGTGGACTTCAGAGGAGAGATTTCACATAAAGAGTATCCAAGAGAAAAGAAAAAGTAATAGCAGAAAACAAATTTTAAAAAGCCAAACCAGCTGCTTAAGGCATCTACAAGTTTCCTTCTAACTAGAGACCTGACTGCTTGAGAGACAGCACAAGAGGGGGAGCTTCTGCCACCAAGTGCTTTTACCCACTGAGCCATATCACCAGCCCCACTCTACCATTTTATGAGTGCCATGCCCCTAAGAACCACACCCACTGGTTAAGCAGGAGAGACAGTGCAACTTACCGGAGACCCTGGGGGCCCAGGTGCTCCTCTCTCCCCCTAAAACCAAAGAGGAAGGGTTAGCATTCTGGAGCACATAGATATAAGCACCACAGTCTCTGGTTAGACACCCACAACCAAATTCCTTCAGGAAATAAGCATTTTGTATAGGAAATAAGTTTGGAGTCGAAGCTGGGCTCAGGGGACCTTTTATTGGAACCAGCAAGATTGGGTCAAGTGGCTTAGTTGCTGGCTATATATTTTCAAACCAGATCTGATTAGGACTCTTGTTTTTCCAGGCAATGTGGGAAACACCAAGCTTTCAAAGTAAGCCATACTGGCTGTCCTATGAGGCAAGCAGCAGTCAGCTTTGAACAGGGAAGCCACCACCTGTGTAGAAGGGAGTTGTGTGTCGTTCTCTACTTAAACAAATGAGGCCATTCTAAAAAGCATAGACTAGTGAGAAACACCAGTGTGATCATCACTACCTAGAGGCTTAAGCCATAACACCCAGCTCAAAATTCCTTCCCCCCCACAATGTTACATGTGCTCCAAAGGTTTAGGATTCTCAACCATTAGAGATTATGGGGTTTGCCAGGTTTGCCACTGCCAACCTGTGTATCTGCATTTCAGCTTTGCTACATGTAACATGGGGAAGGGAACTATGGTTTATTGAGCTTCATTGGATGCCACAGTGTATAGAAACAGACCTGTAGCTGTTAAGGACCGTTTATAAGACTCACCTTAGAGCCATGTCTTCCTGGTGCTCCTGGTGGACCCTAGGAAACACAAGCGTATGATGATTTAACTAAAAAAAGGGGGGGGGGGACAAGAACACACTTCCCCCAATATTACATGGATCTCAGAGAAGATACTGACCACAGGGCCTCTCCGGCCTTGCTTAATATGAGATAGGTCAGGGGATGGTCCCATAGGTCCCATTGAGCCCCGTGGGCCTGGCTGTCCAGGAGGGCCTGGAATACCGGGGAATCCAGGGCTCCCTTTGGGTCCTGGTGAGCCTGTAATCAAGAACATATTATTAGCACTCCTCCCATAATAAGGACAACCACAGAGTCTATGAGTCACTGTAGATTTTTCTCTTAACTCTGCTCTTTGCCTTGTGGTATTTATATTAATGTACCAGTGGGAATTGAAATTCAACACAATTAAAAGTGTTGTTACCGACCTTCCGGCTTCCATCTGTGGGTGGAGACCTCTGCCTGGGCCACCAGGAGTGCATAGTCAATGAGTGCCGGAGAAAGCTACCCTCCCAGGACCTTGGAAAAGCCGTGAGTGGGGTTAAGGGGAACAACACCTCTCACCCAGACCCGATCCAGCGAGATCCAGGGCCTGAGAACCCGGGGGCAGGAGAAACCTATGAACCTTTCGGTTTCCATCTGTGGGTGGAAACCTCTGCCTGGGCTACCAAGGGTCTGTGCCTGGGGACCTCAGCCTGGGCCACAGGGCTCCAGGAGAGAGCGGGTATCCCAGGAGTGCTGACATACCTTTGAGCACAGGCAAAACCACCACTTCTGTTCAAACTCACTGGATCAAGAGGGACCCTTGCA
>CM052715.1:49822053-49892741 GCA_028551405.1 Uromys caudimaculatus
ACTTCCCTAGTCATCAGGGAAATGCAAATCAAAACAAGTCTGAGATTCCACCTCACACGAGTCAGAATGGCCAAGATCAAAAACTCAGGTGACAGCAGATGCTGGCGAGGATGTGGAGAAAGAGGAACACTCCTCCACTGTTGGTGGGACTGCAAGCTGGTACAACCACTCTGGAAATCAGTGTGGTGGACCCTCAGAAAAATGGACATAATACTACCTGAGGACCCAGCTATACCTCTCCTGGGCATATACCCAGAAGATGCTCCAACATGTAATAAAGACACATGCTCCACTATATTCATAGCAGCCATATTTATAATAGCCAGAAGCTGGAAACAACCCAGATGTCCCTCCTCAGAGGAATGGATACAGAAAATGTGGTACATTTACCCAATGGAGTAGTACTCAGCTATGAAAAACAATGACTTAATGAAATTTTCAGGCAAATGGATAGAACTTTAAAATATCATCCTGAGCGAGGTAACTCAGTCACAAAAGAACGTACATGGTATGTACTCACTGATAAGCGGATATTAGGTCAAAAGTTCGGAATACCCAAGTTTCACTTAACAGTAACTGCTGGACTGAGAGTGAGGTCCCAGATGGAGGAGTTGGAGAAAGGTCTGAAGGAGCTGAGGGAATTTGCAGCCCCATGGAGGGAGCAACAGTGCCAATGGGCCTGAACACCCCCCCCCCCGTCATCCTGGAGTTTGGACCACCAACCAAAGAATACACATCTATGGACCCATGGTTCGGACCACATATGTGGCAGAGGATGGCCTCGATGGCCATAAGGGAGAGAGGAGAGGCTCTTGGGCCTGAGGATGTTAGAGGCCCCAGTAAAGGGGAATGTCAAGGTGGGAATATGGGGATGGATGGGCGGGTGGGTGGGAGGTGGAATTCCCTCATAGAGAAGGGGATGGGGAGGGGATAGGGTACTTCCAAAGAGGAGACCCAGAAAACGGGAAACATTGGAAATGTAAATAGAGAATCAAAAAAAAAAAAAGTGTTGTTACCTTTTTCTCTCTATTGGAGCCTCAGAAACCCCATCTGCTCAAGGAAGAAACTTGAGACTCTTCCTACAGTAGATCCCTATTTCCACAACCTGCCTACTCAGTCAGAGATCTCCATTCTTTACTCCCTTAAGCACGTCCTGCTCTTTGCCTCTCTACTCCTGGATCACAGGAATATGTAATGTTAGCTAGAGAGTGCTTAAGAGTACAAGGTTTGGGGGTTGGGGTGATGGCTCGGTGGATAATGCACTTTCTGCCTGAGAATGAAGGCCCATGTTCAGACGCATAGTTCCCATGTAAAAGTGTGGTGTGGTGGTGCATGCCTATAGACTGAGTCCCAGAGGGTGAGTGGGTCAATATAGGAAGATCCTACTGGCTTGCTGGTTAGCCAGTCGATGCAATGTGAAATGCAGACAGTGATACAGAAAGACACCGAGATGACCTTTGTCCTTCATGTACACACATTGAGCACACATGTACAGAGAGGATGCATGTGTACACATACACTCACACACACCAGTAGTAGAATTTTTACCATCAGGGAGGCCTACATTTGAATACCTGACAATTTGCTTGAGCTCTTTGGACCTTAGTCTTTTATCTCCAAATCTGAATAAAACTCCAATATACAATGGTTGTATTAGATAAAAATTTAGATACATGCACACACTACATGGTACAGTACTTCACACACAATAAGCACTAAAAGACTACTAGGCTTCCACTTTTGGTATATTTGCCTCAACTCGTGCCCCATAGCTGGTGCCTCCTACCTTCTACCAATCTTGTTCACTCCTCATGCATTCTTTGCAGCTCTATTGCATGTCTCTTAACTATAGAACTTTCCTACTTTTAACCATTACCATAGAGTCCTCAACACCCCAAGAAGGGGGACCTATGCTCTCTCCTGTAGGCATTATATATACCTACTTCATGTGAGGGGAGAGTAGGAAGGTGTTCTGTCCATAATTTGCTATGGATGAGTGAAAAGAAGAGGTCTTACTTATTCAAGGGCTGGAGGCACAGGACAAAGGACAGTGAAACTGCCTCTATATTCACCACTCTAGTATGAAATATAAAGTAAAAGGAATTTATTACTGAGGAAAGGACAAAAGTATAGAGAACTGTGTAGGAACTGAAGAAAGCCAAGAGTGGAATAAAGAGAAAACCCACTGATGCTGACTCAGCACAAAGGAACAGCAGCCTACCATTGGGAGGGGTTTGAACAGTTGAAGACTGCAAAGCACTGAAGGCAAATTTAGTGACAACAAAGCCCCAAATTAACTTAACTACCCATTAAGATGACCTGATTTCCTGTTATAGATCTGACAAAAGAAGAGGGGGGTCTGTCTCGAAGAGTGATTACCAAGTTCCCCTGGCTCTAGTGTTTATCTACAAATGTTGTGCAGCATTCAATAAAACATTTGACATATGTTAATAAGCAAGAGAAAAATAAACAAGCAGCTACCAAGTGACACAACAGTCAGCAGAATCAGACTGTGAGATAATTCAGACAGGAGCTAGGGTATGTCATGTACCTAGTTCTTTACTACTCCCAATGCTCTGTAAGGAGCCGAATTTGAAAGAAGGAGAAAATCCTCCAGTGGCTTCTTTTGCTCAAAGTTCAATCTTATATTCACTGTGTAATATTATCTCCTTTGAGTTGTAACTAGCTCCTACTAACCGAACTCACAGTAACAGCATGGAATAATTTCAGACTCTTGAAAACAAAACAAAGAACCAAAGACCTTAGGCTTTTCATATTAGGCGAAGTCATTTCTAGTTCACAGAATAATTAAAGCAAAGTTGAAGGCAGTTGATGCTTTATTCAAATGTGTCTCATGTCCCAATTCTCAATACTTATTCCAGGTACATATCGAAAGAGTTTATTTGGGAAGGGGACAGATCACTGCTATAACTATTGTATGTCTGATACAAGAAAGACAAGCTAGAGGTGAGATGTCATCTGCAGTAAACATCAGGGTCACTGTGGTCAAGTGCCTTTAAAATGTAGGATCTTGATATGCTAATGGAAAGACCCTGTTATACCATTGGAGGTCAGAGAGCTGGAGTCACTCCTTATTTCTAATGCCAAAGGGTCCAGCCTAGTGCACTCTTCTGTGCTATTGCTTCAGTATGCAATTCACAATGAGCTCTGGGTGGAACTTCTGTTTATAAGTGAGAGGACCTCATAAGCTCCCTAGTCACTCTAATACATCTCATGGAAAGGCAACCCAAGTCTAGAAATAAATGACAAATTCTTCATGCATTGCAAAAGCCCATCTTCAACCATGCTGTTCCCTCAAGGACCCTGGACAGCTCAAACCATGTTAGAAACTAGATGATAGACATGGAAGGCAAACGTGAGTCATTTACTAAGAAAGCCAATAGCCAATGGATCCCCTCTTCTAGCAGCTATCTTTGTTCTAGTGACGTGTAGACTGGCTGGAGATAGAAAGAAGAGCATCCACTTACTGGGGCCAGTGGGATAGGAATCAGTTTGTAAGGAGAGAGCTCCCACCTCCTTAGACAACTTTCTCTGCCTGAGTAGATTCTGTCAGATACAGAGAACAGTCAGACCATGAGATGAACAAGAAGATAAACTAAAGTGCTGGGCCAGTTCTATGTAGACTGAGCCTCAGCCCAGTAATGGAGACCAGGGGATTAAGACATAAGTAGACCAAAAGCACTCACTCCTTTGGAAAGAACTCTGAGCCTTGCCTTTTACTGATATTTGATAAAAAAAGCTTGGCCATACCCTTCTGTTCTGATGTTACTGATCTTCCTTGACCCGTTCAATCTGCCAAAGCCCACCTCTGCATGCTATCTCCCTGCAGCCTTGATAAAGAGAAGCTCCTGTGTTCAGACCTGGAGGGAGGTAGATACCTTTTTTGATTTTGTTTGGTTTTTGAGACAGGATCTTACTCCTTAGCCCACGCTGTCCTCACATTCACAACAATTTTCTGCCTCAGCTTCCTTAGTGCTAGGATTATGGGTGTATGTCTGGGTTACTTTTCCTATGTGTAGTCATTGTATATGTCGCCTCTTCCCAGATAGAACATCAGAGGTTGGAACTAGCACCATGCTGAGTTGATAACCAGGGACAAGACAGCCATGGTTTAGAGTAACACACTAACTCTAACGTCATTTCATCTATTGGCGTGACTCTACTGAGGTATGTATGGAGAGGTTCACAATAAAGCATAAAACATCTTGGAACTTGAAGAAGTAAGTTCTCACTATATCTTTCCTGGTAAAAGGACAGGACATTTGATATCTTCTAACTAAGTAATGCTGAATCCCTAAAACTGTATGCTGATTGAAAACACAGCCAGCTGTAGTTCTCTGGTATCCAGCCCCAGCATGGGAAAGCCTTGGTAAAGGGAAACCTTTGGTGGATACCTACAGCTGTGTGGGGAGAACACTGGTGGCACATGTCTCAGGGGAACTTCCTGCATGGTGGAAACTTCTTGTATTACGAGGTTGATGTGGAGTCGAAGTTCCAGGAGAGTCTCTACTTGTCAAAACTCAAACTCAACCGTGGAATGGCCTACCTCATTGTGTGATCTATACCTCAACAAATCCCATCTATGATATAATAGGAGTAAGAGTAGAGTTGAAAATGCATTAAGCAATAAGAGAAGGTAGAGAAAGAGCCAAAGAAAGTGGTGATGGGGCTGGCTACGACTAAGAAGAACTGAATGACTTTATGGGTCTATTACTCTACATTAAATTTTTCCTAAGGTGAACCTAACTAACAGTCTTGATGGTGCTTTTCATTGGTTTTTGAGATAGGATTTCACTATGTAACCCAGGCTAGCCTCTATCTAACTTATAATCCCTCTTCAACCGATTCCCTGAGTACTGGGATTCCAGGTGTGTAGTACCATGCTGAGCTTTTAAAATGATCATTGAAGAGTCTTATCCGACCCTAGAAAATTTACTCTTTCTTCCTAAGCTACAGGACCCAACTCGCCACGGCTTTTCCATGCCCAGGCATGTTGTCCTGCATATCCAGTTTCATGGAAGCTGGAGAACACTGTCCAGCCTCGCTGAGTGTGAACTCTCGCTTAGCCAGCCTCCGTTCTAGCTGGCGGAGAGGGCAGAAATGGCACCAGCTTCCCAGGCTGTTCTTCATACTCACCAGGTGGGCCCTGTCCCCCAGGCAGGCCAGGAGGTCCTGGAAGGTAGGCGTTTGAGGCCAGCACCTTGTCGCCATTGACATACTTGCCCAGTTCGGCAGCATTGTTGGGGAGCAGAGCAATCTATAAAGACAAGGCAGGCCTGGGTCAGAAAGCCATAGTGGCCCCATGAGGAAGTCTATGTCAGAGTCATCTTTAGGGGCTACAAGGTCTACTCTTGATTTTGTTCTTAACTGTAGCTAGTCAGAGAGCAAAGGAGCCAGAGAGATCCATTCTAGCCAAAGAGCTGTCTGGAGCAAACTTCTTTCGTGAAGAGCCTAGGGAGTAGGAAGCTGAACCCAGGTAATTTCAGGGTTGCAGGACTATCCATAGGACACAGTTACCATGACAGATCAAACACACTAGCTTTGTACTTCTCATCTTTCAAGTAATGACTTTATAAATCAAACACATATTTGTTTCATTCATTATATGCGTTGCTGGTGTCTTTTAGACAGCTACAACTTGAAAGTGAGTATATGGGACAGGGGTCAATGATGGAGGAACAGAATAAAAGTAAATCCACTCTGGGATCATGGGTCAACTCTAGCCGCTGAATCCTGGTCCACTTTCACCGTCCACCACTAGTTGAGACACTGAGATGGTAATGCTGGTGTGAGGCCTCTGGCTTTGGGTAGAGGAACACTGAAATCTCAGCCTTGCCAAGGTCCATCTGTAAGGCCTGGATCTCATCTATAATGAGATGGTAGCATTCACCTAAGAGGTCTGCTGTACAGGAAAATGGATGCCCGGGCCCAGTGTCCAGCCACTGTCACTGCCCAGTGAAGAAGCACAGGACAAAGCACAGGACAAAGCAGTACCTTCAGGTTAAGTCTTCTCACTATTCTCGTTTTCACCTTCATGAATATAAAATGTGGTGGGCGCTGATAGATGATCATATCTTCATATTCAAAATTCCATAATATGGCTTGGGGTGGGGTATCTTCCATGGTTGGGTTTTAACACGGCTCCTATTGGTTCTTCCTCTTGGCTAGCTCCAGTGTTTACAGCCCTAGTGTTCAAGCTGCCTGTAGATCCCACACTTCTATGGCAAGTTGGAAGGAAAGGTAGCGACCAGCCATGTTCTTCCAGAAATATCAGGGAATGGGCTTGTGGAGTGTGAGTGTTTGGGGTGGGGAGACTATAGCAATATAAGTAGGGCCTGTACTTCTCCTGAGTGTCAATCAATAGACTTCTAATCACCATTCTCCCAGATCAGATTTGCTTTGTATTAAAGCAATCACCCCAGAGAGCTGTTGGCACAAGCTATCTGGATGCTGAATATGGAATGCTCACTGTTAATATTCAGCACATGCCTGGTAGATACAGAGCTTGCCCGGCCAGCAGGCACTGCTGTAAGTCTCTTATGAGCAATAATTAGACACCATGGAAACTATATTTAGCAGGTGCTATCTCCTTTCACTCTCTTCAATCACCATGAAGTCACACCGTTGAGTTGGCCTCTCTGTATGATGTAAATTTATTTGAGGCAGGACTTTATTCCACTGTTTGCATTTCCTCATTGCTCAGGCTACTGGAGTGGGTGCTCAGCAAACACTTGTAACATCATCACAGCCGCTCTCTATGGGTTAGCTGTGGGTTGCTGGTTTAAGAGGGTCGAGATCCCCTGCTCCCTATAGTGCCCTTTGGAGACTGAGCATACTTGTGGGTCAAGAGCTGCAGAGCAAGCTTACAGAGGGGCTCTGCCTCTCTCTTTGGGGTCTTTCTCCCCTGGCCCCCTGTAGCTACTTCATTCCTAGCAGTCCATTTAGCCATGAGGGTAAGTTTCAGAAAAGAAACCAACAGGCTTTGTGGCTCTCATTTTTTCTCAGTGTTCAGCTGAAAGCTGAATGGCAGTTACTCTATCTGTCCCCAAGATCCCTTCCCGTTCTCACCAAATCACTTTTCTTTTCTGACTCAAAAAAAAAAAAAAAAAAAAAAAAAAAGATGGAGCAGGAGAGGCACTGAGGTCTGAATGGACAATACAAGCTACAAACAAGGAAGTTTCATAGGACTAATATATGCAGCTTAGAAAATGAGCACAGCAAGCACACGTAGTGAACACTCAAGCCAACAAGTAGAACTCCCAACCACCCTGATCCCCCTGAGGGTCCTGTGCCAGTCTCCTTTCTTCCTTCAGAAGTAATCACTGTCACTTGTACAATATTTCCTGCGGTAAACAATCTCCCACCCTGCAGTCCTTATCTGAACGCTGTGGTTTACATAAACCTTGCAAGCTAAAAACTGTCAGGCCTTGTGGGTTCCTTATATTCTGTATGTTGCTGTTTTATGGGGCTTTCTTTTCCAATTGATCCCTTGAAGAGCCCAGGGATTTGATCTGGGGCATTTTCTCTGGCTAGAATTCTACCAACTGTATACCCATAGTGTAGCTCAACATGTGTGCATACAAGTTCAGTGAGAGACCCTATCTCATACTTGGAGACAGGAGAAGGCCTGGATTTTAAGTCTGATGTCTTGAGCATGTACTTTAACCCTGAGAATATTAGCATGTTTCTTACAAGGCTATGGTAACAGGTAAGTGGGAATTTGTATATTGACCTGCTCCTCATGCCACAGGAAGCTATACATTCCAGGAAGTAGCTCTTTAAAGAGTTTTAGCCATCACCTGGGTATGGTGACCCGTACCTGTGACCACCGCACTTGGGAGGTAGAGGTAAGATCAGAAGTTCAAGGTCATTCTTTGCTACATTGATAGTTCAAAACCAGCTTGGGTTACTGATGAGACCTGTCTTAAAGAAGAGAAGATGAAGAAGAGAAGGGAAGGCAAGAATAGAAGAAGAGGAAAGGAAAGGAAAGAGAAAAGGAAACGAAACTGGGGAGAAGGTTTGGTGGGCAAAGTGCTTGTCCCGAGCTTGACCCTCAGTACCCATGGTAATGCAGGAAGCACAACATCTGCAGCCATGCGCTGGGGTGATGGAGAGTGGAGTGGGTTGGCCCGATGCTGCTTGTATTCTACAGCTAATTTCAGGCCCCCAAGACCAGTTGCCACAGAGTTGAGAGAGTCTCTGTGGCAACCAGACATAGATGCTGAGTGACCCCGCCCCCAAGTTCTTTCTGATTGGTAAATAAAGATGCCAACAGCCAATAACTGGGCAGAAGAGACATAGGTAGAGTTTAGGTTTCGCAGGCTTGGGGGAGAAGGGAAGCTGCCATAGGTTAAGAAGAGGAAGGAGAACCTGCCACAGATTAGGAGTAAAGAAAATGTGGCCCTGTGGACTGGCCAACTGGTGCTAAGAGCAGCCTAGATGCAACATAGTAAGTAATAACTCAGAGTTCAAGAAGGTAGATTCTAATAGCATGAAGGCTAGGTATCTTCCCAGCTCTTGTGCTGCTTAAGGCTTATTAAAAATATAAATGCTGTGTGTTTTTTTTAAATCTGGGAACTCAATAACCAAAGGTGGGGTAGAAACCCCGGTCTGGGATTTAAATAATTTCTACCACAGGAGACAGACAGATCTCAGGGACATACTAGCCAGCCAGTCTAGTCGAAATGGCAAGTTCCAGGTTCAGTGAGAGGTTCTGTCTCAAGATATATGTTGGAGTATGATGGAGGAAGCCAACTGACATTGACTTTTGGCCTTCATGAATGCACACAGACAGGTAAGCAGCCCTCCATGCACGCAAAGGCACATATGCCCCCTTACACACACATAATCACTTCTCAGAATTCTTCATGGATGCCAGCATTCATACTGCATGCATGGGGATGGCGAGGCATAAGGCAGAGCAATTCTTGCTTAACCCCAGCACATGAGAGCTAGTGAGGGATCAAGACAAACCCATCTTCCCAAGAAGCATCAGCAAATCTTGGAGGGGCATGTGTATCTCAGCATCAGTTATTCAACTTCTTAATATTTTTTCAGCTTGCACAGATGACAGAATATTGCAAGGTGATGAAGAGAAGGCCAGATACAGCAACTGAGTTTGCCTGAACGACTTGCAATATTGAGTGCCTTAAAATCACTCCAGCTGGAAAGGATTTATGGAAGATATAGATTACTTCCAGAGAAGGAAAGTGAGGCAGCTTTGTGTCTTGGGACCATAATCAACTGCCTCCCCTGAGCCTGAGGCTCTGGCCTGATGAAAGGTGAGCCTAATGCTTCTACAAACCTTCCTAGTTTCCTCTAAAAAAAATGTTAACATCAATTCAAGTGTCACCTGGGGCTAGCTGTATGGGAAATATTTCTTCCTTTCGCTATGTTTATCCTGGCACAAAGACAAGGTTTTCTGCCTGTCTACTACATCACAAGCTATTTATGATTACATCTGTGTTTTACTCATGATTATGTAACTATATAATATACAGGTACATATGAGCCTCTGTTAAAGTCGATCATGACCTCCCCAGCCTGTGCATCAGAGGTTGGAAATGCCACTTCCCCTTTTCAGCCTGTTGTTTTGATGGACTAGCTAGTAGCTGGGGTTCTCATTACAGTGGCTGCCAGTTTTCTGGCCATGGAAAAGAGATAGCGTCTCATGTTTACCCTTTTGCCCTTTAGAATAACTGACTGCCAAAGTTAAACAGATTATATACACCCCTTTGATCTCCCAAGAGCCTTGAGTGGAAATGATTAAACAAACAAAGCCGTGAGTTTATGTTTGGGCAGCTGAAGAACCACTTCAGAGTGGCCGACAAGCTGGCAAGTGCACGCTGACCTCAGGTGTAATAAACACCAGCCCAGGACTGTCACCCAAGGATTCAGGCCACTAGATCCATCATGAGGCCCCTCCACACAGCTGGACGACATTACCAGCACCCTGGTCCCCATCTCATCAGGTGGAGTCTTTAAGAAAGGAAGTTAGTCCTGACTCCTGGTGACAAGAGGCATTCAGAAGACTGCTTTCCCAGAGGTATATTTTTTCCCAGACCATAAAGTTTACATGAGAAAATAAAGGCCCCACACAATGATGTCAGCTTGCAGAAGCTTTAAGAGACAAAGTTCTCAATGAATAAAACAAATAAAATGTCATTGCAAAGGTCTGCCCAGGACTGTGAATCTATACCTTCTATAAGAGGTCATAGCAATATTAGTTCTACTCTTTCAATAACTTTGCATGTACCCATCGCCAGGCCTGCTATAGTAATGCCCTCCTCAGGTCTTTGCTGTGTGTTCTGTTGCTGTTTAGGTGCTTAGCTCTGGAGTGGGGGAACATTCAGAATCCATATCTAGTTGGTATCAACTGCAATGAGTGCTCAACTAGAATGATCTATTGGCTCCCTCACCCTCCTGTCCCCCAAGCCCCCTGTGGGCTCCACCCTGACACTTGCAGAGATCAATGTACCTTCTGCTTCAGCTGCAGTACCGTCTGCTTCATCTGGGAGAACTCCTTGCATGTGGCACAGCAGGTCCCGGCTTTCACCTCATTCTCGGACTTCTCCTCATGCCCTGGGAAAGGAGATAGGCTCAGCTTCAGCTGGGAGGTTGTCAGGGCAGATGCCTGGAGAGACGGCACTGGTAGGGCAGCCCCTGGGCATGGGACACAGAAACGCTGAGTGTGGAAGGTACAAGGGGTAGGTGTTGACAGTTTTACAGTTCTCAGGTTCTCATGTTGACCCTGTCTGATGACCCAGGGGAGAGGGGAAGGGACACACAGAGAGAGGCCCTCTTGCTCTTTGGAGCCAGCTGTTCTTTGACATCCTGAATGTGTGAAAACACATGTTATGGTCCTTTTATTAGCATCTCCCATGGGTGGAAGTGTGTGCATTTGTCAATGCTTTCTAGAATGTTGGCTCTGTAACTGACATGATTTTACTGTTCTCCAGGGGTCAAAGTTCACGTGCAACCCAGATTCTCACACTTAGGCAGAAGTTTGCACAATACTGCTCTCCCTCCTTCTCTGATGTGCAGTATTCAGGGGGTGGACCATGCCCCAGTTGAGTCTGAAAAGAGGGCTTTGCAGGAGAGAAGGCAGCTTGAAGACGATGACACGAGTTGTCATTCCCTCAGATGTATCACTCAGCCGGGAGAGATGGGTACCATTCCTCTGTCCTGGCACCTACAAATCCACTAGACCCAGAGCCCAGCTGTCCGTTTCTGTAGATGGTCTCCATTCTCTACTGTGGGTGTATCTGACGCTGTCTAAGGATTCACCTCTTCACTATGAAGGACACAACTCAATCATCTGCATGGAGCCATCCATCTTCCTGGGTCACTCATCTGCCGATCAGCAACAGAGGGGGCAAAGGGCTTATTTTTGCTCCCAACGCCAGGTCATAGCCTGTCACTGTGGGGTAATCAAGATGGCAGGAAGCAGAAGCCGCTAGTCACAGACCGCCGAGAGCAGAGAGACACAAGTGCGTGATTTTACACTCAGCTTACTTACTCCTCTTTCATACACTCCAGGCCCCAAAGCTGGGGAATGATGTTTCCCGCTTTTAGATGTGGTCTTCAGTTAACAGTCAACATAATCACTACCCCCCCCCCCATGCCTATAGACCAAGTCAATTGAGATAATTCCTTACTGAGATTCTTCTCAGATGATTCAGTGTCAAGTTGACCGCGCTAACCACTACTCTACCCTTCCATCCACCTCTCCTCTGTAGAGTCACACCCTGTGCGACATAGGCATTGTGAACAGGAGATAAATAAATGAACACTCTGCTTCATGATTTCCATCTGACTTTGGTGGAAGGCCAAGCCACCAGTTGAGGGCACTGCTATAGGAGGGAAAAGCCTGTCTCTGTGTCCCTAGTTTTCCCATTCTCAGATGAATCTTCCAGTGCTGGTGTGGTTGGACAACTGTTTATTAGCATGACAGGATAAACCTACTTTGTTACTTGGCTCTGGACTGATGTCATATAGATCACGGAAAGTTAGGACTGATACAACCTTAGCATTCTTTTACAGGTAAGTGCTGTGTGCAGACCACACGATTAAAAGGGCCACCCCACTGGCCCTTTGGGGTGCAGGGCAGGCACAAAGGGAGGCTGTTATTGGACTTTCTGCTAAGAACATCCAGATGTGGCCAGGCAGGTCCAGTGAAGCCACTCTTAGATATATATCTAAATATGCCCTGAGCTCAATTTTGCTGACTTCCCGGATTTTAAAGATGTAGTACTACTTAGTAGCCACACGGGGGCATGGAGCTCTAATTTTTATGAGAGTCAGGTTAAACATTCAGAGCATTAATGTAACGATGGCTTAGATACTATGGTAACATTATCAAATAAACTAGGAAAAACCCAAGAACGTGCTTCATGTGGGAAGTGCCATAAGCGAACAAAGCATTTTAGTTTAATAACTTGACTGTGTTGTTTCGTGAACTCAGTCCTGATATATCACAACCATTGAGAGGTCTTTGAAAGCTTCTTTGGAATCTCCCTGCACCCATCCACCTGGGGGTGGCAGTAAGGGACAGTGCTAGCGTGTTTTAACATTGCCCATGTTAAGAACTTGCTAATCTATGTCTTATCAGAGCCTGAGAGTTATTTGAAACACCTGGTGGTTTCTGAGTCTTTGAACTGGATTGATTGACACTTGGGGTCATGGTAACTTTATCAGAAAATAAACACCAGTTGAAAAATAAAGACTAGTAAGCTAATCATGACGGAGCCCACATTTCCTCCATTCTCTCCCCGTTGTGCTACACAGACTCCCTTGTGTCTCGGCTGGCTCCAGCTCTGTGTTTCAAAGATAAAAATCCAACTGGCTGAACACTGCTATGTCATGTCAGATGTCTTGTATCACGCATCCAAGATACAATCTTTCAAATGGGTGGGGGTTGTCCTAGGGCCACGCCCCTTCTATGCTAGCTGTCCACATTATCGTTATTATGATTGTTATTATTGTTATTATTATTATTATTATTATTATGACTACTACTATTATTTCAGTTTTTGAATTTACTGTGCTGTCTGTGCATGTGCGTACACATGAATGGACAAGTGTGCCAAGGTGTGTGTGGAGGTCAGATAACTCTGTGCAGTTGTTTCTCTCCTTCCACCCTTCCAGGGGTTCTGGAATCAATCTCAAGCCATCAAGTTTCTATGACGGGCAGTTCACTGGCCCTGGACTTCCATTTGAAATTCGTCCAACTCTAACATGGTAGACATTGAACAATGAAAAACTTAAGAAATATCTCTCCCCAAAGAACGTCCCTCAAACTCAAAACATATACCAGCCAGGAAGAAGTGATTTTAGGTCATATGTTTATACTCAATAATCATTATCTTCATTAAAAAAAAAAAAAGAGCGTTGAAATCCTAGGGCTGACTAATTTGCTCAAGGCAGATGGAAATGCTTAGCTGCCTCATGTCTGGAGGGCTCTGTTCGCCGTGAGCACGGCTTACTATCGAGCTGTGTGTTTGAATGTGGAATCACTCACCCTTGAGATGCAGTAAGAAATGGTCCCTCCACAGAAGGCGCTAGAGCCGGACAGGCTTTCAAGTCTGAGAACTTGCACAGAAAGAGGACAGGAAATAAAAATGGCAGGCAGGACTTGCACTGTTATGCAGATCCCAGCAAATTTGGAGAAGTTTTCCAAGGGTAAAGAGGCTCCTGTGTTGGAGATCAATAGTGTCTCCAGATACTGAGGAAAACAGGCCCAGAGAGCAGTCTCAAACTACACAGTCAGTGAGCACTGACCCAGCCCTGGTCACCTGCGCTAACTTTCTAGGCAAGGAACTTCCTGTGGCATCACGGCTGTCAGCCGATGATTCCAGGGCCCTTTCCTTCCTTCTTCTCTCTGTCCCCAGAGTCATCAGAGGCAAGGGACAAAGTGTCTTGAGGCAGTGGTGGCTCAGTGGGCAAGCAGTTGAATTAGGATAGGGACTTTCTGGGTGCACAATAAGCATGTCCTGTCTCAAACCTATCTGTTATGAATGATTCTTCTCAATTTCTACCGGGACACCCTGAACACAAGTATAATGATGCTTCTTTGTAAAATATAAAAACTGCCGGACAGCGGTGGCGCAGGCCTTTAATCCCAGCACTTGGGAGGCAGAGGCAGGTGGATTTCTGAGTTCGAGGCCAGCCTGGTCTACAGAGTGAGTTCCAGGTCAGCCAGGGCTATACAGAGAAACCCTGTCTCAAAAAACAAAAACAAAAACAAAAAAAATTTACAAATTACAAAAACCAAATCAAATCCCTTTGTACAGATGTGCCGAGTTCAGTGGAGATTATAAATTGAAAATTAAGAATAAATATTGTCAAGTGATTTTATAAGGATCACACTTCTGGGGAGCATGAAAGACCGGGCAGTGGTGTTTTCTTAGTTTATTTTATCTAATTCAAAACACACAGAGTTACTGTATATGGGCGGTGGTGGAGGAAGAGGCAGACGGGAACAGGAGAAAATCTACAACTCATAGCAGGTTCTTTAAGCTTATTGTCTCAGTAAGGCTTTGTGGCAAAAGACAAGGGCATTCCCCATTGTGTCACAGTCAGAGGAACCAAGTATCTCAGAATATGATTTAATGAAAGAGATCTGCCCTGTTTCCACCTGTTCTATGCCAGACCCTTGCACCTCAGCCACTGTATCTGCTGCTAACACCTTTGTCTGAGAATGTCCAGATGTCTTATCAAGTTTAGCCCAGAGCTCAGGTTTGTGACATAGATAGTTTCCAATATGTGCTTTTCGGAATATCATCACCTATGCTATCTTAAAAAAAAAATTATTTTGGGGCTGGAGAGATGGCTCATTAGTTAAGAGCACTGGTTACTATTCCAGAGGAACCAGATTTAGTTACAGCACCCACATGGCAGCTTATAGCCATCTGTAACTCCAGTCCCAGGGGACCTAACACCCTTTGTTGGTCTCCTCGGACATTGCACACATGTGGTGCACAGACATACATGCAGGGAAAACACCCCACACATACAACAAACAAACTAAAAATATTAATATCCCTTTCACAAATGATCATTTCGCATGTATGTGTGGGTGTGTGATGTGAGCTACCCGTGTGGAAATCTGGTGTCTTCCTCTAGTGTTCTCCAGCTTGGGGTGTGTGTGTGTGTGTGTGTGTGTGTGTGTGTGTGTGTGTGTGTGTGTCAGTGTACCATGTACATGCAGGTGCCTGAGGAGGCTAGGAGAGAGCACCATACCTAGAATTAGAGTCACAGCTTGTTCTAAGAGTCCTGACATAATGCTGGGACCCAAGCCCAACTCTTAGTACTAAGCTAACTCTCCAGACCCTCCACCTCATTTTATGAGGCAAGGCCTCTAATGGACTTTGAGCTTGAGCTTGCTATTTCACTTAGACTGATTGGTTTGATAAGCCCCAGAACCTGCTTGTCTCCAGCCCCTTAGCTCTGAAGTTAGAGATGTGTGCTGCTACACCTGTCTTTTCTGTGGGTGCTGAGGATCCGAACTCAGGTCCTAACACTTGTATAGCATGCAGTTTACCCAGCAGGCCATCTTTCCATCCCTGTTAGATGTTTATAAGGCTGCTTAAGTGATTATGTGAAATCCAAGGGTCCTAGTTAGCTTTAACTGTCAGTTAGCTTGACGAAGCCTAGACTCATCTGAGACATAAGCCTGGACTGCAGAATTGCCCAGATCCAATTGGCTTGTTGGTGTGTTTGTGGGGGGATAGTAGAGACTATTAGCTGAAGCAGGAGGGCCTAGCCCACTGTGGGCAGTACTATCCCTAGACAAGTTACCCTGGGCTATACATCAAAGCTTACTAAGTGTGAGCCTGTGAGTGGGCCAGAGAGTGAGACAACTATTTTCTGATTGGACTTGAGGCCTGCGTCACAAGATGAAAGCTATACCACCATTATCAGGCCAAGAACTTACAGCATAGACCCTAGGAGAGAATTTCCTCCTATTATTCAGTTACAGAGGATTGAACCATCTTCTAGTGACTTATCATTACGCCCACAGATTAGGGCATCTCTCAGATCTTATCAGAGAACCTGCTGTTTGCAGTAGATGGTGATCAATCAAGAAGCAACTGGCCAAGGTGCAGAGTAGATGAAACTGTATGAAATCCTAAAAAAAACTCAAAAAAGGAAAAGCAAAACAAAAAGAAGCAACGGGACCTCTCAGCCTCTCCTTCTCTCACCTTTGCTAAGCCATCTTTCTAAAGGTGGGGCACAGGTTGGTGCTTCTCACTGAAGCAGATCCTGTTAGTGAGATGATAGACCACAGGGGTTCGTGCCCTGAGGACTAAAGAGAGATGTGTGTAGAGAAGCTAGGAATTCCTGAGAGGGATGGGGATTTCTGGAGATGAGAGGACAAATGAACTGAGATCATCAAATCCTATAGAGGCCTCTGGAACTTCCATCTGGTCTTCCTTCTTCTTGCTTTTACTGTCTCTATCCTCAGAGACCATTCTGCCCCACCACCCAGGCACTTCTCGTGGGAAGGGCCGGCTCTGTTTTATGGGTATCTGAACAGTAACCAGCATGGATTTCTGCCCCGACACTCAGAAATATGTGTTTGCTGTTCTGTTGGTTTTGCTCTGCATTGGGCTTCTCCTGGCTCTGTCCTGCCCATGTTAAAAAAAAAAAAAAAAAAGACTGAGCACTGTGGCAGCTCAGGCAACCCACAGCCAACTGGGTATAGGCAGCTGGAAAGCCAACTCTACAAAGAAAAAATGATTGCCCGTAGGACTATTGCCCCAGTTCTACATATTAATGGATTGGTGGCTAAAAGGAGACACCCACTGTCAATGAACACCTTCATTTCAGTAAAAGACCTAAGGATTATATCTCCCTGAGATACGCGCTCCTCCCTGAGATAGGCCACACCTCCCCGAGATAGGCCACGCCTCCTTGGCCCTCTCTCATCCTCTCTGCTCATGGGACAAAACTGCAGTGATTTTAATTTTGAATAAAAAAAAGGTCTCTAAGTTATTTTCTCAAGTAAACGTTGTTCCTCAAAGATTGCTGTCCCTTGATGTGTGGTGCCCTCTCAATGGGTAGGCTCCACATGATTCAGAGTTGCGAAGGTGTCCCCATGCTTGGTCCCTCTAGCTCGTGCACAGGATCCCTAAATGCCCTGTTCTGAAGTGGCTCTGAGAGCTATTTTGCATTTGCATTTTGCACATGGTGGCTTCTCCATGACTCAACCTAGCATGCCCTTCAAAATCTGCCTTTGTAGTTGTTCCTTGTGAGGCAGCTGGTCTCCAGCTGTCTGCTGCCTCCCGGCCCTTTTTGAAGCTGAGGCTCCATCTTGTGAATGTCCAGATGTTTCTGGTTTTCTCATCTCCCTGCACATCTTTGTACATGTGATTTGCCCCTCCCTCCCTAGGGGTGCTCAGGCGCTCTAACCTCCCTGACCGTGAGTGTGTGTGTGAGCGTGCACTCAGGCATACATGCAAACATGCATGTTCATAATGGCACAGAACTTCAACTTCTGGTCCTCTAAATGGCTAAGAGCTTCTCTACAGGGAACTTGTCTGTCCAACATTGGTAGTGAAGACAATTTTGCCCCAAAATTCATTCCAGCTGGAGGGTGATTGGCATTCGTCTCCAAAGGCTAAAATTCTAAGTTTTAATGACTAGCTTGGCACTTGGTATCAGAGTTACTTTGCAAGTGAATGTTATAAGCATTTGTCCACCAATCTGGGAATTCTTTTCTTTCCTCCCTTTCTCTTTCTTTCTCTTGCTTCATTCTTTCTTTTTTCCTTCAGACTCAGAGAGGTAACCCACACATAAGCTGATCCTAGGCTCCAGCGACCCGCCATCTTGGCTGAATCCGGCTGCTGTGCTGGTACCCAGCAGCCTCACAGTGCCGAAGCCCCAGCTGGTACTAGCTGACTGTGGACTGATACAAAATGAATGATCCGACAGATTGTATCTGAACTGCAAGTATAAAATTTGGAATTTAAATAAATGTCCTCTCTCAAATTGGTGTAAAAATTTATATGCACTCTCATTTTCTGTTTTATCTGATCATGAACCTACCAGTTCATAGATTTGCACCTGACAGAGACTGCATTTTGACTTGTGCTGAAATAGACTGGGGCCATATGTGGAGATTATACAAATACATATGTCAGCACATTTTCTTTGACAGAACATAGTACATCTGGCTTCTTCCCTGTTCATTTTAGATTCTTGGAAACACACAGCCAAGTGCTACTGATTTCTCCAGAGGCATGCCACCTTCCTCCAGTATGTGCCACCCTCCCCTTAAGCATATGCCAGCTTGCAACAGCTGACATGGGCCCTGCTCCCATCAGCTCTCTGTAGAATGAGTTCAGTCTTTGGTTTGCACCTTGGTCCCACTTACAAGTGCCCCATCCCGCACAGAGTCCCTGTACTGGCTGGTTTTGTGTCAACTTGACACAAGCTAGAGTTATCACAGAGAAAGGAGTTTCAGTTGAGAAAATACCTCCATGAGATCCAGCTGTAAGGCATTTTTTTCAATTAGTGATCAAGGCGGGGAGAACCCTTTGTGGGTGGTGCCATCTGTGGGCTGGTAGTCTTGAGCTCTATAAGAAAGCAGACTGAGCAAGCCAGGGGAAGCAAGCAAGCCAGTAAGCAGCATTCCTCCATGGCCTCTGCATCAGCTCCTGCTCCTTGACCTGCTTGAGTTTCCAGTCCTGACTTCCTTTCGTGATGAACAGCAATTGGAAGTGTAAGCTCAATAAATTCTTTCCTCCCCAACTTGCATCTTGGTCATGATGTTTGTGCAGGAATAGAAACCCTGACTAAGACAGTCCCCAAAGAAGTGTTGGACTCCCAAGTACCAATAATTTACATGTTATACATAATATATACTACATATAAATGCATAAAATTGGATAAACAATACATATGCAACATCAAAAATAACATTTACTATATATAGTATAATTATATAATATGAATTACAGATTATACCTAATTGTAGTTTCTATATAACAATATGTATATATTATATATAATATGTACATATAAGATATTATATGAAATATCATTATACATATAGATACATAATATGCATTATACATAAGCTACATTTATAGAATATAAATTATAGAACTATAAGACATAATTTTATCTATACATAATTTCTAAACTGATATTCTGTATAATGTCTAATAGAAACATGCGCACAGTTGGAGGTGTTACGCTTGTCCTGCTCACCAGTGTCATTGGGGTATTTGTCTCCCCTCGTGCAGGTCTTCCCATCGTCCTCAAGGATGTAGCCCTCCTGACACTCACAGTGGTAGCTGCCCATGGTGTTGACGCAGGTATGTGCACACAGAGTGGTGTTGCTGGTGGCACATTCATCAATATCTGGTTTGAACCAAATGCATAGAATAATTTCAACACAGCATCCAACATTACCCTGGTCCCTCTACTAGTATGAACAAGAGAAACTTCTAGATTTGGACCAGAGAAGTGTAGATAAAGTTCAGTGCTGGGAATGTAGGCCATACGTGAAAACATCACTTTAGACCATGTGACTGTCATTATAGACCTAGAGTGGTGGAGCTCCTGTCTGTCATGTGGCTTGGTGCCTCGGAGACTCACTCACCTGCAGAGCATGACAAGAAGGCCAGCCCTAAGCACGCCCTAGGACTCTGTGGAAGAGACCAGCAACAGAGCTGACTTCTCACAGGAAGCTTGGTGAACTGAGGCTTTAGTCCCCCTTTGTAATGGGAAGTTCCAAACAGCATGACTGTGACCCCAAAGGTCACTTAGGAAGATCTCTTCCCAGTTAAGAGACATGACAGTAACTGGAAAAAGCTACTTCTAACAAAAGTAAATAGTCAGATGGGACCCATGGAGAGAGGTTTCTTCAGGCAGTCCCTGCTCCATGCTGACCCAAGCTGACCCCTGGGAAGCTGTGGAAATGAGCCGTGAGATCATCAAACAAGGGACAATAGAGTCAGCATGGACTTTGTCCCTCAGTTCCCTGTGGCATGGGGTGAAAACAAAATGTTTCTCACCGCAGTAAAAAAGGGGAAGGCTGCCTTCCACTTCCTGATCACTGGGTGAAGACACCTGGTTGTTGTAGACAGGAACAATGTCCCAACCTCAGACTCCAAGCATGCGGGAGGCAGAGTCTAGCCCCGAGCTTCAGGCAGCTGACAGCTTCCCAACTGCTCCCTAGGCAAGCTGCCAAAGACCTTGCTCTGACAGGAGCTGGGGTGCCGAGGGGAGCATGGCAATGTGGGCGTTTCCCCTGGCAGTACACACTGTCAGCTAGAGGCTGGAGGTCCCATGTGAAGCCTACATGGAAATGTCCCTGGGACTACCTATCCTTTTGTTCTGTAATTTTATGTTTCTGATTTTTTTTTTTTTTTTTTTGTATCAAGGTCTCTCTATGTAAACTTGGTTGTCCTGGAACTCAGTATGTAGACTAGGCTGGCCTTGAACTCAGAGAGATCTGCCTGCCTCTGTCTCCTGAGTATTGGATTGATTCTTGGCTTCTGATCTTTCATTTTCTGTCTTACATCACTCTAGTTTATATAGGACATTGCCCCTCTTCTCTTGCTTATCTCTCTGTCCCTCTAGCTCTAGCTCCCAATGACATCCTTGTACAGAATTTGTTTTGATAAGCATGATAAAAGAAAGCCACTGGGTGATGCACAGGCTAAAACCAAACAACACTCCATCCTACAAGTACCAGAACTTCAGGGGAGGAACCATACATTAGAGCAGCTCCTCTGAACTGGTCCTGCTGCTGCATTAAAGCCAACAAAGAGCAGAACTACCAGAATCCAGCATGCCCCCGGGAGCTGGAAACACATTTCCTACACACCCAGGCAGTACGGCTTCTCCCGCTTTTGGTGTCTCTCGCGGTCATATCGGTAGCCTGGGTAACACGTGCATAGCACACGGCCGAAGTTATCCGTGCACTGCTGTTCACAGGGAGCTTGGGCACAAATGTCATAATCTGGAAGAGAAAAGTGGACTCACATCAGTCTCAGCATGAGGTGGGTGTCCCAGCCGTAGCCTGGAACAGACTTTGAGGGCTGCTCTTTGGTACGGGTTAAAATGTAAAGTGTGACTGGCTACTTTTAGAGGGCTATTAATGGTTTCAGTGCTACTGAGAGCACCGCAATGGATGATTTAATGCACGGCCTCTCCATGACTAACGTTACTAGAATATTCTTCCCTAAGTCACCTCCTCATGCTCCCATTTTCATCACTATCCAGAGTGCGGTCAGGTGCTGCAGCATCCCCATGCCACCAGGCCGCAGCATCCCCGTGCCACCAGGCCACAGCATCCCCGTGCCACCAGGCCGCAGCATCCCCGTGCCACCAGGCCGCAGCATCCCCGTGCCACCAGGCCACAGCATCCCTGTGCCACCAGGCCGCAGCATTCCCATGCCACCAGGCCGCAGCATCCCCGTGCCACCAGGCCACAGCATCCCCGTGCCACCAGGCCGCAGCATCCCCGTGCTACCAGGCCGCAGCATCCCGTGCCACCAGGCCGCAGCATCCCCGTGCCACCAGGCCGCAGCATCCCATGCCGCAGCATCTGCGAGACTTGTTTTGTCTTCTCCAGATGTTTCAGAGAGTGTATTCCTTCCAGCAGAATGTTACGCTCTGAGAAGAGGGGACTGGAGTCAGGCAGATCTGAGAAGTAGCAGGGATACTTTGGAGCTGCGGAGACTTCTCAGAGGCTGTGCTTGTATGAGCAATCCTTGCGGGGATACTCACAGGAGGATTGGTCCTGAGAAGAGGACTTGAACACATCTGAATGGCTACAAATGTCTTATCAGCCTGAAGCCCTTGTAAATTAGAGTGGGTTCTCTATTAACCAAGGAATTAGGGTATACACTCCTCTGGGAGCTGATGAACTGGTGTTTAATGCATCATTTGAAGGGCCTTTGGCTCTAAGTCAGTAGCTCAGGCTTGGCGTTTGCTCCCAGCCAAGATTCAACATCTCATTAATCACCTCTGCTCTCCTCACATGCTGACAGATGCAGTCTCCTTGGATACAGAGAGAGCCTGGCTCTGCTCTGCTCTGGTATATATGAAGCCAAACAGGTGGGCTTGTCACCTCCTGATACAGGCTGGGTTAGTGTGATAGGTCAGTCTCATGATGACCTGAAGTTGCCCTTTTTGAGCACTCTTTCCCAAAGGTGAGAGTCCAGGTCTGTTCTACCTGCATAGATAATACCCAGCCTTGCAAACTGTTTGGTCATATAGACTTTTCTCAATGAAATTCTAGGTTCCTTTGGCTTGAGAGCAAGGTCTCAGGATAGCTGGTGAGCCACCCTTTCCAACCAGTGGTTACCATCACTGGGCAGCAACCAGAGAGAGGAGAAAAGACAAGATTGCCTGCCTGAAGATCTTGTGCCAACTGTGGTACCTAGCAAGGTTTGCTGTGAGCAGCAACTGTGACAGTGTCCCCTTTATTCCTGCTTCCCTGGGGTGTTGTTTTTACCCCTGCCAGTGAGTCACAGTTCTCACATTCATCTCTGCATCTGCGATGGCCAGCTCACATCACACCTTTTAAGCATTCCCTGCTGATTTCCAGCCATGCAAGAGGTGTGTTTAGTTTCTTTATCTTCTCCCTGCACCCCTTGGACAACACACTTCTTCGTCTCTCCATCTTGTCATCCATTTCTTTGGATTTGTAGTTGAATGAGATGTTCGTGTTTGTAAAACACTGACAAGCTGAAAGCTGTTCTCTGCGGAGCTCAGACATGAACTCTGACCATTTATCTTTTGGGGACCCTGTTTTACCTCCCCAGAATTAAGATAGCCCTAGATAACCCTATGTTTTTGGGTTTTCCAGAATTAAGATAACCCTAAGATAACCTTATGCTTATGGGATGCTATTGGTTTCAAACCTGCCTCGCGTTCTTTTCTGTGGGCTATGTTTTATCTTGGGTCTATGGACATTTTTATTTTGGTAGTCACTAGCACCAGCCTTCCCCCAAAGTGTGGGTTCAAGATCCAAATGGGTCATGTTCTCTGAGTTCAGAACAACAGTCCTGACTCTCTAGTGCCTCAGAGGTCTATCCAGCAATAGTCTTAGTCATGTCTACTATTGATGTCATATAACACCATGTAATACATCCAATTATTTGCCTGAGAATAAGTCACTAGACCTCAAATGAACAGAGATCCAGGTTGGGTGTTTGAACAGGCAATGTGTGAACATGAACTGAATGTATAGACTCTTCCTGTCATCTGACTGGTTTTGAAGCCCGTGTTTCATCTTCTCAGAACTCTCTTGGGCTCTCCTTGCCTAGTCTTGTCAGGGTCAGTGTTCTCTCTGTATGATAGAACAAGATCTGGAAGGGCACCCTCTTTAACTTGTAGCTAATTCTTTTCTTTTTTTGTTTTTGTATTTCTATGTACATGTGTGGGGGTCAATGGTCAACATTGGGTATTTTTCTTGGGCATGCTCTCCTTCACTTATTAAAAGAGGGTCTCTCACTGAAACTGGAGGCTTCCCAAATCTGGAAGACTTGATGACCAGTGAGCCGAGGACTCTTTACCTCTGTCCCTGAAAATTCTGGAGTTCCAGATACATCACCTGGCATTTTAATGAGAGCGTTGGGAATCTGAATGCAGGTTCTTATCTTGTACCCTAAGTGCTTTATCAATTGAGTTACCCCTAGCCCATTCTGTTTTGGTTACTTTTTTTGGTAGGAAAGGGTTTATTTCATCTTATAGTTTCATATCACTGTCCATCACCGAGAGAAGTCAGGGTAGAAACTCAAGCAGGATAGGGACTAGGAGACAGAGCTGATGCAGTGGCCATGGAGTGGCAGGGACTAGGAGACAGAGCTGATGCAGTGGCCATGGCGTACTGCTTCCTGGCTGGTTCTCATGGCTTTTGTAGTGGCCCTGACTATCTATTTTGGTATGATGTCAGTTGTCCTTAGCTTTTCCTGGTGCTAGTTAAGGCTTCATTCTCCCCATTTCCCCACTCCCAGGTCTGTTCTCTAGCTTCCAACATTTTGTTGCTGATATCTGCTCTTTGGTTCCTTTTGATCTTGTGGGTTTATGTCTTTTCCACTTTGTAGGCTTCTGAGGGGAACACAGGTAATGAATTTATTCAGTACTTTATTTTCGATGCTTGTTTTCCAGAACCCACCCACTTTCAGTCACACAGCTTCTATCTTTAAATTTTATCTATTTTCTATCATCTCAGCTCTGTTTCTCTTGGCATTATTCTAATTCAGACTCAGAGTCTCTGGTGTAAACAGCTTCTTTTTTTTTAATTTTTAAAAATTTTACATTATTTTATTTTTATTATATTTTAAATGTAGCATAATAATAAATATATTTAATGTAATATAGTATTATATTATTTATTTTTTAAAATTTATTTATTTATTTTTTTGATACTTCATTTACATTTTCAATGTTTCCCCTTTTCTAGGTCTCCTCTTTGGAAACCCCCTATCCCCTCCCCCTCCCCGCCTCTATGAGGGAATTCCACCTCCCACCCACCCGCCCACCCATTCCTGTATTCCCACCTTGACATTCTGGGGCCTCTAACTACCTCAGGCCCAAGGGCCTCTCCTCTCCCTGATGGCCAATGAGGCCATCCTCTGCCACATATGTGGTCCGAACCATGGGTCCCTCGATGTGTATTCTTTGGTTGGTGGTCCAAACTCCAGGACAACCGGGGGGGGGGTGTGTCAGGCCCATTGACACTGTTCCTCTCTCCATGGGGCTGCAAACTCCCTAAGCTCCTTCAGTCCTTTCTCCAACTCCTCCATCTGGGGCCTCACTCTTAGTCCAGCAGTTACTGTAAAGTGAAACTTGGGCATTCTGAACTTTTGGGCTAATATCCACTTATCAGTTAGTACATACCGTGTTCCTTCTTTTGTGACTGAGTTACCTTGCTCAGAATGATATTTTCAAGTTCCATTTGCCTGCAAATTTCATTAAGTCATTGTTTTTAATAGCTGAGTAGTACTCCATTGTGTAGATGTACCACATTTTCTGTACCCATTCCTCTGTTGAGGGACATCTGGGTTGTTTCCAGCTTCTGGCTATTATAAATATGGCTGCTCTTAACCAGGATTCTTCACCTTGAAATCTACTATATATAACACTGCCAGGCCATGCTTGAAAAGGCTGAACTCTGTGTAGGTCAGCCCTTGCTCAACTAATCCAGGCTTTTTAATATATGTAAAGGATCTCTATTTGAAAAGTTGATTCTGAGTGGTATGATGTTTTTGGATTTTGGAGCCTTTCAGATTTCCAGATTAGGGATACCCGAAAATCAAGGTCTGGGCAAAACTTCCCAGTCCAAAACCTCTGACGTATGAAGTATGTCTGGCCCCGAGCATTTCAGATGAGGGATGTTCAGCCTAGACTCATCAGCGCTACACCACTGTTCAGTCTTGCATTTGGGGTCTGGCATTATAGCCCTTGAGACTTCCAAACTCCAGAATCATTTCTGAGTTTGTTTGTTTGGCTGATTTTTGTTTTTTTCAAGATGGGGGTTCTCTGTGTGACCCTGAATGTCCTGGGACTCACTTTGTAGATCAGGATGGCCTCAAACTTGCAGAGATCTGCCTGCCTCTGCCTCCTGAGTGATGGGATTAAAGGTGTGCACCACCAAGGCTTAGACATTATTACTTCTTTTTCTTTGTCCTGTGTTACCGTCACAACTCTTACTGTCACACACGTTTTTGCCTCCAGTTAAGTCCAGCCAGCTCCGTCAGACTTCCCTCAGTTGATATTCTAGACAGCTTTCAGGTGGCATTGCCAGTGCCACATCTTTCTTGACCCTCGACATAGCCTAGTCTGTCTCATCAATACCCACAATGCTCTTCTCTTTCACTCAGATGTTCTGCCACCTTCCCTCACGTGCCTGACTTGAACATTTGCAGAGTGATCTTATGGCTTTTGTTGTTTTAAGATAGGGTCTTGTTATGTAGCCTAGGCTAGCCTTAGCTTGGGGTCGTTTGTTTCCACCTTAGCTTCTCCAGGGCTGGGATTGCAAGCACTGAGTCACTTTCCCCAGCTTGATCTCGAGGCCTTGAAGTTCCCATCTCCTCTCTTAAAAAATACTGACAACAACACTGCACATCTTCACGTCACAGTGATCTCCTAGTGAGGGACGGTGTCTGACTAGGAAAAGATATTGCTCTTTTCTGGCTTCTTGCTTTTAGTTCTTACTACTGTTTAGCTACAGTAGTAAGACCAGTCGGGGATGATCTCTGGAATAAACAGTGTGATCCCCTCTCCAGCTGGTGTTCAGTTCATAACTGCTTAGCTGGAATGAATCTAACCAACCATCCAGATATCTCACTTAGATGAGGAGTCAGCAAGCATTTTCTGGGAAGGGGCAGACCTTGGGTTTGCAGTCTTATATTGCAGTCATTCAACCTTACTGTTGCCATGTAAAGAGGCCCCATGCAGTGCTTAAGGGAATAACTAGATTTGGGCTTCAAAAAAATTCCATTTCCAGAGTAAGGTGGCCAGATTAACCCATCTAGAGGTGTGCTGGAGCTTACTGTCCTGGACTTAAAGTACTAAATGGGAAGCAGCTTAACACCTTTATTTTCCACCATCAACAGGTTTGCTTTGAAATTCTAGTCTCTTTTTTGCTGTCTCTAGGATGGTTAATTTGGAAGTCAGCAAGGCAGAGCCACAGTATCCAAATATTTGCTCTGGTGGGAAGTCCCTCAAGAGTATGTATGAATGGTAAGTCAATATCCAGTATGCAGTTCACCATGAGCTGGTAGTGTTCTCCCTTCATTAAAGGAGATTAAGCCTTCCTAAGTTGTATGAAGCCTACCTGTGCCAAGAATATAATCTACTTTATTCAAATTTGACGGATTTAAAGGTTAATCTCATCCTAGGAATACACAGAGAGCCATTGCATTAACACAGTCTGCCACATTTACTGAGTACTCGTCCATCTACCCAGCTCAAGCATTCTCTCTGTGATCTTAGAGCTGGTGTTTCAGTGGCTTCATGCTTTGCCAGCCTCGCTACCTCAGCTCCAAATGGAGCATGCTCCTTCTAGGAAAAATGAGAGAGATTCTACTGATTTCTTGCTGGACACTAGCTTCCTCATGCCTGTGTCCCAGCCAAAGGAAGAAGTCACTGTACACACAGAGAGCTGATTCTAAACACGAAGTAGAAAGTGCTCTGTTATTCTGCATAAGCTAAGCACATGTGTGTGGACAATAAGGGCCCTTGGTTATGTCATAGTGTTATCAATATTATGTCCAGAGACTAAAGCCAACAGCAAACTGTTGATTCAGGTAGGATCAATATTTTAGATGCTTTAGGAATGAGTATTGGGAGCACCTGACCATGTAATAAGGACTGTGATTGCTGAGGTGAAGCGTTTATTAGGCTAAAAGCAGTAGGGATGCAAGGCAGAGGGAGTGTGGCCATGGGACCAATGATAAAAATGAGGTTTATGGTTTTCCTGGGCATTCATTTCTTCTCTCAGGAATATCCTTAAGCATCTATGTCTGCTGTCTATATTCCCTTTCATATTGTGGCTCATACGATGGGTTAATGTCACATTATAGCATTTAAGTAGTACTCATTTTAACGCCATATTGTTTATAGTCTAGAGTAACAAGGAGAAATTTTGGCATCACTTTGTAGCCTCCTCAGGGACACATTTAGGATGTTTTTGCACAGTATCATTGTGTCATGTGCCATAGCCTTGTTACTTGAAGATCAGATATCCAAAGACCCAGTCAAATATTTCTTCTAAGGGGTTTCTGTGTGGACTGCTTTGCTTTTGAGACAGGGTCTTACCCTGTAGCTCAGGAATTCACTCTGTAGCCCAGGTGCCCTGAGGCAATCCTGTAGCCCATGACCTCCATGTCCAGTTCATTTTCCGTGTGTTTTTAGGACGAGGTTTAACATATAAACTTAGTCAACTTTGAATAAATCAGATTATACTCCATGGTGAAGGTCAACCTTGCTCAGCTATTGGAAGACTGACCAATGTTATTGAAGAGGGATGCTGCTAATAACTTGTCTCTGGATTTGAATCATAATGTGAACCAGGTGACTCTCTACACGCTCATGAGTCCTCTCTCTCTCTCTCTCTCTCTCTCTCTCTCTCTCTGTATATGAATACCACTGATTAGCTCTGTGTTTAATCTGAAGTCCTGTCTGTGTGCTTTGCCTCCCTTATCAGTCCTCCATCCATTTTTTGAGTTGTGGTTTCTCTTTGTCATCTAGACTACCTTGGAGCCCACTCTATGGCCCAGTTTTACCTGGAGCTCTTTTTAAAATAGAAGATTCAGTTTCATTTGTTTTCTAATTATGTATCTGTGTATGTGTCTGCATGGGGAATGTGTATATGAATTCAGGTGTCCACTGGGGCCAAAAAGGGACATTAGATTCCCTGCAGCTGGAGTGACGGTGGTTATGAACTGTCTGATGTGGTTGCTTAGCAATGAAATTCCAGTCCCCTGAATAAGCAGTCCACACTTTTAACTGCTGACCCACCTCTCCAGCACCTGACCTTTAACCTCTTGATCCTACTGCCCTTGTCTCCCAAGTGCTGGGACAACAGGCTGTGCCGCCAGCCTTGGTTCTTTCTTTTCATTCTTAAGTGGTAGAAACTTCTTTACAAATGCAATCATTAGTAAAGGAAACAAATAATCACTTTATTCCTTTAGATTAAAATAAATAAACATTAAATACTATCCTGGTGGAAAGCAATAGAACAAAGAGTTAGTTACGTATAACAGTGTTGGGTCCTACTTTCCCTGGCTATATGCTTGGTGTTTCCAATCATGGGTGCTGTTGTTTTTAAGGTGAGGGATGTTAGATTTTGGCCAAGGCATTTGAAACTTCAATGCCTACCATTTAAAGAAATGTCAACTCTATGTTTTTAATTAGGTTGAACATAATCTTTATTTACGATCTTAAGTTGACAGGCCCAAACCTAATTTCCTTTGCTAGTTGCCAAGCTGCAGCATAAATGATACAGCTGGTGACCGAGAAGAGCCGAGCTGTGATGGAACTCTTCTGACTTATACGGGTTTCCCCTCCCACCTGGTTCTCACCCACAGAATCACCCAGGACAGAACTTCTCAGCTCAGAGAGACCTAAGTCATGAGATCACGTGTGGATTTAGTTCCTAACAGCCTCCCCATGGGTACATCTATGGTTTAGCAAATTCTTTCATCCTTCGGTACAAGACAGCAGTAAACAGAGGGAGTCAACCAATTCAAGATGATGGAGACATTTTGCTCCACCAGATAATGCAACAGAATTAGCATGTCTGGGTTCCCAGGCTCCTAGAGCAGTGGTTCTCAACCTGTGGGTCACAACCCCTCTGAAGAAGTAGAACAACTCTTATCAGATATATACCTTACAATTTATAATAGTAGCAAAATTGCAGTTATGAAGTAGCTAACAAAAATAATTTTATGGTTGTGGGTCACTACAACTTGAACTTAAAGGGTTGGAACATTAGGAAGGTTGAGAACCACTACTCTTCTAGGGAAACACTTCTAGGGAAACAGTGAAGAAAGCTATTTCATACACCCTACTTCCTGTCCCCACCCCAGCACAAGAACATGAACCCCTGGCTCTTCAGACAGTCTTCTATGTCAATACCTTGTTTGGAATTTTTGTAGTACTCCTCTCCTACCTACGCCCTGGGCAGCTTTCCTTGATTGATGACCTGGCTCAAGTCTCTCTATCCTGAGCCTGCCCCTATCCACTGAAGCTCTGTGTTGTATCCACTGTGAATGTCTCTATATTAATGTCTTTGCGGTACCTATTGACATTTGTAGTAATGGCAGCAGTAACCACCACTCATCAAGTACTTTATAATAATCAGCCCTTGGCTTAAGTCCTTTAAATATGGCAAAATTCTTCAGATGCTTGTGTGACTTGATAGCAAAACCTGACAGTAAAATCCAAGGCTTAGAAAGTAATTTGCCCAAGTTCTATTAAGTGATATATAGAAACATAATTAAAACTTGCCCATAGTGTTCAATGTGATCCACCTGCTGTCTCTTTACTCTGAAGCATGTGACCAGAGGATGCCTACAACCTTTCTAATTTTAGGGTTGGGTTGTGTATTTGGTTGGCATTATCAGAACTCATTTAATGGGGTTGAAGTTTCATGAACCAGAGCAGGTAGAGAGTTCAGGAAGAGGAGCATGTTCCAACTAGTGCATGTAACGCCAGAGAAGATTTTACAGCTTGCTAAGCGTGGACCCCAAATCTAAGCTTGTCAGTGACGCACACAGAGCACACCACAAAGAATCCAATCATCCAAAAGGAGAATTATGATTGCATCCATAACAAGGCGCACATCATGTACATATAGCTAACACATCCCATATGCATACAAACTTTGTAAGCTCCAGTAATTAGTCATGAAAAGGGGAGATGAAATCATCTATTAAATTACATACCTTCTGGAATACACTGTCCAAGAACAAATTTATATCCTTTGCAGCATTTTTTCCTAAGAGACAAACAAAAAAGCATCTTAGATGTGATGTTAGATTAAAAATAGTTATTGTAGCTGTATAAAATAACATGTTCAAAAAAGATATAGAGGTGGGGTATTTTTAATATAACCTGAGATTAAAAAGAAAAATATTAAAATCAGATGACCACATCTTCCAAATACCAGGATCTACCACATAATATGTAAAACCAACCCTCTGGGTCCCACAAAGTAGATTAATTGCCTCTGGAGGACAATATAGTTTTAGTGTATAAAGTAAGGACCACAGACAAGATTAGATGAATCTTGAGCTATCACATACCATGGCCACTTTTCCACTTTCCATCTAATCAAGTAAGCTGTCTCCTCGAGGAAAGCATCTACATTCTAGATGAGTACAAGATGCAGAATTGCTAATAGATACTTGTACAAATGTGAACCCCCCCCAAGAGACCATCAGAGACTCAACTTCCAGATGTCAGAACAATCAGACTTCAAAGTAGCCCCTTATTTATGGTTCAAAGACATAAAGGAAAATACACTTGTAATCAATTAAAAAAATTTAGCAAAGAAAAAAACTCTTATGATTGAAAATTCTAAGGCTAGCCAGATGGCTCAATGGGTTCCAGTATTTGATGCACCAGCCTGATGATCTGAGTTCAATTCCTGAATCCCACTGTAGAATGAGAGAACAGACTCCAGAAAGTTGTCTTTTGACCTCTACATGTGTGATATGTTATGTACCCTCCTCTTTCCCCTCTATAATAATAATAATAATAATAATAATAATAATAATAATAATAATATAAACATTGAAATTATAAAACTATAAAACTTCTCTAAATATTAAAATAGAACTGTAGTAGAAATACTTAATGGTCAGTTTATGCTACTGCCTTAGTGATTCAGCTTTGAGACAGCAAAGATAGATTGCCAGAAGAAAATGGTATCAGCAGTGGGAGGAGCCTCCTGCCCTTCAACACTGCTTCCCTCCCTTGCCAGCTGTCTAAATGGGGCCAATGGCACATGTCCTGATGGGCCTGGGATTTTCTGAGTAGCTCATTGACCTATTTCCCATTTGGATGCAATCTCCAAATATTGGGAGAGACTGATCCCCAACTGGACATCTCTCCTCACCAAATGAAGCTCCCAGTACTGGGAATGAGTTACATCTAATTGAGTTTTTGGCTAAAGAAGTCCCATGGGAGCCTCTGAACAGCTCAGGCTATTGCCAAAGCTATTGGTTGCTCTTCACAAACTGATGGCAAGGCCCTATTACTGAAGACAACACCTCCACAACTCATTCAGCACAGACAAGTCCAACTGATAGAACCTTCACCTCTGTCGACTAATACTCATGGTACTGAAAGGTACTCTGCGTGCTACCAGAGGAGAAAGGTCACCATTAACACAGCTACAAAACCATCGTTCTACAATAGTGATCTGCCAACAATGTATGTTGCCAAAAATAATGACAAAAATCTTGTGTGAGTAACTAACCAATATTTGATTGAAGGCCCACTCCATGTGATGGCACAGATATTTATTATGGCTTGTGTGGCCAAGAACCTGAAACTATATAGACCAGGAACATATGGGGAAAACCAAATACTACTGTTCTGCTAAATAAAGCAATAAAATGACTCCTATCAACATTCGGTTATACTCAGAGATCTGTGCTTTTGCTCAGCCTCTCAGAGAAGCCTCTTCCTAAAGCCGATGGAAACAGATGCAGAACCTACAATTAAATAATATCTAGAGAATGAGAGACTTTGAAACATTTAATTCCAAATGGGGTATATCCATCAAATCCTTCCCCTCAGGGTTCAAGAAATCCTGTGAAAAAGGATATGGGAAGAGTATAAAAACCAGAGAGCATGGGGGACACCAAGAAGTCAAGACTTTTAGACACAGCAGGGCTTGGTGCACACATGAACTCACGTAGACCATGGCAGCATGCACACGGCTTACATGGATCTGAATCACATGGGGTTCCAGAGCTGAAAACAGAAGTGGACTCATGCCCACACCCCAAACTCAAAAAGCTATCTCCAATTTATAGCCACTTGCAAATGAAAATTTAGTTTTCTCTGGGGAAACAAATTCTTAAGGGTAGACTCCATGTCCAGTAGTAGATGACTGACAGAAAACAAACTCCACAAAGGTTCTTTGCCTCATTATGTCGACAGAGATTGCTTTCTTAACCTTACAGGTCATTTGCATTCATATTATAGCTTCTGGTTTGGGGTTTGTGGGATTCCTTAGTGTGCAAACCTGTGTACCTTTACATCTGTATGTATTTTTTGTGTTTTTTCTTTGCTTCTTTTTCTTGTTTAGTTGTTTTGTCTTCTTCCAATTTGTTTGTTTTTTATTTATATTTTAATTTATTATCATTTTTTAGATGCTTGCTTGTTTTCTAAGAAAAGACAGAAAGGGCATAGATCTGGATCGGGGGTAGGTAGGAACTGGGAGGAGTGAGAGAGGAAATCATAACCAGAATATATTGTTTGAAAAAAAAATCCATTCTTTATAAAAGAAAAAGAAAGATTGTTTTACAGTCTATGATATTGGCAGATTCAACTCATATGACTTGTCTGGCAAGTGTATTACTGTTTGGAAGAGATACTTTAGTAATCTCTTCTAAAAATATAAGAATATTACAAGGTGCCTATTCTGTAAATCTTTGTAAAACTTATAAAAAGTCATACAAAATCATATTTGTTAGAGACTCCGAAGTTGGGTTGAGTATGGCGCCACATTTCTTCTCCTCCTGTGACATGTCTCCCAGGGAGGCCAGCTATGGGGGGAACCTCACTTCAGAAGCACACAAGTGAGCTATCCATGGGAAAACAAATGCTGGGCTAGATAATATGTGCACCTCTTCCAGAGGACCGGGGTTTGATTCCCAGCATTCACATAGCAACTCCCAACCAGTTAGACCTTCAGTTTCAGGGGATCCAGTGCCCTCTTCTGGCCTCCAAAGGCACCAAGCATTTACATGATGCACTGAGAAAGATGCAGGCAAAACACACACACACACACACACACACACACACACACACACACACACACACACACACACACACACACACAGAGAGAGAGAGAGAGAGAGAGAGAGAGAGAGAGAGAGAGAGAGAGAGAGAGAGAGAGAGAGATGGTTTCAGGATGTTCTTGAAACAGATTTGAGCAAAAAGATAAATGGTCACCCTCCCCACCCATACTTTTTTCTGCCTGTCCTGTCCTCCCAAGGTAGATGAACTTGACCCCCTCTTCAGTATATTTTTAGAAGGAAACCATTTATTCACTGAGTGAGCCAGCAACTTTTCCCATTGACTAGCATTGCCTGTGGCATCTCCGGTCAGAACCAGGGATAGAGAGCTTGGCACTATAAGTAGGCATTTCTTTTTTCCATGGTGAGGTCATGTGACTATGCTCCTCGTTTTGTGGGAAGGACCATGAGAAAGGTTGAACATCTACCCTAATATGATACTAATAAATAGGCTTGGGATAGCCCTCTCCCCACAATCTAAGCAGTTCCATTGATGTTAACAGAGTACCCCAGAGTTCAAGAAGCAGACCATTGACTCAGAAGTGATTGAGGACCACTGACTCAAATGGTAACCCTTGCCAGGATGTAGCGGAGGTTAGATGAGAGGGGCTTACATCGCTTGTCTCTCATTAAGGGAAGTAGGGCTTTAAATAAACAGCAAATGGCCACTAATCTAGAAGTGTTCCAGTGACAGTTTACAGTATCAGTATGGGTGACATAATTGGGCATAATTTCCCAACATCTCCAACTAAAATCACTCACTCCAAGGGAAGCCCATGTGGAACACATTAGTGCTAGGTGATGACCAGACAGTCCACCTTGACATTTCTATGAAACTGAAACCCAGTATAGTTTTCCACAGTTTAGAAAACAGTCTAAGCTGCCTGCAGCCAAAAGGAACACCATCTTTATAGCACAATTCATTACAACTTTATGGTTATGACCTGCTGAGATACTTGTAGCTGTTCTTTAGAATGTCGTGAGAGGAAAAGCAGACTTCTGGATCACTCTGTGATCCATGAGAAAGCTGGGTGGAAAAACATGTGGTTTTGATACTTAAATCTAACATCATCCAAGTATGAGGGTTTTTTCTACTTCTATGTAAGTGCTAGGTACAGCTCCTAACACACCCTAAGACACATGACAGATCTCATACTACATGGTATTGCCCTCATTCTCTCTCTCCATTCAAGACATTACTCTTGGGTACTGTCCACATCTGAGCATTTGAAAAGTTTTGGACTGTGCATGTTTTTTCTGGTTCCACTATTTCTTTTGAGGGACATGCAGGGGATGGATGGATGGATGCGGTTTTGTATATGTATGTGGGTGTGTATGCACATGCACGCATGCATGGGGGCTAGACAACATCAAGTGTCTTCCTTGATTGCTCTCCATGTTCTTTACATACATATGTATTTTTTTAAAAATAGATTGGGTCTTACTGAACTTGAAGCTCATGGACTGGGTCAGATAGGCTGGCCCATGATCTCCAGGCATACTCATGTCTTTGTCCTAGGGGGACAGATGCACACTGCAGTGCATGGCTTTTTCTTGGATAACTTTTTACAAGATGAAATGACAGCCAAAGAAATTTACTAAGTTTCAAAAGAGTCAAGAGAAGTTCTGAGTTTCAGGCTGGGTGCATACCACTTAAATAGCAGCTTAACTAAGAACTAATGTGCACTTTGAATTTTTCTTCATTGCACCATTGAGCCCAGCTCTCTGTTCCGGGGAAGAGATGCTCAGATGTGAGGCCACCTTCCCACTTCCCCCAGAATTCTTGGGAACACATGACTATGTTGCACATTAAATACCCACCAATCATAGATTGCCATTTAAAAATAAATGAAAGATTCTCAAGCATAGGAAAATAAACACCGGCTACATACATCACACCATGCCAAAGATTTCTTACAGCACAATCTACATGTAAAAAGTTAAGATAGCCCAAGTGAAATCTTGTCGTGCAAGGCAGGCACTTGTTAGATTGAACTCCAAACACTGCTGTGAAGTTTTTTATCTTTAAGAAAAACAAACTCCGATGTGGAATGCTCGCGGGGACTCTGGAGAGGCAGCCCTTCTTAATCCACTTCATGTGTTCTAGCTGGGTTTCCAAATGAGGATGCTTTTCTCATTTCTTGGCAAGGGGAAGTGGTGATTAGATTGTTATTACATAGCAAGGGCAGCATCTGCTAATCAAGAAGGCCTATGGATGATTCTCCTGAGTGTTCCTGGGAGTTAGTACATGAATACAATTGTAAATAAAAACTATACAGCTAGAAATATAGCCCATCAGTCAGGTATGTGTGTGTGTGTGTGTGTGTGTGTGTGTGTGTGTGTGTGTCCATGTCCGTGTCCGTACTTACTTTCAGAAGGGAAAAATGAAATTATAAGATGAAAATAAGTCCACCAGGATATTTTCTGGTCATTATATTAGCCTAGAACTTTTAGAAAAATCTATAGAAACAGAAGACTAGAAAGGACCTTGACAGGTCAAATAAGGTAGTAGACAAATATTCAAACCCTTACTGTAATTTCCCCAAGATTTGATTGGGGTTTCTCTTACATAACTGCTCACTTACATTCCAGATATACAGATTTTCTATTTAATAGGGGAACTGTGTTTTTGATAGCATTTGACAGTCCTCATCGTCAGGCTCTTCTTAACTGATGCAGAACGGATTAGGGGGTCCAGAGAAATCGACTTTACCATTCTGGCTCTGTTGTTTAATGAGCTAAGGATGTGACTTCAGGCCTGCCTCCTATACTTGCTGGGCTTCAGCTTCCTCGTGAACAAACATGGATACAAGGCCTCAAGGGACCATTGTAGAGATCATGGACAATATCACAAATGTTCCCAGCACAGGTCTAGTTTTGGGGGCAGGGTAGCATTTATGCTGAAGCTTTATCATTTCAATGAGCAAACATCAAAAGCAACTTCTTTCCCGTTGCTCCCACCTTGTGAAACTCATCTTTCACTACTGCTGCTGCTGCTGCTGCTGCTGCTGCTGCTGCTGCTACTGCTACTGCTACTATTACTACTACCTCCTCCTCCTATTCCTCTTCCTCCTCCTCCTTTTCTTCTTCTTCTTCTTCTTCTTCTTCTTCTTCTTCTTCTTCTTCTTCTTCTTCTTCTTCTTCTTCTTCTTCTTCTTCTTCTTCTTCTTCTCCTCCTCCTCCTCCTCCTCCTCCTCCTCCTCCTCCTCCTCCTCCTCCTCCTCCTCCTCCTCCTCCTCCTCCTCCTCCTCCTCCTTCTCTTTCTCCTTCTTCATTGGCAATAGATTTTCTTTCATATAATATATTCTGATTATGGTTCCCCCCATCTCCTCTCAGGTCCATTCCACTTTCCCACTCACCCAAATCCACACCCTTTATTTCTCTCTCTCACATTAGACATACACAGGTGTCTAAGATAATACTGATGATGATGAAAAGACAGTAAAAACAAACAAACCCAAATACTGAAAAACAAGCAGAAAAATCAAGAGTTGAGGAGAAAGCGCAGGAAACATACTCACACATGTAGGAGATCCATAAAAATAAAATTTGAAACCATAGTATGTAAGCAAAAGATCTCTAAGGGAAAAGAAACCCTTCAAAAATGCCACGGAGTTCTTTTGTGTTGGCCATCTACTGTTGGTCATTGGGCCTGCCCTTAAATGTTGCTTGTATCTCCAGTGAGAGTCCCTTAGAGACAACTAACTTTGCCTTTGCAGATGGTTATCAGTTGGAGAGAGCTTCAGGGTTAGGGACTGGGGCTTGTGCCGACTTTCCATCGCAGCACTGGGGCCTCGTCTGACTTAGATGTGTGCAGGCCCTGTGCATGCTGCCAGTCTCTGTGAACTATGTGCATTAGTCCTGTTGTGTCTGGAGGGCCTTATTTCCCTGGTGTCTCCCATCTATGTTGGTGCTTACAATCTTTCTACCTCTTCCACAGAATTTCCTGAGCCTTGCTGGGAGGGCTTTGATGGAGAGATCCCAATTAGCACAGAGTGTCCCACTCAGTCACGCACTCTCTGAACGTTGTCCAGTTGTAGCTCTCTGTATTTGCTTCAATCTACTATGGAAGGAAGCTTCTCTGATGATGGCTGAGCAAGACACTTATGAGTATAGCAAAATGTTATTAAGAGTCATTTTATTGCTCTGCTCCTTTAGCAGAACAGATGTATTTAGTTTTCCCTTAGGTCCTTGATCTATTAAGTCTCAGATTCTTGGCCACACAAGTAGCATTGGATATGTGTCCCATGTCATAGAGTGGGGGCCTTAACTCAAGTCAGATAGTGGTTGGTCACTCACACAATTAGTGCACTAGTGTATCATGTAGGCAGGCCACCATTGTAGATCACAGGGTTTGTACTTGTTTACCTTTCTCCTGTGGTAACATGGAGAGTATCTTCTCATAGCATAAACACTAGTTAGCAAGGGTGAAAGTTTTAGGTAGGTGGCAGCTCAACTTCTCTGTGTTCAATGAATTGTGTATTTACTGTCTTATCGCCTTTAGCACACACACACACACGCCAGACATGCGCATACACACATATATACTACATACATGCACATACACAAACACACATTCTGCACATGCACCCACACAAACACACCACACATATGCACATGTACATATATACATATACACACACATGCACGCACACACCACACAATGCACGTGTATATATATACATATACGCACACGTGCACACACACCACACACATGCACATGTACATATATACATATACGCACACATGCACACACACACCACACACATCCACACATATTACGTCTTCACATGAGTGTATCAGGTTTTCACAGAACCCCTCAAATGGACCGTTTAGCTGCTCTTCTCCATCCCCATCCCCATTTCCTCCCTTACACCTTCTCCCCTACTTCTCCCCATTTGAGCATCTCATTACAACCTCTCCCTCCCGTCCAGTCATAATTATCTATTTTATTAGTCCCTCACTCGATACCTAACCTCTGTGGTTATACAAATTGTGGCTTTCTTATCAATTACTTACCAGTTAACATCCACATATAAGTAAATGCATATCCTGTTTGTCTTTTTGGGTCTGTGTTACCTCACTCAGAATAATTTTTTCTATTTCCATCCATTTACCTGTGAATTTCATAATTTCATTTTAACAGCTAAGAAATATTCCATTATCTAAATGTACCACATTTTCTTTATCTATTCATCTGTTGACGAACATTTAGGCTGTTTCTAGTTTCTGGCTATGATAAATAGAGCGGCAATGAACATGCCTGAATAAGTGTCTCTGTGGTCGGATGAAGCCTCCTCTGGATACATGACTGAGTAGTACAGCTGGATCCTGAAGTAGAACTATTCCCAGCTTCCCGAGGAACCACCACACCAATCTCCATACTGGTTGTACAAGTCTGGATTCCTACCAGCAATGGATGTGTGTTTCCCTTACACAACATTCTCGCCAACATGATTGTCCTTTGTTTTACTAAGCTTGGCCACTGTGACTGGAGTAAGATGGAATCTCAAAGTGCTTTTGAACTGCATTTCTCTCAGGATGAAGGATGATGAACATTTCCTTAAGCACTTCTCAGACATTTGAATTTATTCTTTTGAAAATTCTGTTTGGATCTATACTTCATTCTTAAATTGTGTTGTTTTATTGATGTCCAGTGTTTTGAGTACCTTATATATTTTAGATATTAACCCTCTATCAGGAGTATAGTTGGCAAAAAACCCTTTTCCCACTCTGTAGCCTGCTGCTTTGTCCAAATGATGAGGCCCTTTACCATACAGATGCTATTCAATTTCCTAAGATCTCATTTATTGATTGTTGTTCTTAGTACCTGTGAAATCAGTGTCTTGTTCAGAAACCCTTTTCCTGTGCCAATAGTTTCAAGACTATTTCCTACTTTCTCTTCTATCAGATTCAGTGTATCTGGTTTTATGCTGTGGTCCTTGATCCATTTAGAGTTGCGTTTTGTGCAGGGTGAGTAAGTATGGATCTATTTATATTCTGCTACATACAGGCATCCAGTTTGACCAGCACCATTTTTTGAAGCTTCTGGTTCTTTTCCAGTGTGTATTTCTGGCTTCTTTATTGAGAAGACAGGCGTGTGTAGATGTACGGACTTAAATCTGGGTCTACAGCTCTATTCTGTCGATCCACTTCACTGTTTCTGTTTCAATACCGCTCTCTTTTTATTACTCTGGTTCTGCAGTACAATTTGAGACCAGGAATGGTGAAATCTCCAGCAGTTCTTTTATCATTCAGGATTGCTTTAGCTATCCTGGTGTGTGTGTGTGTGTGTGTGTGTGTGTGTGTGTGTGTGTGTGTGCGCGCGCGCGGTGTGTTCATACGAAGCTGAAAATTGCCCTTTCAAGTTCTGTGAAGAATTGTGTTGGAATGTTGATGGGGAGTACATTGAATATGTTGATTGGTTTTGGTAGGATCATCAATTTTACTATACCAATCCTACTCATCTATGAGCATGGGTGATCGTTCCATCTTCTGACAGCTTCTTCAATTTCCTATTCAATATCTTGAAGATTCTATCATGCATGCCTTTCACTTGCTTGGTTAGAGTTACTTCATGGTATTGTACTGTATTGTATTTATTTATTTATTTTGATGCTATTGGGAAAGGTGGTGTTTCCATGACTTTCCAGTCTATTTATCATTGGTTTAAGTTACTGCTTTTCTGTTTTAATTTTGTAGCCTGCTTCTTTGTGTATATCATCTGTAGAGGCTTTCCAGCGAGGTTTTCAGGGTCATTTATGAATACAATCATATCATCCGTACATAAGGATACTTTGACTTCTTTCATTCCTATTTGTATCCCCTGATCTCCTTCAGCTGTCTTAGAACATCATGTACTATATTGAATAGGTGTGGAGAGAGTATAGACATCCTTGACTTGTTCCTGATTTTAGTGGGATGGCGTAGAGTTTCTCTCTGTTTAAATTGAGGTTGGCTCTGGGCTTGATGTAAACTGCCTTTATTATGTTGAGGTATGTCCCTTGAAACCCTAGTCTCTCCAACTTTTATCATGAAGGAGTGCTGGATTTTATCAAAGACCCGTTCTTAGTCTAATGAGATGATTGTGCGGTTTTGTCTTCCAGTGTGTTTATGACTTATAGATTACATATGCTGAATGACCCCTCCACATTTCTGGGATGAAGGCTATTTGATTATGGTGGATGATTTTTGATGTGTTCTTGGATTTGGTTCCCAATTATTTATTGAGATTTTTTTCATCTTTGTTAATAAAGAAAATTGTTCTGTAATTTCCTTTCTTTGTTGGGTCTTTATGTGGTTAAGGTATCAGGGTAATTGTGATCTCATAAAAAGAATTGGCAATGTTCCTTCTTTTTCTACTTTGTGGAATAATTTAAGAGTTATTGACATTAACTCTTCTTTGAAAGTCTGGAAGAACTCTGAGCTATTGGCACTGGGCTTTTTTTAGGAGAGGTGGTAGACCCTTAATTATTGCTTCTGTTTTAGTAGGGGTAAATTTAAATTGCTTACCTGATCTTGATTTAATCTTATAGGTAGTATATATCAAAAAATTTCCCTACTGCTTTTAGGTTTTCCAATTTGGTGGAGTACAGGATTACAGGATTACAGGATTTTAAAGCATGTCCTTATGATACTCTGGATTTCCTAGATATCTCTTGTTGTGTTTTCATCTATAATTTTGTAAATTTGGATGTCCCCCCCTCTGTGTTTAATGGGGGGAATGTAGATAATTGATGTTTAGAGTTATCAATGAACAGGGTTTGTTGATTCTCATTATCTTGCTGTTCTGGTGTGAGTCATCCTCCCCCACTCCCAATTTGCTGGTTTGATATTATTTATTCCTTGTATTTTCTTGGTGTGGTTAACCTCTTCTTATTGAGGTTTTTCCTTCTGGTGTCATTTGTAGAGCAGGATACTTCTTACATTTGGGTTTATTATGAAAAATTTTCTCTGTTATTGTGATAGTTTTGCTGTGTACAGTAGTTAGAATTGGCATCTGTGGTCTCTTAGAGTTTGAAGAACTTCTGTCCAGGCCCTTCCGGCTATTAGAGTCTCTACTGGAAACCAAATACTATTCTAATAGATCTAACTTTGTATGCTATTTTGTCTTTTTCCCTTCTAGATTTTAATATTACTTATTTGTACTGTATTTTTAGTGTTTGGATTACTATGTGTCATGGGAATTTCTTTTCTGGTTCTGTCTATTTGGTATTCTACATGTCGCTTGTACTTTGATATTTTCTCCTTCTTTATGTTAGAGAAATATTCTTCGATTTTAAAAAAATATTTTATGTGCCTTTGACCTTGCTTTCTTCTCCTTCCTCTATTCTGATTATTCTTATATTTGTTCTTTCACATCTTGAGATTTTTTTCTTCACTTCATCCGCTGTGTTTTCTTGCATAATAGCCTTTTTGAAGTCCTTGTCTTGTGCTTCTGATATAATACATTTCTCAAGCCCTGCTGTAGCTGTTATTGGGTTCTGGTGGAGTTATATTGCCCTAGATGTTATTCTGTGTGTATTATGTGTGTTTTTTTTACATGTTCATTTGGGATAATTGTAGTTCTGGATGTTGATATCTGGACCTCATCTCTGTTGGGCGGGTTTCCATTCTTTGATTTCTGTTGCCCTCTCTGGATCTTATGAAAGTGTGGTTTGTTTGGGTTTCCTGTTAAGTGATGCTTCTGAGTCCCTGTCCCTGGTGGTCCCAGGTAGAAGGTGTTTTTAGGTATTGAATGTTTACAGAAAGGAATGTGAATGGGATAGAAGGGGTAGTGCTAAGGATCTACAGAAGGAGGAAAGCCAGGTCTACCACGAGGTTCTTTGGAGTCTTCAGGTAGTGAAGTCAGAAGACAGGCCCCTGCTGGTGGTCTGCTATAGTGTAGGGGATGAAATTGGGTAATTGGAGATAGAAGACAGAAATGAAAGAAAAGATTGCCTGATTCCCAGTGTTTCCTGTTGGGTTCTCAGGTAAGAGAATGCCTGCATGTATTGGCTGACACAAAGGAATGGGGTCAGGGACAAACATTGGGGTCTGCCCTTAGGTTCTGAGGATTCCCCAGGGAATGGAGGCAGAGAGGGAAGACAGGCTCATTCTGATGGTCTGCTCTGGGTCTAGAGATGAGACAGGGCAATTGGAGATAGGACAGGAAAAGAGAGTGAAAGTCACCTACTTGATTCTCAGGTTAGCATGGCTAGCAGGCCCCCAAGTAATGAGTATTTCTGGGTATTGGTGCTGACCTTTCTCCTACTTCTTAAAGGCACATTTCTTTGCCAAAACCAAAATGGAATGGGAGAAAGGAAGAAACTTCTGATTTCATTCAGGCAGCAAAACATGATTTTTATCCACCCTCCCTGTCACAAATTCACCCCAAATAATATTAAAAAGCAAACTTGAAAATCTATATCCCAAGGACTTAGGGGACTACTTTCCCTTGAAAGCATAGGATGGATGGATGGATCTAATTGATGAAAAGATGGGGGATAAAGAGGGATGTGCTTTCAAATGTGGTTACAACAGAGAAACAGCCTCACCTATTCCATAGTATCTTAGCAAGGTTTACAAGGCTCCCACCAGCTATTGAAGAAAACAGAGACCAGAAGACAGGTAAGGTCACTTGACAGTCTTCTGAGAAGTTTTATTCTTGTTCCCTCCCAAGCTCCAGGCAGTCCACGGAATACCCTTTGCCCACCACTGTGAGAAATGTATTCATTTTGAAAAATCGTACTCAGAAATTCCAGACTCTGGGACAGTAAACCAAAGAGCCTGGTGGAAGCTCCCATTGGTAGGTGACACTACTGTCCAGGCCCAGGAATCCCCAGTGTTAAAGAATTCCTTTAGTCTACAATTTCCAGAAGATGGCCACAAGAGGAATGGCTTCAAAAGGCAACAGAGATAGGACATTCACAGTTCCTCAGTCCTAAATGAGGACAGATGATCCCTAAAACAAAACAAAACAAGCAAACAAACAAAACAAAACATAAACAAAACAAAAACCTAAACACAACAAACAAACACCAAAACCAAAACACAAGAGTTTGCATAGTTTATGTCCCCATGCCAACCAGGCTGTAGTTCGCCTGAGAAGAAAGTGTGTAAAGAACCTCTTGCCAGGGAGTGCACAGATGAGGGGCCCTTGGGGCTAGTTTTTTAAGGGCTTAGTGTTTTAAAGAGAGTTTGAATTTCTCTGTAAAGTTCCTTGAAGTGAGGAATGTTTTCCTTCTCCCTTTTAACCTTTTCCTTCTGTTGAAATCTTTACCGTGCTTTGCTTAGCTTCGTGCAAGCCACTACAATTCCTTTCACACTAAAGCCCTGAGAACAGAAGCAAATAAAATGATCCACTTACCATCTGGGCATACTTGGCTTTTAACAGGACTTAACCAGAGAGAGCTGCTCCCAAGCCAACGTCATAGTCCTAGTGTTTCATACTGCCATCGTTAAGCATAAATCCAGAAGAAAACCAAGAAACACCCACAACCTACTTATCTACTCCTCTGCATTTTAAGCTTGTTTTTACCACATCTTGACAACAAACATACAAGAATCATAATGAACTTGCAGGTATGTGCACAACTACTTATGTTTAAGATCAAATGAGGACAATACTGCAGTGGTTTCCCCCCCCAAAAAAAAGTGAGCAGCCTTATCATACATCCTAAGGACCCCTCTTAAGAGAAGAGAAAGTACTCCCCAAGCACACACTGCACACTAGTGCTCACAGCAGTGCCAATCTCAATGTCCCAAAGATGGGAACTTGAATGTCCATTGATGGGGAGATAAACAAGATGTTCTCTCTCTCATTCTCTCTCTCTCTCTCTCTCTCTCTCTCTCTCTCTCTCTCTCTCTCTCACACACACACACACACACACACACACACACACACACGCACACACGCATGCACATACACACACACAGAGACAGACAGACAGGAAGACAGACAGAAATGGGGGTTGAGAATCGGTCTTAACAAAGATACCCCAACAGATGACAACATGAATAAAACTTGAAGGGATTACGCTAAGTGAAAGGGAAAACAGAGCTTGATAGATTCCATTCAATCAATGAGCTCAGAACCCTCAAGTCTACTGTGCCCTCTTTCTACAGCTGCAGAAACCCAAGTTCCTACTGGGTTTGTAAGTTCTCGGATGGAAGCCGTGTTTCCCAGCCTCACTTCCTACTTGGGGTGATGTGACTTACACTTGGCTAACAGGATGCCGGAGATCATAAGAATTTTTGATTTCCAAGTAGCATCCTTAAATGGCAAGGCATATGTTCTCTCTCTTCCTGTCTCAGCTTCCCCCAAGGTGGGCAAGGAGTGTGTGGTTGAGGTGGTAGAATGGGAAGTCAGCACCAGCTATGAGTGCTAATCTTGTCAACTTGACAGGACTTAGAACTACCTCTGAGCCAAGCCTCTGAGCCTGTGTGTGACCACATTTCCAGGAAGGTCTAACTAAATGAGATTGTCTCTGAATGTGGCTGGCACAGGTTATGGTCCTAGAGTAAGAGAAAAGGGAAAAGAATGTGCCTAAATCTCTGATTCCTGACTGTGGACATGATGTGACCAGCTACCTAATGCTCCTAACCACAGATTCCATGCCAGGATGAACTGTACCCTCAGATCTGATCTTGTCAGATATCTTGTTACAGCAATGAGAGAATTAACTAATACATTGGGTGACAGGAAAATCAGTACCCAAGGAAGCTGAGTCCAAGACACTTGGATCATCCAGAGAGCCAAGGACACCTGACAGTGTTGTGCAAGAGATGAAAAAAATCCATCTTGTTTAAGATATTATTTTTGGGTTTGGTTACTGGACCATAACACACATTCAAAGCTGAAGTGACAGAACAAATTGGATCCATGGGAGAAAGGCTACTGAGGTGCAAGTTTAGTAAGCAGAAAGGTACCCAAAGAACATGTAGCCTTTATTTTGTCCCAGAAACAAATTGCATAGGGCCTTTGTACCTTATGAACTGTCTATCCTTGAAATGCCAATGTCTGGAGCCTTCCTTGTGAATTATCCAAAGCTGAGGACGCTCTGCCCTAATGGGGCTATGATCTTTCTTTTTCTCATAGGGTGAGTTGAGTTCTTTTGGCAGCTAGCTCCCCCTTTTTTTAGCACTGCACCATGGAAATGGGACATTTCTATCTTAGATCTTAGTACAAAAATGCACAGATACGATTTGCTAATTCAAGTTGCTGCCCACAAGCTGGTCACTTGAGAATTAAATGAGGAAGTCTAAAGGTGCTGTCTACCATGAAAAGATAGAGGAACAGATTAGAGACCTTCTTTTGTAGGCTAGGTAATTGTGGCATGCCATCTCCTATTTCACATATACATATAATCCTGAAGGAAATAAAGTACACCTGATATTAAGTCAGATCTAAGTCATTGGAGGGAGAAATTCATCCCAAAGCCAGACTTCCCCTTTTAAATCACTTATGTGTGGGAGCAGACATCTATTTAATTTAAAGTCTAAACTTTATAACCAACAACTTAATATAAGAGTCAAAAATTGAAGAGTAGGTATTGGAGAAATGGCTCAGCAGTTAAGAGCATTAGCTGTTCTTCCAGATGACCTAGGCTCAATTTCCAGAACCAACATGCCTGTTCACAAAGGTCTATAGACTCCAGTTCCAGGGAATCTGATGATCAGATGCCCTCTCTGTCCTCCTCAGGTACTGTCTGAATATGATACACACACACACACACACACACACACACACACACACACACACACAGACACACACACACACACACACCTCATCCAAACACTCATACACATAAAAAAATAAAATTTCAAATTTTCTTTTTTAAAATTGAAAAGTATTTAAAAACTCAAAGTGTTTAATTTGACCCAATTTAACCCACACTTAAGACCTTCTTATAAAGCAAGCTATGGATTTTCCATAGAGTATTTAATTCTCAGAGTCCTTCCTTAACAGTTGAGAAAACAGAGGCTTATAGCACCCATCAGTAGCTGAGCTTGGACAAGAAAGAAGGCTGCTGGAGATAGGAACCACCCCTGCCATGAGCTAGTGGCACAGGCAACAGATGATAATGATTGGGAACTGGTCCTCAGTGACAATCAATGGCAGTAATACATGTGTGTGGCTAGGACAACAGCAGACAGAAACAAAAACAGCCCAGCAGTCAACGCACAGTGAAGAGCATTCATTTAATTTCAGGAGCCAGAGGAACACAGGCAAGTTGTCATTGTGGCCACCTCAGAATGGCATGCCAAGATACATGGCATAGAGGCATTGATGGCAGAGGCCTATTTAGAGGAGTTATATATGGTAGGCAGGGTAACTTGCTGATGCTGACTACCAGCTTCACTACTAGCTTGCTTGAACCCAGTAGTTTCTCAGCTGGGAATCTAAGCTCCCTTCCAGGCAATGGTTCCCTTTATCTCTTTTCCAGTAATTAATTAAGATAGCCTCAGGGTATATTCCAAACTTGAATTTACTTAATATGGAGATCATGAGAGCCACAGCTCATGGCTAGAGGTTACCTAAAATATAGACAGAGCATTTAAAAGGAAACTGAAATATCCAGAGGTGGAGTCTTGAGGTGGAGAAGGCAAAAAAGACTAGGAGAACTGAAAAATGAAGATGGGCTCTGAAATTTTTATAGGTACCCAAGACTTCATAACATGCTAGAGTAGAGAAGGAATCTAGAGAGGCCAAGCCTGGGGATAGGTACCTATACTTGCAGCCAATTGGGAAGATGATGCAAAGGCCAACCTATGAAACTCTGTCTCAAGATGCAAAATGGACTTAGTGCATAGCTCACTGGTAGAATCTCTATGCAGCTTTTGGTTATGGTGTTTAATCACAGAAATGGAAAGCAAACTAGAGTAGTAGCTTTATAGAGAATGCTTTGTTATTTGGGATATGCTCATCTCCTCTGCTGCTTACCTGTATGCACCCTAAGTGGGCGGAGATTCAATCCCAGCTGCTCTGAGCACTTACCCCAGTGTCTGAATGATCACAGTTGCTCTGTCTGTTTTTACTGAATTGAAGTTGGCTAGAATTCTTTCTTCTGGAAAGAACCTTAGATACTATTTTTAAAAAGAGACTTCACATCTCTCTCTCTTCTTCCTCTTCTCTCCCCCTCAACCCCATTTTATCTCTTCTTGTCTCCTGTGGGCTCTCACTTTTCCTTCCTCCCTCCTTGTCTGTATTACAGAGAATAAAAGGAATTAGGGATTGGCAGAAGTAAAGGACTGACTCAAAATTGCCTGGCACATGGTAGAACCTCAGCAGTGATCCTTGTAGGAAATAATGACGAATGGATTTGCTTCTACCATCTTCTGCCCCATGGGGATAAGAGCATTCCACTTTATCTGGAGTGAATACCATCTACTCTGCTGTTTCTGATGAAGAGTTGGAGCCGACAGAGTTCAGGCAAGCAGTCTATTACTTACAATGATGCAGCTGGACCCAGAATTTAGGACTGTTTGGCAACTAGGCTACTCTATTTAAGCTACAAAGCCACCCCAGGACATTTAACATCTATTCTTAGGAATCCTGACTGAATCAACTCCATGAACAAGTAAAAAGCATGGAGATGGTGTGTGTGTGTGTGTGTGTGTGTGTGTGTGTGTGTGTGTGTGTGTGTATTATATGTCAAGACTATAGGTAACATTTAAGATTATCTTGGCCAATAGTCAGCTATGGATCTAGAAGAGGCTCATGGGGCTCTACCTTTTACTCAAAACTCATAGCCATACACACATGTTAAGTACAGTGAGACAGAATAAAAAAAGTCATGAATATTAAAAGAGGTGGGGAAGAAGTGGGGCTGGCCCAGGTGGCAGGAAGATAAGAGAAGGTGTGGTAGGTGACTAACATGTATTATATACATATATGAAGTTATCAAATAACAAAATTTATTACAAGGAAAACTAAATGCATGCTTTTACACATGCATTTATGTGCCTTCACAACACATACACACAAGCGAACACAGACTCACAAACACGCATACACAAAAAGCAAGAGATTAAACAGAACAACAAATTACTGAATGTTGACCTTAAGCAAGCCATGCTAGATACCTCAGAGAAATGTAGAGTTATGAGGTAAAAGATGCTGTACCATTGACAACATCATAAAGGTTTATCAACATGAACATTAAAACAGTAGTTCTCAACCTTCTTAATGCTGCAACACTTTGATACAGTTTCTCACAAACCCCAGCCATAGGAATTTTTCATTGCTACTTCATAACTGTAATTTTACTACTGTTATAAATGGAAATGCAAATATCTGTGTGTTTCTGTGGTCTTGGGCAACTACTGTGAAAGGGTCATTTGACCTCCCCAAAGGGGTCGTGATCCACAGGTTGAGAATCACCGCTTTAAAAAAAAAAAAAATCAGAACATTCCTAAGATGCCAAAATAAACTCTATCCAACAATTTCCAACAGATAGAGCCTACTCACTAATTTGTTATGTGCACAGCATTTCTGGAAGTAGAGCTGAGCTCAGGCAGTGGAAAAAGAGTCCTAAATGGGCAGAATGAGCTAACATCCTAAATGAAGGGGTAGAGCAGAGAAGAAACCCTGTGCAGGTGAGACTGCCAAGGGAGAGACTGGAGCAATCAAGCTTAGGACTGCCTGGTTTCTGACAGCTCTCCTGGCATCCTAAGCCAAACTCCCTTCACCCTTGTAGTTCATGTCTGTCCCTGTTACTTGCCACCAAGACTGGGCTCTTTTCCATCAATCCCAGTAACATAGAAACGACCTGTTTGAAGAAATAAACGTAAAAGGCATTTAAGAGTTGGGGATTCATTCCATGTAGGCTCCTGTGAGTTATCAAAAATTAATTATTTTTTTTTATCATGGGCAAAAGTCACTCAGAGAGTTCAAACAGAAGCCTTCCTAGCTGTATAGAAACTTCAGTTCTACTAAGTTGAGTGTCCAGGTGTTTTACAACATTAGTGAATTATTTACTGGTAGCCTTGAGGAAGGATTGGAGCCCAGGTCTAAACAGGATCCCATCTGTACCAGGCAGACCAACCAAGAAAGGGGAAGGGTCCAAAAACGTGTTTTGGAAATGTGAGCTTGCTTTAAGTCATGCGGAAGTTTTCAACCTTGGCCACTTCCAAGTGGCTCACTGGCAATGCCTTGTTACTCTCTGTCTTCTCTTTGATTTTCCCTGTGGTTGTCTCCAGCCAGAGAACTCCTCCCATGGGCTCCATAGGAAACTGAGTACTAACACTGGTAAACAACATGTTTGCTTCACAGAGTTGGCCAGTCTAGTGTTATTAACTGTCTTGCCTCCCCCAGATATTTGAGATGTTTTTCCATCTGGTCTTCTAGGGTATTCTATGGCCAACTGACCCCTAAACTTGGCCAGAACAGCGTTGCTTCCCCAACCTAAGAATGGCATTTAAAACAAAGAGAAAATGGTGCTGTGTGATTCAAAGACACATGTAACCTTGGACATAGACCATGGTGCGCTCAGGGTTGTTCACTTATGCATTCCAAATACCACCAGCAAGTCCACTGATAGAAGTGTCCATCACTAAATTCTAAGAAAGAGCCAAGCAAGAGTCAGTTAGGAGAAGCAGACACTAGAAGAGCCAAAATTTTCTATTATCAGTTCTTGGGATGGCTTTAGGTATAATTCACGCATAGAACCCCAGGCACTATGGTAAAATGAAGAGTCCCAACTACTGAAGTTCTCAGCACAGTAGGTAGCACTGCCATCGCAGTCTCAATACTGTGGTGGAATGATGTTTTGTGGGAAGGGTAGGAAGGGGTACTTTCTGATGTGTGATTAATGACACTAGGTAAATACTGCCCTCTGTCAGATGAATGGTGGTCCACTGTGCCTGAGATGCTACATTAACACTGGGAAGATCTTGCGATCACTCCAGGGCTGGAAGTATGTTTATGCTTGGTAGCATGAGTTTAGGTATATACAACAAAAACCTTTCAAACAAGCCATTGTTGTGTCTTGACAAAGGAGTTGCATATAGATATTCTACACATCAGATCTTTACATTACAATTCATAACAGTAGCAAAATCACAGTTATGAAGTAGCAATGAAATAGTTTTTATGGTGGTGGTAGTGGGGTCACCACAACATAAGGAACTGTATTAAAGGGTTCCAGCCTTAGGAAGGGTGAGAATCACTATGTTAGAGACTTCCTTTTTGGGTCAAGATCTTCAGACAATCATGGAAAAGTCTATCAGGGTGTGTGTGTTCTAAAGCCATGGGCCATTCTTACACGAGTCAGCTCTACAAGGCAGGGCTTAGCCACCCCCTCCAGCCCCAGCCCAGACAGAGACTGCAAGTTGTGGACAATTCACAGGGAATGTTGCAGCAGTGTTCTGAGGACCACCTGGACCACACATAGGTCCAAGGATGATGTAACAAGGCTGGTCAGAATCAGGTCCTGCTTTGAAATTGTGTTGATAGCTCACACCCCGAGCATCTGGACTCATAGGAGAATGTTATCCTGCAGAGCCTTGAAGACCTATGAAATGACAGTTTCCCTCTTTGTGACTCTTATCTGAGTGATTATCGTGAGCAAATTCTACACTACTTTCCTGTATTTCCACAGTCACAAGGAAGGTGGCTCTATAGCAGTGGAGACAGTTGTTAGTCAAACACCGGGCTGGAGTTGGGCATGACATTTCACTTTGGTTTGGCACTGTGCATAGACATAGTGACTTTGACTGGGCAACATCTCTCAGGTGTCTAGAAGCCTTCAGGTGTGGACCCAGGGATGCTGGCCTCTTTCATGTATCCAATGGCCAGTGATGTTCCTTAAGTGCCCACCAGCCTTCCTAATGAAGCAGCTTTGCCAAGACTGGGTCAGGTGGAAAAGCCTCACCCTGGAAGGCATGTGGTGAAGGAACAGTACCCGCAATGGGAAACATTTATTTTATTTTCCTGTGCTCCTACTTGGACTCTTCTTGACAGAAGAGAGTCAAGAAGCAGAAGGGAAATCCAAGCTTTGGGTCTTCCTTTCCTTCTCCCAAAGACAGTACCCTCCTATGGTCAGACCCCTCAGCCTGGCATCAGTGAAAACTCTGAAAGAGTATGGAAGACTTCCGTTGCCAGTAACACATGGGGCTAAGTCATAAGGCAAGGAGCTGTCATGTCTCAGTATCCTCAGGATCACAGAGAGGGTAAGGTGTACAGCTATCTCTATTGTATGGGACAAGAAAATTATCAGACGGCTTCTGAATCTTGCCTGAGATCGTCTGGTGAGGAGGGTTAGCCCAGGATCTCAGGGGCCCAGGTGTGCAGTGTGGTTGGGCTTTGAATGAAAAGAAATACAAATGTGGATGCCGCTATGTCTACTTGATGGGGAAGTACCAAAGGGGCTTGGCTGGTACATCTGGCTGATGGGCCTTCTGGGGACTCTGTGCTGGCCGGGGCTCTACCCCTTCCCCTCCCAGGGTGGTGTTTTTCCTTCCACACATGTGGTTTTAAAGTTGGAACAAAGGGCCCATGGTTACTATACTGATACAAGAAAGTAAAAAGGCCAGGTTGCCCTTCCTTAAACATAAGTCGGGACTATGGGGAAGTTGACACAGAAAGTATGTTTAAAGCTACGGACATGATCTGCTGAGGTGAGTAGGGCAAGAACAGGCATGCTAAATATAGCCTTTACCTGCTCAGATGAGAGGTATACAGATTTTTCCTAATTATTCGAGTTTCAGTTCTACTGCTTCCTCCTGGTAGCCTTCCATGAATTCCTGTCCCCCACAAAGGGATTTCTGTCTTCTCAGAACTTCCTTATTCTCACAGTCTGTGCTAGTCTGGGGTATTTAAGTAAAGAGGGGGAAGATCAGGGTTTTCAGTCTTGGCTACATGCTAAAACCTACTAGGGAAAAGTTCAGAAACAAACCTTTTTTGTTTTGTTTTGTTTTCTTTCTTGTTTTTAATTTTTTTCAATTAAGAAAAACTCTACTAAGGTTAAACTATGGAATAATTAAGTCACAATCTCTGGGATGGAACCATCATTTCTTAAACCACCCAACACTGAGCAAAGGTGTAATGTCATGGACTCTAGGCCTTGTGTAATACCATCTGCAGTCCCAACCTGACCCCTCCATACTCTATATCAGTATCTTCCACTCTTGGCAGCTCCCCATGGGATCTGGGAATATGGTTTGTTTTTCTATATGGTGAGGGTCTGAGCAGTCTAACCCTGTGATTTGGACAATAAACAACTTCAAGGCAACAATCGCCTTTTCTGCAATTAATATCTCAAGAGAGCAACAGGCTGTGTCCCTTCTTATCTCCTGCTTCCAATTAAGAAGGCTTCAGCCAGATTCCTTTGTGTGACTCTCGAGGCCCCAGTCTTGTAAATGGCACACTTGCAATTGTTTATCTAAACAAAGGTGAGCCAGAGGGCAGCTGGCAGTTGCACACACATGCCCTGTGTACTTGAACTGGAGTTGCAGCCTTGGAATTCTTGAGCTTACATGACTTGGCATTGTGGATTTAATTTCCTCTAGGGGAGGGGGAAAAAAGGCCCATCAGGGACAAAGCCATAAATTCCATTTCTGAAAGGAAAGACTTGCCAGAGAGGAGCTATACAAGCGCCATGCTGGTCCATTGGCGGCAAATCGGTTGCTAGGAGGCTGAAATCAAATAGTCTTAACTGTCTGGCAGGGAGGAAGAGCTGCTGAGGTTATTCCAGCTTTGAGCTGTGTCTCTCATCAAAGGACACATAACATTCCATGTCCCTCGTGAGCAACAAATTCCCTTACGAAGCAAGAGAGACCTCTAAACAGATCTGCAAAGGTAGCAAGGGGAGAGGCTATCTCATCAGACTCCAGGCATCTTCAGACTTATGCTCTGCTTTCCCTCTCTGTAGGAAAGGGTTTATACCTATTTTTACTGAGGGACCAGCTTGTGGTGAGGCGGTGACACCACTTGGCTATAGGCACAGATGGTACCAGTGGCATGAGAGATCTGATTTGACCAGATGGAAATTGAGTTCCCACATACATACCACCAAGTGTCATTGGCAGCAAGGGCACTGGAAAGAAAACGTGGAGGTCAGGGTACCTGGGGAGCAGGTGCCAGCGACAATGCTGTTCCTCACTGAGTATATGCTATGAGCGCACACACTCTGTCAGCACACCAAGCCATAGGATAGTATTGTGGAAGGGCTTTAGATTAGGAAGCTGAAGGTTGCAGAGGCTGAGCACCTTGGCCAGCTCGTGCAATGAGCAAGTGACTTGGTTGGAATTTCTGCCCAGGCATACCTGACTCCAAAGCCTGAGTTCCTAATTACCCTATAACACAAGCCCTCTATGCAGGGCCTGACATCTGAACACGTCTGCCTTCCGCCATCTCTACTGCTGGCTATCTTAATTCAGACTTTAAAAATCTCCCACCGTCACCATTTTTAGATTCTCTTAATTAAGTTTCCTGCTCCTACACCTATTCTCTACTTTGTCAAGTGAAAACACACACACACACACACACACACACACACACATACACACACACACACACAGCAATATAATCTCTTAGTGCCCATTGTCTGAAAGTCACATCTGAATCTCTTACGAAGTGCAAGGGGCCCCAGTCACTCTTTCAGGCTTTTCTCTCTCATCCATTCATCATTGACTGAGTCACAGTCACTAGCCTGATAAATAGCTTACTATTCGTGGAAGGGCCTCATCTCTGCACCTTACTGTCTACCCTCTGGCCCAAGCTAGAGATATCCTCTGTAAAACACCCTCTCTTTCTTCCTTCATATCTTATTTGTTGACACGCTCATTGTTCCATGTGGACCCCGAGCTTTTAGAAGGCAGGAGTCCCATCTGGTTCATCTCCGCCACTTCCTCAGGATCTGGCTGAAGTAAGTGCTATACATATCTTAGACAGTATCCCAAGGGTGGAGAAAAGTTATCGAGATCATTGAGTTTTTGACAACTAAATAGATCTGCATGGGGCCTCAGTGTAATCGACCTAAGCGATTCTATGCTAGAATTCTTAGATTTTTATGGATCTCTGGAATAACTCCAAGATACTAGATTTAAATAATTGAATTCTAGCTGTATGCATGTTTTCTTGGTTTTGTAATCCAGTTTTATTCCACTGAAAAGTATTTTCCTTAGCAGAACTCAGCCATTATTGGTAGCAATATTGGACACACGAATATCTACCCTTTTCTTTCTTAGTCTGAAAATAATTCTCTTACTTAAGGATTTTACTAACCATTACCATTTTCACTTATTTAAAGATTGGAAGCCTAGATTACACTGTCTAGCAAATTAAACTGGCCATGCTTTAGACGAAGTATCCTTAGGCAAACTCCAGATCAGATTAATTCTCTCAAATGACACCACTCTGGAGCCTAAGTCGTCCTGCCTACTCCACAGGGAATAGAATCTTGCTAACCTCTGCCTACAATCCAGGATTTAGCTGCAGTCTTTCTCCCTCTCTGATATCTTTTCTTGCTCTCCAAGCCACGCAGGCTGTGGGCTCCTTCCTCTTAACCTCCTCTGGTACTTGTTTTTTTGTGCCACTCTGACTGTGTGAAGGTCATGCAGCAAACCACAGTGGAAAGGTTACTGTTAGTGAAGCAAAATCCAGAACTTCTTCCTTGATGTGGCAGGAATGCATGCTGGGACACTGGGAAGCAGACTCACTTCCTGGGTCACTTCCTTATTGCAGCATCTGGCTGGGGAAGATGGCTACTCTGTGTTCTGCCAGCTCCCAATGTGTATGAGAAATGTCAGAATATCTTGCTAATGCCTGGAAGCTTGCCAGGGAGATGGAAGGAGAAGTGGGGAGTATAGAACTTTGGGCCACAATCAAATCATTAACAGCTGAAAACAATGGGCTGGCTGCTGGGTTCCTCTTCTTTTTCCAAGGGTTCCACATGATGACGTATTCTAACTAAACCTGGAACCCAGAGATATCCCAGAAGGATAAGAGGGGCCATTGCTGGGCATGGCGCCATAGATTGCACTAGTTACGCTATTAAATGTTTATGTTAAACTTGAGTTATCACAATTGTGTATAGACACAGAACTGCATGCACAGAAAGAACTAATTAAACATTCCCTACAACCACTAGGAAGCAGTGTGAACATAGACGTCCTGCTTTAGATTAGCCACTGTGCACCCCTCCCTGGATGTGAAAAAAAATAGATACACAAATCTGATTTGGCAAGAGAAACAGAGACTCGGAGAACCAATGCTTTTCTTACTAAGTTACCCAATTTCATATCTCCTAAACTAATTAATAAAGGAATGTTAAAATGGAAACAAAAGAGTCATTCCAAATAAAAGATAAATACTAGTAGAAATTTGGGCTGCAGAGATCTATGCAGCAGAGCACTAGATTTAAAGCCAATTATCCTGGATATTGGGCCCCAAAAGAGAGATGGATTTGTTTTCCTGAAGGTTGACATGGGAGTTAAGACATTATTAAAAAGCACGTTTAGCGGTGTGAATCCTAATTCAAATGGAGGGCAAATGAGATTAGGATAATTCAAGGAGAGATTGCTTGCAGAAAAATTAAACTGTAAGTGCTTGGGTGAGGGCAGGGGTCTAGAGGATCAGTGAGGTCAAAGGGCAGAGACTCTTGTAGTCAAACACAGCAGAGACATGAAGACTGAGTAGCATTCACCTCCAAAAATCCATGTTCACTGAGGAACCCAAGAATATAATCTTGTTGGAAAGTAAAGTCTATGAACAAGTAAACAAAGACTGAGATGAGATTATTCCATATCTAACAACCATGTTTTAATCAGAGACTGAAAGTGTGGAAATAAGGAAGACATGTAAATATAGAAGCATGGATTGGAATGAGTTACCTACATGTCAAAAACAAAACCAAACAAATCAAAAAGCCAAAACCCCAAAACCCCCACCAAGGACTACTGTACTCATCAGCATCAGATGAAGAGAGGTATAGGAGAGTCCCTCTCTTGAGGTCTCCAGAAGGACTTAGCCTAATTGACATCTAGATCTCAGACTTCCCGTATCCTAGACTTTGATCCACTCGGTTTCTGATGTCCATGGTCATTGCTCATGGCAGCTCAGGGAAACTAAGATACCACCCCACTTCCTAAAGGGATAAAGAGGAACAGATAACTTGAGCTGGAGCAGTGGCCTTCAGTGGAAGAACAGAGCCAGTATGTAGCAACCCTTCCAGATGGCTAGGGAGCTCTACTGACCTACACATATGAGGCAGGTTCCGATGACAGGAAGTAGGAAACTGAAGGTCAGACAACCATCACCTCTGAGGAGATAAGTTGAGATTATCAACCTCCATCTTTGCTTTCGATCAATGGAATATTACCATCCCAGACACAAGCAATGGTGAACACAAGTTAGTTCTTGCTCCCATATCGAGTCCACTTCCCCTCAACCCCTTTTCAGTTAAGGCTTCCTTCACTCAAGCTTCTCTCTGGCCCTATTCTTTTGTATGCATAGGCAGTCTTCACTGTGGCACTTACTGGAATTGCTGATTCCTGTACCCACATCCTTAGTCTGACCTAATCCAGTCCAAGTCTGTTTTCCAGTGACCCCAGGAAATCATCACCGAGGGATCTCAGAAACTGTTCAAGTCAAAACATCTGAAAAGGAGCCATCTGCGTTTTTCCAAAACCAACATCTTCAGAGTTGCTTGTCTTGTTTCTCTAAACTGTCTTAGCTTAAATCCTGACCTGCTCACTGTTTCTGAATGTCAAGGCCTGTTAGCATCCATAGGCTGGCTTCTGAGGCTCTTTATATTCCGAATCCACTCTACTTTCCAACCCATTTCCCCATGAGTGTCGGTGTGAACCTGCTGTGAGCAGGCTCCTTTACTGTCCTCTCCTCACACTTCCAGATCCACTGACCATCTGATGACAATAGCTCTCCAGACTGCAGATACCAGGGTCTACCACAAATCCATCTAAATAACAGTCTTCACATTGTATGTGCATCCAGAGTTTCCCTTTTGACTATGACTGATTATCAATCTAATCTTACCCCCCTAGGCCTTTATGCTCTTCTTTTTAAGATTAAAGCAAAATATTACAGTAATTAGTGTTGCTACAGGGCAAAGAATTTCAGCACTGTGACAACAGCTTGGGTACTGAAGTCAGACAGACCTGCTTAGGTTCCCAGACCTTCTGAGGGGGACATACCAGGATTGAGATGTTTCATGTAAGGATTGTTTACACCCAGACCATTTACTATCTGTAGAAATAAAGAGTGATAAGAAGTTCCTAGACAAAATATTCCCGAGGGCCACATTCCTCCCAGTGATCTAATTCTTCCAGAAATACTGAAGTCAAATTTAAATTACATTGGCCCAGATGCCAGCAGCTGCCTGCTGGGTGACACCACACAGCCTTGTCATTTGCTTTGTCTCCTTCAGGTCCAGGGACAAGCAGAAATAAAGTTCCATAGCATAGTTGGGTTTTTTTTTGTTTGTTTGTTTGGTTGGTTTTTTTTAATGAATTAACCTAGATTTGCTGTTTCTGTAGCTCACAAATGGTCCCATGTCCTCTTCTATTACAGACTGTCAACAATAGATATGGGCTGTCTCATTATTTCCATATTTGTCAGCATGGTCAGTTGCCTCTTGCAGATGGCTTAACCATTAAAATCAAAAGTCAATCTGAAGGATATCTCTATGAAGATAGAAATAAGGATGGAAATCAAATGCTTCTATGTAGTGGCTGTGATGGGTGTCAGCTTCCTCATCTAGGATTTCAGAGGTGCCACCTACCTATCAATTGCTGTAATTAACATAAGAAGTAAGTTTCTAACCATTCTCTTTATCCAGAGACAGGAGATCAGTACTAATGAAATACTAACATTTCTATTTTGAATGTAATTAATACCAGGAGACAAAATAAAAAGGCAAAACAATGAAGAATTTTTTCCTTAACCAGAAATCCTCCTGAGCACACATTGAAACAATGAGAGTTTGGACCCGTTTTGAATCTAGCACATTTCTGAAGCTCACGGCAGCGCACTGCATGATAGGGAGTCTTCAGTACTCAGTGGAAATGTGCCATTTCATATGGGAAGGAATTAAAAACAGTAATTCTGCAGTGCTTTTTATTAACTTTCCTGGATCCAGGTAGATTCTTCTCTATAAAAGGTACTTTTAGATAGGATTAATTCATTGACCGAATACCATTTCTTCTGGGCAAGAAAGAGAAATAATTAAAGTGAGCCGGCACATTTTTACATGGATGGGGTGAGGGTGACTTTAAGGGGAAGGCTGGGAGAGGGAAAGATTGCAGCTCTTGGACAGGGATGCTTGGCTGTCAGAGGCAGGAAGCTAGCCGAAAAGCCAGTGACATTCATGCTCCAGGCCAGGGTGATGCAAGGAGAGCCAATATTGAAATATGAGTCCTCATCACTGTAGAATCCAAAGGCTGCTGACCTTGAGAAGACCAGCATGGCAAACATCCTCTTCTTTAACCTTGAAGGACAAATGCACACTGGAATCTGCTCCACAGGGCCCACTGCTGCTGCCCTGTGGATGCTGGAGAATGCTGGGATGTCTGCCATGTCTGTTCCGAGGAAGGGTTCTCTGTGGGTAGCAGTTTGGGGAGTTTTACTTCACCATGCTGTTTCTGCTGTGGGGGATACTGTGATGTTTCACCAGATGGAGGGCCACAGTTAATGGTGAGATGAACTACTAGTCTGCATAATAGTTTTTTTTTTTCTTCAAGTTGCCAATTGTAGTTGAGTTTCATTGAAGATCTAAAGTCATCCTTTCCACCTTAATCAGGTAGATAATGACATTACAAGAAGTATACATACACATGCAGAGATGCACAGATTAAGAGGCTCTTTTGTTTTGTGACAGTGTCTCCCTATTGCACCCCTAGTCTGTCTGGTACACACTACGTAGATAAGGCTAGCCTCCCGCTCGTGGAGATCTGCCTGCTTCTTCCTCCCTAGTGCTGAGATTAAAGGCAAGACAGTCTTAAAATGCTTTCACATGTGGAACCTGACTCCATGGGCGCCCAGAGCAGGCCTGAGACTCCTCTTAAGAGAAAGCTGCTGAAAACACTAATATTGTCCTCTCTCTGTGGGCAATGTTTGGCATGTGCCACAAGAGCGCTTTACTGTGTCTTCAGACATTCTTCCTGGCAGCTGAGACATTGATGACAGTGCTGACATTGCTATGTTCACGGCTCGTGCAGGCATAGGCCATGCAAGCTGTATACTAACTGCTACTGGCTGACTCCAATTTCATTGATATTGAAATGCAAAAGACTGCATGCCTGAGAAGTGCTGACAGCTAAGAATGAAGATAAACATCATGTTCTAGCTCTAGGGAACTTGACCTCTTCTTCAAGGCGTTGTTCCCTTTCCTCAGTACACCATAGTTTAGAAGCCCTTCCTCATCTATGAGAGGACTCAGCCTTGAAGAGATCCACCCATGGTGAGGCTACAGCAATGGAATTGATTAGGAGTTCTGAAGTAAGAGACTGATCTCACCTGTCAGCTGTAGGGAACAGAGCTGAGCACCAGCTGACTGTATGATTGGGTTAGGCATATGGGAGACACCTATAGGTTAAATAAACACAGGAAGAGAAGAAAGGCAGAATGGAGCAGACCCAGACAGAAGCCACAGGAGGCAGGTGTTTAAAGAGACATAAGAAAACTATCTTAGCTCTTGATTCTTGCTCTCACGAGGCTCACGTGTAGATTTTCTGTCTTTGAGTTTGGTGATTGCTTTTTGATCTTCCAATGAACCCCCGTTTTCACCCAAGGGAAGAGTACTGGGATTATATCTGTAGCAACAGGAGACACAGCAGAGGAGCTGGAGACCCCTCAGAGGGACAGGACTCAGGGGCGTCCTGGGCATGGTCACAGGATCTCGGCAGGCCTGGTACAGGTAAATAAGAGTCCTGAGCCCCTCAGGTGCCCTCACTTGGAAACTTGCCAGAACTCTGTTCATGGAAACAGTGTACATTTTTAGTTTAAGCTGGTCTATTGAGGAAGGAAATGTCTGTATTATTAAGAAATGATATTCTTGGGTAGTGGAAAGAAAGCAACCTTAGAGCTCACAGGAAGACAAAGATCATTTCTTCTCAACCTCCACCCCCTCACCCCATCTCACACCTAGAGCAGAGAGACTGGGTAGGCAGGGATAAGGCTTTCTCAATGGAAACCATTGCTCCCCTTTGGGATGGAGTTTCAGGAAAAAGAGAGGAGGAAGACAGGGGCTGGGGAGCTGGCTCAGCTGATAAAGCGCTTGCAGCACACATACCAGGATCTAAGCTGGCTCCCCAGAACTCACATCAAAAGCCCATTGTCATGGTGTACTTGTAATCCTAGGATGAGAAAGATAGAGACAGCAGGAGATCTGGGCCTCAAGGGCTAGCCAGCCTAATCAAATGTGTGAGTCAAAGGTCTCATTGAGAGACACTGTCTCAAAATAAGGGTGACGGCTCCAGAGGAACAATGCTTGAGGTTGACCTTACATATATGTACATGTGTGTAGGTACTTGTATGCACACACACAGAAAAAGAAAAGGAAATGGAGTACAGAACTACTTTCTATGGAGGATATATAGTGATGAAGTGCCAGAAGGTTAGGCGTGATATAGAAAAGGACCATGGGTGGCATGGGTGGAGGGATAGGACATTAGAATGGAGAAGGAAGGGACATCCAGGACCTGAAACGCTTCCTGTTTGCCTGTCCAGGAAAGTCCGTACTTCAGCCATCTTCTTCCTTCTTAGTGATTTTATTTTAAGGCCGTCCAGGCCTAATGTGAGAATGTCATCAGGGAACTTGACCCTGCAGACAGATGTGCAGCTTAAGTAATGGGTTGGAGAGGTGGCCAATGGTCACTTCTGTTATGTGAACTAGGACCTTTCAGTAGCAGACAAAGCCCATGAGCCTGGGAGTAACAGGAAAGCTAGCTCCTGGTTGCTCTTCAACTTGACAAAGGCCATGTTTTAAAAAGTCAAAAGAAAAGGTAGAGACTTGGCAGTATTTACCTTGAAGTATTTACCTTGTCTACAGCAGATCTGGGACACCCATATTACAGACATGGAGCTGGGGAAGTGGCCCAGTAGGTGAATGCTTATATAGCAACCTGAGAATCTAAGTTGGATCTCCAGAACCCAGGTAAAACTGAATCTCAGAGCTGGAGTTCAGACTTGAGTTTGCCTGCTTCTATAAATCCAGTATTCTTCTTGTCAAGTCACACCATTTCCCAGGAAGCCGAGAGAAGGAAGCCACAATGTTATGTTCAGTGCATAGGCTGGCTGCTGAGGGAATAGGAGCCTTGCTGGGCTGTGCCTTGGAAGTCATGGCTAGGTAATAAAGGCAGCAAATTTTCAAGATGGCTAGCTTCTTCCTCACCCTCCTGACTTGTGACAGAAGCTTGGCAGCTTAAAACAAAGGCCTTGTGGGCTCTTGTTTCCAGCCAGTAGGCCCCTGCTGATGGATTGGCCCAACAAGCTCAAGGCCAGCTCCAAGTTAAACAACACCTGAGGGGCAATCAACATCCTATCTTTCTTCAAACTGACCAACCCTGTTGGGCTCCTTAGTCAACATGGGGCCTTCCCAGGTGAGAAGACTCAGTGTAGTCAACTCTCTGCCTTGATCTGTCTCTCTATTTTCCTGCTGTTTGGTCTTCTGCATAGCCAGTACCAGCCACCTCACAGCTTATAGGCCACAGCTGACATTTGCGGTTAGCTCAGGCTCTGAGGGTGAAGCCCTGTGTGTACGGGTAGCCGTTGTCCAGTCCCTCCCTTTTCTGTGGAACACAGATGCCCAACAGGGATTCAAACATATTTTTCTCCTCTGCATTAAAAAGAAAATCTAATATATTTTTAAAGGCTACAACTCTGAGAGGCAACCACTGATTTTAAAATGGGTACCATGACAAAGAATACCTCTTTGGTTTCAATTCCTAGGACCAGTCATGTCCTTCAGCAGATATAGCTTAAGTTGTACTGGCTGGCTGGCTGCATGGCTGGCTGCATGTGCCGCCTAGTTTTGTGTCAACTTAACACAAGCTAGAGTCTTCAGAGAAGGAAGAACCTAAATGAGAAAGTGCCTCTATAAGATTAGGCTGCAGGCAAGTGTGTATGGTAGCTTTTCTAAAGCCTAATGCTGCACCCCTTTAATAGAGTTGGTGCCCCATGTTATGGTAACTTCTAGCCATAAAATTATTTTCATTGCCACCTCATAACTGTAAATTTGCTACAGTTATGAATCATAACCTAAATATCTGATATTCAGGATATCTGATATGTGACCACCGTAAAAGGATCAACTAACCCACAAAAGGGCGGAGACCCACGGTTGAAAACCACTGCTGTAGGGCATTTTCTTAATTAGTGATCAATGGGGGAGGGCCCAGCCCATTGTGGGTGGAGCCATCCCTAGGCTGGTGGTCCTGGGTTTTATAAGAAAGCAAACTGAGCCAGCCTTGAGAATTAAGGCAATTATAAATACTCCTCTATGACCTCCACATCGGCTTCTACTTCCAGGTTCCGGCCTTCCTCAATGACTCCTTATCTGCAGGAGCGGAGACCAGGAACACCTACTTGACAGGTTCAAGGGGGAGATTAAAGGGGTAAATAAGAAAAAAAGTGAAACTTAAGCCCTGTGCTGGCCATGTTTTAATGTTTAATAAACATTTTCACTTTTTTCTAATTAGCATTGCAGAATACAATTGTCCTTATTCATAGAAGCCATATGGAAAGGGGGAAGAAGGTACAGCTTTTCTTCTTCAAAGAGACCTGTATTCTTCTCTCTGCCACTAGGGATGCAAATATCTCCAACACTTCATTAAGGGAGGCAGATTTAAAAAAAAAAAAAAAAAAAGGACCTAGTGCAAATGAGAAAGGCCGGCAAGTATGCCAAATGGGGCCAGGAGCCGCCAATGTTTGTTGTTGCAAAGTTACCTCCCTTGGTGCCTAGGGATAGAGGATAGTCGTTAACATTCCACTGAAGGGGCAAAGTGAGCTGGGCAGAAAGGAGGGGGTGTTAGCACATTTTATCTGGCTTACCCTTCTGTTCTGACTCACCATCGGGTCTGTTTCTCTTCCTAAGAAATAATTTGGCTCAGTACTGTGACCACCCTAGCTTGCTAGTCAAACTTCTACTTAGCTGGTTGCTTACACTCAAGACTCCTCAGAGGCCAGTCTCCACTACTGGGTAGGCATGTGGGGTAGGCAGCAGGGTGGCTAGGAGGATGCCTTGGTGAGGGTCTGTAACCTACATTACTGTATATGAGCAGTGTCAGATATGTCAAATTGCAGTGTCCTCATGTGTCTTCATTAGAAGGCACTGCATACCCTACTTTCAAACCAATTCCAAACTCCGGCTTAGGTCAGCCTCACGTAAGCAAAATCTGCATTAAACTTTGCCTCAAACACCCCTGTCCGTCCCCTGCAGATACGCATTCAACATTTAGATGCTTCAATCTCGCTCAGGTTCTAGATCATTAATATGTGGTGACATTACCTCCTTAAAAGCCACCACAAAAGGAAACTATCATAAGTCAAAAATACATGTAATATACCTAAAACCTATGGAACACCAAGGCCTAGGTGATCAGAGGATTCCCAGAGGGCTGATCAAAACCACCTTGTATAAATCAGCCTGGTTTATAATACAGTTCTGAGTATCTGTGTTTTATTGAATGCTAGACTGAAACAAAAAGCCAGAAATGATTGTGTGGGTGTCTTTCTGTATAGCCATAAAGATGAAAAATTTAAAGCAGCATCATTGTCGGCAGAGGCATCCTGAAGATGACTGAGGAGTTCTCTGGACGTTAGGCACCTCTGCTGGGCTTTGCAGGAGCCAGAGAAAACTCCCTGGGCTGCAACGCACAACGTTCAAGTAGTTCTCATCTGATCATGGATTTGTTTAAACATCATGGAAAGAGGAGGCAGTGATAACACAGACTGTGCTTTTTAATCAGCTCCAATTTTCCCTAAGAAGCTGAGCTGTGGTGACAGTGCCCTATCACCACATAGCAGCAGACAGGATTTATAGCCGAGGAGTTGACTCTTAGTTTTAAGGATTCAGTAGTCTGAAGGGTTTAGAGTTTGTCAGTAACTCAGCAGAATTTGACAGTTGGTTTTGTCCTGTTTTCCCCAGTAGTCAGCCCTGTAACTACCTGTTGAGTGCACCCTGGGTTCTAGGCATTGTGGGAGGTACAGGCTGCTATCTACGCCTGTCCCTAGGGTTTATGGTCCAGGAGGGGAGGATGATTCTAAGTCTTACACCCTATAGTAAAAGGACATGTGTAGAAGGAACGTTGGCCAAATGTTAATGCCTACAGTAGAGGAGACTATGACAAACCTCCTCATGCCATTGAAGTTGAAATGTAAACACATGCAATTTTCTAGAAAACAATTTATGAGCAATGTCTTAAATTTTGATTGTCTCTTGGATTCAGGGAATTCCAACACCTGGGAATTTATTCCAACAAAATGATCATGAAGAAACTTAAGACTATTTTGAATCAGCATCAAAATTTTTTAAAGGAAATAAATAATACCCAACTATCAGCATCCTTAAAGCAGGGACTATGAGCTATATAATGAAGAACTGTGTGGTTTGAAAAGGGAACAGCGGGATAGTGTAGGCTTAGCATGAGACGAACTGGAAGGTGGGGTGACAGCATAAACGAATCACTTTGTAATCTCGTTTGAGATCGAGAAAACCTTCCAATCTAAATGTTAATATTATCTTTGTAGAATAAACATAATTTTTTTTAGTTATGAGTAAATAAGTATTTTAAAAATTCTATAAAATAAGCATGTAATAGCCTTAATAAGAAAAAAGAACAGTTCTTTAAAATTGAGAGGTTTGTGTGTGTGTGTGTGTCAGTAATTTTTTTTCTTCCTTCCTTCCTTCCTTCCTTCCTTCCTTCCTTCCTTCCTTCCTTCCTTCCTTCCTTCCTTCCTTCCTTTCTTTCTTTCTTTCTTTCTTTCTTTCTTTCTCTCTTTCTCTCTTTCTCTCTTTGTTTCCTTATTATTGTTCACTGTGGCTTGATATGTCAGAGAAACAAGAATACAGAAGACATTTGTTTATAAATAAAGGGTGGAAACTAGACCTTTAATGTACAAAGTACTATAAGAAAATTTAAAATCAAGGGATGGGGGAAATACGGTAAACTAGGTATGCCTTCAGCCTTCTTCCTCAGTGTGCAGAGTTCGTCTACACTGAGCTGCAGACTGCCCAGTCATTTTTGCTTCAGTTGAACTCACGGCTAAGACTGCAGTGCCCTTGCAATGCTGGCACAGTACAGTCAATGCTAATGCAACTTAAAGAAAATAAACGAGCGCCCACTTCTGTTCTCCATGAGTTTCATCTCCGTATTATATAAACTCTGATATATCACTTATGAATTGGACTGTATCAGATACATTATAGAATTTCTCAGTAGAAAAAAAAGCCCTAGAAAAACATAATTGCTGGTGACTTGTTTTTAACTAAATTTAAAATTTTGTGAGATAGGAAAACTAAACGATCTAATGTCTTACTTTACTTCCCACCTCACACATTTCTAGGACACTTCTAATTGTACACTGGCTAAAGAAAGAACGGTATCACCGGATTTGCCCACACACCATAGAATGACACACTGGTCATTCACAGTGGGGCCGATTGATAGGCTCACTCTTTGACAATGAAGAATTTTCTGTGGTACCTTGTTCTCTTTTTTTAAACTTTGAAAAAAAATTGAAAATGCATTTATCATTAAAGATAACTAAATTTAACCTCATTCCCAGACCAGCAGGAAACATGACACAAACTTAATAATTTTTTGTTTAGTTTTGATCCTGTTTTGTTTTGTCTCATAATGCTTTGTCTGGGCATTTTTTTCCTTATAGATTTTAAAAAATTATTATTATTATTATCATCATTACTATTGATATAGTACTCTGCCTGCATGTATGCCTGCAGGCCAGAAGAAAGTACCAGATCCCATTACAGATAGTTATAAGTTACCATGTGGCTGCTGGGAATTGAACTCAGGACCTCTGGAAAAGCAGCCAGTGCTCCTAACCTCCTATACACCTCTCCAAATCCACGTACAGATCTTTTGCTTGGCTATTATGGTTTAGGGTTTTGGGTATTTTTTTGGGGGGGGGGGAAGGGGTTCCAGGTGTGCGAGTGTGTGTCTCAGTGTCTCTATGTGTTCCCTGTGTTCTTTCTTTGGCTATTGTTTTTCTGTTCTGCTTGTTTGCTGTTTTACCTTATTCTGGTTTGTTTTTATTTTATATTATTTTATTATTACTGTTTTTCTTTTAAAGTGCCTGTATCCCAGTGAGAGAAGAGAAAGAAAGGATGTGTATTTGGGTGTGTAGGGAGAATCTGGAAGGGGTTGAGGAGGGGAAAATCATAATTGGAATATATTGTATAAAACACCATTCAATTAAAAATAGAAAACTCAATTTAAACATTTATAATTAAATCTAAAAAATTGTTCTTTTACTAGGTTAAAGTCTTTCCTCAGGATTTCCATTTTATCCTCTGTTTGGACTCTAAACAAGGAACCACAAATGGAACCCTGTAGAGTATATCAAATGAGCTTCTACAGAAATGAGGAATGAGACTGATTAGAAGAGAGCATAGTGATCTAGGGAAGGGAAGGGAACTAGAAATACACAAAATTTATTTATTGAATTTGTTTGCTGACAGTTACAACGCTATAAAAGATAATGTGCTTAAAAATCCAAATAGGTAAAATCTTAGAAATTACAGGAAGACATAAGAGATATCCATAATTGTAAATGCAGATTATTAAATTCAACTATTTTGTATAAAATACACATTTTATTTTCGTACTACTTGAGATTATGTGACACAACATGATAGTTTTCTGGGCCTAATTTCACAGGATAATATTTTCATTCAGTTTTTATTGTAATTTCTGATTGCTGCCAAAAAACCAATATCTCATTTTTAGATAAAGTTTTACTGTGTTCCATGCTATATCAACAAAGCCCATCCTAACCTCTTGCCTTGTTTTAATTTTTTTCTTAGAGTTAATGATTTAATCTGTGTTGTGAGGTATTTTTGAGACCTTTCACCAGTGTGGGGAGGCCCAACCCCTAGATAAGCATTTGGTGCCCTATGCCAATATAGAAATAACTCGTCAACATGAGCAAACTACCCTAAAATTAATGGATTTTGCTGGATATATTCAGGAGAAATGACTTTTAAAGGAAATGTTTTGCTTTTACTGAAGCCATGTTTCAAATTTTGCAGGAAACATTCCACTGGCAGAATTTAACAAATACGAACTATACAATTTTGGCATCAACAGAAATGAGTTCTGGGATAAGAGAGTTTTGTGAAGCTCAGCATATCTGCTTTGACAGGGAATAAAGGGGAAGTTTTAAGTTTGAGCATCATTTTGAGCATTTGCTAAGTGACATCTTGCAGTGAAGTTTTTGGCCGACCACTGGGGGGTTGACACACAGAGGGACAATGTGTCATCATCTTACATGTCGGCTGATTATCTGACAAAACATACAAAGTCGACTAAGATTCAGAGTACAGGAATTGGTGCTTCTTACTAGACCCCCTCCACCAGAATCATGCACACCCTCTGTCTTAGTCAGGGTTTCTATTCCTGCACAAACATCATGACCAAGATGCAAGTTGGGGAGGAAAGGGTTTATTTGGCTTACACTTCCATGCTGCTGTTCATCACCAAAGGAAGTCAGGACTGGAACTCAAGCAGGTCAGGAAGCAGGAGCTGATGCAGAGGCCATGGAGGGATGTCACTTACCGGCTTGCTTGCTTCTCCTGGCTTGCTCAGCCTGCTTTCTTATAGAACCCAAGACTACCAGCCCACAGATGGTACCACTCACAAGCCTCCCCCCATCACTCATTGAGAAAATGCCTTACGGCTGGATCTCATGGAGGCATTTCCTCAAGGGAAGCTCCTTTCTCTGTGGTAACTCCAGCTTGTGTCAAGTTGACACACAAAACCAGCCGGTACACCCTCCTAGAATTTTGAGTGAACTCAGATGGTCTCTTAAATCAGCATCATATCTCTGAAACATGTTCTTTGAAAACCTGAAGATCTGGAAATACCAAACACTAATTAAGCCAACGCTGTTGGGTCTTTCTCTTACTGTTGAATCTGAAATGTCTTTCAAAGGCTTATGTCTTGAGTACTTGTGCCACCAGCTAGTATTATTGCTTTGGGGACTGTAGCACTGTTTAGAGGTGGTCCCTAGCTTGTAGAAATAGAGCGCTGGGGACAGCCTTTCGAGGATGTATCTGCTCCTTTTTCTGCCCTGACCACTGCCTGCAGGTCTGTTGTGATGCCTGGTGCAGCTGTCCCCACACTGTCCCAGAGCCAGGTCTTCGCTGCCATGAAATGTCTCCGAAACTGAGAGCCAAAATAAATTTTGTCCCTTCAAATTGTTTTTATCAGGTTTTAGTCAGAGCAATATAAAACTAACTTGTACACACTGAATGTGATCTTCAATAGAGTTTTATTTATTTTCAACCGTCAAAGGGACTATAAAGCTATGTCTTGGAACCATAGTCACTGAAGGCCGAACTTGTCCAGTTGCTTAATCCATCTGTCCTCAGCCCTGAGCCAGAAGCACAGATTTTACAGCCCTGAATGGGAACCGTTAACTTTCATTGCCAATGACCTTCTGTGTTACATTTGCATTCAAGTATTGCCCAACAAAGAGTGGGGATGACTATTTTTAAGCATGCAAGAATTTTTATAAAGTTAAGATTAAGAGCCAGATTCTGAAAAGCATTACACACATAAAAATCCCCTAATTCTGATACTGAGATGTATCAGAACTGCGAGTTTGGATCTGAATCAGGATTTCAACACAGTTACATTTTCGGTACAGATTTCTCTGGTTCTTTCTTGGTTGTGATGACAATCAAGAAATGTAGCCATGAGTTATGTGGACTGAAGAAGACACTGGATCAAATATATCATTGTCTTTTTTCTTTTTCTTGAGAAAACATTGCCTAAACTACCAGGAGCTCAGGAGGAAATTCCAAGAGGCTCTGAGAAGGCACAGACTCCAATGCCTCCTCTCAAGAGGCCATGTCTGCTGCCCACTCATCCTTCTATCCAGTCAACCAATAGTCACCTGCTTCTGTGGCAGCCTCGCTCTAGGCTCAGGTGGAAATCCCACAGTTTCTAAAGGAATCTGATAGGCTCACTGGCCTTTTCTCACAAACCAAGCCACCTTGCTAGTGGATCTGTTTTCATTTGGGATTTTGTCGTTAACATTTGAATGTGGAGAAAATGGTACAGGCAATCTGCATGCTTTGCAGAATGAAAACTGTGTGAGAAATCTCACTTCCAAAACCGGAATCCGTCAGACTCAGTCAACTTGGTCAAGAAAAAGTTTTAAAGTCGTAGTTTTTCTAAAAAGAAATTATTGTACTGTAATATACAAGTTTGAAAGTTTAAGTATGAGTAATGGTATCCATCGCATAATCCTATTTCTCATAAATGCTAATTATGTAAGATACACACACATGCATACATATCTCAGTGTTTCTCAACCTGTGGGTTACAACTCCTTTGGGGGTCAGATGATGCTATCACAGGGGTCATCTAAGACCATTGGTTGGAAAACACAGATATTTACAATTCACAACAATAGCAAAATTACAGTTATGAAGTAGGAACAGAAAAAATGTATGGGTAGGGGTCACCACAACATGAGAAACTGTATGAAAAGGTTGCAGCGTTAGGAAAGTTGAGAACCACCCTATATAATAAAAAATAATAAATTTAAAAAATTGGTATTTCTTTCTGATGGGAGTTGCAACAGAATCTTGCTTGATAGTCTGGCTAGCCTGGTGTTTATGGTAGTCCAGGTGAGTCTTTAACTCCTGTTCTTCTTGCCTTGACCCATAAATGCTGATATTATAGACATAGACGCTGCTCCTGGCTCAAGATTGTATTCTTTATACTACTTCATTCCTGGCTTTAATTTAGAATAATAAATATTCATTGTTATTAAATATCTTGTGAACACATGACATTTATTGGTCACATTCTATTCTATCAGAGAGGTTAACCATGGTCCAACTTCCTTTCCCCACAGTGCGTTATTTATATAGTACAAACTTTGATGATCACACATAAAATCTTTTTTTTTTTTTTTTTTGATATTTTATTTACATTTCCGATGATTCCCCTTTTCTTTAGAAACCCCGTGTCCCC
>CM052715.1:49893241-49913241 GCA_028551405.1 Uromys caudimaculatus
AAAAAAAAAAAAAAAAAAAGAAGTTATAGATGGATAGTCTTAGGCGTCTCTTTCATCCTCCCTCCCCAGACACTCTTTTGTTTTCTTGTATATCAGATTTATGCATTGGTGTCTGGGTTCCTCCTTTCCTTCCCCCCCCCCCCCCACCAAGTGATGTCAGGATGAGCTTAGAGCTTGGCAGGGTTAATATAAAATCCCACCATAGACCTAGACCCTTGATGCAAGCACGCCTCTCCTTTAAGAAATAGGTTCCTCTGAAATTATTTGAAGCTAGAAGATAAATAACACATTATTTATTAGTGTGGGATTATGGGAAATTAAGCTCCAATAAGATATTCCAAATGATGCTTTGGAGCTGTACCCCAACAGAATGGGCGAGAAGTCGGGAACTTCAGAAATGTCTGTGGTACCAACTTCAGTTAAAAACATTTGGAAGCTAATTATACTTTGTTCGAATTAAGTTTCATAAGGCTTGGAGTAGGAAAGCTTCATTACTTATGGCAAACATTTGCCAAGTCTAAGTAGGAGGGTGGGAACAAAAATTACTTTTTAAAACTTGTCTCATCAAATGAACGTCAAAGAATCATAAACAAGCAGACTTAACAATCTTTATTTTCTAAGATGGTTGTATTAAAAACCTAGTGGTAAGACGCTGCATCACATGGAAATTGGGGGCAAAATTGTGATCTCAGCCAGGCATAAGCTTTCTCCAGGAGTCGGTGGCTCCCAGTGTGTAAGATCCACTTGCAGGTATCAGAACACTGTTTCTTGGCCCAAACCCACAATTCTGAGTCTACAGTATTGACCATAAATTTTTGGTTCTAAGAAGCTCTGAAGAGAAGCTGCTGGTCCATCCGAACCTTTTCCCTCTAAGACTTTCTGTGATTCCAGCCCCATTAGCAAGGATAACGTGCAGGAGTTTAGAGGAAGAAACCTCACAAGGAAGAGTCTGGATTTGTGTGTGTGTGTGTGTGTGTGTGTGTGTGTGTGTGTGTGTGTATGGCACTGAGCATTCATAATTGTGGCTTATGGCTTCTTGACTGGCTAGAAAGCCCAGAAAGGATGGCAGGATTTGAACTAACTTTACAAGCATGGCAGGACACCTATAAGTCCTTTCATGATGGGGTTGCCCTAGTATCCTTGGATCAGTTCTCTATGAGCCTCGTCACTGTTTCGTTAATATTTTTAAATGTTTCTTCCCCTTTGAGCCCTACTCTAAATGTCTTATGAGTAGTCCTTCCAATCCATAACATTCCAGGACAGCACACTGTATATTAGAAATGGAACCCTTCCATTCTTTAAGCCAATTGCAGGTTCTCTTATGCTTTTATGAACTGACTCAGTATGAGAAAAGCAAAACTCCTCAAATATGTAGAGGCATGCCAATGATTGACAGGGATTCTGTGATTCTCCAGAGAATCTGATTTAAACTATAGTTTACTGTATAAGATGGAGGAACAAGAATGAAAGACACGGCCGGGCAGTGGTGGCGCATGCCTTTAATCCCAGCACTTGGGAGGCAGAGGCAGGTGGATTTCTGAGTTCGAGGCCAGCCTGGTCTACAGAGTGAGTTCCAGAACAGCAGGGCTACACAGAGAAACCCTGTCTCCAAAACAAACAAACAAACAAACAAACAAACAAACAAAAACCAAACAAACAAAAGAATGAAAGACACAAAAATAAAGATGGACATAGAAAATGAATTTCCTTCATGTTGCAGTCCATTGTTCTGATAGAATTTTCTCTTCAAAAGTCGTCAACAAATAGTGTTGGTCATTGCGGCTGAAGCCAGCTTCCCAAAGGACTTTCATGTTCCCTTACTGTGTGATATTTCAATGACTTTTAAATGCAAATGAATTTGTTTTCTTGTGTGCAATGTTTCAATAGACTGATTCCTGACAAGGAACAAATTCTTTCATTCTGACAGCATCTGCTAAGTGCTGGCCCTGAACTGAGGCTTTCAAAATTATTAAAATATCAAATTCCCCAGCTGGGAAACCATGGAGAGGACCCCTTTTAAATACATCCGAGTACTCCATGTTCTTCCAGCATAACGTGGAATGACAGGACAAGCTGAATGATCTGATATCCCCCAAATAAACTTGCTGGCCATGCAATTCCTCAACAAAAAGAATGCCAAACCTTAAAAAAAGAAATGATCCAGACACTAGAAGTCCTGTCTCATCCATGCCCTAGCCAGCGTGAAAGATGAGAAGAGATGCAGTCAAGATAAAAATAAAAACCACATTGATTTTCTATCACGTGACTTTTTTCCCCCCTGTCTTCTGTCCAAGAATCTTATCAGCTATAGATTCAGGCTTCTTACGAGGCAGAATAAGAGAAAAAATGGATATAAGAGAAGATCAAAACCCTAAATATTTGTTCTTGGGAACAAAAAGAAAATAATAAAATCCCTACTACATGTTATAGGACTTTGTGTTTAGAATAGACTATCTTCAATTGAATATTTGTTCAGAGTGAGGCTATACAAGAGTAATGGGAAGCAAACCCTTCAAGTTGGCTTACAGTCGGGGCGCTTCAACAGCTGAGACTCAGAGGTGGGGGCTTTCTAGGGATGGGAAGAAAACAGGCAAAAATTGCTAGATCAGAATCAGACCTCAAATAATGGATGAGAATTAGCTATGTGGATGACATTTCTGGAAAATAATACAGGACAATAAGGGACAAATTTAGGGCAGGGGCAAGTTTTTTCCCAAGGCTTGGGGAGAGAAGAAGGTACTCAGGGAAGAGTGGAGGAGATACAGTAGGAAAGAGACAGAGAGTAGGTCAGAGACCATCCAAGCTACATTTAGGACAGACAGTGTGACATGAGGTCTGTGTGTGACAGTTTGTAGCAGCATATAGTAATGTGGTAAAGGCAGTTAACATGCTCGTTTGTATTTACCATTAGCATCCTATCTTGTTTGCTTTGTTCTAAACAGGTCCCTGGAAATCCTCAAGGACAACTTGGTGGTCATGGAAGTAACGCTGGAGCTCAATAGGATATATGAGCCTCAGCCCCAGTTCTGTCGTTATTCACTTTCCTGTCTTGGGACATCTCACTTTACCTACATGTTGATGGATTTCTTCATGAAAGCAACAGAGTTAAACACTCACAATGTCTTTGCCTGACTCTTCTGATGTACCAGCTTTCACACAATTACTCTTGTCTCATAGGTTGTTGTCAGGGTAAAAACCACAAAGGTATGTAAAACACAACAAACCTGCTCTGTGATAATCATTCAAAAATACAGTTACTTTTAATGTAGGTTATTTTATTATTTGGCTGCTTTACATAACTGTGTGATTCAGTTAACAAAGGAGTCAACAGACATCTGTTCATTTATGGATTTGACCTTTATAACCTTAAATGAGACCTTTATAACCTTAAATTATAACCGTAAATGAGAGTTCATCCAGAAAAAAAAAAAAAAACTTATGATAAAACTTTTTCTCACTGTAAACTAAAGTACAAAGACAGAATACTCCATCTTGGATTGTTTTAGTTTTATTTCTGTTGATATGATACACATTATAGAAAAAAAAAACTCAAAGGAGAAAGAGGTCTATTTTGGCTTGCAACTCCAAGATGTAGACCATCACTTGGTGGAAACCAAGCAAAATCTTCACACAGCTAGTGATATCACATTCACAGTCAATAGCAAAGAGAAATGAACACATACATGTTCATTTGTAGCTTATACTCAGCTGGAAAAAGTTCAGGAACTTCTCTGGCTAGGGAATGGTGCCACCCACAGTTGAGACAATCCTCCACGACATGCCCACAGGCCAGCCCAATATAGAAAATTTTATTTTTTATTAGTTTATTTATTCACTTTACATCCAGATTGCAGCCCCCTTCTCCTCCCAGTTACTCCCTCACATAGCCTCTCCCACTCCCCTTATCCTCTGAAAATGGGGAGGCCTCCCTAGATACCAACCCATCTTGGCCCATCAAGTCACTGCAGGACTAGGCACTCCTCTCCCACTGAGGCCAGACTAGGGCAACCCAGATAGGGAAACAGAATCCTTAGGCAGGCAACAGAGTTATGAAGAGCCCCTGCTCCAGTTGCTAGGAGACCAATATGAAGACCAAGCTGCACATCTGCTACACTTGTGTGTGAAGGGGTGGGGCTAGGTGCAGCCCATGTATGCTCAGTCTCTGGGAGCCCCCAAGGATCCAGGTTAGTTGACTCTGTTGGTCTTCCTGTGGAGTTCCTATCCCCTTCAGGGCCCTCAATCCTTCCCCCCAACTCTTCCACAAGACTCTCAGAACTCTATCTTTTTTGGCTGTGGGTCTCTGCATCTGTTTTAGTCAGCTGCTGGGTAAAGCCTCTCAGAGGACAGTTGAGACTCTTTTCCCAGGTGATTCTAAGTTGTGTCAAGTTGACAATCAAAGTGAAACATCACACCTTTTTTTTTTTTTTTTTTTTTTTGAGACAGGCAGTGCTCACTATGTATCTTTTGGTGTCGTGGAACTCACTATGTCGACCAGTCTTGGCCTTGAACTCAGAGATCCACCTGCTTCTGTCTTCCGAATGCTGAGATTAATGATGTATGCTGCTATGCCTGGCTTTCACTACTGTTCCTAACATCTGAGAAGAGTCAACCCTTGGAAGGTCCGTAAGACGACACCTCAGTTGGAAAACTATCACTTCTCACTTCAATCTCCAAATGAGCACTTGTCTTAAACACTTAAGTATGGCTTTAAAACCTTTAGATACCCTCTTTTTCAAAAGCCACACCACTCCTAGATTCAGCAGATTGAGTAAATTCACAAAGGACCATTCGCAATGTCCTTCTCGTACGTTTCTGTTAGTGTGTGTGTGTGTGTGTGTGTGTATGTGTGTGTGTGTGCAGAATGTGTAGAAGATGGGACCTAACAAGGTCAGTAATAGTACATTGAAATCATCCTTTTGAGCAATGGCACCAGTGATTTGCTGAACTGGAAGGTCGCTGGCACCCTGCAAAGAGGATCAGTGTAGCTAAGGGTCAAAGAGTGATGAATATTTGTGAGCATCAGTAGCTTGCCTCAAATGGTCTCTCCCGCTGTCTCATGCCCTCCTCAGCATCCTGTGATACAGTACGTTAACCTCTCTATACGCCTCAGAACCATTTTCCATGACTTGGATCAAGTGTGCCAGTCAGGAGTGGAGGAAGTTTGTGTATACATCTGATTTCACAGTTCATGTCCTACTGACCGTGGGAAGCCACTTAAAATTTGGAATGCAGAGACTGCAATGAAACTCTCCTCCTGGAATAACAATTGTATAAAATGAAATTACTTGGGGGAACTATCTAGGCTTTATTCATTTTTCTCCTATACCACCAATGACATGCTAGATGACAACATCTGCCTGGTGGATGGCTGCCAGTTCTCCAGTGGCCACAGACTTGAGAGCACTGTGGTGGGGGTGGAGAGTCGGGAGCCAGGGTGAGACCGACATGAAAGGGGAAGTGTTGCATTGGATTATTTCCTTTTCATAATATTTTGAAACCTTGATCCCAAGTCTCCCTTTTCACCTTCCCTGAGCTATTCTTGGCTTCGATTCCACTGCATTTAATATATGATCAAACGTAATTCTTACATATAAAACAGAAAGGAGATTATGAGCAGGAATTGCGTTTTATTATGAACACAGTAAGTTCTAAAGAACTTGAGTGTTGGAATTCTATTAGGTTAAGATCAAGCGCTCATGATTCTGGAATTACTCGAAAATAACTCCCCACCACTTTGGCTCTGTGATTGCATTTGTCTTTTGAAATATTAAGGCAGAAATGGAATTTAAACCAAGGTAAATGGTCTCAGTGGAAGTCTTAAAATAAATTAACTGAATTCTCCCAAACAAAACTGAAGATTATGCAGAGTACTTACTCTTATTTTACTTTTAGTATAAATTTTATATTCACACATGTATATAGTCCTCTGCAAATGTTGACTATGCATAATTCCTCCCACATCTAAGCAACGTAGAAAGAAAATAGTAAACAGCTTGGGTTGAGCTTCATTCTATTTAAAGCACTTTGCTGTAGAAAAAAACACACGTGCATCAACATGCATTGAATATGATATTCATATTTCAGCACAATTGTTTATCAAGACCTATGTCAAGATTATGCAGGTTAGGCCCACATATCCTAACCTCTCCCCCAGCCAGATTTTGCAATCCTGTACCAGGGTTAATCCCTGTGATTCTGCCTGATCCTCCCTCTGTGCATCCTCCACGGGTCTCACACCCAGCTCTGGCCTTGTCTGCTTACCCATCCTGCAGCCCCTAACCTCCAGGCCTTCCCACACCTAGATCTGTATAATATCTTCACAGCCTGCACATATCTGCTACGATTCCACGCATATAGAAAAGAAGCACACACTGCAGCCCAAGGAATTAATTAGCATGGCACCAAGGTTAGGAGGAATAAAAGTCCTTATGTCCACTATCCTACCCCCCCCCCCAATTAAATGAAGTAATGGTTAATTTTTAGTTCCTTTAAAGAGTAGCTAAGTCAATGGCTAAGAAACAGAACCGAACCAAGAATTCCTCACTCTCAGGATAAACAATTATTCGTGCTACTGTTTTACTCTCAAAAATGAGATCAATGGTAGAATTAAACCTTCATGTTGAAAAGAAATGAGACTGTCAATGCTACTGACAGTGTGTTGCCTGTGTCTGGGTGTCTATGTCCGTGTGTCTCTGTGTGTTAGGGACTGAGCCCAAGGCCACTCTCATGATAAGCCCATGCTCTTGTCGCTGTGCTATAATCCCAGCACATGTTGGAGATTTAATAGGACAGTGTTCACTGAGCACGAACACTTGTTCATAGGTTTTCTTTTGTAATAGCTACAAAAAGACAAATGAAAAGCTCCAAGAAAAATTCCACACCCACAAGGGTGACAAACTGGAATAGCCAGCCTTACCAAGTATCAGTAACTGGAAGTCCCATGCGGTTAGCACAGGCAGAAATCAGCAGAATTGTGAGGAATAATATGTAATGCCCGGCCATGTTAAAAGTGCTCAGTCCCAGTGGCTCTACTCTTAAGTGTATTGAGAACAAACATAAGCACTTACCCACAAGGCACTGCAGTAGCACATTTAGGAGTGGAAAAATTTGAAAGTATTCCAAAAGTCCATCATTACATGACACATAAATACAGAAAAATAACATGTTGTAATAGGCAACACCAGATACAAACCCAAGCTGAATAAGGATAAGACCAGCCAGGATGCCATTTTCATCAAAGAGAATAACAGTTGCCGGCAAGGAATATACGTGTTAATAAAATGACTAGAAGCACTCGGTTTATACCTGGGACAGTGTGTTCAGTTGTTCTGAATAGTAAAGGGTATTGGTTCCAGGACATCCTGTGGGTTTTAATGATCACAGATGCTTGACTCTTTTACATCAAATCCTCCCTCCTGTATTCTTCCACTCTTCTCTAGACTACTTATAAGATCTAATACAATGCAAATGCCTTGTAAATGGCTGCTCAGTTGTATTTTTTGGACTAATATCAAGGAAAATGTCTAAGTTTAGACAGGTGTAATTTCTGCAATATTTCCCAGCCAAACTCAGTTGAATCATCGAGTAAAAACCTGTGTGCTGGCTAGATTTATGTCAACTTGACATGTTAAGTCGTTTGAGAAGCAGGAGCTCAATTGAGAAAATGTCTCCACAACCTGGCCTGGGGGCAACCCTGTGGTACATTTTCTTGATTGATGATTGATGTGGAAGGACCCAGCTCACCATGGGTGGTGTGACCACAGAGCAAACAGTCCTGAGTGGTAGGCAGAAAGCAGGCCAAGCAGGCTATAAGAGGTAAGCTAGTAAGCAGCACTTATAACGGCCTCTGCATCAGACCCTGCCTCCAGTCTCCTGCCCTATTTGAGTTCCTGCCCTGGTTTCCCTTGGTAATGAACTATACTGTGGAACTCTAAGTATAAAGAAACCCTTTCCTCCTCAAGTTGCTTTAGGTCATGGTCTTTATCGCAACAATAGAAACCCTAAATAAGATGCCCTGGATAATAAGAACTTACCATACCTCATTGAGGAAGAGGAGACAAGGACTCAGGAAGGCTCAGTTGTATTTGTAATGTGTTTTTTTTTTTTTCAGGCAAATACAAAGTTTTTTATTCTTTGACACTTGTAAAGGTTTGAAATAACTCATATGAAAGATAAGTTTGACTCTAGAACAAAAACAATCTCGATTTCAGCCCTTACTAATAGTGGGACTTGGATAAATTAGTCTAGGAACTTCTGTTTTCTCAGTTGGACTGAAGGAGTCTTGAAGCCCAAATGTCATGGTGCTTTTCAGGTGCTCCACACAGGAACCTTGTGAACATCCTTTCCTGGGTCCATGTCTTCTTTCTCTCTTCTACAACATGATCAAGTCTCCTCCCTGGTTAATGATAGACTACATGCTATAGCCTGTGTAAGATACTGCTCTAAGTTTGGGACTACTCAAGGCCATGTAAGAGGAAATTCTATACATAGACAGAACAAAAAGGTTGTCTTGGGCTAGGAAAACATCAACTTCCCCAGAAAAAAAATACAACTTGGCTATGATAACAAAAGAAGCCAGGATAATGAACACAAATTGTCATGAAACAAAATTATATTCAGTCTTCTTCATTTTTGACAATAAACTCAAAAAGTAATACTGTTTTTTTTCTGTTTTAACTATCTTATAAACTACAAAAGAAATTTACAAGATGTTTCTTAACATGAAACTTCTGTATAGAGTCGAAGGGACTCCTGTGTTTTAGCTAAAGGCCTGAGATATCTTCAGGGCTGCGGATTTTTAAGTTAGTGCATTAGTTACCTTTTTATTGCTGTGATAAAACACCATGACCAAGGCAACTAACAGAAGGAAGGGCTTATTTGGGACTTCCAGCTCCAGAGGTTTAGCATCCATGATGATTGGGGCAGTGTGGCAACAGGTGCCAGATGTGGCACCTGGAGCTGGACACTGAGAGCCGAGGATCCACTTCTCAAACCACAAACAGCAAGCAGAGAGGAAATGGGAATAACATGCGGAGTTTGAAAACTCAAGGGCCACGCCCACCCCACCCCTGCAATGGTGTGCTTCCTCTAACAAGGCCACGCCCTCACAATGGTGCCAACTGGAGTGTACTAGCTAGTACACAAATGCCCAAGACCATGGCAGGTCTTCCCATTCAAAACACCATGGTTAGATTCAACTTTTTCATATTAGTTCTGATCCCTTTCCAAAACCACCGCTGCCCAGTCCTTGTTTCAAAGTTTTGAACTCAGGTGTTGGGGATATTGTATATTATAGTCTTTGGTGACACAAAGCCAGTCAAACCAAGGTGACAGAGTGTTCTCTTATTTTTACCAGTAAATAAAGGACTCTGTATTCAACGTGTCCACTCAAAAGGCATGCAGATAATCTTTCTTCTGTTTTCAATATATTTTCTTATCTCACCCTTTAAACCTGAACACGATGAACTTAATAAAATCTGACTCATGATACACTCTTTCCCTCTGCTGTGCCCTCGGGCAGGCAGGTCACTTAACTTCTTGTATGCTACTTATTTTATCTGTCAATGGAAGTATTAATAGTGTGTACTTCTAGAATTGTGATAGACTCTAAATTATTTCTCAAAAATTTGAAGAGTGCTTAGAATACAGCAACCTCAAAATACATTTTAAGTGGACATACTTATGAATATGCAGTACTGTCAAAGTAAAGGACTATTTAGCAAAGTATTTCTCTTTCCATTAAATATGGCAAGTGGATAACATACCTAAAGATTTATGGTCTTATAAAGTGAGGATGCCAAGAATAATATGAGCACATTTAAATCTAATATAGAATAGCTATAAAATGGATGAGTTCATTCTCAGAAAGTCCATAGCAAATTTCAGACATATCCCAAGTTTCAAAGGAATTCAAGAAAGCATTCATCTTCAGTTGCCAAAATATACATGCACCATTGTTTTCTCTTCATTTCCATTCTGACTAATCTCTGATAAAGTTCTTATTCATCAGAGAAACTGATTCCAGTTTTAAACATAATCACAAACATGTTTCTATCTACTATCATGATATATCCAAGAACAACGAACCAGTGCCCACAAACTGAATACTATAGCCAGTGCCTTCCACACCCATTACTTCCGTCTTCTATGTCCACAAAATATATGTTTTCTGGCTGTCATACTAAATACCAAGTTCCCCAAAGGGCAATTTAATGACACTGAAATAGTAGTGTTTATTTATGGGGTATACCAGATAAAGGGTACTACACATGACTTACTACCTATTAATATCCTGTATGAAGGGAACAGAAATTGAACAGTGCCGACAAGGTCATATGTTATGGAACTGCTAGGAACATTTACAGGTGACTTCCTTACTAGGGATAGTAGCAACCTGACAAGACATTAGAGGCCTTTGAACCACAGATATCATGATGACCCCTGACCTCACCTTTCTAGTTCACAGTGGTATGCCTCACGTAACCCTCTCCCCTTGAAGGCAGTGATTTATCTCTGTCTAAGAGATGTAACAAAGGTGACAGGGTGCCACTTCTGCACTTCAAGTATAAAAGTCCATGGCCTCCATCTCACTGACAGACTATCTCTGATGCTTTGTGGTTTGCACGCCTTCCTGAAGCATGCTGCTATGCTGTAGAAACATGCTTGGCAAACCACCGGGGGTGGCCAGGAGCCAGTGCAAAACTGAAGCCTTTTGTCCAGCATCTCATGAGAAACTAAACCCTGCCAGTAACCACAGGAGCTTGAAAGTTCTTTCTTCCTTGAGTGAACCTTGAAGCAACCTCAACCTTGTGACTGAGCTGACACATACTATGATCCAGGAGGGATTTCTAGACAGTACACAAATTCTTTACCAGGAGAAACTAAATAGGACCATGTGTGTTGCTTTAAGTGGGAGGTAGTGTGTTACTTAGCAACTGATAACTAATATAGTTTTGACATCTGCGTATGGAGAGATGATTCAGTGGTTAAGGGTGGGTGCTGTTCTTGAAGAGGGCCCAAGTTCAGTTCCCAGCACCCACGTTTGGCAGTTCCAGTTACAATTGCCTATAAATCCAGCTACAAGGGACCCAGCAGAATCTTCCCAGCCTTCACAGGCATCTGCTCTCATGTATACATACCCATACATGTACACATACACATAAGTAAAAACAAATTCCACCATCTAGTGATGGAAATCAGACAGAAAGGCAAGTAAACATCACTTTGGTTCTCCAGGGCTGGCAAATCTGACCATGCCCACAGTTCCCCCAAACAGGCCACCTCTTCTTATCAGTTTGGAAACTATAAAGAGAAATTCTTGTTCTTCCCAAAATCATATTATGTGAGCATCCTCCAAAGCATACTCACTAAACCCAGGATGTTTAGTATCTATTATCATATTCTATGAGACTATGATTGTTAAGTTTGACTTTGTACTGGCTGGTTTTGTGTCAACTTGACACAAGTTGAAGTTATCACAGAGAAAGGAGTTTCAGTTGAGGAAATGCCTCCAGGAGGTCCAGCAGTAAGGCATTTTCTCAATTAGTGATCAAGGGGGAAGGGCCCCTTGTGAGTGGTACCATCTGTGGGCTGGTAGTCTTGGGCTCTATAAGAAATCCAGCTGAGCAAGCCAGGAGAAGCAAGCAAGCCAGTAAGAAACATCCCTCCATGGCCTCTGCATCAGCTCCTGCTTCCTGTCCTGCTTGAGTTACAGTCCTGACTTCCTTTGGTGATAAACAGCAGCATGGAAGTGTAAGCTCAATAAACCCCTTTCCTCCCCAACTTGCATCTTGGTCATGATGTTTGTGCAGGAATAGAAACCCTGACTAAGACAGACTTTCTATAAGTTATGTGTTGAACACAGTTCAAGTCTTTTTGCTTTAAAAAATAAGTTTTGAAATTAATGGGTCTGGATTTTTTTCTCAAATTCTGCATGTCTTTGATCTACTCAAGGTGATTCTACGTAGTTAATGCTCCTGTCTTATCTTTAGAGTCCTTACTAAAACCCTTGATTAGTGCATAACCTTGAACCCATAAAATTTTGAGTTATGAGACAATGAGAAGGGGAAGTTATTTATACACCATTAATATACATATAATTAATCATCTTTGAGAATCTGATGAATTTTTTTACCACTCCTTAATATTTTCTCCATTGAGAAAAGAGAAGATATCTATGTAAGCCATCTGAGGTTGTTTTGAGTTTATTCTATTCTATTACATCCAACCCAAAGGAGCCAACACCTTGATCTCAACACTATTAACTGAGTAAATTATAAATACAACCAAGAAAGCAGTGCATGTTAGATCTCATAAATAACTTGGGATGACAGAGGGTCAGATAGTTCCAGTGAATGTACAGGTTCTATCCTGTTCCAGCTGGACTGTGGTCAAAGTCAGCACTGCGGTTGGGCACAGGAAAGGCATATGCCATCATTCCACTTTGAGGGAAGGGGGGATGTCTGTTTTCAGTGGTTTTAAACTGGTGTGGGGTAAAGTGCCAACAAGATCTCCACTCCCTGATGATGTTCCCAACAGAAGCATTTCCAGGGATGAAGTCAAATCTACCTACACCACAAAATTTTCTTCTTTTCTGATATATGTTTTTAAAAATGCTGCCTTCCACCTGTCCCATCCAGAATGGCACCATGCCCCTCATTTATGTAGCATCCAACCTCTATGCTTCAAGGCTGCAGTTTAAGTATCTACAGCAGAGACTTCATAACCCTAAGGGCAACATATTTAACATCTTGGATGTACCAAACTGTTTGCCAGTCCATGTTCTAAAACAAAACAAAACCAAACAAAACCATTGTAATAAAGTGTTAAGGAAGAGTATCTCTCCAGCCAGTGCCTCGCAGTACAGTAGGTAGGCTGTTAGACAAGAATAAATCAAAGATTCGCTTCTTTCCTCTTCCCCAACAAAGTCAGGTTGTTTGTGGAATCTTCAGATTCCAAGGCCTTCATAGATAGGAATGCCGGGAAATTCATTTGAGTTCTCAGATAATTTCTCTTAATATCTGACCAGTGTGCAAGGATGACTACTATGACCTTACACCATAACCTTTCAGATATGTTTGCCTTTTAGAAGTCTTGTTTCCAGATTTCACCAGGCACCAAGACGGTAGAAAGAGCCCGTTTTGTATTCTTTAAATGTCTAGAGAAAATAAAACCATTATGAAGGTTCTGGCAATTCAAAACCAAAAATAACAGGAAACAAATTTATAACAATTTGTCTTGGAACTCAGTAATAAAATGGGCAAAAATCCTAAGTTAAGTAACTTAGATGGAGCTTCACAATGAGAGAAAATATAAAAATTATCTGGGATTAAAATCAATTTACTAAAGAAAGTACTTGAAAGTATATGCCCTATTTTCTTAGTGAGGTTCTCTAGGCAGGCAGCAATTTCAGGAGATGCAGCATGGTATTCAGAAGACAGAGCTAGTCATCTAGAACTCTGTTGCCTTCAAATATGTATTTTTCTTCTTTTTAATTATGTGCCCCTGTATGGGTATGTGCACTTATGTGCAGGTATCCATGGAGGTAAGAGGTGTTGGATCCCCATGGAGCTGAAGTTAATAGGTGACTGTGAGCCATCTGATGGGGTTCTTAGAACTGGATTAAGATTCTCTGCAAGAGCAGGAAGCGCTGTTAACGCTAAGCCGTCTCCAGACCCACCTACAGAACTTTTGATCCAGGTCCTCCTAAGGACAGGATTTAGTCTTGGGTATTTCCTCTCAAGGATCATTGGTTACTGGATACTTGGAGGTATCCAGGGGAGATCATTGATGAGCATCCAGGATGCAGGCCCATTGGAGGAAGAGGAAATGATTTCAGAGAACAAAGGCAGAATCACACTGGGGGAAAGGTGAGGAGCTCCAGTAGAAAACTAGAGTAGACTTCATCCGGCTGTTTACCGTGCAAAGTCAACTCCAGAGTTAAGACACAGAAGACAGGAGTTTCTGCTTCATTAATAAGCATCTTTCCTGCAGCCACAGCTATCCTGAAAAGAACTGTCCTTTACTTATTCAGTCCTGAGACTGTGCTCAAGCAAGGAACTAAACTCTATCATATGTGCCGAGGCTGAAAGCTTCCCAGAATTTAAGGGGTATTTGGGCAGTGCGAGAACCAACACACTTTCCTAAGACCTAAAAGGCCTCTGAACATGCTGCCCATGAAACATAGAAACTATCTTTAATGCATAGGCAGAATACTATTTCTGGTTGCAAAGCTAAAGCCTCACAGTTGAGGTGTGGACTGGACAATGACCCGTTCGTAAAATGACAGAAATCGCCTTATTGAGGGAATACCCAACAAGGAGCAGCAGACATGGTGCTCCTGCCTGCCTAGGATTAAGAGTCATTCTTGGTTTTCTGTTGCTTTGAGATTATCAGAGAAGTGTAAGTACAAATGCAGGCCACGGCTATTCGAAAGAATTTATGGACAGTGTTAGGAAACGTACAAGAGACCACCTAAGGAATGCATGGTACTCGGCAGTGGCAACCCCTTGCTTTCTAATTCTCCCTCTTGCCCCTGGAATAGTTACCCTTGTTGTCCAAGTGTCCCCACAGAAGAACCATGGAGCTAAGCCTTCCAGCACCCTCCTTGGGCATATCCCCTTTCTTGTGGCTGCAGTTGGAACCTTTGTTATTGATAAATCCTCAGACCCACTAAGGAGAAAGACTGATTGTTCCAAGATTTTACCAAGCTCAGATCACCCAGCAGCGGTCTTTCTTTGCACCTCTGCCTGACTTTAAACATGATTTAAGGTTTGGTTTGGTTTGGTTTTGACTTTGAACAAACCAGCAAACATATCTAGGATTCATTTGGATTCCTTCTTAGAAAGACTCCATTTTTAAGTGTTGAATACCAATGGCTTCATAGACCACTGGGCTCTGAAATCACCTAGGGAGCCAATTAAAACACAAAAACCAGGCCCATGTTCTTGATTGGCAGGAGCCTAGAATTCCACACAAATTACTTCCTGTGGAGTCTGACATGGATGATCCGTGAAGGGCATCCAAACAAGCCAGCTAAAGAATCTAGAACTCTGCCAGGTCCAGAGTAACACTCAGTGTTCAAGGGGAAGAGCTTTAAGTGAAAAACACAATAGTAAACCATATGTCTCTTTCTACCCTGAAAAAAGACTTAAATTAAGTCTCACTATGGATAATACTTTAAGAGGTAAAAATGGGGAACTTGAACGATGGCTCAACCATTAAGAGCATGTGCTGCTCTCGTAGGGGACCTGAATCCAGTTCCTAGTATCGACATCAAGGCAATTCACCACCAATGGTAACTTCAGCCCCAGGGAATCTGGCGCCCTCTTCTGGCCTCCACAGGTAACTGCACTCACATGCCCATCACACATAGGCACATAACTTTTTTTTTTAAAAATCTAAAAGAGAGATGTGATGAGAAAACAGTTGGCGGTGTGTTTAAGCTAGGTGACTCCTCTTAGACAAATGTGAGAGTGGTCAAGACCAGCATTAAGGACAAGGATTGTAGATCTGAAAGTAGCGTGTGATTATCTGACAGCAAGAGCAGACTGTGATGAGTCTCAGTGTGTGTCCACGAATAGTCCCATCTTTAATTAAAAAAAAAAAATTACAAAAGCTACAACACATGTATCATGAAAGCAAGTTTTAGGTAAATTTTTTCAGTTTATAAAAAGAACTTAACCCTTTTCCTCCTACTGGGTTGCTTTGTGCAGCCTTTATATGAGGGTAGGTCCCTAGTCTTATTGCAACTTGATATGCCATGTTTAGTCGGTATCCTTGGGAGGTCTGGCCTTTTCTGAACTGAAATGGAGGAGTGGCTGGAGAGGGAGGGGGAGGGGGAAGGGGAGGGACTGGAAGAAGAGAAGGGAGGAAAAACTGCAGTTGGGAGATAATATATGAAAGAGTAAATTTAAAGATTTCAAATAAATTAAAATAAAAGGTTGAGATGATAAAAGAATAGCTTCTTAGGATATAAAATGTTGTATATGAATTCAAATTCATAAACTACATACAGAGCAAAGACTATAATAGGCCGTTGATGGCTAAGCCTCTCAGGAACACTGTCCCTTTAATAAAAAGTATTAGTTCTGTATTGGATGATTTCTTAAATGAGGAAAATTGGGGTCAAACTGGCTTTTGTGCTAACTTTGATCTCCCATGAAATGTCATTGATCCTCCCCATAGCAACGTTAACAATAAGTCGACATGTATTTGTAAAGATTTATCTTTATCATTTTGTGTGTGTGTGTGAGTGTGTGTGTGTGTGTGTGTGTGTGTGTGTGTGTGTGTGTGCGTGCGCGTGCACGCGCGTGAGGCCAGGAGTCCTCAAAGGCCAAGGTGTCAGATGTGCTAAACAGGTGACTGTGAGCCACCCAACTCAGACGCTGGGGACCGAACCCTAGTCCTCCACAAGAGCAGTGAGTAGATGCTCTTAACCATTGAGCAGCTATCCACCCATCCCCCTTTATTACTATTTACTGTATTAACTCTCCACTATGAAATTTAAACTATCTGCTTATAAAACGTTTTCCTTATAAAAATGGTGAGAGTCAATAACATCCTGCAAATGTCTCTTCAACCTGACTGAGATTCACTCTTGCATCCCAGGCATATCTGGCTCTGACTAGTAGAAATAAAGTTCTTTTTGCTTTGTTTTTGATGTTTGTTTGTTTGTTTGTTTTAAAGCAGTCCACACCGTTTATTCATCAAAGACAACCTCTGTATCAGGAGGGAATTTCCATTATGATAGACATGAAGCAGATACAGGAGTGGCTTGCTAGAATGCATTCTTTATAGAGACTAAGAAAAAAATGGGTTTCACAACATGTGAAAAGTAGAAATTATTGTATATCAACATCCATCCAACCCTCTACTTCAGGCAGGAAGTTGGGGGTTGCTTTTGTTTCTGTTTTTCTTCCAAGTCTGCTTTTTTACGTTTTAAGTGTCTACACAGCCTTGTATTGGCAGGTCCATGCAGCTTTGCAGGGTGTATTCCATGCTGTGCACGGGCTGACTCGGGATGTTTTGTCCTCTTTCATATTAATCGTTCCCATTTCTTTGTGATGAGAACATTAGACTTCCTTCCTCTGGCTATTTTGATTTATATCAAGAGATCCAGTTAACTTGTAATTGCCCTCCTGTGTAATTGAACACCAGAACTCACTAGAGTCTAACCTTGTACCAGTCAACATGTCTCCGCCCACAGCTTCTGGTAACCCCTACTATCCTCTGCTTCTAGGGGATTAACACCTTGGGTCTGCATCAGATCTTGCAGAATTTATGTGGGATAGAGTCTCTCTCTCTTTTCTTTCTATTTGTCCTCCTCTACTTTAGAGCTCCCCTTTCACTGATGTCACTTAAAGAGCTTCACAGCACAAAGTAAAAAATTTAAAGTTTTTAAAATCATTTTTAACTGTGTGCATATGTGTGGGGGTGTGCCAGCAGAGTCTAGAGGTATCAGGTCTCCCTGGAGCTGGAGTTATAGGTGGTTGTGAGCCCACTGACATGAGGCTGGGAACCAAACCCTCTGATCCTCTTCAGGAGCAGTACATGCTCTTTACCACTGAACAATCTCTTCAGGTCTAAAAGTTAAAGTGTCATGGTCTCTTCACTAAGGAGATGTTGGACTGAAGAGGAAACCTGGATGGCAGTGATGTGCTCAGGTAAGAGAAGGAAATCTGTAAAAGAAACAGAATTCTGTCTTCTCATCAGACTTAGTCTGGACATTAAGTACCCCACTTTCCATTATTCCTTCCAGAAAGAAGCCTTGGGTTTGATATGAGTCTATTTCCATATTTGTATTAGATAACATAGTGAGTCAGTTATAAGAAATCAGGCATATCAAGAGATCCGGTTAACTTGTAACCAGTCCTAGTGGACCTGGACATAGAATTTAAAGGAATCAAACTCAAAGAATTCAAGGAGTCAAAAAATGACACAAAGAAAAATCCCAAGACAAACACATGGGTATGGTATCAAATACCTTTAATCCCATCCCTTAGGAGGCAGAGTTAAGTCAATCTCTGTGAGTTTGAGGCCAGTGTGGTTCACACAGTGAGTTCGAAGTCAACCAGGGCTCCACAGTTAGACCGTGATGAGAAAGAAACAACAGTGCCACATCCAACCCCTTAGAAGCCAGAGCCTCCTATCTTGCACCAGAGCCCTGAGTCTGATTCTTCCATTGCAATCACTCTCTCCTAGCCCCAGGTCTAGCCTAAGTTCCATGTCCAGTGCCCTGGTCTGCTCTGGTCAGTCCCACTCATAATGTCTCCAGGTTTTGATCAGGGCATACATCCTGTGTACCAGCCTAGACTTCTGTGTCCTTGTGACTTCATCCTATCCACTCCACATCCATTTCCTGTACTTTCTGTGCTCTGTACTTCCTAAACTTCCTGTGCTCTGTCCTAGACTACTGTGCCTACAAAAGAAGTCAATGTGCTCAGGTCTTGTTGCAAAAAATACAAACAGTATGAAAAAATCAAGACAATGTCTCCCCATTCCCAACCCCAAGCCCAAGGTCAATCAGTCCTATAGAAATGTTCTCTGAGGAGAATTACTTTGGTGGACCTGGACATAGAATTTAAAGGAATCAAACTCAAAGAATTCAAGGAGTCAAAAACTGACACAAAGAAAAATCCCAAGACAAACACAAATATAAGAACAAATAAAATGAGAAAGATGATGACCCATTAATTAAAAGGTCAATTATATTAGGAGATAAAGATATTGAAGAGAATGCAAAATGAAATGAAGATGGAATTGAAAATCTCAATAGTCAACTAGAAAATTCAAGGGAAAACATTACAGGTTGAATGGATCAAGAGAAACTAGACCAAACAAGAGAAGAATGTAAAAACAAAAACAAACAAACAAAAAACCCTAAAGAAACACACAAAGAAACGTAAAAACACACACACACACACATATACACACATACAGGAGGGGAACATGCAAAATAAATAAATAAAAGGTCACCATAAAAACACCAAAAATTTGAATTATAGGCATAGATGAGGAAGAAGAACCCAGTGTCAATGGCATAGACCAGTTCATCAACAAAATTATAGAAGAAAACTTCTACAAATGAAGGAAACACACACACACACACACACACACACACACACACACACACACACACACACAAAGCTTGCATAATATCAGGAGAGATCAGAAAAGAAATTGCTCACAGCATTCCATAGTTAAACACTAAATACACAGAAGAAATAAAGAGCATTGAAAGCTGCAAGAGAAAAATCATAATTCACACACAAAAGAGGAATAGCCATCAGAATAATAGCTGATTTCTCCATGGAAACTTTGTAAGTCAGAGGAGCCTTTAGCTAATGCACTACACTATATCTCAAGTTATAAAAGTCCACAGTTACTAACCTAAACTACTGTACCTACAAAATTATCTGCCATAGTTGAAGGAGAATTGGGAAAAAAACTTTCCATAATGTAAACAGCCTTTAAAAAAATCATCTCAAGCAGACCAATACTAAACTGAATACAGAAGGCAATACTTTGAAACAAACAAACAAACAAACAAAAAAATTATGCCGGGCGATGGTGGCGCACGCCTTTAATCCCAGCACTTGGGAGGCAGAGGCAGGCGGATTTCTGAGTTCGAGGCCAGCCTGGTCTACAGAGTGAGTTCCAGGACAGCCAGGGCTACACAGAGAAATCCTGTCTCAAAAAACCAAAAAAAAAAAAAAAAAAAAGCAATACTTTGGACTGAAGAGAGAAATAGACATAGCCAAGAGACTGTGGAAAGAAACAAATGAAGCTATATTACTGAAACACAAAGTACAATTAGGAACACAAAGATAAATAAATGACTACAATCAATAGAACACACTTTTCAATAATAGCTAAATATTAATGGGCTCAATTGTCCAATCAAATGACACAAGTTGGTTGCGTGGATTTAGAAACAAAATCAATCTCTCCATTGTCTATGAGAAGCTCACCTTAGTTTTAAAGATATGACCCAGATTAAT
>CM052715.1:49918241-49920367 GCA_028551405.1 Uromys caudimaculatus
CATATGAATTTTTGTTTTTTGTTTGAGAATTTCCCAGACAGGGACACTTGACACTGCTTCAAGGTTCTCACAGCCAGAACTTAGTTAAGCTAAGGAATGACTAAGCGTTTTGTTGGGTTGTGTGTGTGTGTGTGTGTGTGTGTGTGTGTGTGTGTGTGTGTGTTGTATGTATCTGTATGCGATGTCTCTCTGTGTGTCTCTGCATGTGGCTCTGTGTCTGTGTATGTAATGTATGTCTGTGTCTGTGTGTGTTGTGTGTGTGCATTGTTTCCATGTGTGTGTCAGTTTATGTGTCTCTGTGTGTATCTGTGCCTGTGGGTCTTTGTGTGTGATGTATCTTGTGGGTGTGTATGTGTGTGTGTGTTTAAAATCAGCTCTTCTTGTCATGAATGAACAGTGCCAATTAACTTACTGGTCAGTGTTTTGTAATCTTGACCACACCTTTTAGTTGGCGTGAAAACGCTCTAATGATTGGCAGCTAACCATCTCTGCTCCCGGCTCTGAGACACATGAAGAGCAAATGAGACAGAAATGGGGGACTGAGGCAGCCTGCCTAGACTCCTGCAAGTTTATGGCCCTATCACATATTCCACCTCATTCTACTTCTTCCTTCTACTTTTCCTGGAAGGAGATGGAGTGGTTGAGCTGAAATCTCAGTTCCTCACTCACAGCACGGATGCACTTTGTTATTAAAAACCTTACTCACAATTCAGCCGGTCCCATGGCTGTTCTTTTTGAAAGGCAAGATGAGGGAGTCTCAGTATCCATGTAAGCATGGACAAGAATAAGAAGCAACTCAGGGAGGGGCCTGTGACCACAAGAAAACCTATGGCTCTGCTTTAGTGTCTATGATCAGTTTACAACGTTAAAGGCTCCTGGGGCCACAAGCAAGTGAAGAAAGCTGTGTTTGGAAGGCAGAGACTACCGGCCACAAGTTTTGTGATGGCTGGAAGACAAATAACACAACTTCTGTAGCTCCCAGGGCCAGTGGCAAAAAGGGAAAGGTTTCTGTGTTGGTGCTTGTTGTTGGCCTGTAGATGCACACTGTCACAATACCTCTTGGATTCCAACCTAGCACCAAGAATGCTAGTCCATGTTAGGTAGGACAATGTAGACCTTACACAGATGACAAATGAGAGGCCATTCTAATTGCAAATGAAGTTGGGTGGAAGATGATGATATACAAGTGGGCGGATAAGCATGGAACACCCGTCGGGATTTGGATAAAATTGCCACCCAGAAATAACAAGGAAGAAATATGGCTTCCATAATATTCTTGGCTAGAGCCAGCTGCATGCTTTTTTAGATCAGGTGAGAATATACAGACCCTCGGGACCTCAAAGCCCAAACATATTTACTTAGTGGGATGGAGAACATGAGGATTTGAATAGGAGCTGAAGAGAAGGAGTCAAACACTGCACTACTATGTAGGTGGGTGGTAAGAAAAGGAATGAAGGGGAAAGATGGTAAGTTGTCCATGGCTGTGGTCAAACACCTGACAGAAACAACTTAAGGGAAGGATTTTTGGGTTCATGTTTCGGAGAGCTGGTCTGTCACAGCATGGGGAGAATGGAGGATATGCTTAGTCACATCATGGCAGGCTAGGACGAAGCAGGCAATGCCTGTCTGCTGCCATTGGTCTTTCTCCTATTTCAGTCACCCCAAGCCCCTGTCTATGAGAAGCTGCCACCTACATTCAGAGTTGGCCTTCCCTCTCAGTTCGTGCTCTCTGAAAACACTGTCATGGGCACACAAAAAGTACACCTCACTACCTCCTAAGTTGGGTTAGGTTCATGGTGAAAACTAATCACAGTAAATGCCTTGCTCCAGAAGAGAGCCAAAGAGAACTGGATATCAGAAATGATTGTAGTGTTGGCACTGGCTGTGGCAGCAGCATGTGTGTGTGTGTGTGTGTGTGTGTGTGTGTGTGTGTGTGTGTGTGTTGTAAGAGTTATATACAAGTAGGACAGAGAAATCCTAAATTTCAAGTTAAAGTTTATATTGGAGAGAAGGGCAGAGCTTGTGGCAGAATCTAAACGTAGGAAAGTAAGTTGATCCTGGGGACTGAGGGTATTGTTTTTCAAGATGTCAGCACCGGTGAGAAGCCTGGCCCTAAGAGAACAATG
>CM052715.1:49920467-50095459 GCA_028551405.1 Uromys caudimaculatus
AGGAGGAGGAGGAGGAGGAAGAGGAGGAGGAGGAGGAGGAGGAGGAGGAGGAGGAGGAGGAGGAGGAGGAAGAGGAGGAGAAGGAGGAGGAGGAGGAGGAGGAGAAGGAGGAGGAGGAGGAGGAGACGGTGGGCAGAGATTACTTAAGCTCCTAGGCTCTTCCTGATTGACACAGAACAATTATACATGAAAGAAAAGCCTATGAAGCCATATAGTGAACACCACATAGAGATACTGAATTGCTACAATGATAAATGAAACCAGCCATTCGAAGAAAGCCCTTAAAGCCAAATTCCCTTCCAAAGAATCACACTTCACACTGTGAGACTCTTCATTCCACATGGAAAATCAGACCACCCTGTGCTTTACATGGGATGTTTAAAATTAATCCACACTTACAAATAACAGCATGTTATTCAAACATGGCAGCATCCTAGATGTGAATCCTAGAGAAAGCAATCCATCCTGCTAGATGCAGCTTTTAGTTAAACCGTTCTTGTTTGCGTTACTCTGCCATCTCCAGAAGTGTTCCAGTAAAATAAATCAAGCCCCAAAATTGAAGGAGCAAATGCTAATGGCCACCCCACTGAAGGATGCAAGGCAGTTCCAAAAAGCAAACTGAATTACAAGCATGTAATATCTGATCTCACTGATTGAGGCTGATTTTTACAAACAAACTCCATCTGGTGAGGCTGGGCTGAAGATGGAACCTGTATTGAGCAAGCAATACCCCCCTGAGGGAACAGCAGGCACCATATCCCAAGGAGCTCCTGACACCTCCAATTATCATGAGTGCCTGTCACAAGGGAGATTCCAAGACAGACCTTTAAGGAGGTCCTTCCATCAACATCTTTGTAGAGAGCTGTGCCCAGCCAAGGAATCAGCTTTCTCCCAAACTTCCTGGCACAAAGTTGAATTATCTATAGCAGCTCCCTACAAAGGGTGATGATAGTTCTAGACTCAATTTCTTTCATGAATAAGGCATAGCGAGGTCATGGGATTGGCATCAACAGCCCACCCATTTTGTGGAATCTGCTATTCATTACCCTTCTCACCACCTAGAAAAGCCAGCTGAGACTCAGCAATCTGCCCAGGACAATCTTGGACACTTGCCTTTGCCTGAAGGCCATCTGCCATGCCCCTGCCTGCTGACTTGCTTTGCTTACAGTCCAACAAATGATGGCACTGTTGGAAGGGGTGCTTCCATAAATCCTGGCTTAAATTGCCTGTATCAGTAATCCTGAGTGAGACTCTGTGAGCTAAGTCTAGCTCTAATGGAGAACCAGAAGCAAATGAATACAGGGCGGTTGTTTTAAGCCATTTCCTGAGACATAATATGGTAGCTTGTGCACACAGCAGAAGCTACAAGCTGTGTGGTCAGTTCACTCCTCTAGATGTCAGGCCAGAACAGCCACAAACTCTGGAACACATGGCATCTTCTAAAGCAGCAGCTGGTTAAACAGAATTGGCCCCACTGTTAATCCTAACAAATAAGATCTACTAAGACACAGCCACACTTATTTGTTTACTTACAGCCTGTGTCTGAGGAGCTACAATTCAGAGTCGATCGTCTATGACACACCCTAAAGCTTTCAAAGGTTAAGAGACATTGGCCTTTCCCAGAAGGTTCCTAGGCACCTGTCTAGCTGGTGGCATGGCGCTTCAGAAAGGGCTTCAACCTCATCTTTCTGTCTACATGCTTCTGAACACTGGCCTTACAGTGAACTGGCTCTGGAAAGTCCTTTTCCTTTCTCAAGCAGACAATTTTTTTTTTTTTTTTTTTTTTTTGGTCAGGAATGGCAAAATCTGTCTGTAGTGAGCCATGCGCATTGAGACATGAGAACACTTAAGGCTGTGGAGTTCTGTAAACACCAGCCACAAAGGGCATGTGGTAAGTTCTCTAAAGTGCTCTGGGAAACATGTCTTAGTAGAGACAGAAAGCTAAATCCTAGGCCATCTTATGTTTTTACCTCTTTGCCTTCAGCCATCTATAATAGAGTGAGCCTTCAAACAAAATCTGAATATGTCCAGCAATTTGGGAGTTTTACATTAAAGTGAAGTCTTTTTGACAAAGATAAGCAGAGAAGAATTGGAAGGCAAAAAGATCAACTTCAAACCATAATGACTGCCTACTGCTTCTTCAAACCTTGGGAGAGTTGCCTACATTTGCTGATATTAAGTTCTTCTCTCCTTTCTGTAGAGACATATATTGAGAATCTACAGTTGGGTAGCATGTCACCCCAAAACTCAGGGGCTTAAAACAATCACTGCTTCATTGTTTATCATTCTCCCTATCGGACTCAACTCTCTGATTCTTGCTCTAGTTCATGATTTGAGGCATTCGACAGATGGTCTGGGTCTGGCAGGTGTTATGATGGCCTCATGCAGGTAGTTGGTACACAAGTGCTGGTTGACTGGACCTTCTCCCTAGGCTGCTTTCATCACTTAGAAGTCTACCCTGGTTTCCTTCTATAGCATTCCAAGCTGGGGGCCTCTAGTAACTTAGACCCCGGGGCTTGCACGGAATCCCTTCTGCCACATTCTATTTGCTAGGAAAACCTCCAGGGGCTGGGAGACAGATTCCATGTCTTGATGAAAGGCTCTAGAAGGCTGTGGCTTCATGTCCTCCAGGATACTCATGCCTTTATGCTTTCTGTGATTACAGAATGAAACAACACATGCTGAGTGTTTCATCCGGGGTCAGTTCATGAACTTCCCGGGGCAAGAACGTCTCTATGCTTCATCCAGTTTTTGTCAAAATGATGTGTCTTACAAACATTCCTCCTGTTAACGTTCATCCTGATTCGTACCCCTCTGGAGCCAATCCAACATCCCCTTAAAATTCAGCTATCCAAAGCATCCACTTACTTCACTTAATAATTCAAAAGAATCCTACCCCCTGTCAGAAGTTGGTAATAATTTCAACCTAGCTCTTTATCAGGAAATCTGATTTGGAAAGAGCACTTTACTATGGGAAGTTGTTTAAATAAAAGAGAAAAAAAATTCTTGGTCACATCCATTTATTACAATAAATAGTCCTAAGTGGCAGTCTAGGAAGAATGTGCTGGGAGTATTGCCTCTGTCAGGAAAGGACTCACACCGTCAATTACTTTGGAGGAAAAAAAGAAAAAGGGAAAAGACCATACATCTATGTCCCTGAAACAGATTCCATTAGACCCCCTGCCAAGACTGTCAAGTTGACCTCCTTCTCATCTACCACGTAGTTATACCCATGTCCATACATAAAAAGGCATAAGATAAGAACACCAGGGGATGAGATGAGCATGGTGGGTGGGGGTGTCTCCTCTAATCACGTCCTACATGTCTGCTGTCAGGAGTCTCCTCCTCTGGGCTTCCTAAGACTTCCTGCTACCTGTGCTGCTATTGGCTTGTGAACAAGCTGAGTTCACTAGGATCAGTAAAAAAAGAATACACAAGGCCCTGAACAAGTTGACAAAACTATAGGTCCTGTTCTACTTTCCTGAGGCCAGTGCCTTAGTTTTTATTGCTGTGATAAAACACTGTGACCAAAAGAATGTTAGAGAAGAAAGGCTTCATTTCAGCTTATAGTTTGTGATCCTACAGTCACAGATGTCAGGGCAGGAACTCAGGGCAGGAACTGAAGCAGAAGCTATAGAGGAAGGCTGCTTATCGGCTTGCTCATTCTGCTCTCTTTCAGTACCAGGGTCACCTCCCCAGGAGTAATACTGTCCACAGTGACCTGGGTCCTCCCACATCAATCATCAATCAAGGAAATCTGGTAAAGGCATTTTATCAATTGAGGCTCCCTCTTTTAAAGTGACTCTAGCTTGTGTCAAAGTGAAGTAAAACTCATCAGCACAGCCAGTCTAACTCACAGGCTGTGTCTGCTCTTAGTCATTCATTAGAAGGGGAAGAGTATGCATTCCAGATCAATCAACGCAGAATCTCATATAACACATGAGAAACACATAGAACATCCCAGAACCCAGAAACAAAGGTGACCCTGATGTTTTAATGATGAAGACACTGAGACTCAGAGAGGTCATTGTAGTAACATTCAACCAGAGACACACCAACACACAAGCAAAGCCTATGAAACCTAGATGTAGTGGCAGCCCCACCTATAAAATCAACAGGGTTCTGGGTCCTGTATGGCAGTGGACTTTCAGCTGCCAAGAGATGCTAATATTGCCTCTTCAACAGCATCATACATTCAAGCCATTAATTCTTTCTGTTTCTGTGGGAGGAGGAAAAAGGAGTAAGCCTAAGACAAAATTCATTCAGTCTAAGACTATGTCTGCTTGAGAAAAGGAATATGTTAGGTAGGCAGATGTTGTCTTGTAGACAGCTCCCTACTACCAAGCCCTAAGAGAGGGAGACCTGCAGTGCCATGGCCCTGTACTCAACAACACTGGGCAGCTAGATTTCAGAAATCTCCTCCAGCTCTGCGGCAGCGATCACTCCCACGGTGACTTAGAGGGCTCTGGCCTCAGAATCGTGAGAATGTGGTGTTGTAAGCAGGGTCAATAATGCTAGACCTTTTCATTCCCTCCAGAACCTAAGCCAAGCATTGCCTATTGCCACCTAGTGTCTGGAGGAGAGTTAGTTACCAATCAGTGCTCAGTGGAATAGCCTACTTCTGTCAAGGGGCTGGGGAGATGGCTTCCTTGGTAAAGTGCTTTCCTTACTAGCATGAGAGCCAGAGATTGATCCCCAGAACCTAAGTAAAAGAGCTGGGTATGGTGGTCTACACCTCTATTCCCTGCACTTCAAAGGTTTCTTGGCCACCCATCCTAGCTTAATGGATGAGCCACAAGTCAATGGGAGACCCTGTTCTCAAAATTGAGGTAGGTAGTATTCCTTAGGAAGGATGTTGAAGATTGTCCTCCAGCCTCCACGTGCACAAAGAGCCCATATTAAGGTATTAGGGTGAGAAGTTGGCACATCGTTTCCATGGTTTACTGCCTCTTATCTCTGCTTTTGAAACCACATATGTGCTTAGTGTTACCACACAACAGCCTGACTTCAAAGTTAGATTTCCCAACACACACAAGGCTTTTGTTTTGTTTTGTTTTAGTTACTCTAGAAGCCAGTGGTCCTTTGGGTTACCAAACTAGTTTTGTGGCATTGAATATTCCTCTTTGGGTCACTGGTCCTAAGATGTAGGTAGGCTGGAGGACAACTAAGAGTTCTAAAGAAGAAGCCACAATGGCTGTGTCATAAGACTGATAGCCATAGCATGGGGTTCTTTTCTCATTTCTCTATAAGAGGCATTTTATAAGAAGGTGATGAGAAAGTGGTTATGGTCTAGCAGGGATCACCATCTTCACCCAGGCTGGGTAGGGCAGTCTTATGTCGGTTACTTCAAGGGAAAGAAAGGAAGTGTCAAAGTTCATGGCCTGGCCCTGCTCACCTTTCCCAGTCACTACCCAGGGATTTGATCAGACATTGGGTGTCCCACTGACAGCTCCACTGTTTGGAAAGAATAAAGCAGCTTCTTGGTACATGGGAAAAGACCTGGGAGGGGAACTCAGAACATAGAACATCTGGTCTCTGCCAGTTACCACATGGATCGGATTAAGGCAGGCAGTGGTTTCACCATTTGGCAGTGGGAGGGCAGCATGATTCCCCCAATTCCTCATCCAGACATTCATTTCATTCCCGACAGCTCAGTCAATAGGCATGCATGTTCAACTCATCCCGACATAAGCTGAAAATGTGACCCAATCTACCCTAATAAAGGTGGAGTGGTGGATAAACCATTTCAGAACTCTGAATTTTTTTTTTAAGATTTATTCTATTTTTATTTTATGTGTATGAGTGTTTTGTCTGCATACATGTGCATGAGCCAAATGAGTGCCTGGTGCCCCTGAAGTCGGAAAACGGCATCAGATACCCCAAACTGGTGTTTCTGATGGTTATGAGCCAGCATGTGGGTGCTGAAAACCAGAGCCAGATCCTCTTCAGGAGCAGCAAATGCTCTTAACCACTGAGACATCTCTCCAGCCCTGAGAGTTTGCAATAAATATTGAGAGGGCATTTCAAAACTCCCTCAAGAAGAGAAAGCACTGACTCAAAAAGAGGCAGGAAGTTTAAAGGGTGCAGATGCTTGATTCTCTCTTGAGGGGAAGCTGAATTGAGTCGAAAAAGCTAGGAGACTGCCTTGTGACCTTGACCCTGAGCTCTTGTCCCCTCCAGCTGGGTCTGAGAACAGGTGTCACACCCACTCTTGGCCTCAGAAGCCCAGGTCCAGAAGTTACAATTCAAGAATTTGTTCTTGGACCAGATTCCTGGGATTCTGTTTCAGAAAGGTTAAGATAGTGGCCCTGAGCAGGCCATGTGGTTTTCTTAGTAATCGAACTCGCATAGAAGCTGTTATTCCCAAGCACTCAAGGGTGCAAATATGTCAAAGTTTAAAATACACACTTGCCCTACCATGTGAAAATGGCAGGTGTCATTTTTGAGTTGTTGCTGTACAAAAGAAAGCCAATGCTGCTCATAACTTGAACACCCTAAAGCAGTGGTTCTGAACCTTCCTAATGCTGTGACCCTTTAATACAGGTCCTCAGGTTGTGGGGACCCCCAACCCTAAAGTTATTTTCATTGTCACTTTATAACTGTAATTTCACTACTTTTATGAATCATAATGTAAATGTCTGCTATGCAGGTTATCTGATATGTGACTCCTGTCAAAGGGTCGTTTGACCCCCAAAGAGATTGTGACCCTGAAGGTTGAGAACTACTGTCCTATAGAAACAGTCGAAGCCCATTTGTTATGAGGTCCTGTTTTGGCAGAAAATCTACTCTTTTAGAGCTTAGGGGAATCGTGGAAAGTACTAGAAGAAAAGTCTTGCTGTCTATAACCTTGGTAATGAAGTATCTTCCTACAGGTCTGAGGGTACTTGTTTTCCCACTTCCAGTCTGCAGTCTGAGGCAGGGAATTCAGTTATTCTTGGCTGGGCAAGTGTCTGATGGGCCACATAAATACTTAGAACTTTGCCCTGCTTCCTGGTACGCAATGTCTTGCTTGGTGACTTATCTGCCTTGGCTTAACCGTGCACTGTTTAGGGAAATATAGTCAAGGCATTTTGTCCTCACACAGTTCCCAGATGGTAGCAGGGCCAAATTCAAACCGTGGCCCAAGTCCCCAGGGTTCATAGGACCCAGCTGTGCTCCATCTTCCAGGAGTGATTCAAGTGGGGGGGCGTCAAGATCAAGTACCGAGTTCGAGGAGGGCTTCAATCAGCAGGGGAAAGTGACCTGCAGTGACATCTCCTCCCAGCATTCTTTCCTGCAGATGATTAATGGAAGCTCCAGGAAGACCTTCCTCAGATGGGCTGCATGTAGTTACCGAATGTGACCCAGCTGCGGGACACAAAGGGTCATGCAGTACGAAAGGCAGCTGGATACAGAACTGTAGGGCACACGTGGAAAGGCAGAATTTAATTAAGAGGGTGCCTCTCTGCTTAGAAAGCCAGCCACTCTCTGTAGGCTACACTCAGTTCTGAAATGAACAGTTACGTGGAGAACTGTTACAAAATCATAGTAACTTTCCCAACCCACCCTAAGGTAGCTCTCAATAAAGTAGAGGAGCTATTCCATACAAGTCAAATTTTGTAGTCAGCTTAATCCCGAGAGACAGGGTTGCTCGCATTCTTTATGGCACCGCGTACACACTTCCAGACTCTGCTCCCTTCGTGCTGTGTCGGCTTAGCTGGCAATGCATTCTCAGAATTCCTGGCCCAGGGAACGTGGTACACAACTTGGGAGACACGCAGCAGCCGCCTGCTTTGTGCATTCCCCAGGTCAGAACAGTGGTACACAACTTGGGAGACACGCAGCAGCTGCCTGCTTTGTGCATTCCCCGGGTCAGCACAGAGCATCGGTCACAGTCACAGACCACAGCTAGAGCCCCAAGTCCTCCAACTCCTACTGGGCTTCCCTTTCAACTTCTCTGCACTCTGGACCATCATGAGCATCCCTGAACTCCCTGCAGGTCTTCTGTATGCTGGAGAGGGCACTGTAGCTTGACCTGTGGTCCCAGCTTGTCTGTCTTTCCTGAGTGAGGCTATTTCCCACCTGGGACCCAGCACCAGAGATTAAGGCAGTAGCTTTCCAGAGACGTTGGGCCCCAGACCGTAACCGCAGAATGCTGCAGGCTTACAAAGGACTCCTCAGTATCTCCAGTTGCATGTTACTCTCATTCTTCCTCTGGCACACACGTCTTTGTTAAGTTACACAGAGTAATGGAAAGGTTTACTTTTCTGAGTTTTATATTTTAACTTTCTATTTTGGTCATTATATTATTATTACAACTGTCGGGAACAAGACTCAGGGCAAGCAAGATGTCTCAACAAGGAGTATAGCACTTACTGCGAAGCCTGATGAGATAAGTTGGATCCTTAAACCTTCAAGGTGACAGGAGTGACAGGAGAGAACTGACTTCCACTGGGCATGCTCTGACCTCCTCCACATGTGTGCTTGGGTCATGCCCTGGGCACTTGTACACACACACACACACACACACACACACACACACACACACACACACACACACCACACACATACGGGGGGGGGTGTCAGAAAAAGACAGACACATGGATTCAGATTGAGACATACAGAGTCACATACACAGAGAAATACATACATACAGAGACATACATACATACACACACACACACACACACACACAGAATAATTTTTTCTTAAAGTCATAGAAAATGTTGCTAAGAAAGCCCCTCAGACTCCTCCTCTATGGGAGAGCTGAAGACTTCTTTATAGTCGGGTTCAAGGGCATCCTTTGCCTCCTCTTAGGTCACATGGTACCTTCTTAAAACTCTCTCCGGTTTACTTGCAGAAGTACATTTGACCAGCTGGTTTACTGAGCCGGGAAACGATCCATGATGCTTTGTGACAGGATCTGAAAACAGTTGCCTCCATTCAGCAGCCAGCGTGACTGATGACAGTTCTGAGGCTAGGAGTCTGCGTTCCTCGTGCAGTGTTGTTCAGCTACACGTGCAGCTGAAAATCAGACTCTGGGGCAAGACCAGCAGGAGAGCTTTCATAAACTTACCTGTGAACTCTTAGGTTAAATAAAATACATAGATGGAGAAGACAGGTGGAAATTTAAGCCGATGTAATTTATAAGCCTGTGTTATATTTACTGACTACTCTAAAGAACACGTAAGAATTAAAGATATATTAAAATTCTGCAAAACCCACATTTCCCTAAAGTCTTTTTAGCATATTTGTGTGTGTGTGTGTGTGTGTGTGTGTGTGTGTGTGTGTGTACACATAGATGTGTGTACATTCACGTGGAAGAAATACCAATCAGAATCTGTTTTTAGATTATTAGCTATGATCCTTAGGGAAGTGACTCAGATGTCACCTGACCCATTGACAAACTAAGAACCAATTAAGAATCTGTCTTTTTAGAATATTAACGGGCTGGAGAGATGGCTCAGCCGTTAAAAGCTAGGCTCACAACCAAAAATATAGAATATTAACTAAGCCATTTAGGGATGTGGTTCAGATGTTGCCAAGGAGGGGGACAATGTCCAGCATGGGACAAGAAGACGTGTAAAAAGAGACAGATAATGATCCAACAGAGAGAGAGAGAGAGAGAGAGAGAGAGAGAGAGAGAGAGAGAGAGAGAAGCAAAGACTTCACGGCTTTAGAGCAGCTGTTCTCAAACTGTGGGTCGTGACCTCTTTGACAACCCTCTATCTCCAAAAATTATTTACATGACAATTCTTCACAGTAGCAAAATAACAGTTATGAAGGAGCAAGAAAAATAATTCTATGGTTGGGGGTCCCCACAACATGAGGATCTATATTAGAGGGTCACAGCATTAGGAAGGTTGAGAACCACTGCCCTAGAAACAGGAGCCATAGCAACAGTGCAGAAGATTAACTTGCAGAGGCATGTTTCCTGTGCCGCTGCCTCAGCCCTTTGAGTCACTGTGCAATAAAACTGATTTCTACCTATGTCTTTAATGATATCTAACCAGAGTCGACACATGGTCTCCCATGCATGCCACTAAGCTTGTCACATATTAGTCTCTGGCCCTAAGGTGCCCTAAGTTGCCAAGCCTCTCCTCTGGAAACATGGAGAATCCCTTCCAAATTCTTCATTTCCCATTTCAAAGGCCTCCACCTGAGGCAGCATATGGAAAGTCTCTATTCTGGGTGGTGGCCTGTCTCTTTTGCTGACCTTTGTCCTGGCTGAGCCTGCAGACAGGTTCCTACTTGTTTACTTGAGGGGCAGCAGTTAAAGAGAGAGATCCCCCATAGATAAACTCACTCTGTGGATTGCGTTCACCTAAGATGAAAACAGCCCTGGAGGCATGGTCTAGAGGATAGCTCTATTTTGTTGTTGTTGGGCAGTTCTAAATATTGGAGTAGGCCAGATGGGTGCCCAGATCCTCCAGGCTCAGAATGGACAAAGGACACAGAACATGACTTTTTCTTGATCACAATATAAAACTCCTTCAACCACACTGGTTATGTGTGTGTGTGTGTGTGTGTGTGTGTGTGTGTGTGTGTGTGTGTGTGTGTGTGTGTTGGGGACAGAGGACAGACTAAATAAACTAAAATAGACATCATCAGCTGCTTCTGATTTTCTTCAATAATAGTTCTTTGCTACTTGCACATTACTTGACCATGTGATCAACGCTCAGAAGAGCATATCCAGTAGCAAGCATCCATGGCAGTAAGAAATTACATAAAGGCCACACAACAGAAAATCCTGCTGCAGAATTTTTCCAGCCTGTGAATGAAGAAAATGACATCACTATTTGTTTGCTGTTGTGGGATTCAACAGCCAAGCTTCAAAATTATCAGAGGCTCTGAAGCAGCTGCTGGTACTGGATGAGATGACCCAACCTCAAGGGATGCCTAGAATCTCATCCTGCAGACTTTAATTTCAGTCCCCAAGTCCCCGTGCGCTGCCTTTTAGGGACACAGGTTTCTCATACTCCTAAAGACATCAACGAAGACTGGAAATTAGTTCTCACCAACGAAGGAGTTGACAGCGTAAGGGGAGTAAAGCATGAGCCATGGGTCTGCAACATTACAGGATCAGGGGTTGTCACGTTCATAGTCCCAGATCATTGGCACCTCCATGTCTATCTGAGAAATAGCACAGGACAGACAATTAGAGGCAGCAAATCTGAAGCACGTGAAGAGGAGAAAGTGGCTTCCCATAAGGGGAGAGCATGAATCGTGACACACATGAAATAATTGCCTTAAATGAGGAACTTTTGCAGGAAAAGTGAAAAGTTTCAGAAGGTTGGCTAACCAGACATGCATGAACAGAGAAGGAAGACAGAATTCAGGTGGCCATACATTCTTCTAAGAACCACACAGTCACAACGAAGACCATCTTTCTAACAATTATCAGGTTGGCTCTTAATTTTAATTTCTTAATATTTCCTTTAGAAGATATTTCTTTTATTATTATAAACTTAATTCATTGTCACACGAAATTCAAACTTTAAATCAATCTACAATAAAGGTTAACTCTCTTTTAATCTCACCTAGAAAAGATAGTCATAATTCATTTGGTGAGATTTTCACACTGTGTAGAGACATAAAATTATATGTAAGTGAGAACATAAGAGGATATCACACATGTACATATATCTGTGTGATATTATACACATACATGCATCTATGTTCATGTACCATATTTTTATATTGTACAGTATGAGGTCATCAGAATTACCTACTATTTGAAAGGAACAGGTTGTACCCTACTGGGTCAACAGTGCCTAAACTGAGGGATAACAGTTCCCAGCATAGAAGAGAAGACAGAATAGCAATATTGGATTTTTTTTTACCAGATATTTTATTAACCCTCTCTGACAAATTATTAGACAATCAAATGTTCTCCTCAAAGAAAATCAAACACAAATACCAACTCAATGCATAAAACAATCTAAGGTGACCCTTTCTGGGCTGATGGAGAGAGAATATCTTATGTATGTATGGATGTGCCATCTGACAATAATATATCTGATGGCCTGCTTAGGCAGAAAATAGGAGGTGGGACATCTGGGAAGCAGAAAGGATTCTGGGATAGAACCAGGCATGGGAGATTCACCTGGGAAGATACGAGGAGACAGATGGACACATGGGTACCTGAGCACAGGTAACCAGTCACTTGGCAAGTTGTAGATCAGAATAAATGGGTTATGTTAAGGTCTGATATAGTTAGAGAAGAGCCTAGCTATATGGCCAAGATATTTGTAAATATATTTTGAGTCTGATACTTATTTCTGGGAGCATGGGGCTGGGAGGAAGAACCAGACTAACTTCTCCAGGCTAATACCACATGGATCTTTCTATCCCAGCTCTTCTCTGTATCACTACTTCTGACCATAGATCTACCAAAAACCTAGTGTTAAGACCACAGTAGCAGACTCATCAAACTTGACTAATAGCAAATATCTTTAATTAGCATCCATATTTAATGTCTGCTGCTGACACATCCAGAAGATGAACTCACAGCTGTGAGAGGTAGGTCTCCCAGAAGCAGCAAATTCTCTTCAGCAAAGCTTCCATGTACAGAGTCCACCAGCTGGCAGAACACACCTAGCACTGCTTGCAGGGCCACTCCTGATGTATTCATTTTATTATTTTTTAGAAAGAGTCCCCGAATCGGCCCCTGGTCTCTCCAATCATCTTCTAGACACAACACGTATGAACTCATGGGGGTTGTGACAGCATGCAGAAGATCCATGTAAGCCCAAGTCAGACAAAATCCCACCAGGGAGAGGGGGGCTGGGCACAAAGGCCCACCCCTGGCTGAAGAGCTATTAGCAATTGTTAGCTGCTAGAAAAGGAAGGGTCTGTTTTTCTCACAGGGAGTAGCCCTTGATAAGTCAACCATACTCCAGTGGAAGGCCACACAACCAAGAATGTTTATACAGCATAAATCAGCCTTAATGAAGAAAAAAGGCATACAAAGTCTGGTGGGAAGGAAAGGCTGGGTGGATCTGGGGAGAGCTGGGGCAAAGAGGGTTAATAGGATCAAACATTCAAAATTCTTAAAGAACTAATGAAAATACTTCTTAAAATATTACAAGGCAGAAGAGAGTGGATTATTGGCTGAATAATTAATTCACCTCTCACTAATTAAAATAGTTCTTAGAGATCCTATAAAACTGGACTAGTGTGTTACTAAGTAACTGGCTACCTGACATTAGTTACAACCTTTTCCCAGCCTCGTCACATGTTTGTAGAAAAGAGTTCAGAAGAATTCCTCAGACAAGAATAAAGCTATTGTGTCCTACTGTAGATTGGCACTGGTCCTATTTGTAGATGCTGCTAACCCTCTACCTGAACATATTAGCAAAGCCCTTGAATTCCTCCTATGAAAAGAGTTCACCACTGATACTGGCTAACATTCTCAAGAAATGTCATCACTACTTTGCTGGCTAGTTTTATGCCAACTTGACACAAGCTAGAGCTATCTGAAGGGAGGGAACCTCAATGGAGAAGATACTTCCATAAGGCCCAGCTGTTAGGCATTTTCTTAATTAGTTAATGATGGGGAGGGCCCAGCCCATTGTGGGCAATGCCATCCCTGTGCTGGTGGTCCCGGGTTCTATAAGAAAGCAGACTGAGCAAGCATGAGGAGTAAGCCAGTAAGCAGCATCCCTCCATGGCCTCTGCATCAGCTCCTGCCTCCAGGTTCCTGCTCTGCTTGAGTTTCTGTCCTAACTGTTTGAGTTCCTGTCCTGACTTCCTTCAATGATGGACTACAATGTGGAAGTGTAAGCCAAATAAACTTTTTCCTCCCCAATTTGATTTTTGATCATGGTGTTTTATTGCAACAACAGTAATCCTAAAACAACTCCCTTCCCCTACCTCCCCACATTAAAAAACAACAAAAACAAACAAACAAACAAACAAAACCCCAAAACCCTTTTCTTTGGAATGCCTAACTACTATAAACTCTCTAAAACCTCATCAGAGATTAAGAACAGGGACTCACAGGAGAAGCTGGGGAGAAAGCTCAGTCAATAAGTGTTTGCTATGCAAGTATGCAGACCCAAGTTCGATTCTCAGACCCATGTAAAGACAACAGTAGCAGTGTATGCCTGTAATTCCAATGCTGGAGAGGACAGACAGGCAGATCCCTTGGGTACACACACACACACACACACACACACACACACACACACACACACACATTTACGTGAACATATACATCCACAAAGGATGTTTTTAAAAGTAAAATGAGAAATTAAAACAAACTGAGATGTAAAAGAACAAAGCTTTATAACAACTATAAACTATAATATCATAAATCACTTTATAAATAAATGGTTCTGTTGTGTGAAAATGGAGAAAATGGAGAGGTGAGAGGGTTGGGCGAGCACTAAGGCTCCTCCCTCTGATACTCTGAATCACCTTGGAGATGTCAGATACATTCTGTTCATTCACTGTCTTCATTTCATGGAACGTTTGTGCTTGTGTGCATTCACATTCTCCACGTTCACAAACTAGTATGTCGGTGAGTGGGAAAACACGGGAGGAGGGTAGAAAAGAAGACTGAGCTCCAGTTGCTCTTGTGACTCCAACTGAGACCTACCCTGTGCCGCTACCTGAGCACATCACGCATGACACATGATTTCAGGGAGCAGTGCTCTGTGAGCCACCAATAACCGGTCTACTTTCCACTTTCTAGGACTGTTGCTATTCTAGGTTTTATCTGGAATCATCTGAAAGTGTCTAGACTTAACAACTACTCAACTCTGATTCAGTATTGCTCAGAGATGGAGATTACAATGAATAAAAGCCCGCGTCGATGGTTTTCTTAGTACTCACATATTTCATGGAAAGCATGGAAAGACATAGAAAGCTTTCTCATCTATTCTTAGGTTGTTTTCCAATGTTCTGCTTACAGGATTCTAAAGAATTGCCTTATCAGCTGTTCTAACTTTCAAGGCCTAAATTCACATTAAAACACACACACACACACACACACACACACACACACACACACACACACACACACACACATCCCCTGGTCTATCTGGCACTTTCTAAACTAAAACTCCCAATGCTGACATCCCAAATTGTTTAGAAATAAGAGGTCCATATTTTCTGTACAATATTCAGCTTGGTTCTGCTGTGACATCGCTCTGTTCTTAAAGTCATTCACAAGGATGATGCCCCACAGTCTCCAGATCCACTCTGCCCAATGACAGGTTACTGCACAGACAATGAAAGTGGCCATGGACAGTGGATGAGAGAGGTGGGCAGGAGGATCAATCCAGATGTGACAAAAGCAAAGACTACTAGGAGCTTCCAGAGCCTGGATGGACCATCTTCTGAGCTCCCCTTCCATCCACGTGGCCAGCAACAAAATCAACCCAAGTTCACATTTTCACTTTGTAAGGTTTCAAGGAAATTTCTGATGACATAGCCTTTAATGTCTGTCTGTCTGTCTGTCTGTCTGTCTGTCTGTCTGTCTCTCTCTCTCTCTCTCTCGAGCATGAGAATTAACACAATAGATAAATAGAGTCAGGGTTGGTCTAGAAGACAGGCAGAACCTCCTTGGCTCACCTACACAGATAATAATGCCCACTGTAGGAAGCCCAGACCTGCCCTGAGCCATTGGCTGAGAATATTTCTCTTTCCCTCTTGGGAGGGTTTCGTGGGGCCCAGGCAAGCTGTGCAGGTGGGCACTTTATACCCTGCTCATAAAGAAGAGAGTGAACCAAATACCCTCTGTTGGCATATCCTCAGCCCTGACTCGCAGAGGCTGATTCTCAGGTAGGGTATGGACTCTCTCCATGGAGAGACATCTTCACAAGCTAAACTTCTCCTTCACCGCCACATTCTCGGATTGTCTGTGTGTCCTTGCAAATTCCATGACAGACCTCCTTCACTGACTATCCAGAGGCCACTTCAATTGGGGTCACCTCTCATGATGTTTACTTCTCTTCTTTCCATTTACTCTGGAAGATGCACCCCTTACCTAAGTAGCTCCCTACCTAGCTAGCCTGCTCCCCTGTCAGTAACTCTTCCTAAAACACTATAGAATCTGTTGACTCAGCTATGCTCCAGGACAAAAGTCTTGCTGTACCTAGCATGCCAAAGACAAGCCCCCCCCCCCACAGACTCTTCACTGTCTTGAGGTAGTCTTAGCTTACTAACATATTGCAAAAAATAGGGAGCCACCTACTCTTTTAATTTCCCCAGTACCCCTAGAAGTTTGTGTGTGTATAGGCGGGGGGTTGGATGTCCCATTTAGCAAATAATGGAACAGTAATGAGATAAAGTAAACTAAAACCACACTGGTACTGAACACAAAGTCCAAGTTCTTGCTTATACAGTGTTATAAACAGTTATATACAATGTTACTCTTGCTAGCAATTTGGCTCTCTACTCATAAAGCAATTGCTGGATCACGGCAGATTCCAAAACCGCTCCTTCTCCAGCAAGATAGGTGGAATGACTTCAATTTCTCTTTAACATCTGTCCCTACTCTGGTCCTGTCACTGAAATATTCATTTTATGGCACTCCTAATCTGAGCCCTGCTCTGAGGCAAGTGTAGAGGGAGACAGAAGGAGGTAGAATGTGGTCCTTTCCAACGGGAAATGGACTCTAGCTGAGCGGAAAGGCCCTCTTCTCCACTTCACTGAAATGCGGGATCGAGAGGAACCTGCAGTCCTCCAACAGTACTTCCACTGATCACAACTTGTACTAGGAGAGAGCATCAAGGGTTGCTGGGGCCTGAGCCCACACAAAGGAGAAAGAGTTCATCCAGGCCAAGCAGAACTACACTCCGAAACAGATCACTAGCTCCAAGGGGAAGGGGTGTATTATTTCAGAAGCCAAGCTGTAAAACCAGCACTTAAAACTACTGGTGGCAGGGGGATTGGAGGAGCCTCAGGGGCCTTCTGTATGTGCACATGTGAGCTGAAGATGTTTTATCGGGAAAGTCAAAAGTGTGCCTGGTGGTGGAAGTGCTTCTGACTTCAGAATCCCTGAGATCATAGCTAAGGCAGAAAAGTCCTCTGTAACATGGCCAGGGCAGTGAACGCCATAACAAATTAAAGGGAAGTCATTCTCCGAAGAAGTGCTGAGAGAACAGGACCTTCCCAGGTCCTGATGAGACAGATCACCACATGAGATGCAAGCTCTTCTACATGAGAAGAGACAAAGGGTACAACTGGGAATGGAGCAAGCCCCCAGCCCACTGGCTCCAGAAGAACTGACAGGCTGAGGCCGCCCACCAACCAGGATGAAAACTGAAGCCTCTCTCATTCGCATGGTCCCCTAGCAGTGTCCTGGGCCCAGTTCCCACAAAACTGGTCCTTCAGCTGGGGGTCATATTGCTTTAATTTCATGCTCCATCAAAAGAGCAAGATGACTGCTGAGTTACGGTACCTGAGCCCAAGCCAGGATTCACCCCTGTATGTCTGTGGGCAGTGATAGGCAGCCACAATAGAAATAGGCTCCTGTGCTTCTGAGCACAGGGCAGCCTAGACTAATCTCCTTCCAGTGTATAGATCTGCTTATTGATAACACTGGGAAAGCTTGAAGCCTTTAGCTTATGATTATATATCATTACTTTATACCATTAACTTTCTCTTATTTTTCACTTTAAAAGTCAAATTGGAAGATCTTTGATGACTGATTTTTCTATATACAGTCAGATAGATAGATAGAGATTATATATATATATATATATATATATATATATATATATATATATATATATATCACTAGATAATAAAGTAAGTGGATTAACAGATGGCGAAACAATAGAAGCACAACATGTAAGGTAAGCTTTGCAGTGACTTCCTAGTATACTCCATCACAGATTACACAGAAGCATGTGGATCTCAAAGTCTGGTCTCAACCTGCGAATGGGCTGTAAATGGAGATCCCCCTGCTCCCTCCCTGACCTACTACATCTGAACTAGGGTGGGGCTCAGCGATGTGGATGTCAACAAACTGGCTGTAAATGTTGTCTAGACACTAAACACAGCTCACTCTTACGCTACTGGGGAGGAGTCTAGACTAGTCTAGTCTCTAGTCATGAGAGAAACCCATTAACACCCTACCTCCATATTTCAGAGTTCTAAGACTGGCACTAAAGTGGGTCTTTGTAGCTGGCAGTTGTTCTGGCAGAGACGGGTATCTGGGGAACAAAAGAAAAACAAAAAGAACTCTACAGCTTGGCATTTGCTGGCATCTTCCTGGATGCTGAGTGGGAAAGGACACCATGACGTCACAACAGGTATGCATGCACTTTTAAATAGTCTTCAGCGTTAAACCAGTCCTCCAGTCAGCTTGTCCCTGGGCTCAGTGCAGCTGGGGAGTATTATTGCAGCTGTCACAAGTTTTATGGGGTTTTTTTCATTCCCTTACCCTATGAAGCTGGAACCAATTGTTATAGAGAGACTAAATAAAAGGCCCCAGATTTCCTGTTATTACAGATCGATTTTTTTTTTTTTGAGATGCTAGAATAATATGTGAATTTTTTTCTGGTTACATAATTAAATACATGTGTAACACTGTATTACAGTTTTCCTCCTTGGTTTGACAATGCTTCTAAATGACACATGTCAAAGAAGAAACTCCCTGCCAGTTTTCCCCCTTAACATTCTCATCATCATTTCGCCATATTACTCAAAAATGTCTGCTTGGTGAGATTTCAAAATATGTCAGCTGACCACCATCACTTGTTCTTCTTGTCTAGTATGACCTTATTCATGTTCAGGTTTCAGCAGAGAGAGCAGGGTGGGTGGCCCACAGATCCTAAGGACAGCCGTCAGCAAGGGTAGCTGAAGTCTAAGTTTTCAGGAACATGGACCATGACCGCTGATGGCCTGTTCTTCATCTAGGATGCAAGGTCTTCAAGATGGTGAAAAGTGAACATGCATGTGCCTCTAGGTGGCTAATTTGAATGAACAGCTGGTTACATGCTGCTAGAAAAACAATTTTGAAGATTAACATCTAAACCCATAGACCATTAGTGAAACAGATTTAAAGATGAAGACAGGTCTCTCATAAGTCAAGACCTGTTGGCCCACTACAGAGAAAACCTATGTCCACTACAGAAAGCATTCAGCCTTCAGACTGAAGCAAGGCAAGTATACATCATTCTTGCCTTCAGATGAAAGACTTCATTGGCGGCCTTCACCTACTTATCTGGTTTTGGGTCTAGATTTTAGATTTATTAGCTCTGAAATATTATGAGTCAATAATGCAGCCTCTTCCCCCCTTCTTTCCCTCTAGGTCAATGGTTTTTAACAGTTCTAATACTCAGACTCTTCTATACAATTCCTCATGCTGTGGTAACCCCCAACCATAAAATTATTTTTGTTGCTACTTCGTAACTACTGTTTTGAATTTTGAATTTTTCTACTGTTATGAATCATGATATAAATATCTGTTTTCTGATGGTCTTAGGTGATCTTTGTGAGTCGTTTGACATCCCTCCAAAGGAGTCATAACTCACAGATTAAGAACCACTACTCCAGATAGACAGCACCCCCCCCCAATCTACAGGTTCCAAATTGAGGGGGATTTCAACAAGCTATAGATAAAAAATATTTTTAAATTGCATTTGTACTGAATATTTATAGAAGATTTTCTTTTCATTATTTCCTAAATAATACAGTTGGATACTATTTATATAGCATTTATAAGACATGTCAAAATACTAAGGAATACAATATGACAAATGTTTATACAAAATTTATGAGACATTTCAAAATATTAAACAATGTAGTCAGGCAAGAGTTTACATAGTATTTACATTGCAGTGGATGTTATATGGTGCCTAAGGATTATTTAAAGTGACTATGCATGGGTTATATGCACATGTTGTACTATAGTATGTAAGAAATTTGAGTTTTTTCCAGACTTGAGTATCAACAGGGATCTGAAAACCAATACCCCCAAGGCTATAGAGGAATTACTGCATCCTGGTGGTCCTTATTCACTGAGGAACACCAACCAATGTAGCTCTAAAATCCTGAGTCAAAGTCTTCATAACATTCACACTATACTTTGATTCTGGTCATTCCAGCTGAAATAATATGGCTCAAATGGCAGAGATTAAAAACAAGTCAATGAACTTCTAAGTGTTATTGTAAATCCCAAGTGCTGTAAGCACAAGTTGAACACATTGCTGTCATCGCAACAAATCAAAACTGCTGCCATATGCACCAGCATCTGATACAACTTCATCCGGACACCCTTAGTTCATTTACCAGTCTACACAACTCACCTGTTTACTCGCTCATTTTACGCCCATTTAAACATGATATTCTAAAAGACAGGGAGTATCTACATTTTATAAAACATATTCATGCAGGATACCTAGCTTCCAGTTTGTTTTGCACTTATTTTCTAATTGTTTTACTAATCAGTAGGTTTAATACTATTCCAAGAAGCTTATTAAACAAAAATCTCAGGACTATGTAGAATACTTCCGTAAGAGTTGTTGGTCAATGATGTGACAAGATATATCCATGACATCCATGGGCGCCATGGTGGCATGGATATTATGGGAGTAACCACATGCTTTATAATCTGATTTGAGGTCTGCTCCATAGGAGGAAACCCATGCCTGGTACTATAAATCTAACCAGGAACCCATGGTTGAGTTCACCCCAAGGATGAACCTGGTATTGTTGTTCTGATGAACGCATGTACTATCAGTCTGCTTGCTAAATTTGTATCCTTCTATTCATAGATGAGTATAGCTCTCAGAACTCATCAGCATTTTCTCTGCACAGTGGACAGTGCAAATTCATACCTGACCCAAGTGCAGAGTATATGTGTTAGTGGAGTAGTCAGCAATAAACAAGACATCCATATCACACTCCCATTCCCTGCACAGGGATCATTCCAGAAGACTAGGCAGAAAGACTGGAAGAGCCAGAGGCCAGGAAGGACCAGAGCAAAGTGTCTGACAGATTCAACATGGCTGTTGAGGTCAAGAACTCATGGTTGTCTGCGCAAGATCAAGCCAGTCACCACGCTGCATAGAGTGTTAAGTGGGTCATGAAGCCCTACCTCCAACTGAGGAACTATAAACACTTGAGGACTTCCATGGGAAGGGGAATTGGTTATCTTTAGGGATGTGGCCCCTGAGAGTTGGCCATAAACCAGTGGATTTCCCCATACCCTGACAGCATGAACTATCTTTTCTCCAGTGTATGTTTTTCACCTCTTTGTGAAATATCAGTTAGCTGTACTTATGTGTATAAGAAACACACACACACACACACACACACACACACACACATATATATATAATCATTTAAAGTGTATATGCACGGGTTTTATATATATACATATACATATATGCATATATATGTGTGTGTGTGTGTGTGTGTGTGTGCGTGTGTGTGTGTGTGTGTTTGTATAAATAGAGAGAGAGGAGGGATGAGGGACAGATGGAAATGAAAAAGTTTCAATGAAGCTATGCCACTCCCCCCAAGAGCCATAGATTGCCTACAAAACCCCTATTTCAGACATTAGAAACATCTTTCCAAGTTGTTGGTCAAAGACAACTCAAATACTCTCAAAACAATAGACTATTGCCATTGCACTTGGTTGCTTCCCAAAAGTTGAAGGTAAAGTATCTATTGATGAAAACTCCATGCACTTTGGGCACAGGACTCAGAATATTCAAGCTATATCTGATGAGAGCTTCCTCCCTGAGTTCTTTCAGAGCACCAGAAGGTACTATGCAAGCTGTCAATGAAGAGAAATAATCAATAGTCTTAGTCAGCTGTGATGTCCAAGAATTTCAACAATGACCAGTATGGCAAGATACCCCTAAGGCATTAATATCTTGATAATAACCAAAAGCTGTCTGTCTAGTTGACCTTGAAGGCATGGGAAGGGAGACCCAAAAGATCAGAAAGTCTTCTGTGAGATTATCTCTAGAAATCACAAGGCATCTACACCCATGATACCTCAACAATATGGCTGCCTCAACAAGACCTGAGCAGTCACAACATCAAAAGATGTGCTAATATGAAAGGAAGAAATCTCAAGGCTCCCAACCCTAGATCAGGAACTAAAGGCAACTAATGGCTGATGGAGGGATGAGTCCCTAGTTGGTTATCCAGAACCAAGTGGTCAGCTCTGAAATTATATACATACAAGCAACACTAAACAGATTCAATGGGTTTTGTTTATATTCACGCAGTTATAGGCACATATAAATGTAATAATAATAAAGAAAAGAGGCCATCAGTTTGAGAGGGAGTGGGTAGGGGGACATGGAAGGGATTGGCCAGAGAAGCCATAGAAAGAGCGGAGGGAGGACAGAGAGGAGAAAAATAATGTAATTATATCATAATTAATTTTTTAATCGCCAAAAAGGTAAACAAAATTAAAAATAAGTTTTGCATCATTAAAAAAAGAAGGTTGTGAGAGAGAGGACTCAACACTTAAGATCATTGATTGCTCTTGCAGAGAACCCAAGCCCAGTTCCCAGCTCCTATACCAGACTACTCACAACTGCCTGTAACTCCAGCTTCAGGGGTGTCTGACCTGCTTTTAGACTCTGCTGGTACCTGCAGTCTCATATGCATACCCCACAAAGATAGACATAATCAAATATAAATAAATTAAATATTTTTAAAGACCTTATTGCTGATGATACCACATACATTCATTGCATGATACAAAAAACCTCAAGCTGAAGCTAAATTGGAAGCTTCCTTTCAGCTGGCTAGCTTTCATAGTGCCAGAGACACTAAGCAGGCTGATAGGAGGAAAATGACATCAATGGTCTTATCCAACAATGAACCCTATGAATTATAATACCAAATTGCCAGGCAAGATGTGCCTACTGGTGCCGGAGAGGCACTACTATCATGGAAGTAACCAGTGTTCTCATTGGATTTGAGGTCTGCTCCACAGAACGGGTTTCATGTCTAATATGCAAACCTAAGAAAAAACACAGGGCTGAGGAGGGCTTATACCATAGGAGGAACTTGTCTGTTAGACTTCTAAATATTTATGGGTATACCCACAGACAAATGTTACTCCCAGCCTTATTCAGAGAAGCTCCTCTTAGCAATGAACACCTGAGACTCAGAGAAGATCAAGGTGCTGAGAATAAGTACCTGCTGAATGCTTAGCCCTAATCAGGGAATTTATACCATCCCCACTAAGGCTCAGGAGACACAGTAGAATAATATGTGGAAGGAATGTAAAAGCCAGAAGACACGGGAAAGGGCCATTGAAAACTGTCTTCTGGGCATGACAGAGCCATTATAATCATGATCTCATAGGAACCATGGCTGCCACACTGGGTCTGCAAAAACTGAGCCTGTCAACAGTAATCTAGGTTTGTGGAGAGACTTGCAGGGCCCAACTCTTCCCTACTGAACTGTTGGGTTATGATGGATTCTGGGAGAGGGGACGTTATTATCTTCAGTTGTGTATACATCCATGGGCCAACCAGGCTCTGTTGGTTAGCTCAAACCTGTGGTCACACAGATGCCCTAGTTAAATACAGTGGGTCACACACAAAACATAAAAGTCATGAATGCGACAAGGGACTTGCAAGGAACATGGAGAATAGCAAGGGTGGGAGGTAGATAAGAGAGGGTGGCAAATGTGAGAGTAACCAGAATGTATTATACACGTGGGTGAAACTGTCAAAGATCAGGCTTAAGAGAAGTTATTTTTACGGGACTCATTTAGCAAATAATATTGTTATTTGCTAAATGAATGGCCCAAATCCTTCCAAATAAATGCCATTCCAGTGCTCTTTTGATCTTTCCTGTGCAGCATCTTTCTCCATGTTCAATGAACTCGATCTGTGCTTCTGGGCAGAAATGAGTTGAGTTGAGGGAGACCCTACAGGGGCCAATAACTAACTTCAGTGTTTGATGCTCCCCAGACCACACCAGTGTCACCAAGGCAATTAAATTTCAGTAAAGATAGATGGCTCTTTCAGGGAGTCTGGAACCACAGTGGTTTTGAGCCTGAGCCCAGGTGTGACACTGTTAGAATTTATAGCAGGAGGATTTACCCAGAGTCTTTACTTTGGAGCAGCCAGGACTTGAGCTGAAGTAAATTGAACTCTGAAGCACAGACTTCAGTTACAGCCCAAACCATCTCATCGTCTGGTACCTCATACTTGCAAGAAGTACTGTGCGTCAGGAAACAGGTCTGTATTCAAAACACCATTATAGAAATTCCATCGCTCAAACAGAGCTTGTTAAAATTGGGTTGAAACCACAAACAGGTTTCACAAACATCCTTTAAAGAGTATTTCATTTTAACTCTATATTGATCCCTCCCAGAAGAAGACCTACAGAGTCAACTAACCTGGGCCCATGGGTGCACACAGAGAATGACCAACCAAAGAGCATGCATGGACTAGTCCTCGTTCCCCTACACATCTGTAGCAGATGTGCAGCTGGGTCTTCATGTGGGTCCCCCACAATTGGAGCGGGGATTGTCTCTGACTCAGACTCTGTTGACTGCCGTTGGAACCCTTTCCCCTAGCCGGTCTCCCTTATCTGGCCTCAGTGAGAGAGGGTGCACTTAGTCCTGATGAGGCTTGATATGCCAGGGTGGGTTGGTACCAGGGAGGGTGAGGAAGGATGGGAGAATGGGGTGGGATAATGGTACTGGGAGGAGAGGAGGGAGGGGGTTAGGATCAAGATGTGAAGTGAATAAATAAGCTAATGAAAAAACTGTACCTTTACAACCATACACCCTGCTTTGCTTAGTCAAAGTCCAAGTGTCAGTTTTACTTGTGTAAAATAAAGCTTATGGGAATTTCTGTTAAACTACAGTCTGACAAGATGGCTATCTCTGTTGCACAGGATTTGTGGTTTCCATGTGTTTTGCCGAATTGAAAGCAAGGAGAGCTTCCATTTTGTAACTCTAGATAGACAACACTTCCTCCTATGAAGAACTAATTAATATAGTCTGAAATAGGCTTCTATGTGTCTCCCCAGAATTCACATACAGGAGTCATTTCTGGCATTCAATATATGATTTTATTTAGAAAATAGGGCCACTGTAGATATGATTACTTAAAATAAGATAGTATTGGAACATGGTAGACTTCCCAGTCTATGAATGGTATCTTTATTAAAAGGGGAAACACACACACACACACATACACACACACACACACCCTCCCTCCATGGCAAAAATGAAGGCAGAAATGGGGATGATGTTTCCACATACTAAAGAGCACCACAGATAGACAGCAATCCTCCATAAGTTAGAAAAGAGGCATGGAACAATGTCTCTCTTCTGGTCCCCAGAAGAAACTGACACTTGGGCTTCCTTCCTCCAGAATTGTACAGTGACAAGTAACAGATGCCTCTTATGTGAACTGCCCACTTTATTGCATTTTGTCATGGAAGCTCTACCAAAGTAATGGATACTTATGCTTGTAAAACATACACAGAGCAAACAGAGGAAACACTGCAAGCCTTTCTGGCTTCTTAACAACTATTACTGGCAGCCATCAACAGAACACATCTCTTATCCCAGCCTGCATCTTCTGCAGGCATTTCCTTAGATCCTACCAGCCACACAGGGCAGGTAAGAAAGTAGATAAACTGTAGAGCTTCATATCTTCCTCCTCTCTAAATCCAATCCTCTCGGCAAAGTACAGGATACAAAATTAACTCACAAAATTCAGGAGCATCCCGATATACAAATGACAGACTGAGAAACAAATCAGAAAAACAACCACCTTCACAATAGCCTCAACAATGTATCTTGGGAATCACTCCTCTAACCAAGCAAGTGAAAGACATATATGTCAAAAACTTTAAGACAATGAAGAAAGAAATTGAAGAAACTATCAAAAAATGGAAAGATCATGCATGCTCATGGATTAGTAGGATTAATATAGTAAAAATGGCCATCCTACCAAAAACAATCTATAGATTTAATGCAATCCCCATCAAAATTCCAACACAGTTCTTCATGGATCTTGAAAGGACAATGTTCAGCTTCACATGGAAATACAGAAAGACCCAGGATAGCTAAAATAATCCTGAATAATAAAATAACTTCTGCAAGTATCACCATCTCTAACCTCAAACTATACTTCAGAGTTCTAGTAATAAAAACAGCATGGTACTGTCACAGAAACAGACAGGCTGATCAATGGAATTGAAGACTCAGACATGAATCCATTAACATGTGAATATCTGAGCTGTGATAAAGAAATATACTGTGGAAAAATACAGTCTCTTCAACAAATGGTGCTGGACAAACTGGATGGCTGCATGTAGAAGAATGCAAATAGATCCATACCTATCACCCTGCACAAAACTCAACTCCAAATGGATCAAAAACCTCAACAGAAAAGCAAATACGCTGAACCTGATAAAGGAGAGAGTAGAGAATAGCCTTGGATTCATTGCCACAGTAACACTTTCTAAACAGAACACTGTTAGCACAGGCATTAAGATCAACAATTAATAATCAAACCTCATGAACTGAAAGGCTTCTGCATGCAAAGGACACCATTGTTCGGATAAAGCAGCAGCCTACAAAATGAGGAAATCTTTTACTAACTACATATCCAAAGATATAAAGAAGTCATAAAAAGCCCTGGATAATAAGAAAACAAACAACTCAATTTTTAAAATGGAGTACCAATCAAACCATTATTCTCAAAAGAGGAAACTCAAATGACTGAGAACCACTTAAAGAACTATTTATCATCCTTAGTCATCAGGGAAATACAAATCAAAACTACTTTGAAATTTTATCTTACACCCTTCAGAATGGCCAAGATCAATAAAGCAAATGACAGCTCATGATAATACAGATGAAAGAGGAACCCTCATCCATTGCTGATGGAAATGCAAATTCATACAGCCACCATCAAGGTGTGTGGCAGTGTCTTAGTCAGGGTTTCTATTCCTGCACAAAACATCATGACCAAGAAGCAAGTTGGGGAAGAAAGGGTTTATTCAGCTTACACTTCCATATTGCTGTTTGTCACCAAAGGAAGTCAGGACTGGAACTCAAGCAGGTCAGGAAGCAAGAGTTGATGCAGTGGCCATGGAGGGATGTTACTTACTGGCTTGCTTCCCCTGGCTTGCTCAGCTTGCTTTCTTATAGAACCCAAGACTACCAGCCCAGGGATGGTACCATCCACAAGGGGCCCTCCCCCCTTGATCACTAATTGAGAAAATGCCTTACAGCTGGATCTCATGGAGGCATTTCCTCAGGGGAGGCTCCTTTCTCTGTGATAACTCCAGCTGTGTCAAGTTGACACACAAAACCAACCAGTACAGGCAGTTCCTCAGGAAGCTGGAAATCTATTTACCTCAAGATCCAACTGTACCATTCTTTGGGCATATACCCAAAGCATAATTCATCTTACTACAAAGATACTTGCTCAGACGTGTTCATTGCTATTCTATTCATAACAGCCTGAAACTGGAAAAAAACTAGATGTATATCAACAGATAAATTAATAAAGAAAATGTGGAACATTTACACAATGGAATATTATTCTACCATTCAAAAAAAGTGAAACCATGAAATCCACAGGTAAACAGATGGAATTAGAAAAATATCATCCTGAGTAAGGTAACTGGGACCCTAAAAGACAGATATGGGATTTATTCACATATATGTAGATATTAGCTTTTAAGTCAATGATAAGCTACAATCTATATAACGGGTTAGGTATAGAAAAGGGACTAGGGGCACCAACTGATCTCCCTAGGAAGGAATAGATAGTTATGGATGGGTTTGGGAGGGGCTGAAATGGGAGGATCAAACAAGGGGATGGAGGGAAGAAGAAAACAAAGGAAGGAATATGGGAAGGACAGCTAAAAGTAAGGCATTTGAGGGGTCATTTAGAAACCCAATATAATAGAAGGTTCCTACGTTATCTACATATATGAAGGAGGCCTAAATGAAATCACCAAATAACAGATGAGCCAGAGCCTCAACTGGAAATCTCATCACCAAACAAAGCTTTGGAAATGGGAATGACTATACCTGATCAATACGTTGGCCAAATGCTCCCATGGGAACCCCCAAGCAACCTGAGCTATTGCAAAGAATACAGGTTGATCTCTACAAACTGACAGTATGACCCTAGTGCTGAAGATTAACCTAGACAACTCATTGAACACAGAGAGGTTGAACTGGTGCCTGACTAGAGCCTTCATCCTACTGGCTAATGTTCTTGGCACAGGAAGGTACTCTGCATGCTACTAAAGGAGAAAAATAAACACCAACCCAGCCACGATGCCTTTGATCTACAATGCTGTCCTGCCTGAAAGATTTGTTCCTGCAATGGTGGTACAAAGCTTGTGGGAGTAACCAACCAATATTTGATTCAGGCCCACTTCATGAGTTGGAACCTATTACTGACACTTCTTGGATTACCAATAGCCTTAGACTAGATAGTTCAGAGACACAGGAAAACCAATTATTAATGTTCTACTAAAAGAATGGGAATGTAGCAATAAATTAACTCCTAATGACACTTTGTTATACTCACAGATCAGCCATCATCAGAGAAGCTTCCTCCTGTAGCAGATGGAAATTAACACAGAGACCCACAGCCAGACAATATGTAAAGAGTGAAAGACCATGAAACACTCAGCCTTATTTGGGATGTCTCTATTAAACCTATCCCCTTAGGGATCTGGGAACCCTGGAAATGAGGAGGCAGAAAGAGTGTAAAAGTCAGAGGGGGTGGAAGTCACCAGGAAAATAAGGCCTTCTAAACACAGTAGGGCTGACATACATATGAACTCACAAGAGAGTGAGGCAGCACGCACAGAACCTACACTCTTAAAGGTAGATCTCACGCCCAGAAGTAGATATCAAAAGAAAATGAACTCAGCAGTATCTTTGGCGGTTCCTTGTCTCATAATGTTGAATCAGGCTTTTTTCTACTTCTTTTACCCCACAGGCTTTGTGTAGATGTTATGGCCTCTGATTTCATGCTTTTATGAAATTCTGGAGTGTGCAAATGAGCGTGTCTGTGCCTATCTCTGCTTTTGTGTGCCTTTTCTTGAGTTCTTTTCCTTCTGTTTGTTTTGTCCTATTCTGATTTGTCTGCTTTTGTTTTATTACATTTTATCTTATTTTATTATTATCCTTTAGATGTCTGTCTGTTTTCTAAGGAGAGAGAGATGGTGCTGATAGATGGAAGGTGAGATGGGGAGGGACTGGGAGAAGTAGGGGGAGGGGAGATTGTAAGGGAAATAACGTGTATGGAGGAAAACTTCCTGTCAGTGAATGAAACATTCTGACTATACCATTAGAGAGCCATGTACTTCCCTCACTGAGTTATAACAATTTCAAGGAAAGATTCTAGTAAATCAGTTAATGTATCTTTGCGAGTAACTTCAGTAAAAAGGACCAGCATTGGATATGAAGATACGTCATGAACATATATATGACTAAAGCAAAAGAGCCCTGCTAGTTACAGAGGACCGTGAAGTTAGAATTAAAGCCTGCCTCTTCCTGTGTTTATTTGGCTTCTGATCAGATGTGAGATTGAAATCACTTTGGCTGAGCCCTGCAGAGAGGAGCTGTGCGTGGGGCCAAGCCATGGTTCTTTGGAGAAGCCCTTCCAGTTCCCTCCCCCTCCTAATGTTCTCCCACACAGCACCTCCTCCACACTTCTGTTTTTGTACCAAATGAGTGATGGCTTCTAAAAGCCCAGAGGAGATGAAACATATCCATGGGTTTCACCCAGGCCACACCTTCCCCTGTGATCTGTTTGCTCAGTATTGAAGCAGGGATGCCAGTGAGTCCGTATGATGGTCTTGTGTGTGTGTGTGTGTGTGTGTGTGTGTGTAGGCACATGTGCAGGCATATACATACGGAGGCCAGAAGGGAAACTTGGAGGTTGCTTAGGAGCCATTCACGTTGTTTTTAAAGACAGGGTCTTTCATCACCTAGGCTGGCTAACCTGCAAGCTTCTGAGATCCTCCTGCCTCTATCTCCCCAGCAGTGAGATTACCAGCACATGCTACCACACCCTACTTTCACATAGGGCAATGAACTGAGGTCCTCTTGTCCACACAGCAAGGACCTGACCAACTGAGAAACCTTTCCAGCCTCTAGAAATCTTTTCTTTGGCTCCTCCATGGTCTCCATTCTCTTTAAACCTAACACCAGTCATGGATATGTGTTTATGCTCAGGACCAACAAAACTACTGGTAGCAATCTCTAGGGATGCTCACAGAAAAAGAATATAAGACTCTGGGTCCTTCTCCGGAAGGTCCCTATGTGAACTCGTAACTGGGGAACCAGCAGAGTCTAGGGGAGGACTTGTCAGTCAACTTAGCCATGCTTGCCGTGGGTCTGGCAGAGGACGGGAAAAGGATGAAGTCTGAGAGAGTGTGAGCAGTCAAGACACACATGGGGCCGGGCACACTCTGGCTAAGCAGTGGTTCCAGGGTCACCTGGCAGTTCTATGTGGGAGGCAGCCCTACGTCCTCCTCTGGGCATCAGATCCAGCTGGTTGTAGTTTTCTCTACAATGAGAGCCAAGTCTGTCAGTGCAGTGGGGGGGCTGAAGATTCATTTTGCAAAAGGCAAGCGCCATAGAAGGGCATGAGGGAGTGACTTACTTGATTGAAGGCACCTCTGTGATTCCCAACTCCTCACGCTGAGTCATAACAAAGTCTGTCTCAAACCCTCTACATCACATTTGATGAAATGTGTTTGCCAGTAGAAAGAAGTGCTAATAAGAATGTGCGGGCTTTGAAGAATCAATTCCATATGGACCTATGAGTTAATAAGCAGAGCTATAACACAAGTCTGGGCACAGACACTGACACACAGCCCTGTGTATTGATGGAACAATGCATAAATGCAATGCTTGTATTGCTATATTGAGCTATGAGAAGAAGTATTTTTTTTTATTAAGTATGTGATTTATTTGGCTGTAGTGACCTGATTCTGAAGGAGAGAGTGGGCCCCTGGAGTTGGAACAGCTTGAAGAGAAGTTTGTTTTTATGATCGAGGGCATGAAGATATTAAAATCACCGTGGAGACAGGGCTTAGAGGCGGGTCAGCTTCGCTGATTGACATCAGAGACAAATACTGTGCTGTTTCATGTCAAACTTCCTTCGGAACACAAAGACCCTATGGCAAAGCCAGGTGTGGTCTTGCACATCTGTGATTGAAGCACCAAGGAGGTTGAGGCAGGAGGATCATGAGTGTAATGTTAGCTTTGACTACAGAGGAGATAGAGGTCAGCTAGGGCTACATAGTCAGACTCAAGCTAAACTGAAGGGAGGAGGGATCCTTCGATAAGCCTCCAAGTGGGCTATCCTTTGGTAAGTTTGAATCTTTTTGTTTATTTGGCAATCACTATAATTGCCCATTGGACAAATAGCACTAATTAAGCTTTGTATTAAAACTAATATTAAACTAATATTAAGACTAATATAATATAGTATATATAATATATATCTCATATATGCATATATAGTATATACTACATATAGCATATACTATATATTAGTTTTAATATATTATATATAATATATAGCATGGACATATATAGTGTATAAATGTATATTATACATATGTATATATATATTATGGACATGAAATTAGCAATGTTTTACAGAGCCATAATTATACAAATAGGAGATAGATCACTTATCTGACAAGGTACCTGCCAAGAGCAGATTATTTCCAAGATCACCTGAACCCTGAAATCATGGGGATCTCATACATTAGACTCCGGGATGCCAGAGCCTCTCACTGAGAGGCTGTCCTGTGTTACTTGGGCACTGAGTGCTTTGATACCTCCTCCTTTGTTTGCTCAGAAGGTTGAAAGTGGTCATCATTCTTCTGGGTCCAACAGAAGACAGCTTTCATCAAACTCCCTTCACAATGTGCTTGTCAACATTTGCAGTAAATATGTGTACCTCAGAAATCACATAATTCTAGAAGACTTTCATTATCCCTACAATGGTTGCAGTAGCCACCACCCCAGAGGCTGCCAACAGAGGAAAATGTATGGGCACTCATGTTCTTACCAGTGGGAGTGCTCCCTAAGGGTGCTCCACAGCCAACCCCAATATCAGTATTCCCTGTCCCAGGATTTATAATTGTTTTAGCAATACACACAGACCCCACTTTCCCCCATCAAAATAGAATCCAGCATCACTACCATCTTCACCACTGGGGATGCTGAGCACCTGTGGAGGAGGATACTTCTAGAATCAGGAGGGAGGAGAAGAACAGTACAAGAATCTCCCCAAAGCTCCGTCATTATCCTTAACTCAAAGGGAGTGAATCACATCTGATTTTGAAGGGAGGGAACTCATTTCTGTAGGAAGAAGAGATGTCTTTGCTGGGATGTCATGCCTCAGCTAGAGACTAGGGATCTCACAAGTGTAACCGCCACATGCTGAGCGAACCCAGCCTGTGGACTTTTCTTCATCTCGACATCTTTCCATTAGACTCTACCTCCCCCGTGGGCGAGCAAAGAAGACCAGAGTTCTGCCATTTCCTTTGGCTCCTGTTATTTATTTCCTTGAATTGGGGCAGCACTTGCCAGCATGTCTGAGGAAAAAGTGACAAGTTTTCATATGGCTCAGCAACAAGAGATGCCAAAAAGGATATATGTTGACAGGAGAAATGTAAACTCACTGGGCGGGCATTTCATTTCTTATGGAAAAATTTCAAGGCATTCTCAGCTGTCCTCTACTCTCATGAAAAGAAAAGTCCCAAAGAGGCAGCTATCGGGGAGCAGGAGTAAGAGCTTTGCTTAAAGCAGACTCACTGTGTAAGCAACACATTCTTCTCAGCTTCCTAGACTTAATATTTCATGCTTGCTCAATTTTAAGTCACTCAAACAATAAGGCCCAAAGGAAGGTGTCCTGGTCCCTGTAAATACATGCATTGATAGTATATTCTCATTTCACAACTACTGATTTTTAGGGCCAGACACTTGGTTTACGAGTGGAGACTTTTATTACTACATTCTGCCTACCAGATGTCAAAACAGCCATCCCATGTTGTGGTGGCTAAAAATGCCCCCTAAATATATCGATGGTCTGAACCTCCTGGTTGAAAGACATTGCGCTCTGTCTTACCCATCTTGCTTTGCTGTTCATTTCAACATTTGCATTTTGTTTCTTGGGGGAGGGTCATTGAGACAGGGTCTTATGTATCCCAAGTCAGCCTCAAACTCTCTGTGTAGCTTCAAACAACCATGAACCTTCTCTCGCCTTGCTTCTACCTCCAGAGTGCTAGGATCACAGGTGTGTGCCCCCACATCCAGCTTATGGAGTTCTGAGAAGGTTACCCAGGGCTTTGTACGCTCTACCAAAAAGAAGCACATCCTCAGTCTTGTCGGCCCTGTCAGTCCCATGGTTTTGGGTTTTCCATCCTTGTTGCTAACAATACTAAGATACTGATCCCCACTGCCTTATGAACTAAGTGCAAAGAGAAAAATGAAACTTCTGAGGCTGACCAGCCAGCCCCTAACCCTCAGGGCCCAATCCCCTCCTCTTCCTGTCTTCTCTTTGCCACACAGAATATTCCCATTTCTTTAAGATGTAAATCAAAAGTAGCTTCCCGTGAAATTTTATCCACTGTCTCTCTGCATTAGCTTTCTTTAATTATAACAAATATGTGAGATCTTAAAACTCATTAAAAGCCAAGATTTGAGCTGATAGTTTTAGAGGTTTTCAGTCTATAAAGCTGGGTCCCTTGCTTCAGTAGGGATCATGAAGAAGGCGAATTTGAACCATTCACTTCAGGACCAGAGAATGAAACGAGAAAATGAAGATGGGACCAGGGTTCCAAACCCCCCTTCAAGAACTAGCCCTCAGTGACTCAATGATCTCCCACTAGGCCCCACATCTTAAAGCTTTTGTTACTTCCCAATAGTTCCAAGGGAAGAGCTAAGCTTAACTGACGGCAGTGCGTGTGCATACATGCGTGGGGGGCGGGGGTGTTGTGTGCATGCGCATGCATGTTGGGACATGGGTGTGTGAGGTTGCGTGCATATGCACGCGTGTTGGGGAACATTTCAAATCCAAGCTATAGCACTGTCTTTTCACTTGCTGAGGAAGTCAAACTCCTACAAAGACCAAAAAAGAAGTCTAGGACCAGGCACATACAGCCTCTGCTGGCTTTTCATTGTGGGATTCTAATGTCTTAGACCGCTGAGGTTCTTCTCTCCGGGCCTTAGGTGTCCCCCAAGCAGAACAGGCACCACTCTCCTAGTGGTCAGCTGATCTCACTGCCAGTGCTAAATACTTGGTTTAAAAACAGAACTGAATTTCAGTTAAGTGCTGTATAAACAGCCCCTGAGAGGTTATTCACAGACTTATCACAGACTGAGGCAAGAGAGATTGTTGGCTCCTGGGAGTTTCTTCATCCGAGGCAGGGACAGAGGAGAGGGCAGTTTCACAGAGAGCAAGATCACAGCCCTGGGACCAGACACTGTGGATCAGTCAGTGCTCCTCCTCAGATTCAGGCTCCCTCAGGTTTCTCTTCTGCCTGCTCTTGAGGCAAAGTTTTTACTGCAGGTGCAAACCAGTACTCCTGTGAATTAGTTATGCATTTTTATAAGAGAAAAAGCCTAGCTTTTGTTAGCATTTAATCATGTTCTAGGCTAAATTCTAAGCCAGGATCTGTTGAGTGAGGTTGCCCTGTGGATAATTTTACTCAGTTGAGCATTTTTACCTCAATTGAAATTTATGCTTTCAGCTTTGACTATAAGCCCAGGGTTGGGGTGGGGGGACAGGACTAAAAAATACACAAAGAACTTTTCCTAGGCATTTTGGGATGTAAAAAAGCGTGATCCCTGGCAATGATAGGGCACTTCAAGGCATCTCCAGCTATCTATTTTAAAGCTGGCTATTTCTGAGAATTCTTCCACAGATCTGGCCATAACTCATCTCCTGTGGGGCAGAGGGCAGAATTATCCCAAGTTGAGGCACATAGGAAGACTGAAATGCGCTCTGTCCTTTGAATTCAGTTTTTTTTTTTTTCTTATCCAAACAGCCAATACTTTTTCTTCTAAGAAATTTTCCCTATGATTTATTGGTACAGGAAATGTTTTTCCCCTAAAAATAAGTCAGAAGCTTTATTCCCTTTGGTGCCCTTTGTGGGTCCTGGACGACTTGATGGAAGCAGAGATCTTCCCACACGGACAGGAGCAAGTCTTTGGTCCCAACTATGTGCCATGCTCCATGAGATCCTTGAAATGAAAATCCAGATCTTCTTATGCAGCCAGAGCGATCGTTCAAAAGACAAGCTTGGGAATGTCAAGGTGGGAATATGGGGATGGGTCGGTGGGTGGGTGGGAGGTGGAATTCCCTCATAGAGGCGGGGATGGGGAGGGGTGGGGGGTTTCCAAAGAGGAAACCCAGAAAACAGGAAACATTGGAAAACCAGAAAAGGGGAAACATTGGAAAAGTAAATAAAGTATCAAAAAAAAAAAAAAAAAAAAAAAAAAAGACAAGCTTGAGTCCATCACTGCCCTGCTATGGCTTCAAAGCAAAGGATCAAAACTCAACACAAAGATGTTGCCCTTCCTGTCTTGACAAATACACCGTGGTCCACACTACTCTTGACCATCAACCATGTCCTCCTGTGACGTCTCCAGCATGGTGCACCCCAGAGCATAGCATGAAGTCTTTCTCCTAGTTGCTCCTGCAATCCAGTTACCCCCTACTCCTGTTTTGTATCTCAGCTGCATCACCTCTCTAGGAAACGCCCATCGAATGCCCACTCTACCCCACGTAATGTCCTTAAATCATAACAATTTCTCACTTGTTTGTGGGTTATTAACCAGATGTAGTGGCTTAACACTTGTAAACTGCCAGCACTATGTGTGGGGTTTGACATACCACCAAAGTTAAAAATGCAAACAAACAAACAAACAAACAAACAAACAAAAAACCAGCCAGGAAAATAAGTAAAGAGTCAAATTCTTTAGATTCTATAGATTCACTTATAGAAACCTCAAAATCTAGATTCTCTGGTGACAGGAAGGTGGGAGAAGATCACATTTTTTTAAGCATAAGTAGAACAACTTCTTGGGTCTTTTAAATCCATGTGTAGAGAGAATTACAAATAAATGTTGAAGATGCCTAGCAGCTGGGCTCAGTCCTCAGGACACACAGCTTACAGCATATGCAAGGGACCTTATAGCCTTTAAAACTTGTTCAAAGAAAAATCACTTAGTAAGAGCAGACCATCGTACCAGGCATGATAGCACAGACCTTTGATGCCAGCACTCAGAAAACTCACAGAGGAACTCTGAGTGGCAGACCAGCTGAGACTGTATAGTGAGACTTGTCCCAAAGAATGAGGAAGAGACTGTCACATTTTGTTTTGTTTTGCATTTTGAGACTATATCATGTGGCTTTGTATTTGCTATGTAGCTGAGGCTGACCTTGATTCTCCTTCCTCTGTCTCCCACAAGCTGAGTGTGGGATTTTAGGTGTGTACTACCACACCTCACTCCTATTTAAAATTTCAAACTGTACACTTGTATTTCAATTAGTACTTGTAACCTAATTCCCACAAACCTTAAAAATAGAGCAGTAAAAATATGAAATGAAAGGAATAAACTTTGTTTACTGGATTAAATTTGTTGAATGATTGATTTAAAAATAGAGAAAATCCAGTTTCCCCACTCTTGTCTTTCCGGTAATTTCACTTAAAGTTTGAAATAATATTCTGTATCTCAAATGACAAAGAAATCTAAATTCCATGGCAACTGAAGAGCTCTGTCCAACCTCAATGTTTTATTTTAGATAAGAGGCTCCTCATTTCAGTTTGGAGCCCAATTAAGCAACAAAGTTTTAAGAGCAGTCAATGTCAATAAAAACAGAGGGGTGTGTGTGTGTGTGTGTGTGTGTGTGTGTGTGTGTGTGTGTTCCTTAATCAAATGCATCTTTTCATTTCCAAGCTGCAGGGAGTGTAAGTGCATATAGATGTTGTGTGGGAGAGGGAACACATTACCAGGAGCACACTTGAAGCCAAGGAGACGGACCCCACCTCTGGGTTACAATGGAAAGTTTAGTGGTTAAAATCAGTTTGATAAAAGCCAGTGAACTTCCCTGTACTCTGGAAACATAGCCAATCATGCCTCAGGATGCAACTAGAATCAAGTCCCTCAGTAATGAGCTAGGGGCAGACTGATATTAGGTCTACGGTGCCTAGATATGTTCAGAAATTCAACATGCTCCACTAAGAAAGTGCAGTAGCTATACGCCCAACACAGAGGAGAACACAGGATCCAGCATGGATTTCTTCTCCTCCCCCAACTCTTGCAGTCCAGGATCCCCTTGAGTTCACTGGAGAGCTAAGGGCAGCCTTTAACGTCTAATCCTCCTGCCTCCACTTCCTGAGTGCTAAGGTTTCATGCTCATGCAGTAACTAGGTATCAAATCCAGGGTGCTCTATGTGCTAAGCAAGCACTCCATCAACTGAGCGGCATCAACAGCCTCACATTCTCGTTTTGAATGAGGAAGTCCATACTTTGTAACATAAGTTCAGAGCCATCAGTTTGGATGCATACATGGGGAGTGTACGACCCCACACTCTGGACTGAGCAACAGAAGCATGCAAGGTGAGCTCACATGAGACCTGGCAACCTTAGCAGAAGACCCCACAAGAAACACCAGATAGACCAAGAAAATTAGAGTGGCCACTGGTGCAACTGGGTAAAGAGGAAATAACAAATAATTCTGACATAAAGTACATTTCTTGGGTGTAGGGCTAAGTGGGGGCAATAGTGGAGACTGGACCCAGGGCCTCACACATGCTGTGTGCCAAGCAAGCAACCACCAAATTATACGGCTGCCTCTATGAGCTTTTATTCTTTGAAAAGGAGAAAGAATAGCAGAATTCTGATAGGAGATATGAAACAGAGACAAAAGACACTGTGAACATGGAAAGAAATCTATAAGAAAAAAGAGAGTATCGCATTCTAAATGTGAAATTACAGGAAGAACAGAAAGTGAGTTAACTGACGATTCTACCAAATACAGACAGAGCTCATCAGTCTCTACTGCATAGAAACTTTGAGAACCAAGAGGAAGTATTTCCCAAGGCCTTGTGTAGACAGTAGTAACAAAGACTGGTAATGATGAAATTATGAGAACGGAACCTGATCGGCAGCAGGAATACCAGTATGAAAACTCTAGACAACATACCAGCAGCGCCAAGCCCAGCGACACATAGAATCATATCAAGGCCATCTTGGGGGTGCTTCTGATCAGAGAGTTGTCACAACAATGCAAACAATGAATGTCACTTGTCAAAGCCATAGATTAAAGAAGAAAAATCACACACAACCCCTCTCCGGTGCCGGAGTGTGCTTGGTAAGAGTCAACACTACTGAGTGATAAAATGTTTTAGAAAAGTGAGGCACAGCTTTGCTCTCATCTGATTACACTCGATGACAGATGGACTCCAGGAAGGAGCTGCCTCAGAGTGACTCAACAGCGTCACACGCAGGAGTCTGCATGGAAGGAGTCTGCTTGGTTCTGCGGACCCTTCAAGGACAGCTCTCTTCCAAGACATGACTCAGATTCCGGGCTTCTTTGACACTTCTATTGGGTATTTTTCTAGAAGTCTTGGCTACTGACTTTAGCAAGAAAAAAGTAATAAAAGATGTGTATTTTGCCAAAAACAAAATATAGTGATCAAATAAGATTATAAGACAAAGATCCAAATGAACTCAAGGACATCAGCATTAAAAGAGACTTTACTGCATTTGGGGGGGTGTAATGTTTGTGTCTTTATAAGACATAGTTAACTAGATGAGGGCTGTAAAGATATCACTTTAATAGCACTAAAATGGCAAGTAGATGGTTGGTGATAAGTTGGAACAAATCACTCTGCAAAGAAAATAGAAAATTCTGAGATACATTGAAGGTGTGAAAAAGCAGAATCCCAGAAATGAGCTGGGCACCTGGTGGTATGTGTGCAGGTTCTCAAATTCTTCTGCAGAGTTTATTACAGACTTTATTAATCCATAATAAAAAATTTTGGCATTGGACACACTGACTTTTAAATTTTACACAAAACACCAGAGGGATAATAAGAACCAAAGTTAACTCAAACCCGAGATCTTATGCAGGGATTCACCTTCATTCGCTTTCAGCATGGCATATATACAGATAATTTTGATTCACGTGTACAGTGTGATCATCATTCTACATAGATACATTGGAACCACCACATCAACTAAAATGTAAATATTTCCACCCTATAAAGTTCCCTGTGCTTTTCTGTACTGAAATTCTTGTGAAGTGAGACCTTGAGGAGTGACATTCGCTGTGTCACAGAACCCACAGAAAAAGCAAGTGTGTGTGTTGATGACTAGATCTCGTGACTAGCTAATACCGTGGGCTTCAAGTTAGTGAGAAACTCTGTCCCAAGGTAAAAAGGCAAAGGTTAATGAAGATTGATGCAGACACACCTCACAAACATTTATGTGCATAACACACACGTACATTTGCACAATGCACACACACTCAGACAGAGAGACAAGGGTAAGGGATTTGTTACATAAGAAAATATCTATTCTAACTTCCACCATAATGATTCTCTTTGCTGATTTCTTCATAGTTTATGTGGGCTGTTAGTCCAAGATCCCTTCTGATCACAATGGAACTGTAGATTCAAATATTAACCTTACATTCCATCACACAGAAAACTAAAATTATTTAATGACTATTCCCAAAATAATTTTGTTTATATGTAAAATACAAACGCTTAAAAATTTCACACAAAACCTTTTGCACTTTATTTATTGTGTGTAGACGTGTATGCACATACGTCACAACATGAGAAGATAGCTCATGGGAGCTGGTTCTCTCCTTCCACCATGTCAATCCCAGTGATTAAACTCAACAAACGGAGATCATCAGGCTGGACCCATTGCCTTTACCCACTGACCCATCTCACAAGCCCAAAATACAGGACTTCAAAAGGCTCCCCACCACAAAAAAGTCACAACTAATAAATGCCAGGGTGTCCACTCAAATTAAATTAGACATTCACTTACACAGGCCTTAAATTTAACACCTTTCTAGTGTTAGAAATTATGCCCACCCCATAATCACAACTTGTTGCTACTGTTCTCATTTTTACCTGATTTAGACCCTCAAAAGTTAAGGCATCCTTTCGACCAGATTGCAAGAAGCATTCTCCCTTCTTTTTCTGGTTTTCACTCTTGTTCAGCTTCCATAGTTCAGCAGCAATGAGCAGCTGCATCTGACTCCTGCTGTAAAACAAACTCCCACAACAATGTGCAACCTGCAAAGCCTAGTGTCTGTCAGTTTCCCCAAGTGTCCTTTAGAGCAGCTTCACAATGGAAGGCCGTCTGTGATACAGCTCATAAATGCATCCCTGGCATGCCCAGCCATACTGGAAGCTGAACACTGCTGGCAATAAATCAGTAACCCTATGAGTAGCTTGCATAGTAATGCGAAGGGGAGCCTTCAGTGGTTTTCAATGCATAGTAATTCCTTTTTTAAAAGGTTTTTTTTTTTTTAATGAGTATGCTGTTGCTGTCTTCATATACACCAGAAGAGGGCATCAGATCTCATTACAGATGTTTGTGAGCCGTTATGTGGTTGCTGGGAATTGAACTCAGGACCTCTGGAAGAGCAATGAGCCAGTGCTCTTAATGGCTGAACCATCTCTCCAGCCCCACAGGATACTTCCTAATAGATAGCTTTTCCTAGCATTGCAGTGAGAGGGATTCTAGAAGGTTTCACTGGAAGAATGTCTTAGGAGCTTTTATCATTCCCCACTGAGCCACAGTCACACCCTTTCCTAGAAGATCTAGAAGGCATCCTTGGGGAGCCCTGGAGAGCAAGGGTGGTGAAGGTCTCTGTGCCATGATCTCTATCTCAGCCTTCCACCTAGCAGTTGCTACGTTGTCAATTCAGTAATCTATGTGAAGTGTATGATCTTGAAAAAGGTATTTCACCAATGTGATCCACATAGTGACAAAATAGTGCATAAACCAATTTCATAAAAACTAGACAAAATGGTCTCAGGAAACCACAAGGCCCATACAGTTCTACTTATTCTGCTGAGCTGTCAAAGACCAGAGGGAGCCCACATTCCATAAACGATGTCATTTATTATATCAGAAAACAGGGTCACAACTGTCATTGCATATAATCATCTGGGAACCTCCAAAGACAGTACGAAACAGAATCCAAACTCTCATACCAATTACTGTGACCCCCAAACAACAGGGAGATGGGTACTTCAGGACACATTTGGTTGAGCATCCTCACTCATATCCAGATAAGCAGATGTGAGAGGAATATTCTTATTTCTACGGGTGTTTTTAAAGCCTTCGCTCTAACTCAGCACAATTAAAACCCAGCTGGCTATCTATACCTCCTCCTAAAGTCAACATCTTGATTTCATTGTCCATTCTTAATGATTAAAGAGAGTCACTTCCACCATCTCAAGTTGTGGGCTGAACGAGAAATGTCCACCATAAGCTTATGTATTGCATACTCAGTTTCCAGTTAGTGGTGCTGTTGGTGGAACTTATAGAGACTCTCTCCCTCAAGTTGCTTTTGTCAAGGTATTTAGCAAGGGAGAGGGAACCCGCACAGGGAGAGGGAACCCGCACAGGGAGAGGGAACCAGCACGTCAGGACAAAATCAATGCCACTACCGCTATTATGTAACTCATCATTATTTAACATTATTCTACTTAGCAAACTCATTGAAGCAACATAAATCAATTATAGGCATAAGAACTGGAAAAATAACACTATGTATTGAAGATGCCAGGAGAAAAACAAATAGCTAACTAACAAAGTATGTCCACCCAGAAGAATTTCCCCAAAGTGCAATACAAAGTAGCAACAGAAAGAACTTAGAAGTGAGCCTAGGCCCCTTGTAAAACTTGTCCAAAAAATGTCTAAACACACTACAAAAGGGGAAACAAACAGATGAGGACAACTTCGAAGCTGTGCTGTGTCCTTGCCTGGATAGGATGGCAGCATCATAAAGGTGTCACTTCTGATTAGGTTAATTTATAAATTCCAATAAAATTACCAACTCCAATAAAAACATCAGACTTTGAGGGTTTTATGAAGCTAGGCGTGACACTAAACTTCATATGGAAAAACAAACATACAAGAATAGTTAAGAAAACACTAAAAAGGAAAAGCCAGGGGGAACAGCCCTGCCAGAAATGAAAGCACACCACAGAGCCTCTTTAAATTAAAACAGGGTGGTGCAAAGCACACAAGGACAGAGAGCAGCCCAATCAGAGACTCAGGAGGAGACCCGGTTACCTTGGAAACTTACTCTATGACATGTGCCATCTCAAATTCAGGGCACGGGTGTGTTCTCAATGAGGCATACTAGCCCTTTGTAAAAAGATAATGGCAGATGTGGATCTTACTCCACATGCAAGAACAGGCTCCAAATGGATCTCAGGTGCAAATGGAAATATTTAAACCACAAAAGTGCTAGAGGAAAACACAGGGTGATTTCTCTGTACCCCAGGCACAGAATGAACATGTCTAAGTGTGATCAAATTCTAGATACTTTTTTTTGTTGTTGTGCTGTTGTTTCTTCTTTGTCTAGTTATACAGTTCAGGCTCTTCTCAAACACATTACCCTCCTACCTCAGCCTCCTCAGTACTGGGATCAGAGGCACGAGCCACATATCTAGCTTCTAAATACAAATTTTATAAAGACTAAGAATTTTGACTACCTAGAATCTTTGCATAGAGAAATATACCATAAGTCAAATGACAAATGAAAAGATGAGAGAAAATGCTTACCAGATTTGTGTATGTGTACTATATCTGGATATATAAAATTTAAAAACTGAAGAAAAAAATCTCAAAAGATAGTAAATAAAATTCACAAAGAGACCAAATATAACACAAATGATCCTTAAGTCTGTTAAAAGATATCAGAGTTTATTTAGATGTAAGCTAGATATATACTGAAATACTACCAATTATTTCAAATTTGAAAAAAAAAATAGCTAAAAAGCATACCCTTATAAGAACAGTGAGGCCAGGCATGCCATTAGATGATATGAGAAAATAAAGAGGTAAAACCTTCGATGGCTCCACATCTTGATTCCAGCAATCTTACAGTTAGAAACTCACACCTCAAACAAACCATGTAACCTATGCAAGGTTACTCATCGCAGGACTGCGGAGAATTAGAAAACACTGGCGTGAAACCTGATATAGAAGTTGGAGGAACCACAGCAGAATTACATCCTAGAGAATTCTGTGGTTATTTACAAACAAACAAAAGAGCAAAGATCTAGCCACTGAGATGCTCATTGGGTCAAAAGTGCTGCTGTCAATCCTGACCATCTGAGTTTGATTCCTGGGACTTACATGACAGGAAGAGAGAAGTGACTGCCAGTGACCATGCTTGTGCCTAAACTCATACACACATGCTCACAAAATAAATAATTATATATTTTTTAATCTGACAGGTTTTATACACTGATAATATAGTGCTAAGTGCAGAAAGCATAACTCAAGAGAGTGTCAGAGTCTAACTTGAGGATGAAAGACATATAGCTATGTAAAGATTCATGTTCTTATCAGTTTTTTTTTTTTTTTTCAGAAAAAAAAAAAAAACCCTCATAATCAGCAAAATAGAAATGGGAAAAGGAAACTTAAGTAGGGAGTCACTCCCTGGGTGGCCTTTGCCTTTTGTGTAGTTTTTGCCTGGTGGAACCATGTTAAGGGTTCACGTATTCAAAAGTCCCTTCCATTGTGACATGCCGTCTGCAGAGTTCAAACACTGAGAAAGCAGGCACTCTGAGAGCAGAGGAAAAGAAGCCCTGAAAGACATCTTAGAGGACACTGTCAATTTGAGAGGATGGGCAAACTCTAGTGGCCAGAGTTGTATACACAAGTGATAAAATTGCAAAATACAGGGAGATGCTGGTTAACTGGGTGGCCATTTTGAAAAGGGTGAAACAATTGAGTTTTAGGATGTGGAATATATTCTAAAATGTGCCACTTGTGGGCCTGGTGAGCTGGTTCAGTGGGTAAAGCTCAAGTTGAAGACCCGAGTTTGATCCCTGAAGTCCACATGGTAGAAAGAGAGAACCCGCTTCTGCAACTTGTCCTCAGAATTCCATAGATATTCCATGGCACATGGCACATGGCACACACACACACACACACACACACACACACACACACACACACACACACACACAATGTTTTTTAAAAAAATAAATCACAAACCCCTGCATATTTTTAACTACCCAGATAAACTATGTAGATATGAAAGACCCCTAGGTTGTTGGGAAAGCTGAATATTTCAATGTAGATGATAATTACAAATGTGTTTGGCTTTTCTTCAGCTGTGCAGCTGTTCTGAGGATTGTCGTAGAGCAACATTCACTTTGGCACAAAACTTTCAGGAACAAGTGGGAAACCTGGCTCTCTGGCCATTTCTCGGTTACTCTGTTGTGTTTAGAGGTAGACACACTTTAAATCTTGAGCTAGCATTTAGCTCAGTCCTGTAACATGTTCCATTAGATGTACAGGATCAAAGGACACATTCTAATTTTCAGATTAGCTAAAGAAAAACATGAATAGGAGGCTTTAAGTACTGCCAACAATAACGTTTGTAATGTGTTCCATACCAAGCGTAAATCCTAAGCTGTGCGCTCTGTGGGCTGTTTCGCATTATCTTGCCCTGGCATCCTCATTCAGTAGCACAGACAGTGAAAGTAGAACCCCATCTTGCAAAGGAAAATCTAAGATATGGGGAAAGTAGCTCTTGTATATAAAAAGTCATGAAAGTTTAGCGAATTCCCTAGACACATTTGTAATCTTCGTAATACTAGCCAGGGGCAATTTTGGCTTGAATATCCTTAAGATCGATTTGTATAGGCATTTTACCTTGCGTGGGGGTTAAGGAGGTAAAATCAAAACTATTGATATTATCAAGCTTCTATCAGTTTCTATCAGTTTGTGTAAACTGTAACCCATTAACTCTAGGTGTAGAGGCAGATCACACTTAGGTCCTAAGAAATGTTATAAGCTGAACCGGTAGTTCATGCCTATTATTCCAGAACTTGGGAGGAAGTCTGAGTGTTTAAGGCCAGCCTAGGATACATAGTGAATTACAAGATAACCTGGACTATAGTGTGTGGTCCTGGACTCAGAACCAGAAATGGGAGCTACATTAATGTGTTCCTGAATGGTTCTATGTTCCAGCAGAGTTGTCCCACCCCAAAGGCAGCATCCTAACACATTACTGCTCTCATTTTGTGTATTCAGAAGCCAGACCACCTCTCCTCTCACCTTATTATCTAACTCCCTAATCACTGGCCGAATCGCTCCATCTCCCCTCCAAAAGTATCTGGAAATCTAAATGAAAGCACCAGAACCCTTTATATGAGCATCAGCCCAAGGTAACCTTGGAAAAAGCACCACATTTCTACCCACTCGTGGAGCTTGCCACCCTGTAGTGCTAAACATTAGAGCTGCTTCCCCAGGCCTTCCCTGACACTTTCTTCTAACTTCTACAACTGTGGAAGATGCAGACAAGGATCTGAAATTTTATGCATTCAACGCTAAAGAAAAAAAGAAAAAGTTAAGATCCAGTTGCTGAATATAAAAGGCAAGAGTAATGGTGCTGGTGGGGTCCAGGGCTTAAGTCTTCTCTATAAATGCTTCCTGCTATGGAGTTTCAAATGGAAGATTTAGAAACTTCTGGAGATAGCTGGTAGTGGTGCTTACCAAACAGGACAAATGCACTGAATGCTACCTAGGCACTCACTTAGGAAGACCAAGTCACGAGTTGATGGTATGTGGTTTTTCTTCACAATGTGAGAGAGAAACATGAAAGGTATCTTTGGATAAAACATGGCTGTTTAGGTTAACTTATGGGCATCAGGCAGGTTTTATGTTTGCAAAGCACTGGGACTGAGTGAAAGGTTGGAGCTCAACTGCACAAACCACACGCCACATCCCTGAGGCCCTGAGCCCAAGCCCCCAAAGCAAACTGAAGAGAAATATGAACTAACTAAAAGGGGCGAGGACTTCAGCTAGAATGCTGAGGCATTTCTGTAGGCACAATTTTTTGCAACCTACTTTTAATAAGGGTTCAACTTCTCCTCTAGTCCACCACCCAGCAGAGGTAGTGGAAGAGAAAAGTTATTAGGATGTGGGGGAAGTGGACCTGTTCAGCAATAGTTCTTTGGGGATGAGCTCAGTCTTCTTGAGCAGCAGTTCAGTCCTGTAGCAAACACCAAACACGACTTAGTAGCTACAGACCAGTCTTCTAGGCAGGCAACACCAGGCACAAACCAGCAGCTACAGTCCAATCCTTTCAGCAAGCAGACACCAGCCAGTTGTAGTTCAATCCTGAAGAAACTGTCAGGCTCACCAACTGGCCTGAGGTGAGGCTGCAGGAGCAGCAAGCTGCCACAGGAACCTCACAAGCAATTTTTGGGTGAGTTTCTCTCAATGGCAGTATTATCACAAGTCGAGCTCAACAACACTATGGGTCTTTAGCAAAAAATAGCAAAGCAGAGAAAACTAAACCAAAGCTCAGTGCCCATCTCCCACTGTCTGTGGGGTCATATTTATGCTCCTTCATCAAGAGTCCTTTCATGTGTCTGCTGTCTCCAAACATCCTTTTACCTGTGTCTGCTTCAGGAAAACAGTCTTTCACGTGTCTGCTTTAGCAAGGCCTCCTTTCACCTGTGTGCCCCAGCAAACCATCCTTTGGCATAACTGACTTTCCAAAAGAACTAGAAGTTCCCAATTCAGATTCCCATCTCCTCTCTTGCTTACTGTGTAGAAAGCAGCAGAAATGGGGCATGGGAGTGTGGGATGCCAGTGACTGTAGGTTCCACGGAAGGGATTAGTTCTCAAAGCTGGACTGTCAGGAAGCTTGAGGAACAAACCTTCAGGGTTTCTCTCTTGCTTAAGCACAGTCAAATATCTAATTGTGTGGGGAGGGGGTGCGTGTGCACATGCATGTGTATGTGTGTGGGGGGAAGGTTCTTATGGACCCCGTTGGCCTTGAAATTATCATCCTCCTGCGTTAGCTTCTCAGGTGATGGAGTTACATACATCACCATACCCAGCTCAATACTGAAGATTTTATTTATAAATCTGCATCTCTTGTTTCTATGTGACCTATTCTCTCCCACAGCCAATTGGGTAAGATTGAGCTCTTCCCTATAGATGTGCTGTATCCGCAGTCATAAAACCTCCAGTGTTTTCAACTAAAAGAAATCTACATAATGTTCTACATGTTAGTGCCCATTCTCCAGAACTTTTAATTCTAGAACAATGAATGTTTTACTAGAGTAAGTACCAGAAGGCTGCAGGAAATGACCAGACTGCATGGTTGCTGGTCCTGAACAGGAAAGGAAGTCCCTTTTGCAGACTCAAGGTAGCAGGGGCAGGTGATGCTTAGACAGAAAATACAAACGGAGGCCAGCTGAGAATAGACTACAATGGCAAAAGTCATCTTTTTAGAAATAATTTTGCCAAATTGTTAGTTTTCTCTGTTTATCATGGGAGATTGAAGTGGGAGTACTAGTTATGCCAATGGGCCATTGTGAAAATACATCCAGGTAAATACTTCTGTCATTTACAGTTGGCTCCAGAGGGAAGAACGCATATTTCAGAGGCATGCTAGGGCCACAATGTAAGGAAATCATTCTTGGTCACAACATATGGCAAGGGGGTGATGTTCTAAGCAGCAAAGGACTTCTGCTTTACCTCAGCAGCTAGAGTTATGCATCTCATTGGCCAGCCTGCCTCTCAGCTTCTCCCAATTGATGCTGAGCAGGGCACTTATCTCTGGGTCATCTGTTGTTTAATAGAACTGAATCAGTGAGGGTCTGCCAAGCCCTTTGTCTATTTCTATCCTGTAGTAAGGGCTTTGTCCAATCATGGGCAAGTTTGATCATGGAAGATAGTGTGGTTCATTGGTTGAAACAGAGCTCATGTCAAGATAGTTTGGTAATGCCTCAAGGAACCTTATTATTTTATATTTATCTAAAATTACCACAATGCATGCAATGCATAAATAAACAAATCATCAAAGAAGCTTCTTTCTACAGTACCTGGAGACCATCACAGAAAACCACAGCCAGACACAATGCAGAAATCAACAGATAAGTAGAGAGAGCCAAGCCCTAATGGATACATCACAGCTCCTGGATCTATGGCTCAAAGAACAGCGCAGAACAAGGAGCAGAAAAATTGTAGGGGTCAGAATACCAGGATAGCTCCTGTGAAAGTATCATATAAAATGAATGCATAAACAAGCCCAAAACAAGGACAATATCAACCGGCATGCTAACACAGAGGGGACCAATCTCATGGGCTCCACTTCAGTCTCCAGACAAAGATCCGTTAAGTAACTCACGACTGCTGAGAGAGTCAGCCCTCCCAGGAATGAGGCTCATAACTGGCTTCTCAAAACAAAATAGTCAACCCTGAAACCATTAACACACAAACAACAAAACGGACTCAGAAGGTCATATCTGTTTGGTGTTTGTGTGTGTATGTGTGTAAATAAAAGATGCTATCAATCTGAGAGTGAAGAGGGCTTGGGAGGGATTGGAGGGGACAAGACATGAGAGAAACTGGAGGAAGGAAAGGGGTAGGTGATGTCATTATGTTTTAATTTAAAATATATTCAATATATGACTATAATCTTCTTGGTCTGTATAGTTTTACTTATATGTGTGTTTTCAAGGCTAAACATTTGGCACTGGCTAACCATCGAATTTGTTCTTTCCTGGGGGAATACTGTTTCTCCCACTCTCAGCATTTCTTAGATTCCTGTAGTTCTTTGTCTAGGGTTGAGGCCTCTCGGGCTTCTTCGTGACCACGTCAGCATGTCTTTTGTGGCTGTCTTCCTTCAGTTCGTGTTTGAGCAGTCATGTTGGTGAGACTTTATGGGTGTTGCTTCCGGCATTCCTAGGAGGACAATCTCACAGCAAACACTCTGATCCTCTCTGATCCTCTGGCTCTTACAGTTCTTCAGCTCTGTTGTCCTCAATGATCCCTGAGCCTTAGATGCAAGACTTGTTTTGTAGATGTGTCTAGAAATATATATATGTACATGTATACATACATACATGTATGTAACCAAACTTAATGAAAAGCCAGGCCTTGAACTTGAAAAGGAGCAAAGACATAACAGGAAAGGGGGTGGAAGAAAGAAGGGGAAGAGGTAATGTAATTATAACCTTAAAAATAAAAACAAAACCGAAGTCAGAGAAACTTGTAAAAATTATAATTAAAAAAACAAAACCACAAAAGCAAAAAACAAGAGCTCCACTGCAACAGAAGCCACAGATGGTAGCCCCTCCACTCTCATATGAGCAACCCTCTCAGCCCACAGTGCAAGCACACATGTCCATTTATAACACTGGCACTGCAAGTTGCTAGTTGCAAAGATGGCCATGGGAATGTGTGTGACTCCAGGCAAGTACGTGGACACTGATGATAACGAAGTAATATTAACCTCTGAAGTGTTTGCCAAGAAACCTTCAAAAAGGAAAGATGACATATTTCACTCCGTAAGACATTCATATCTGGCTCTGGAGCCAGGATTTGTAGATCTGGACGGTCAACTGTTATGAGCTCCAATTCTGATGTCCGTTTGTTGATGCTGCTACCACTGACTAGCTGAGTGAACTCAGGCTGGTTAGATCTACCTATAAAGCCCCATGTATAGATGAGCATTTGTTATGCTAATGTAATCTGGAACCAGAAAAGAAACAATTGGGAAGATTGATGCTGGAGGGCAAGGGGACCTATACCAAAGCATTGCATGCATACTTAATGCACTGCTTATGCCTAAGAGCAAATGCAAGTTTCACTACTCCATAGTTACAGATAGAGAAGCTGATTCCAAACACACAAGGCAATTACCCAAGGTCAGGGTACCAGGTCTGGTGTATCTAAGACATCTGGGGTAAGTTCCTAATAGTCTTGAAGAAAGGGACTGATAGCTTGCTTCTAACTTCTCGTTGAGAAACACAAGTTCAAGCCTTAGATAGAATGGAGGACAGCGGGGTGAAAGGCAACTAGAGGAAGGGGAGAGACACTCAGAGCAGTGGAGGGGAGGCAGGGGTCAGCTGGGTGGTAGTGCTCCCTCAGCATCCAACCCTCCTCTTCCAGGCAATGACTATTGCTATAAAAAGCTATGTGTTATACTGCTATACAAATCCATGTGTTATAAAGTTGCTACATCTTGATTCACACTGGTGTGGACATGACTGCATCAGCTGCTCTAGATTCAATAAGTCACCTGAACTCAGTGAAGATAACAGGCAAGATATAAAGTCCAGGTAGAATCCTGGGTAGAAGGCACCTGGGAATGTTGTGCCCAACCTCTGGAAAAAGTGAAGGTTGGAAGTCATCCTGTTCTACTAACCAATCTACAACCTGGTGGTCCAGTTCTCTCTAGAGAGTCATTCCTTCCACTGTCTATCTAGGCTGCTGAGGTAGCGATGGTTCAACTCCTATAGTAAAGGGCAGGCATGTGATCCAGGCATGACGATCCAAGTTCCATATTTCCCTGACCTTTGTGACAGGTTTTTACATGGGCATTTGAACTAAGCCAGGGATTGTGCTCAACTTTAGGATACTTAGGAATGCATTCTTTTTGCTCTATATGAACCCACAAGAATATGCCGAATGTACCTGTGACTGAAGCCATTATAGAGACAGAGATGAAGAGTATCCCATCCTGATGCTACTAGGTGAGTCTTTAAACCCAGCCAGGGCTGCGGGCACATCCACTTACCTGAGTATTACCTGACATTAAACTTCCGTTTTTCCCCTCTACACTTCTCTTGGTTCACCCCTCTACCTTTGTCCACTTCTATTTATCTGATGTCATAGGTTAGCTTATTCTCCTCCCTTAGCTCTGTGAGTCCTACTAGGTAACACAGTGGATGCAGGATACAAAGAAAAGAGGTGGGGGTGAGCAGAGAAAGACTCCGTGTATGTGTGTGAGAGAGGAGGGACAGAGAGGGAGAGGGAGAGGGAGAGGGAGAGGGAGAGGGAGAGAGAGAGAGAGAGAGAGAGAGAGAGAGAGAGAGAGAGAGAGAGAAGGAGGGAGACAGAGAAGGAGGGAGACAGAGAGAGGAGAGTGTGTGTAAGAGAAAGAGAAAGACAGAGACAGAGAAGGAGAGAGGAGGAGAGAGGAGAGAGGAGGAGAGAGAGAGAGGAAGGGAGGGAGAAGGAGAGGTAATACACACACAGTGGCTTGACTTGTCCAACAATGGTTGTTCTCGGTGGAAACTCCAAGAACTGGTTAATTTCTCAGTCCAGGAGGCTGGATGTCTCAGCTGGCCTTAAGTTTCTATGAAGTGGGTTCTAGTACCATCAAAGGAATGTCTCAGCAGCAGGACACATAAACTTGCTAGAGAGCAAGAGAGCTTCTGTACACCTGTAAGATTACCTTAGTTGACAATTTGATATGGGAAGAATCAGCCTAAATCTGGGCCACAGCTTCACCAGAAGCTTGGGTTTTAGTTGATTTCAGATATAGTCAAGGTGACAAGCAAGATTGGCCACCATAGCTTCTTTCCTGTTGCTATGATAAAATACTCTGACCACAGCAGCTTAAGAGAGAAGGGGTTGACTTGGCTCACAAGTCCAGGGTCCAGTCTGCCCACTGTGGGAAAGCCAAAGCAGCAGGAACGTGAAACAGCTAGTCGGGTAACACCCATAATCCCTGCATGGCTCCAGAGATTTGGCCTGGCTGAGGTGCTGAGGAAATGACGGAAAAGGCAGACACATAGACACACGGACACGCCGATACACCGACACACGGACACAGACAAACCGGGATGGGGTAGACTGAGCCTCTGATGGAGAAGCCACAGCACCTGGGAAGCTCAGTGCATTTATTACATACAACTGAACAGGGAGGCAGAGGTTTTGCATACAGCTGAACAGGGATACAGGGCTATTACATGTAAATAAACAGGAAGGCAAGGTTTGTACCGTACAACTGGACAAGGAGGCAGACCGAGCCAATCTCTAGAGCAGCAAGAGCCATCTCTGTAGGAGAGCAGTCTTTGGGCCTTAAACATCTGGAGGAAAAGCTATGGGGGACATTTTCTGCACTCACTGTCAACATTCAGACTCAGACCAAGAGGAAGGCTTTGCCACCCCTGTGTGACTGAAGCATGGGTGTCCTTGACATGGCTGTGGTTATGTCAAACAGTACACATTCACTAAGGGCTCCATGCACTCTGTACAGTCTAAAGCGGACCAGCATGCACTAATGCATGTACCTTTTCATTCCGCCCAGGGCAACACCCATGAAATGGCACTTCCTGTATTCAGGGTGGATTTTCCCCACTAATTAACCCAGCTCAGAAAATTCCTTACAGGCACGTCTACAGGTCAACTTCATCTAGGCAATTTCTCACTGAGACACCCTTCCTAGATGACTGTACACTGTGTTAAGTCCACAGTCAAAGCTATCACCCCTATGTGAGAAACCACTTGAAGGTGATGCCCTCTGATGGAGTCGCTGTTCTTTTGGAGAGATTGCTATTGGCAGGCTTAACCCCATGCCCTTGCACATATAGGCAACATTAATTGGACTTGGTGGGTTATTTTTAAAGCTCTGAGGACATGAGGTTAGAAGAGAGGTATACTATGGGATGGGGATGTGGTGGGAGGGGTCTGTGGGTATGACAAGGACACATTGTACATAGATATGAAATTTTGTTTAATTAATAATAAACAAGCTAACCAGCAGAAAGTTCATTCGCAGTAATAAACCCCCTTCCTTCCCTTGGGGACCATTTACTTGTGCTGATTTCTTCAGAGAGGACCAAGCAGAGTGAGTGGTAGCAGGAAGAATGTGCAGATAACAGTTTTCCTCATGTTGCTAAAGCCATCTCCCCTCCTGGAGGAGAGAAAAGAAGCTGGTGTTCTTGTAAACAAGATCCTAGCTCGTTAGTTGTGCTTCGATTTTCTTATAATCGTCTCTCCTTCAATAGCAAAACATGTACGCAGTGAGCTTATGTGTGGTCCAGATCATCACAGACTCGGGGTAGACGGGGGGGGGGGGGGGCGCGTGGGGTAGACGGGGGCCGCTTCCGCTTTTGTTAAGCCAGGCTTTTCAATTCAAGTTTTGCCCTTTTATAAGAAGCTGCTTCCCTGTCATAGCACTTCGCCTTTTTTGCAGGAGTGCTTTTCACTTCTGCTTTGACAATCTTCAAATAATTAGCAAATCCAACAACTGATCAGGTTGCTTGTGTAGGAAAGTGACTATTGCCACAGATAAGAACCATTTAAAAACAGTAACGTAGCTAGATTGGATAAAGTCTCAGGAGGGGCCCTACCTCCATCCACCTGAGTGCCTGCCATTTGCAAGGGTATAACACACATGGGTCCCAGCCTTCACTAACACCACTGGACAGCTTTTCAGGAGTTTCAGAAGACCAAATAAGTGCACAAACTCTTGGAAATCAGATCTCTTTAGTTTGAGAAGAAAACAAGAAGGTACCAGGGCAACGAAAGGAGAAACACTGGTCGTGCTTTTTTCTTGAGCTCATCTGTCTCATTCCACATCTATCAACCACCATGTCAGGAGAGAGCACACAGTGAGCAGCCAGCACTCACAGGTAGATCTCTTTCCTCTTCCATTATGGCCCATTAGGCCTGAACTAAACAAAGACCTCCCCTTATATTCTTTTCTGTGGTTCTTTTGTATTCCCACAAAATATAAAGTCAACAGACACACGGGGTAGGTTGCCGTTATAACTTGAATATTGTTGCTTCCCTTTCTTGCCCCAAGGTGCATGTGTTGGAAAGCTTGGTCCCCAGAATGGCAGAACTGGGGACAGCAGGACCTGTAAGAGATGGGAGGAGCAGGAAGGCCCAAGGTCACTAGAGGCAGTGCTCTCAGAAGGGTAAACCTGTCTCCTCAGGAGGAGGACCTCAGCCCAGCTTCATTCACACTTACAGGCTTGCTGGCCTCGGGAAGCCTGCCAAACATCTCTGTGCTTTACAGGCTTGAACCATGAAAGAGAGTGATAATACCAATCTCATGGGGTCAGTGAGGGACTAAAGTAGACAATGCTGAGATTTCCTTTACATGCCGTCCCACTTGGGGTGGGGGGCAGAATCCATATGGTTATTAGCGATCACAACCCATGGAAGACTAATAAGACAGAACATTTACTTTGAAGCTATCCCTTGACAGATTTAGGGTATGTCTATTCGAGCGTTAATAATGTCAACTTGATTGGATCTAGACATGCTTAGGAGGGGGTTTCTAGGTTAGGCTAATGGAGGCAGGTCAAGCCCCATTCCAAACGACACCATTCCTTGGTCTGCAATCCTGGACTACATAACAAGAAGACAGCATGAGCATCAACATTCACCTCTCTGTGCTTCCTTGTGCAGATAAAACATGCCCACATTCCGCCCCTGCAGGTACACAATCTCTACAGTCATAACCCACATCCTTCTGCTGCAAGCCAAAGGAAAACTTTCCCCCTTCAGCTTTTCGTTAGGTATTTGGCCACAGCAATAAGAAAAGTGATAAGGTCTACTATAGACAACGCTAACCAATCATTCAGAAAATTCCAGAAGGACCAGTGGAAGAAAAGAAGCTGTGATTCCGGCAGCTTCCAGGGTCAGGGCACAAAGTTTGGTCCCTGAGGGAGCAGATGCAGAAATGAGAGAAGCCAAGTGTTGCAACGATTCATGAATTAATGTGCACTCGGGCCTTCAGGTCTTGGCTAGAGGTTTTAGCAAATGAAGGTTTTATTATTATTTCTAACACAACCCTTCTAGACTCTGCCCCTGTGAGGAGGCAGAATTTGACCTTTGGAGATAAAGATGGTTCATCTCTCAGTAAAAACATCTGACTGAAAGAGTCTCTGGCCACCTCCCTCTCCAGAAAGACTATCCCCCTGCTTCAAAACCTCCTTTTTTCCTGGGTCACTTACAAGGTTTTGCTCATCTTTAAGTAATTATGGAATTATCTGCTAAATGATTAAATGAAACTGGCATTCTCTTCCTTTTGCAAAGTTGTTATTGGTTCCCCCCATCCCACCCTAGAAAATGCTTATCTTTTGGGAAGAAACATACTAGTCCTGTTTTAGGAGAAACATGACCCCTCAGCCTTGCGAAATTATTGGTGACTGAGCCAGTAAGTTACCAGAAGAGAGAGAAAAGCAGTTCAGACTCTGGAGTATAATCCAGAGTCAGTGGTACATCCCACACTGTTCTACCTCTTGGGTGGGAGGCCTTCAACCTCAATGTGCCTCAGTTTCCACCCTCATGAAGACATGATCCTGCAGTGCTATTGTGAGAGTGAAGTAGAAAGCTTGACACTCAAGGATGGGATGTCCTTTTTATTCAAATTGGAAGTGACAAGAGGTACCTCCCATTTCTCGGGTACTTCAAGGCATGGGCAGATAAGTGGGGAGTCTCCAATGGAGAAAGCAGGTGGAAAAAAAAATGGAAAAATAAATGAGACTCCTCTTCCTTTTCACAAGAGATTCACAGCCAGATGAGTTACGGATAGGCCTCTTGCAGCAGCCAACAAGGGGTGTGCTCCTCCTCAGCACAGGGGCTGGCATGGGACCCATACAAGGCAAACCCTTATCCAGAACAAAGTTTGGAAGGGTGGACAACTGGTCATCCCTCCTTTCCCAGGCACTGGGAAGATACAACAGAAAGTCATATTTTCTACTCCTTCAGTGTCAGTTGACACACTAGAGAGCAAGTACTTAAAAGGAGAAGAAACAACTCCCTCGTCTGCTTTGGTAAAAGAAAACCCAGCTGATCTGGGAGAGTTAATGAACTAGAGGGGATAGGAATGGCTCACTTGGTAAAATGCTTGCCTTACAAGTTTAAGGATCTGGGCTCAACCCTTGAAATCCACACTGGGGGAAAAGAAAAGAAAAGCCAGGAATGGACTTATAATCCTGGCTATGAGGAGGTGGAAGCAGGCCATTCCTGGGGCTTGCTGGCAAACTCTAGATCAATAAGAAATCCTGTCTCAAAGAACAAGGTGGGTGGTGCCCAAGGAATGACATCAAAGGCTGACCTCTCACCTCCACGCCCACTTGCACAAACACAGCCACAAGAACACACTCACACATGCACACATGCACGTGTGCACTGCACTCTATTAGACTGCTTTAGTATACATTGACTTTGTGGTCAGTTTAAGCTGCAATTCTTTATAAGGGTACTTTTGACACGTACTAGACAATATGTTTGATTCTTACGAAACCCCCTGGTTGTCTCTTAAAGCATGTCACTCATTCTTAGTCGTGTGCCTTAAATGTTGAGGGCTATCTTTAATTTGTCAGATCCTATATTGTGGTTTGGCATTGGATGCTATGGCCTTCATAGACGTCACCTCATGGTTGTAGGGTCTTACTCCTATTAGAGAAAATAATTTATGACTTTGTGGTCCGGAGTGGCAGGACAGTTATAACGGCAGAACCTACTTATATGACACAGACCAGTAGGCAGGGGCACTCAACTAGACACCAAGAGTGGGTATCCTGTTTAAGGCCTGTCAATGGTGACAGCTTTGACCACCAGCTTATCCTGTGGTTACCTCCTGGGGACCCAATGTTCAAACACACAAACCTGTGGAGGATGTTCACATCCAAACCAACAGCACTCTCAGACTCAATCCTAAGATACACTTGGGTCAACAGGAGAGCCAAAGAAAGCTTCCGTAGGCATAAGGACAACCACCCAGAGGTAGGCTTGGGACCCTTCTCCCTTGCAGTATTTTGGGAAGGAAGATGAAGTGGAAATGAGCTAGCTGTACAGATCAGGACACTCACCCTGTCTAACAGTGACCTTCCAGCTCCACAGCCGAAGGACATTACTATAGACAACTCACAGTGATGCTATCAACCCTCCTGGTGCTGGGGATTAAACCCCGCTTACCCTGAAGTTACATGACTGTCACGAACACTCTGTTTTCTTAGTAGCATAATCTTACTTGACTGCTTGCTTCAGCCAACTTCCACAGTCCCTGGGGCACAGATCACACTTGAGTCTCTTGCATGTTCCATGACAGCCCTCAGATGAGAACTACCACAAGTTGGTTTTTTTTAACCTCCTTGGGATGGAATTTCTCAGCTGTAACAGGGACACTGTGACCCTGTCATGGAAATCAGAAGGGTGCCTGCCTGTGACAAAAGAAATGTTCACAGTGCAAACCACAAAGTGCATGCATGAGATGCTGACTTCCTGGTGCACACCCCCACAGTGTTTGTTTATAAGTCAGACTCTGTTTTCATTATCTACATATTTCAGAAGCCAATTATGACATCTCATTACAAACTGTCTTCAGATGAAATAGTAAACATAATTGTTCCTCAGAGATAGCGTCCACATGTGAACCCCCTGCCATCTTCACATGAATAACCCGAGTCTCCCCACTGTGGCCCGGTCACATCAGCAAACTCTGGAGGGGTGTTGGAGGACACACCAGGAATAGTTTCTGGTGGCTGTGCCTTAATCCTGGATCATTGGTTACCTCAGCTATTGTAGATTGAAAGAAATCAGTTGGCTTTATCTGAGAACTCTGTCTTCAAACACAAAACTGCTTTACTAACCAGACTAGTTAGCCTTACTGTGGCAGTGTGCATGCATTGATCTCAGTTTACATCTTACCAGCTGCCCAAAGGAAGTTTTGATAAATGCCCACATTCCAAGCGCAAACCCATAAGCACGTACACTGTATTAATCAAGCTGACAACGGAAAGGCGTGGTACTTATTCTTGTGGGGAGGAGACTGGCCAAAAAAAAAAAAAAAAGATTCTGTCCAGGAAATGCATTTTTTCAGCTGCAGCATTCTTTAAGTCTGTGTGCTTTGAGCTCATACCCAGCTGTGCATGTACCAATCGACATACAGAAGAAAGACACAGAGTCCATGTGTGGCCAGAAAGCCTTCTTAGACTCTCGAGATTTGATGGTGCATGACCAAGATGCAGGCTAGCTTATAGACTCGCATGAACAGGCTGGAGACCTGACCACTGTTGGTTTTTTCCCATCATGTGACCATTCTGAATTTTAGTACTGGCCCAGTGACCTATGGTGATTAGCTATGGATTGACTGTGTGGATGAATGAAGGTGCAGTTACATGGCCCTGTAGGTAACCCACATCTGCCCATAGTTGAATGTCCACATTCTTCTTTCTTACGTTTCCCTCTTGCCCTCAGTGACCTTAGGTTTCACCCAGAGCATCGCACTGGGGCTTGAGAGCTAATGTGATCCAGTGGTTAGACAGATCCTAGAGTTGACTCAAGTTTAAGTCCTGGTCACTCAATGTGTGAGATATGATTCATCGCTTTTGACCCCCAGTTATGATTCCCGTATACAAAACGGGCACGACGGCAGTATGTACCCGGGAGAAGTTTCTGCTAAAGAAAAAACGTGTACTACTCAATATAGTGCTTGATACATAGTGCGTGGAAAACTGCTATTATTTACAAAACTCCTTTCTTAAGAACTTTTAAGTCTCTTGTAGGTGAATAACACAGTATGCCAGTCTCCTAAGACCTACTTTGGACACAATGATAAATAAATAGACTATTTTTTAAACACTTAATTACATTTTTATCTTATTTTTATGTGGCCATGTACATGGGAGTGCGTGCACCATGGTGTACACTTGGGAGGTCAGAAGACAGCTTGAAAGACTTGGTTCTCTCCTTTCACCATATGGGTCCTCATGGTTGGTGACAGGCACCTCTAACTACTGAGCCATCCCACTAGCCCAACAGAGGCCAGTGATACACCTGAGACAAAGCAATGGAATAGTATTCCTCCCTAACGGCACCTAAGAAAGAGCTAACATTGGTGTCTCCCCCCTGCTTCAGAGATATGTTTCAGTGAAGCACGTAAGTGTGACCTAATTCAAAATGACATTTTGGCCATAGAATCTTCTGGAGAAGGTTTCTTCGCCCAAAGCTCAATTTGTCGAGTAGTCATCATACTTCAAGATTTCAGAAAAACTTTGAAGACTAGACTATACATTTTTCAAGTGGACTTTTAACATAAACAAAGTCCTTGTCACGTATAGATAAGAACTTGGCCTAATGCCTAGGGAGCCCAGGCTTCAGTGCCTCAGTGCCCAAGGGCAGGCGCCAGTGCACTCCACTGCCGTTCAGTCGTTTACTCAAACTTTCACCTGAGCAAAGTCTTCATCTGTGTAAATCAGACTTTTTGGCCCCAGGAATTCACAGATGAAGAATGCTTCGGCACAGTACAAGATGCTGGGACCCACCAAAACATAAAGTACTTTGACAAGACTGTTTGAATGGTCGTTTTTTAGAAGGGTCCTTGTTTTATATACCTTACATTTGTTTAACCTGTCTAAATTGAGAGGAAGACACTGGCACCAACATTCACTTCCCTGGAGTGCTGCAAAGCTCTCTCCAAACACGATGCCAACATCCGGAATGAAACATGTAGAACTGAGCTCCATCCACCATCCAAAGGGCAAGTGGCACACGGTCTACTCAGTCAGCTACGGAAGTGAATATCAAGTTCTAGACTCACCATCCTCCACCAAAACCTTTGGGGATCCTCCGGCTGCCAACAGGGAAGTGGCATGTGTTTCCTGTGAGCACAGCTCTGCCATGCCATCAACAACTGAGATGCCCCCACCCTCTGAGTCGGTTCACTTGGCTCTTTCAGTATACAAACATAGCGTCTGAACACATCCTTTGTTGACAATCATCTGCCACTTTGCTATGACATTCAACATTTCCCCTGCTTCTCTGTCCAGGCTGGCAAGAGTGGGAGTTAGGGAGCTGGATAAGTGGCTCAGTTGTTAAGGGCACATATTTTTCTTACAGAAGACCCAAATTCACTTCCCGGCACCCACATCAGGCAACACACAAGTGCTAGATCTCCAGCCTCAGGGAGCCAATACAGACACACATACATACACTCAAATAATAACAAAGCCAGAGTACTAGTTAGGGCTTGTGAGACTGAGAAAGGAAAAGGACTATGTAGTCTGCACAGGATTCCAACATCCAGGCTGTCCAGAAGTAAGATCTGTCCCAGGACTAGAGTGGAGAGTTACCATGCTACTTGCTACCACCCACAACTCTGGCCTGACCATTCCAAAACACCCCTAGCTATAGACTGAGCCATTCATTTCTTCCCTAGAAAGTAAAAACTTTCTGGATAGATGACTTTACCGGCGACCATGACTATTATAGAGATTTATTACTGCCAGGCTCTGGGGGAAGGCCTAGAAAAAAAAATCTGAGCTCGGGACAGATGAAATCAATTAGCCAGAATCACAGCTAAGATATCATGAAGCCAAGATGTGAATGTCAAGATACTCCAAAGTCTGGGCTCAGTGCTGTGCTGTGGGAGCCACCAGACACAGAGAATCCTTAAGGTATACCCTTGTGACTTTCTGTCCCTGAAGTTGGTTAAAGAAAGAATGCAAAACACAGCCGAGAGTTAAGCTCTTGCTTTCCTTTTGAGCACATCCATTAGAGGGCTGGGATCAAGATGTAGGGAGTAAGGGCAGAAATAATTCCTGGTCTGGTTGGAAAACAGGACTCTGGAAGAATTAGAGACTGCGACAAGGGAGCATATAATTACATGCTAAATTGCAAGGCATGGACTTCAGAGTCTGAGGAATTCAGACAGGGGACGGAGTTTGAGGAAGCTCCCTAATGAGGGGCTGGAGGCAGGCAGCAGGGTAGGTGAGGGCAAAGGCCTTTACAATAGGGGAAATGACTGAAGCAAATGCAGATGTGTGCTCATGTGCAAGTGCAGATGTGTGCTCCTGTGCAAGTGCAGATGTGTGTTCGTGTGCAAATGCAGTTGTGTGCTCCTGTGCAAGTGCAGATGTGTGCTCCTGTGCAAGTGCAGATGTGTGCTCATGTGCAAGTGCAGATGTGTGTTCATGTGCAAATGCAGGTGTGTGCTCATGTGCAAGTGCAGATGTGTGCTCATGTGTGTGTGTGCACAGGAGCGATGGGGAATGTATGGGCCAGGGTGAGGGTGACCGGAAAGCCACAGTGACATCAAGGCACTGAGCTCATCTTGCTGCCCTCTAAGTGGTGTTAACAAAGACTGAGATATAGTTTCCAAGGGGCAGTTTTATATTACCCTTAAGGGTGCTTCTTATAAAGAGAAATTATTCAAAAGTTACTTTTAATCTTAATCAAAAGTTATGCATTCAGTGTATTCCAGGTAAAATTCAAATCTCCACTTTTCTCCTTAAAATTAAAATTCAACTTCTGAACACTCTAGGCCAAGCAAATTTTAATGTTTTCTCCTACATTCAGAAATGTGAAATATCCCAGACTGAAGAGATGGCTCATTGTATAGAGACATGCGATGCCAAGCCTGGGGACTTGAGTCCTGGAGTCCACAGGATGGAAGTGACCCCTGAAAGCTGTCCTCTGACCTCCATATGCTACACTGTGGCATGAACATCCTTGCCCCCCAAGAAAGAAATGTAAAAAACAAAGAACAAATTTAAAAGGTATTTGAAATATCCCATTCTTTTTAGAGTACTTAACTGCCTAACAACTTAATGGTACTTTAATTAGAAATATCAACATGATTTATTTTTAATGTCTCTCATGTTGCTATACCTGAATTTTCACTATTTTTTTTAAATTGGTGCATAAGGGTATTTTTCCAATGGGAAATAGTTTAGATGACTTTAAATAGCACTAATATTTGAATACAAATGCACACAAATGAATCTTCAACCACCAAGAACGGCACTCAATTTACCTTTTTAGTTTGTCCTGTTTTAAATGTAAAGCACTTGCCCACTAGAGAAAGATGTCTTTCCAAATGATTTGAGCGGCCAATCCAAGCTCATTTGGGAGGACCCCTTTCAATTGGCTGCATGTGAACATTTGCCAGCATCTGGGGCAATTTTACTCAGATTCCTGTCATGGTCCTTAAGTTAATGTATCCAGATGTGTAAGTACATCCCTGCACTCTCCTCCAGCTAGCTGATCACCTCTCAGTCTGAGGAATCTGAACTTTAAGACTGCCACTAACAGCCCTTCATCCTAGGGTATGCTTGTCACTTCTCTGGTCCTTAACCCGCTTCTCTTCCAGGCTTTGCCCCATGGGTCACAGTTCTAAATCTGAGCTGTAGACATTGACCTTCTGGCTTCTGTTGACTTGCTGCAGGACATGGTGACATTAGCCACCTGCATGCATCTCAGGCCATTTTAGAATGATGCTAGAGAGGTGGCTCAGTGGATGAAAGCCCTGGCTACTCTTTCAGAGGACCCAGGTTTGATTCTTGGCACCCACAGAATGACCTATAACCATGTAACTCCAGTTCCAGAGGATCCATGCCCTCTTCTGGCCTCCAGTACTGCACACACATGTGACACAGACATGCAAAACACCTACACACATAAAATAAAAATTAACATTAGGACACAAAGAAGAACATGTCCAAGTCTCAGCTTGCTGAACTCCCTGGCACCTCGCTAACATTCTACATGGTACATTCTATTTTTCAGTGAAAGGTGCATCTAGATATCTAAGGCAGATGACCCAGAGATGTCTACTCCTTCCTTTATCTTTTAATATATTCAATTATGCACATGTCATACCTCTGTCCAGTTCTCACACCTTTCCCTCATCCTTCTACGGTATCCTCGAAGTCCAAGCTTATGGCTTGATTAAAAGTCTCTGTGACTAGGCATCTTAAGCCAGTCCCTCCACTGTATGTCCACTGTTCTTCCAAGCAAACACACATCTCAAATGGCATCAGTAGCTATGATTTAAATGACAGCTCCCTATGGTCTGCAAAGCATGTTTCAACGACCCCTTCTCAAGACTTTACTTCCGGTTCATTCCAAGCTGGAACCCACCGATCTGCTTTGTTTCCTAGCACAGAGATTATTTCTGCTTCGGATACCACCTTCAATTCCTTTCCTTGTCTATTCAACACGTTTCACTCGTCATACCAAGATCATTTCCAGTGCCCTCTGCTGTGTCCAGCCTCTCCCGACCAGCTCGTAGAACAAAAGATCACCTCTTCATTTCCATACGCACTGTCATTACACCGCACTGCAAGTTCACATCTTCTAGATTAGTAATGAGCAGAGGGCCAGAAACTATTTTCTTCTTTCTCTGCACTACACTTAGAAGACACCTACTCAATGTTTCCCTTATTCCATAAAGTATGTGAAGTTTTCCTGGTAGAAATCAGATGTTAAGTAAAATGCCTGCCTCCCAAAGACCCCATCAACATCACAACTCTGGATCCTTGAGGGATCTTTGTTGTGTTCCTTTGCAGCAGGAACTCTGTACAAAGCAGGTGTTTGATATTTGCAGAAGAGGAAAGATAACCGTAAGATAAAAGCAAGCAAACTCATAGGGATAAAGAGGACTACTTAGCACTCGGGCTTCTATTAAACATAAGTTGCAAAAGAAATCTTGTACGTACTCCATCACCATGCAGGTAGCTAGAGAAATATCTACGAGCATTATAGAAGTCAAAGCAAGGCAGCTTTGCCAACAAGTCACAGCTCCTATGAAACACACACAGGCCTTCACCCATCCAGTGTATGCTCCAGAGCTCTCCCCACCTCCCACCACTCCCCTAAATCAATGTGCTAAAGACCAGTGAGAAGACTCCCTAGAGAGGTGCCGAGGGTAGACAGCTTTATCCAACAGGCTAGGCTGCTGCGGTGTTATGAGTGAGAACGTTTGGTCCTGGGTGAAGCAAGAAAGAGACCAAGAGACTACAACCTGAGGAAATGTTTCTTTTAAGTGAAAAGTTGGCAAAACAAAAAAAGAAAATGAAAAGGGAGAGCCAGAGGAGGGTTTGAAAAATAGAAAGCATGTGATTTATGAGACCCCTCCCCAAATGGGCTGATACAAACTCTGAGGTAAGACAGGTCATGTTAAGTAGTACTATCTAAACTATTCAGAAAGTTGGATCAACTTCAAGAGCAGATAGGGAGAATATGACACTCAGAATCTGCCCCTTCCCTTTCTTCTCAGAGAATGTTCCTCCCCATGAAGGAAACAGGTCTCCAAGCAGGAGGGAGGCAGTGCCACCCTGGCTAGTCATGTCTCTTGTGAAAGCCCAGGGCTCAAGGCCAAGGCCACCCCTGAAGTCCTGGCTTCAAAGCCCATTCACCTTTCTCTTTCTCCATACAGCCCCAGAAATCTGGGGACAGAGAAAAGAGTCTCTAAGGAGGAAATTGTTTCCAGGATTAAGCATGTGTTATAGTCCCCAGAAATCAACCCCTAATGTAATAAACAAAGAATTTTCCACAATGCCCACTGTGTGATAAACACTCACCAGAACTTCCTTGCGAACCTGCACAGTCGAGCTCTGCCACTGGCTGACCATGTCCATGCTGGACAGGCCTTGGCTTTCCCAACTGTGAAGTGGGAAGGCTTCTACTACCAATGATATGTGTCTCACAGGGTGCTGTGAAGTCTCTGGTTCCAAACCTTGATGGTACAAATTGAGTTTCTCATGTTTCACTCCAGACTAATTTCATCTGACTCTTTAGGACTAGGACCCAAGTATCAGCTGTCATAAAAAAGCTTCCTGGGGCTGGAGAGATGGCTGAGTGGTTAAGAGCACTGGCTGCTCTTCCAGAGGACCTGAGTTCAATTCCCAGCTCCTACATGGCAGATCACAATTTTCTGCAGCTCTGATTCCAGGGGATCTGACATCTTCATGCATAAAACACAAGGAAAACACCAATGAACATAAAATAAAAATAAATCATTCCTTTAAAAAAAAAAAATCTTCCCAAAGACTAGAACAAGCTGCCTAAGTCAGGGACTGTTGCACCACACCAGCTCCCAACGTGACAAAGTTGACAACAGCTAGCATAAATCACGGCAGGATCACAGGAATTGGGGGGGGGGGGGGGGTAGAACTATTCCAAATTGGTTTAGGTGCATGAAGCATATTGCCTGCATTTTCCTTTGTTACCAGCAGAACGTAGAGCATTGATTAGCTCCTTTGATGGCAAATGGAAACTGGAAATGCTCACACATTCTAGCCTGGGATTCTTTGTTCAGCAGACTGCCTTTGAGGATGGTACCTGGGGACCACAAACCCAGCCCATGACTAAGCCATTATCTTCAAACTCCCTTCTTAACCCAAAGGTCAGCTTCAGAGAACCAGGACAGGAAATGTGAGCCCCGCAATTGCACTGAAATGGAGAGAGTGCAATTTCCAACTGGGGAGCTACTGCTGGCCTTTGTCTGGCCAGGAGTAGGTCACAGGGCAGGGGGTAGGGATGGGGGTGGAGTATTTGTGATGAAAGCAGAAAGCAGAGGCTGCTTCAGGCAACATTTTCAGCCTGTTCTTGGGTTGAAAGCAATGCCTGAGTTGCCCGCTGCTGGCCTTTGACTCCCAATTGACACCTTTGCCTAGAGCTCTTACCTTACACCAGCTGTAATGTTCAGGTTTCTCCATCTGAATCCACAGAAACACTTTCAAGCCAATTAAACTAACTTGGAGATTCCTGAGGTCAGACCTGAGCTATGCTCATCACCTGCAATCTCCTCTGAACTGCTGTGAGCTTAGGAGAGCAGAATACAATCCATGGATTTGTAGGCTCACCGTGTAGCTCTTGTACTATGTAGAATTATGAGACATGCTGTAAACTAACTGGTAAATTATGCCACTTCTCAGAAACAAAGATTTGAAAGTATGAATCTAGACTCTATTTTATCTTTTAAAAGTAGTTAAAACTCCAGAAACTCTAAGGGGTAATCTAATTGTACCTACGTCCTATACTGTAGAATATATATTAATTTTATGGTGGTTTGCCTTCCTAATAAAGTCCTGGAGAGGTCAGGGAGACACAGGATATACCTGAGTGTAAGAAAGGCAGTTTGCAGCAAGCCCATAGCCAACACCAACTTAAATAGAAACTCAAAGCAATTCTACTAAAATCAGGAACAAGACAAGGTTGTTCACTCTCCCCATACATGTTCAGTACTTGTAAGTCTGAGCCACAGCAAGAAAACTACCAAAGATGAGACCAGGGGGATAAAAATTAGAATAGAAGAAGTCAATGTATATTTTATAGATGATATAATAGTATATAAATAAATATATACTCTAACCAAATATATGATATATATTTATTTATAGATATAATAGTATATAAATAAATATATCCTAATTAGATATATAGTACATATTTATTTATTTATTTATAGATGATATAATAGCATATATCAGTGACACTGAAAATTCCACCAGGAAACTCCTATAACTGATAAACACTCTCAGCAAAGTAGCAAGATACAAAATTAACTCACAAAGTTAGTTGTTTTCCTATATACAAATGACAAACAGATTTAGAAAGAAATCAGGGAAACAACACCCTTCACAATAGCCTCAAAAAATATAAAATATCTTGGGGTAATTCTAACCAAGCAAGTGAAAGACTTGTATGATAAAACCTTTAAGACACTGAAGTAAGAAATTGAAGAAGGTATCAGAAGATGGAAAGATCTCCCATTCTTGGTACCAGAAGTTACTCTGCACAATACTAAAGGAGACATGTAAATGCCAACCCAACTACAAACCTTTTGATCTACAATGATGTCCTTCCTGCAAAATACACTAGGGAAAAGGTGGCCCAAAGACTGTAAGAGCATCTCAGCAATATCCGATTTGACGTTAGGCTCACTCCAGATAGAACCCATACACGACACTGCTCAAGTGCCCAAGAACCTCAGACTAGATAGCCCAGGGACCTAGGGGTAAACAAAATACCACTCTTTCACTATAGGGACATAGCAACAAAATGTCCTAACAGCATTCTGCTTTACTCATAGATCAGTGCCTTGCTCAGTTATCAGAGATGCTTCTTCCTGCAGTAGATGGGAACAAAGAGCCACAACAAGACAATATGCAAAGAATGAGAGAGACTGGAACACTGAGTCCTAATTGAGTTGTCTCCATCAAATCCCTCCGCTCGGGGCTCAGGGAACCCTGTGGAAGAGGAGGCAGAAAGAGTGGAAGAACCAGAAGGGATGGAGGACACCAATAAACCAAAGTCGTTTAAACACATCAGGACCAACTCACAGAGACTGAGGCAGCCCTCACTGTCCCTCCAGGTCTGCATCAGATGGGGTCCTTGAGCTGGAAAGAGAAGTAAACACATGCCCCATCCATCTCTAACCCTGAAAATGTCTCCAACTGATAGCCACTTGTAAATGAGAATTTAGTTTTTCTCTTAGGGAGGCTCCCTCAGGAAACTAGCTACTCTTATGGGTAGTGAAAGCTCAACAGAAAATGAACTCAGATGTACAGCTTTGGCGTTTCCAGCTCTCAAAATGCCAGATAGAGGGGTTCTTATTCTATTTTTTTACCCTACAGGACTTTTGCATGTATATTATGTTGTATTATGGTGTATGTTTTATGGGATTCCTGAGTGTGCAAACAACTGAGTTTCTGTGTCTGTCTTTCCTTTGCCTTCTCTTGGGCTTTTTCCTTCTGCTTGTTTGTTTTGTCCTATTCTGATTGGTTTGATTTTGTTTTATGTTATTACATTATTTTATTATTATCCCTTAGAAGACTGTTTGTTTTCTAACTAGAGACAGAAAGGGAGTGGATCCAGGCGAGGGGGAAGGAGAAGAGGAGCAGAGAGAGGAAAAACATAACCAGAATATACTGTATGAAAAAAAAAATCTTATTTTTCAATAAAAGAAAAATATCTGTGGTGGTTTGTGTGCAAGTTAAGAATATAAAATCTTGACTTGTAGCCAGAGAAATAGCTCCCAATAAACTAACAGGGTAACCTTCAGATACATAGATCCAAGATATTTTTCTCACAGAAGTCTGTCTTTGAAACTAAACATGGAGGCCATTAAAAAGTGAGTGAGTCTCTGCTGCTTGGGTTAAACAAAGCCCTTGGATTCATTAGTGTGTGTCTGCCGCATATCCAGACTCTGGATTACTACTGCTGCTACTACTACCTTTCCTCCTCCTCCTCCTCCTCCTCCTCCTCCTCCTCCTCCTCCTCCTCCTCCTCTTCTTTTTTTTTAAATTTTTTTTTTGAGACAAGTTCTCTCTATACTACCCAGGCTGTCCTTGAACTCACAAAGCTCCTGCCTCAGCCTCCCAGGTGCTGAGATCATAGATGTCCAGACTGAGAAACTTTACACAATTACAATTACACAGTGTAATTGCAATTTACAATTATGATCATATTGATGGAGAGAATAAAGGAGGGACATTTGCTATCCTTTGAATCAGATGGCATACAATTAACTGTATAGAGTTCCATTAGGGCTCTTAGAATGATCATGACTACAGATCATCTACTAAGGTTTAATTCTGATTTTTTAAGCATTTAGAAATTAAACTTTTCTCTTATTTGTCTAAAAATATTAATGGAAAGTAGGAAATAACTCCAAGATGGTGGACGTGTCATTAATTATATATGTACCTAGATCCTAAAATGTTACTTCTTCTCAACTCCTAACTGCACTACCGTGATGGGAGGAGCACTGACTCTCTCTTCAAATTGAAAGCCAGTTTCTCTAAGCTCCATAAAGAACCCATGACACCTGCCTTCTCATATAATGAAGGCTCAGACTTCAAATTCTTCCTCTGATTTATCTTATGCCACATAAGTGCTTTTGGCCAACACAGTGAAAAAGTGATCCTAGTGCTATATATTTTTATTACCTGGTCAGGCTATCTACATACCATAATTCTCATTTGGAATTTTTTTCATATTCTCACCAATTTATGGTGCCAAATGAATTTTAGATTTGTTTTTAAAGCCATAGATTTTTTTAAACTCCCTTCATTTTCATGAGGAAAGGAGACCTTAAATCATTCTGGCTCAATTTATCTAACCTCACCTTCGACGGAGTTATTTTCACAGATGCTTCATGGTCTACGTCACTCAAGCAAAGAGCCCTCCATTCTTTTAACGTGAAGGTATGGGGATCACAGCAGCAAGCCAGACATCCCTACCTAGTCAGCAGGTCTACAACCTGTCCCTCATCACCATAAACCTCATCGGGAGAGGGAGCCACGGAGAGGGAAGGGGCACAGTGTGGTTCAAATGTGAAGTGTCTCCAGGTGAGGCTCATACATTTAAACACTCAGTTGCCAGCCAGCTGCGCTGTTTGGCATTGCTGTACCTTCGAGAGGTAGAGCTTTACTGGAGGAAGTGAGTCACTAGGGGAGGCTCTGAGCTTCTGTAACCCAGTCCACTTCCTGTCTGCTCTCTGCTTGTTGAGTGCCCCCTCCTGCCACCATGCCTGCCTGCCATAAAGGCTTATATGCCTCCTTAAATGGTGAGCCAAAATCATCAGCTATGCTGTCAAAGCAAGCAACGAGAAAAGCAACACTGAGAAGGAGGGATTGAAGGGAAGGGGGAGAGGGAAGAGAAAGTTAGGGGGAGGAGAGGGAGCCGAGTGCCCAGCAGAAGTACCTGCTTTTCTATACTAAGAGCCAGGGCTTATAATGCCCTCTTAAATTGCCTACAAGTTTTCCTTTCAGGGGGAGACTGCTGAGTGAGAAGGCTCAAGTGTCAGCTACCAAGCCTGACAATCATGGTGAAAGGAAGGGAGTGCCTGTCGCAGGAGGGGAGTGGCAGCCCACCCAGGATTCCTCTGACTATGTGTGTGATCGGCTTGCTTATGCCTATACACTGTTTTTAAATGTTTCCCCTTCAGTTCAGACCTTAGCGGTTCATCACTCGCTGGTCTCGTGTTATGGGGAGATTACCCTGGGTAAATACAATCGCACTTCTAGGACTCTCTTTGGAGAATTAGAACAGAACACATTTCCCGCCCACTCACCCTCCACCCCGGCTGTGTAGCCATGCCTTACAGCTGTCCACAGAAGAGGCTGTGGCTTCTTAGTACTTTAAAATGGGTTTGTCAACCTACATTCGGTTACACAGATCCTGATACTGTATGCCACAAAATATTCCAGTTTAGGAGCCTAACGGAAATGTGCTGGCCAAAGCTAAGGGGGCACCTGGACTTCATTTCTCCATGGAAGAAGCTACAGGAATAAAGGGGGTGGACCACAGGGGCAGGAAGTGACAGGGCCCAGAGTAGTCCTGCTCATCACAGTGGGAGTATGACAACTGTGAGAACCCTGGATCGCTTCTCTCTGAAGAATTTCCCAGGATGCTAACTAGAGCTGTTCAGAGCACATGGCTGGGCCCAGGGACTGCTGGACATATCACTCACAGGTGGTCCCAACTTCCAAAAGAAAACAGCTAAATCCCCTCCTACTCCCAGTACATTCAGACCAGGCAGGGCTAATACAGACCAGGCTGAGGGCATGCAGGCAGACAGTCCACCTGGATAGATCTGCCTTCCTTGGGTCTGAACTAATCGTAGCCATCATTAGAGATGTCTCCACCACCTGTGGCCTGCACTGGGGCTATCTCCAGTTTACTGAAGGATACAGAGGGAATCAGATCCAGCTCTGTCAGTGATCTTCCCAGAGCCAGAGACTTCCTTGTGTCATGACACATGTCGGCATTTGAATCTCAAGTGTTCATAGTCTCGTGTTTTGAAAATTTTGTTCCCATTTGGGAGTGCCATTGTGAGAGAAGTAGTGAGTTGTTGGTGGTAGACCTCTGAAATGTATTCCTGGCCCTGCTTCCTGACTCAGTTTCCCTGACTACCATGATGTGAATAGTCTCTAGCACAGGCTCACGTTGCCACGAACTGAGATACTCTGCAATGCTTTCCCTATCCGATGAACAAAAACCATCTGAAGCCATGAGCCAACACAAATCGTTGCCCCCTTGTTTGTCAGACATTATGCTCACAGCAACAAAAGGAACTGACACCTATAGTTGTGACCCTGCAGAAGGAAATGGAAGGCCTGTTTCTTTAGCAGAGTCACCGTCTTCATTATTTGCTTTCACATTAGAGCCCAACCATTATAAAATCACTGCCTTGTGAGGGGCCTATTATACCAGGGGTAAAACCATGGGCTGCCGGGCAGTGGTGGTGCAGGCCTTTAATCCCAGCACTTGGGAGGCAGAGGCAGGTGGATTTCTGAGTTTGAGGCCAACCTGGTCTACAGAGTGAGTTCCAGGACAGCCAGGGCTACACAGAGAAACCCTGTCTCAAAAAATCAAAAAAAAAAAAAAAAAAAAAAAACCCATGGGCTACAGACTGGTATCACCACTGGCTGGAGTCAAGCTGTGGGATGATTCTCACTCAGGAGCCATGTAAATGAGGACACAACACTATTGGACAGCCTCAAAAAATTGGTGCAAAGAAATTGACCCAAATGTGTCCTGACTCAGAGCGGACCGCCTCATTAGCTCACAGCCACTTTCTCTCAGCATCCTTCCACAGTCTCTACGTCTGCCCACCATCTTTCCAGGGCACATTCCATCAGTTGTCTCCATCCCCGTTCTGCCCTTCAGAGATGCATCCTGCCTGTGAGAAAAGCCTCCGTTTTCAGAACTGATGCCAGGTGGCCCTTTTTAAGGCCTGCACAGGTCAAGCAGCCATGTTAAGCAGCTGTATGTTCATCAACAGTTCCGCCATTGCTCAGAACTCAGGATAAATTTATCTCCTGGGATTTTTATACCCTATGACATTCTTTTAAATAGTCCTAGTACCTAAGACTTAAATGTACTCAGATATGTTGGGAAAAGTCAAGAAACCAAATTTAGTGGTGGGGAAAATGGATGAGTATGTAGTACTGATTGGAATTAGCTACCTAGTATATGATGTCAGCTATAGACAACAGTCTGAAAAGGCCAAATTTGGGTCCTGTTGCCATGGCTGAGTCCATATTTCTGTCAGGGCTTACTCTGGGACTCATAGTTATAACAGAGACGGCATTCTGGAGGGGCGTATGCATGTGTACAAGATCCAGGTTAGATGCAAATTCCTCTAATCTTTCCCAGTTATTCTGAGACTCTAAAACTGCTCAAAGAAAGTCTATTTTTAAATGGTGGTTCAAACTAAGAAACCAGTCTGGCTAACTAATTTGATTGCTCAGCCGGGGACTTGCTGAGGAGAGGATACAATACAAGGTGTCTTCCTGGATGATTGCCCTTCCGACCACATCAGGAGAAACAAAACCTAGGTGGGACCATAGACAAAGTAGCACATGTTTACTTCCAAACTCTCTTGTCATATTGGGTTCAAGCGGAGAAACCCTTGCAACAAAGTAGCACCCTGAGAGGAGGCAGCTACGCCTTTGTGTTGAAGCAGCAAGATAGGGGACACAGGTTTGAGTTCTCTGGCTGCCAAGTGGGAACATAGCACTCTTGATGCCTAGTTGTTCTGTTTTCAAGAACACATACAGATTCGAAGGAATGCCCAATTTTGCAAGCAAAAAAACATGACCGAAAATAGGACCAAAACTCACCAGCAGCTTCTCAGCTCAAGAGAAGGGGGCCAAGGCTGTCAGAGGTGTGTGGTTTTCATTAAATGTGATCTATGGGTGTGTAGCAACACAAACCACAGAGCCACTAGGAATACACTGTTTTAAGCAATAAGGGAAGGGGAGACTAAACTTAGCAACAGAATTACTTTCCTAGACAAAAAGGAGGGTGGTCTGTTCAGGTCCCTGCTGAGGTCAACCAAATGCAATTTTAAATGACCCATGGCTGTCGCCTGCTTTGTGAACCTTCTTGTGAGGGAGCATTTTTCCACTCGGACTGCCCTCTGCCATCCCTGCAAGGCCACAGACTGGACAGGAACATTACTGCCATTACCTCCTCATTGGCCAGACAGGGATAGATCAGCCTAAACTGCTTTGGCCCATGGTTGAACGCACTCCAAGCTGAGCCTATGTGAGGACAGTGGAGCTCTGCAGACAGCAAAAGTAGAGGCATTTTGGGAGTGAAAGGAGAAAACCAGAGGAGCCATGTTGGAAAGATAGACATCAGGCATGCAATAGATTTAATCTACTTTTAAAGTTTTAAAATAAATTTGTGATTGTTGGAACTGCAAACATCTAGTGAGCATAACTTTCCAAGCTTGCCATCCTCCGGAGGCTGGGATGACAAAAGACAGAGCCAAGGCGTCCTAGCTATGAGGTTTTTAAGGATGGCCCAGATCCAAAGGAGCCTCAGTGTCCTCTTAACACAAATCTGTGCACATGCACAGAGAGGGGGGGGGAGGAGGGGGGAGGAAGGGAGGGAGGGAGGGAGAGAGAGAGAGAGAGAGAGAGAGAGAGAGAGAGAGAGGGTGATAGTCACAGGAAGAGATTCACCTCAATGCTGATGGAGACCGCCACATGAGCCCGAGGAGAGGTAACTAGCCATATGGCAGGACTTAGAATAGAATAAACAGGATAAGTGAGTTATGAGCTAGTGAGCCATAGCTTTTGGCCTAGATATTTATTCATGTCATTTCTAATTCCCATACCAGTTTAGGCAAGGATTCCCTCAAAGGATGGTACATGGATTACGTTTCTGTTGCTGTGATAAAATACCTTAACAAAAGCAAATTAGGGAGAAACAGTTTATTTAGGCTTACATAGGATACAGTCCATCATAGCAGGGAAGACATGGCTGCAACCAGGAAGGCTGGCTGGTCACACAGAATCTGCACTTGGAAAGCAGAAGGTAAGGAAGTGGAGCTGGGCTATAAACCCTCAAGGCCCAACCAGAGACGTATTAAATGTCCTCTGGTTGTTCCTTCATTGTGTAGCTTGGATTCCCCTCCTCCTTCTCTTCTTACAATTGATATTTCTTTTATGCATATGGGTGTTGGCCCACCTACTGTGACCTACTTCCTTCAGTGAGGCGCCACCTCCTAAGGGTTCTACAACCTTCCCAAACAGTGCCACCAGCTGGGACCAAGCGCTCAAACATGTGAGTCTATGGAGGACATTTCACACTCAAACCCAGGGCAGATACTCTATCTTAAAGCTAGTGTTGACACTAAAGGGCAGGTTTTCGTTTTTGTTTTGTTTTGTTTTGTTTGTTTTGTTTTTTTTAAGTATTAGTTTGAAGAATCTTACAATAAAGCTACCTCTTCAAGTACCTGTTCTGCCTCCAGTCTTCCTTAAGGTCTAGAAAAACACTTGCACCAAAACAGTACTATCTAAGCCTAACAAAAGTTAAGGCTTATTTGTAGTCATCTAAATTTTTACAAGAGTGAGGAAGAAACATAAAACCCATCACATTGCAGATATTTATTTTAGCTGAGTCAACTCGTTGAAAGCACCAGTTCTCAAGTTTACCCTTTGCTTTACAGTCTCTCCTGTCTACCTTCCTTCGATACAGCCTCAATGAGATCTATGTCTCCAGGGGAGGCCCGTTCACATCCTTACTCCCGAAGTGGGACCTTATTTAGGAACAGGGAGTTCTCAGATGCGCTCACATTAGGATGAGATCATATTGGATTATACTGGGCCCTAAGCCAATGACTGGTGTCTGAACAAGAAGGAGATCTGGACACCCAGAAAGGCCGCCATGTGAATGGAACAGCAGAGACTAGAGGGACCCATCTGCAATTCGAGGACTGCCAAGGCTTACTGGCAAGCACATGAAGCTAGGAGAAGCAACGAGTAAACCTTCCCCTGAGCCTTCAGAGGGAGCCCGGCCCTTCAGATGCTCCATTACCATATTTGCCTTCTTAAGTCACCCAGTTGGCAGCCATTTTTAAATGTCTCTTATATCATCATTATCATATACATTATCCATAATAATGGATTTCATGAGTACATTTCCATACGTGCACACAATGTATTTTGGCCCCATCCACTCCCTACTATCCATCCTCTCTTGTCCTTCTCCCAGATTCCAACTTCTGTCTTTGGGGATAGCTTCTCCTAATAAACATTATAAAACAATCACCTAAGCATAAGCTGCTATATTTCATTTGGAAGAAAAATAAGGCAGAAGATGTCTCTTCTTTTACTGGTCTCTTAGAACAAAATGTGCAAAATGTGGCTTTCCTGGTTTTTATTTCTTGTTCCATCATCCCTCCTCTCGAGACAAGAGGCAACAGAAAGAGCCCTTTGCAGCCTTTACACATTAATACAATTACAAAGAAGAATGTCCCTTGCCTAATTGGGTCAATAATCCCATCCCTGCTCCAGGTCAATAATGTTGCCATAGACCTGCTTGATGGCATGCACAATCTCATATATTCTGTCACCATTACAGTGCCTAGAACTTTATAGAATAGATGCCAGCTATTAAAACATGATGACCAGAAACACATTCAAATACCAGCAAAAGCTATACCCCCTCAACCCACCCTCAGGCCACTTAACCCAAGCTAACGCATGCCGGCGACCTTCAAGAAGGGCCACCCATTAAAGTCTGGTCTACATCATGACCTCCAGATCCATAAGTCCATACTTTTACCCACACCTCTCTTCTGATGCCTCCTCCACATCTTCAAGATGATGTGGCTCCAGACGGACTGCTGACCTCCTGAACCTGCTTTCTACGTCACCCAACTCCAGTAGTGTACTGGACGTCAGAAGTTATGCTCGACCTGACCTTGCCTCCTCACACCCAAAGTGAGCTGCTCCTATTGTCTCTACCTTCAACATTCACTCAGAGCCCAGCTGCCTTTTATTTGAACTGCCTGGGGCCCAGGCTTCAGCCTCTCATCTGCCTTATTATAGTAGTCTCCCATAGGAGCTCTTGTTCATACTTAGTCTCGTCTTAGACTTTGTCATGGTAACACCCTACTTGAGAAAACAAACCCGAGGAAGAATTTGCTTTGACTCATGGTCTCAGGGGTTTCTGTCCATGTTAGCTGGCTCTACTCTTTCCTGGTCTGTGGTAACTCAGAGCATCATGGCAGCAGAACAGAATGAACCAGAGCTGCTCGCTTGTGGCAGTGAGGAAGCAGAGAAAGCCAGGATGGAGTTAGGGCAAAATTTAGAACCTAAGAACACACCCCCACCAGCCTACTTCATAATGCTAGACCCAATCTCCTAATGTTTCCAGCACTAATGCCACCGTGGGACACCAATTCTTTGACACGTATCTTATAGGGACACTTTCTATTCAATCTATAACAGTCCCCAAGAGTGGATTCTCCATCAGTGGCCGCCAATATGGCCAGAGATGTGTCTAGGCAATAAATCAAACCCTAGCATCTCTTTGTTCATACTGTACCATGGCTCCCATGCCTGTGGGATCGGATGGCTCAACAGGACGACCCTCCCAGCACTTTGACTGCATCTACCCATGACAGTGAGGGGCCCAGGCAAACTTTGTGGCCACCTTGGGGCCTTCCCATTAACAGCTGCCTTTTCTAAATATCTTTGCCCGGATATCATGTGGGTAAAAAATGTTTGACAAGAATCAAGGAAAGGATTATTTGAGCTCACAATTTGAGGCAGAATTATGGTCACACTGCACCCTTGATCAGCAGGCAGATAGGAAAAGTGAGTATTGCTGGTGCTAGGCCTGATTTCTCCTTCTTCTTCAGGCCAGGACTCCAGTTCATAAAGTGCCACCTATATTTAGAGTGAGTCTTGATGCATCCGTTAAACCAATCTAAAAATCCCCTCATGGACATGCCCAGAAGTTAGCCTCCTAGGTGACTCTAGATCCTGCTAAATTGACAATAGTAGCCATCACATCAGGTAACTGACTCTCTTTCTCTGCTTTACTCAGACACTACTGTCCCAAGGAAGCCTCCTCAGAGCACACCAGCATCTCTACCCACCTCGCTCCTTTCTAATCCTGCCGTATTAATCACTTTGGTCACAGCCTTCTTATACATAGTACATTCTGTTTATTGGTTATACTTATAACCGGTTGCCTCTGTCCCTGTGAGAGGGTAAATTCCACAGTCCAGAGCATTCTTGCCTGTTTTGTTTGTGAACACATTCCCAGACTCTAGAACCCTGTCCAGCACAGAATAGCCTCCATGAGCAAATGGAGGTGAAGAGGGAGCAGTTAAGGAAATCATATCAGCTCCAAACATTCTTTCCAAGTCACTACTCTTGCTAACTTAGGTCATGCAGTGTTCTAGGAGTGGTCCCAGGGAGCTGGGGCACAGATCCTGAGGTGACTGTTGGTCCTCAAACATACATGTGCATATGCGTGTCTGATGTGCCTGGCTGTTCTGAGCAGCTTTTGGGAGTGGGAGGAGGGTACAATGGACATGAAGGAAAGGCCAGGATGCTGTCTGGCTCCCTCCCTGCCCAGCCGCTAAGACATCTGCAGAACAAAGGAGAATAAAATTTCCAAAAAGGGAGCCTACTTCTAATCCTGCCATACCATTGATGGAACACACTCATCCTCACGGGCTGCCAAGATCCGTCTGCGAGCAGAAACAGAAGTTTTCCAGGTCCCCAAGGACCTGTAAGCCACCATGTGCAGCAAAGCTGTGACAAGGGACTCTGGCCTCTGCCTCCTGCTTATGCTACAGTCACTCCCTAAGATAAAAGGGAAAAGTTGCCAACAGCTGCTGGCAGAAGAAAGATTTATCATTTGAAAGCCTTTGGGGAAAAATATCAGTTAATTTTTCTTCATAAACAGATCTTTTATATAAACACATTTGTATTGAGATCATAGCCAAAGTAATTTTTAACATGTGTGGTCATCACTTTCTTAGTACGGTGTTGAGGAGATAACTATTTGCCACAGAAATCCCCAAAAGTCAGTGGCTTACAACCACAACTGTTTTATCCTATCTGATACTTATGTGGTTCAGAATTTTATGCTGGGCTTAGCAAGGCGGGTCTTCTGTTTGGTGTCGCATCCACGGGGATGTCAAGGTGCCACTCGGTTTGTGGATGGGATGGGTTTTTCACAGATGGTTCTTTACAAGAATGGCTAAGAGGCAAAGATCAGCTGGTACTATTCATCTGAGCCTTCTTCTTGTGCCCCTTCAGCATAGTGAAATCATGCTAAACTCACATGGCGGATCCGGGACCCAAGATCGAGCATCCCGGTGAAGGAGGCTGCATGATCTCTTCTGACTTCACTTCATCAGCTGACACAGTTACAAGTCCACCTTAACTAAAGAGAAGGGAACACGGACCTCCACCTCCCAGTGGTGGGAATTTCAAAGTATTGCAGCCATGATTTAAGCCAGTCACACCAGTTACTGTGTAATCACCATCACCTTAAGGGTTCATGGTGATTTGCTCCAGCCAGTTCAGCCAACTCTCCGTCTCTTTAAACCGAAGAATTGTAAGGGGTTAAAGCTCATGAGTGCCAAACAACCTACAGTTTTCCAGCTTCTCCCACTAGGTGGCGCCACTGCATCAAGGAGGTAGAGATCTGGTGTTACTAAAGAGGCTGGCAAGAGTAAGAACCTGTGTGTCTCTTCTGGAAGAGTTGGGGGATGGATTTAAGGACTTGAGGGGATAGGAACTCCACAGGAAGATCAAAAGAATCAACTAACCTGGACCTGGGAGCTCTCAGAGATTGAGACACCAACCAAAGAGCATACACGGGCTGCCTGCGGCACATAGGTAGCAGATGGCAGCTCAGTCTCCATGTGGGTCCCCTAACAACTGGAGCTGGGGCTGTCCCTAAAGTTGTAGCCTGACTGTGGAATCTGTTCCCCAACAGGGCTGCCTTGTCTGGCCTCAGTGGGAGAGGATGCCCATAATTCTGCAGAGACTTGATATGCCATGGGGGTTGGGGTTGGAGGAGGGACTCTGTGGGGGTGGGACCAGAAGGGGGCAGAGTTTGGGATGTAAATAAATAAATAAATAAATAAATAAATAAATAAATAAATAAAAATTTTAAAAATAATAATAATTAGGATCCTTGATGGATGAATGTTAGAAGGAAAAAAATAAGAAGTGATAATATATATATATATATATATATATATATATATATATATATTTTATCAAACTCCTGGGATAGCATTCCTTCGTTACTTAGTAGCCACTGTATATTCAACATTATGCTTTGTCATCAAGAGCCAGTTAAAATCTATCATGCATGTCTATGAGAATCTTTACATTGTTTTTATTGAATTTGTTTGTTTAGTGAATACGTGGTGTGTGCGTGCCATAATACTCCCGTGGGATCAATCACAGGGCACCCATCCATCGGGCTTAGTGGCAAGCCTTTACCCATGAAGCCATCTCACTGGCCCAGAATCTTTAACTCTTAATAAAAAGCAAGAATCTGAACTTCGAAGTCTAATCCGACAGCATTGACAACTCAACAGTGGATTTTTGTGTCACAAACTAAAGGGAGTTCCTCCCAGGCAGTCACTGAGAAAAATAAAGTCTCAAATGTCATACAAAAGGTCAGAGATTAATAACTGAAAGTTCTCGGGAGATACAGTTGGGGAGTGTGACTGGACAGGTTTACAAGGCGGAGGATATGGAGAAAGTCAAGGGGTGGACCAGAAGACTAAGTCAGACCTTCACTCCTGAGATCATGGTGGTCCTGGCTAGTTTCATGTCAACTGGACATAGCTAGAGTCCTCAGAGGGGAGAGAGCCTCAATTGAGAAAATGCCTCCATAAATTCGGGCTATAGACAAGTCTGTGGGGCATTTTTTAAGTTAATGATTGATGTGAGAGAGCTCACACCACTGTGGGTGGTACCATCCCTGGGTTGGTGGTCCTGGGTTCTATAAGAAAGCAGCTGAGCAAGCCATGGGGAGCAAGCCAGTAAGCAGCACCCCTCCATAGCCTCTGCATCAGCTCCTGCCTCCAGGTTCCTGCCCTGTGTGAGTTCCTGCCCTGATTTCCTTCAGTGATGAACAGGGATGTGAAAGCATAAGTCAAATAAACCATCTCTTCAAAGCTACCCTAACCATTTTCTCTAGTCCAAACTCAGACAGAGTCTCCGGTTTTATTATTTACTGTTGATAGCATTCGTTTCTCCTCCTGCTTTTGAGCTCAAGTTCCTACTGAGAATAGAGAAGAACACAACCCTCCTACTGCCCCATCTGTACATGTCATTAAGTTCTGTTTCCAAGCTCTGTTAGGCCCATGAAGAATTAGTGAAAGATACTCAGCCAGCCACAGCCCTGGAGGAAAAGCATTGACAGCCCTGTCCAAGCAGTCCAGAGGTTGAGGATCCAGAAAGAGGCATGGTCAAGCTATTCAAAGGCAAGTCGCTTCTTCCTGTATTAAACATATACTCTCTTGTGTTGCTTAGATCCTAAAAGTGTGCACTAAATTTAATAATAGATATTAAACCCATATAATATCAATAAAACACTTGACCTGGGACTCAAACAAAAATGATAAATTTTATCATTGCAAACACTCAAATACAAGTTTTATATTGGCTTACCCTAGGAAAGCACTGATGGAGTTGTAGATGAATTTCTATATTCAGGGAGACATGAACTCCATGAGCCTCTCCCTATACCCATGGATTAGTGAGTCCCTCAACACTCCTCAGAAAGGCTTTTTTTTGCTCATGGTGATTAATACAGACTCATAACCAGACAATGTGCAGAAAGAAAAAAATTGTGCAGGCTCAGGATATCCATACCACACCCACTCCCCACTAAGGTTCAGGGATTTTAAAGGCGGGGGGGGGGGGGCAGAAAGATTACTATAGGAGCCAGAGGGAGTGGGTGTCTACAGTGGAACAGTATTTACCAGAAAACATGGAAGTAGGACTAGGAAGGAGATAAAGCCTAACAACAATATATCCACCTAGAAATCAAAAAGAAAAGAACAGGATAAAAAGAAAGAAGATAGTATTTGAGAAGGAAGAGCTGAGGATTTTCAGAACTAATGAAAGATAAAAGTCTTCAGATTCTGAAAACACAACAAATTCTAATTAAGAGAGAAAGGAAAGAGGAGCCCTAAGGAGCAGGAGAAAGGAGTGTAGAGCTAGTGTAGGGCGAAGACTGGGGCGAAGTCAGTCTGGGGCGGAGTCAGTCTGGGGCGGGGCCTAGGGCAAAGGGGAGAAGCGGCTTCAAAGCTACAATACTACTGCACTTTAAGAGCTCCAAAAGGGGGCCAGATGTCAGTGGGATGGGAACTTGAAAGTGCCGTTAGAAAATAACTATCAGTCTAGAACAGTGTACACAGTTAATCTGGTATTCAAGAAATAAGGCAAATTATTAGTTTCAATCAAAAGAAAGAAAGAAAGGAGAAACAAAGAAAGAAAGAAGGAGAAAGTTAAATGTGAACACCTTTCCCACAGATGCATTTCATCAGGAAAGGCAATTATCACAAGAGAGATACGAGGGGCAGGGAAAGGAAACAGAAAAACAGCCCACAGAAACATTTTCATTCATTGTGATCTGACTTGTATGTTCTTGCTATTATGTTCTGGTTGGTGGAACTTCAGTTAGTAAGTCCTTTGCCTACACCAATAATTTTTATTTTGATATTTTGTTCTCTGAGTTACATTAAGGTCTTAGATTCATGAAGAAGAAGAAGAAGAAGAAGAAGAAGAAGAAGAAGAAGAAGAAGAAGAAGAAGAAGAAGAAGAAGAAGAAGAAGAAGAAGAAAATAATTAAGTTTTATTTTCTATGTCTTGCTATCTTGTTATCCTGGAACCATTTACTGGTGAGAATGTCTTTTCTGCCATACATGTTTTTGGAATCTTTGCCAAAATTAAAGTGAATGGAGTTATGGGGAGAAAAAAGAAAAAGAAAAACAGCTAGGCATGGTGGCATACAACTGTGATCCCAGCACTTGACAAGTTAAGGAAGGAGAGTTGAGAGCTAAGGTTATCCTAGGCTACACAGCGAGACCTGTCTCAAACAAACGAGAGAAAAGAAGGAACACTGATATAGTCATACAAAATACTATCAACGTTCAATAAAATGTGCCTAGCAAGGAGATTGAAACAGATATTCTAAAAGGATTGATAGTCACGGATGACAGGAGTGTAGAGCCAGTGTAGGGCTGAGTCTGGGGCAGAGTCAGTCTGGGGCGGAGTCAGTCTGGGGCGGAGTCAGCCTGGGGCAGAGTCTGGGGCGGAGTCAGCCTGGGGCGGAGTCAGCCTAGGGCAGAGTCTGAGGCGGAGTCAGTCTGGGGCGGAGTCAGTCTCAATGTTTCTTGCATTATTTGGAAAAATAAAAGAATTATTGTCCAAAGGGCTCGAGAGATGGGTCCTTGGTTAAGAGCATTGCCTGCTCTTGTAGAGGACTGGGTTTTAATTCCTAGCACTTACATGGTGGCTCACAATCATCTGTAACTCCAATTTCAAAATAAGCAGGTGCCCTTTTCTGGCTTCTGCAGGCACCAGGCACACAGTAGTGTGCAGACACACATGCAGGCAAAATACCCACATGCTTAAATTTTTTTAATTACAAAAATCAATTTATTCATCGTCAATAGGCATTAGACCTAAGTACTTGTATACTTTGTTATCTGTAACACACATGTTTAGGTAAAATGAAGAACAGAGGTTGTATACGGACCCTGCCTACATAACCCACAAGGTTGAACCCTGGTAATAGAGTTGTAATTAACCATTCAATTATGAACTGACTTTGCTTTGTCCTACAGCAAGCAACGTGAACTGGCTTAATTTTTCATGAAGGAATATCTATCCTTAATGCTATTTAGCTCTCTCATTGGACATCTCGAGTCTCGTATCTTAATAGTCAATGATTTTGTTCTTTTAGCCTAACCTCATTAACAAGTTTTGCCAAAACGAAACACCGAGAACAAGTATAAAAACTAATGCTTGTTAATGGAGTCTTCTATTTCTAAATCTTTCAATACAATAAGTGTAAAAAGGAAAAAGGAAACAGAGATTGCAACACAAAGTTAGACCGTACATATTCATATAAACACATACACACAAATTGGGATGTGTGTGTGTGTGTGTGTGTGTGTGTGTGTGTGTGTGTGTGTGTGTAAAAAGAAAAAGGAAAGGAAATGCTTTTAAGGCAAACAAATTTTGTTCTTTGTAAAAACAAAGGGGACAAACCTCTGTCAAGACTAGTAAGGAAACAAGACAGAAGGCAAACAAGACCAGGACAGAAAAGTCTGGTATAACTTTAAATGCACATTTTAAAAATAAACATATTTCATCAAAAATAAATTCAAAAAAAGATAAAAAATAATAAAAAAAAGAAAAAAAAGAAAAATAAATTAATATTATGTTTCCTGAAATGGACTTTCATTGTAGTTCAGGCTAGATAGCCACAGTCAAGGATGACCTTGAACTCTCTCCTCTTTCACGGCTCTCTTGAGTGCTGAGATTCTGGGCGGGAGGCATCACACCTGGCTTATGTCTTTAAACTGAGTAACACATTAGTATGATCATAGTGAAATGTAACTCAAGTTATCCTAAAGAAAACAACTGCCGGAGCATTTTTATAACTACCGAATAAACCAGTAAGGAATCTTTTCACAAAGTGAAACGCTGGCCTAGATACTTTACGGTAAGTTCTAGCAAACCTGAAAGAGGCAGGTCATTCCAATGTATACAAATTCTTCTGGAAACAGAATATTAATAACACCCTTTAACTAAGTTTGTAAAGTTAATTAACATAACTTAGAAAATAAAATCAAACTATGATTCTATGAGAAAAGAAAATTAAGGAAAACCTTACTGAGAAGTGTGTGTGTGTGTGTGTGTGTGTGTGTGTGTGTGTATGTGTAGAATATATGTGTATGTATATATAATACATATATTAGCAATACATATTGTCATATATGTCAAGATGAATTGTGCAATTTACTGGAAAGGTGAGTCATGCTGTAGGTGGCTCCACACTATACAGTAAAATTACAGTACAGTAATTAAAAGCACAGTAATAAAAATTAAAACATATCTTAAAAGTGATAAAAGAGGTGATTACAAGTCACCATTTCAAAATTTCAACATATATTCTTAATAAATAATAGTCCAAAATATTAATCTTTTTTAAACTAAATAAAACAAAAGAGCTATCAGTTTTTTGTGAAAACTTGGGTCTAATTATTAAAGGTTACAAGGTTCTATGAGTTGGTAAACATATCATGTTCATGAAGACTCCTTACTTTCTTGGAAACACTGATTTCATTTTTCTTTTTAGATTCAGTTACTTTTTGTAGATTTAAAAGAACTATGCAATGGACCAAGAAGAATCTGAAATATTTTTTGAGATCAATGTGGGGATAGTTTTCTACTGAATATGGAGATATGTACACATATATTGTAATCAAAGTAGTTTAGTACCAGTATAGACATAGTTGAATTGACTAAAAGTCAAAAAATATACATATACATACATACATACAAATTCCTAAAGACCAGGACAACTGGTTTTCCATAAGGGAGAGATGTGGTTGGATTCATGCCTCATGTTATGTATAAAATAAATCCCAGATGGGTTTGGAAAGTCAAAACTGTAAAGCTTTAGGAGCTAACTCAGATAAATATTAGGACATAAGATATAAATCAAAGCATTCATAATTAAATTAAAATTGTAAACTCCTTACTAAAATATAACATAAAGAAGTTTCTGTAGGGGCTAGAAAGATGACTTAACAGTTAAGAGTGTGTACTGCTCTTCCAAAAGACCCTAGCTTGCATCTAGCACCCACGTCAGGTGACTTATCACCACCTATAACTTCAGCTTTGATGGGATCTGATGCATCTAGGCCTCCATGGGTACCTGGATTCAAGTGTTCAAGTGCACACATGCATGTATGCAAACATGCACACATATCATTTAAAAATAATAGAAATTATTTTCTAAGAAAACAAGTCTCTCCAACATATATTATACAATGTGTTAGTGTGAAAATCCACGGGAGGTGGGAAATCAAGGTTGGAGAGATAGTTCAGTTGGTTAAGGCCGTTTCCATGCAAGCATGAGGACTAGAATTCAGAACCCAACATCCTCTGTCTAGAAATTTGTAGCTCATGAACACTAGAAGGCACCTCTAAACACACCCATAAGCAATACCGTCAAAAGAGCAAAACATTGACACTTGCACAAAACTGATGTGTAGTCAATGGAAAGGAAAGGAAAACTCAGAAAGTATTCCTTTTACACTCAGCCAGTTGATTTGTTTTAATTTAAATTATTTTTGCAAGTTAGCATACTAAGTAATGGAATTCATTATGGCATCTTCGTGCACAGCCATGATGCTTGGTTCTAACTTATCTTCCTCCCACACTGGCCTCCCCTATGTGCCCCCCGACCCCACTCCCTGTACCAATTTCTGAGAAAAGTGTCAAGCAAATATTAAGAAAGAACAGCCCATTCAACAAATGGTGCTGTGAAAATTGGGTGCTATAGTACAACTAATTTAAGACTATCCCCGACTAGCTTACAAATAAATGAGACTCAGTATAGGGTTATTTTATTTGGCTTTGGCAATTGCTAGGGTCAACCCTAATCTACTCTTCTAACTGCTGGCCTGGCTCCCTCCCCAGCAGAGTATCCCAGATACTTGCTGTTTTTCCTGGCCATGTGCTCATGGTTCCTCTTCCCCCATGGCAGCTTCCTCCTCTCTAGTTCTTTCTCTTTTCCTCCTCCAACCAGGTCACTCCAAACTCACCCACCTCCAATCCCTCCAGAACTGGGCTGTAGCCAATCTTATTTAACCAATAGTTTTTAAATCAAGAGACAAGGTTGGCACAACACAAGCGTGTGAACTTGAGAAGTCACTCTTAGGCCTAGACCTTCGGGTAAAGAATTTAGAGTTACAATACATAGCAACAGACCAAACCTCAACAGGTGCACACACTGGGAATTAGGCAACTAGACTTGAACTTCTTGCTATGCACAACAGCAAATGTGGCTCAAAAACCTAAACATAAGATCACAGCCTACATAAGGACTTAAAGAAAGCAGAGGGGGAAACTACAAGACACTGATAAAGGCAACAATTTAGGGATGAGATCCTAAGAAGCTCTGATAACAAAAGTAAAAATAAGCAAACATTATATCAAACTAAGAAATGTCACAGGAGAGAGGGGGGTGGGGGAGAGAGAGAGAGAGAGAGAGAGAGAGAGAGAGAGAGAGAGAGAGAACTCAGAAAAGAGAACACTTTTAACGAGCTACTCAGCTAATAAGGAATTAAGACTAAAATACATTTTAAAAAAACATTCAAAGAACAGGTGATCCCATTAAGAAGTGGGCATTTGATCTCAAGTGATTCACCTCTCATTGTCTTTCAACGTACAAGTGACCCGTGTGCGCATGGAAAAAAAACAGGAAGCTGCAAACCCAAACGATGAGCTAGCTCACCTCAGCATACTTATTATAATCATTCAATAAATTAAATCAATTAGTTAATAATAAACGTATGCACAGGGCTGGAGACGCAGCTCAGTAGTCAAGTGCTTTGGCAGCATGCCCTAGGCTGAGTTGGATTCCTATGGCACAAACCAACCCAAACCGTACAGGCACCAGCAACAATATGATCAGTGGAGAAATACTTGTACACACTGATAGAAGGGACAGTCATCGCAGCCACCAGGCAAAAGAGCATGGAGATGCCTCAAAAAGAAAGGACGTCTAAAATGAAGGCTGTGTAGAGCTCAGAGGTAGAACATGAGCATAGAACACACAGTGCACCTGGGTTCCATCTCCAACACATGAAAACAAAATCTTTAAAAATAGAACTACTATGGGATCCAGCAATGCTACTCTAGGTATAAATGCATTTGGTATCTGTCTAGAAGATTGTCCATTTCATCCAGATTTTGCAGTTTTGTTGAGTATAGGCTTTTGTAGTAGGATCTGATGATTTTTTGAATTTCCTCAGATTCTGTTGTTATGTCTCCCTTTTCATTTCTGATTTTATTAATTTGGATCCTGTCTCTGTGCCCTCTGGTTAGTCTGGCTAAGGGTTTATCGATCTTGTTGATTTTCTCAAAGAACCAACTCCCGGTTTTGTTGATTCTTTGTATAGTTCTTTTTGTTTCTACTTGGTTGATTTCAGCCCTGAGTTTGATTATTTCCTGCCTTCTACTCCTCTTGGGTGTTAGCTTCTTTTTGTTCTAGGGCTTTTAGGTGTGCTGTTAAGCTGCTAGTGTATGCTCTCTCCAGTTTCTTTTTGGAGGCCCTCAAAGCTGTGAGTTTTCCTCTTAACACTGCTTTCAATGTGTCACATAAGTTTGGGTATGTTGTACTTTCATTTTCATTAAATTCTAGGAAGTCTTTAATTTCTTTCTTTATTTCTTCCTTGACCAAGTTATCATTGAGTAGAGCATTGTTCAGCTTCCATGTGTGTGTGGGCTTTCTGTTGTTATTGTTGCCATTGAATGCAAAAGAAACTCATATTAAAGAGATGTCTACTCCTTCGTGCTGCTGTGGAACTATTCACAAGGGATCAGCCAAGGTGTTCACTAGTAAATCAGAAAGATAAATGCCATCATTTATGGAAACAAACAAACAAAATGCCTTGGAGGATGGGAGAAGGAAAGGAGCCAACACTAGAGACTGGAAGGAGAGGAGGAGAGGTAGGTGCTGTGGTGTTCATAGCACAGCAAGATAACTACAGCTACCGTGACTTGTGATGTGTTTCAAAGGCTCTAAAAGAGCCCAAAGAGTTTCAACATAAAAAATGGATATTGGGGAAATATAAATGTTTATTATTATTGCATGTTACACACAAATATCCAATTATACCTTTTACTATTACATGGGTATTCGTGTGTGTCCAGTGTGAAATGCAGTGATGACTGTCTCCTGCGGTAGGAATTTAAGGAGCTGGTGCATACTTTACAGTGGGCCTGCTTCCTTTCTGGTGTGGTGACAACAGCATGGGTGGTGGTGGTCGCTCTAACAATCTGGGATTCTGAACAATTACAAAGAGCAGAGGCCCCCGATGACCAATACTGGATAGGCAGATGAGTGAACAAAAATACATTTGGTACTTTTTTAAAAAAGTTTTACTTTATTTGTGTGTGTGTGTGCATGTGTACATGCCAGGAGGGTACAGGCATTTTTTTTAATAATAAAATTTAATTGTTACAGAATTTTAGAGAAATGTTCCATATAACAGTACAAATCAATACAATACTTCTAATGAACAGTTTACCAACGACTACCAAAGTATAAATTGTGCATAAAATTTTTTCTATTAAACTTATTTCTAGGAATCTATGTTGACAAAAATATGTATGTACTGTGGGATATCTATCACAGTATTATATACAATGGTGAATTATGAGAAACATGTTAAAATTAAAGACAGAATTAATAAATTATGAAATTATTTGTAGACATTTCTATAATAATTAAAATATTATTTTTTGGCTAAAACTTTAGGAGCTCATATTATCTTATACTTTCACATTATAAATATGATTACAATAAATTAAATCACTTTGTAAAAACATTATGCAATTGGAAATTATTTCTGACAGATCAACTCTTACAGTTTTATAGGCCATTCATTTTTCTCCTTTGAAAGGACAAAGGAAAGTTGACTTCAGTCAAAAGAACACACAACCTAAACTCATAAATCACACGTTTAATGTTACTTGTTTCAGTAGGCTTTGAAAACCTTACTACTGTCACACTCAACTAGAAATAAGTTGACAACTCCTGATTAAATTCAGAGAAAGTAAATACTAGTCTTCTAAAATATACAGGACTCACCTCCCTAATGTGACCGTAAAATTCAAATACCTCCAATGTTCTCCTTGGAGATGTTAGCTTCACTCTGAGCAAAGAGCACCATCCCTTTGCCTTTCCCAAGGCCATTACACTGAGACTCATCAGATACCTCTAACACTTGCTGAAGTTACCCCTTAGAGATTTCTATTTGACCAGTACGAAGTGTCCTTCCTTATTTTTTTTTTTTTTTTGATAACTTTTGGTTGAAAGTTGACTTTATTTGAAATTAGAATGGCTACTCCAACTTGTTTCTTGGGACCATTTGCTTGGAAAATTGTTTTCCAACCTTTTACTCTGAGGTAGTGTCTGGAGTACAGGCATTTATGAGCCCCCTAACATGGGTGCTAGAGTCTGAACTCTGGGTCCTCTGGTAGAGGAACAAGAGCTTCTACTGTGACATTTCTCCATCTTTAATCTTAATTAAAAAGAAAAAAAAAAGACAACACCCCAGGAAAGTCCGTCCATGGTTATAATATGGTTAAGAGTAGCTGCCCTAAGCAGTTTTGGCCGCACATGCCTATAGTCCCAGCACTCAGGTGTTGAAAGAGGAGGATCATGATTTTGAGGCCAGGACTGACTACACAGTAAGATCCTTTCTCAAAAATAAGCAAACAGAAAAATAAACCACTTCCCTAAAGGGTTAAATAACCCCAAAAAATCTCTCCTCGGAGATCTGACAAGTCTTATGCCGCAACAGCTTCCTAATGACCAGTCCTGATGTGGTCCTGATGAGCCAGTCTTTCACTGATGAACCTCCGTCCTCTGTTTCTTCCATCATGCCCGCTGTGAAGGGGACCACTGGTGTCCAATGAACACAGAGGCTCCCGAGACAATGAGCAGGGCCCTGAAACATTTCCTTCCAGATGGCTGGTTTCAAGTCCATTCCAGCCCCTGTTCAGACACTGGGGACCTCCAGCCATTGCAAAGCATGGAACAGGCTCTGGTCATTCCACCAGCCTCAGGATGGGGGCATCCAAGCAGAAGGAATGTGCTGAGTTGCTTGGATCTAATAATAAAGAGTGACTGCAGCAAAAAGCTGATGTTAGAGTCTTTGCAGGAACCCTGGAAACTGTTTCCCAGGCTTCTCCTCTTTAATCTCTATTGATGTTTGCCTTCATTTCTGCCTAAAAATATCCACTGTGGACTTGACAACAAGTAAGTTCAGCTCAGTGCAAATGTGCAGTAGAAAGGCACGGAGGTGCTTGCCTTTAATCCCAGCATTTGAGAGACACAAACAGGCAAATCTGAGTCTAGGGCCAGCCTGGTTTCCAAAGTGAGTCCCAGGCCTGCTAGGTCTACATAGTGAATCCCTGTCTCAAAAAAAAAAAAAAAAAAAAAAAAAAAAAAAAAAAAAAGGAAGGAAAGAAAGAAATTAAATGTGCAATAAAGTGAAGTTTATTAAAAGTAACCCTGAAATATAATTAGTCCATCTTAGCAACTATAATTAGTGATATGGGAAATGTCCATACATAGCTATAATTGAGGCAAAAGACCAATGAACACTTAGCTGTAATTAGATGGGAGTTGGAAATTCTGGTATGTATTAGCTCGTTCGGGTAATCGCAGTCCACAATGCACTGTGCAATTTAAAAACTTAGAAGGAAGGATTTTGAATTTTTCACTGTAAACAAGTATTTGATGACATATATTTATTGTGATCCAATAATATATAATATATACATGTACTAAAATATTATATGATATACCACATATATACTTTTTATATATCTTTTCTTTTTATGGGGTTGGGGGTAGTGTACATTATGTGGCACATACATGTGTTTAGGGGTATTCATGCCCACGCACACATGTGGAGGACAGATGAGGACATCAAGTTCCCTGCTCTGACACACTCCAACTTATTCTCTTGGCATGAGATCTCTCACTGAATGAAAAGATCCCTGTTTCAGTTAGGTTGTCTGGCCTCTGTCTCTGACCCCGAACGCTGGGTTTTTACATAGGTGTGAGGGATTTGAACTCATGTCCCTACGCAGCAAGCACTCACTCTTCTCTCCTGAGCCAATTCTCTGGCCCCCTTTTATGTTTTTATATGCCAGTTAATATTAATTTAAATCTGCCACTGAGGCTATAGCTTTGTGTAGTGTACTCTCTCTACATATTCAATGTGCTGGGTTTGATCTCCAGCACTGTCAAAAAGACTTATAAAATGATACGCATACCCCACATGATCTCACAGAAGCATCCACATAAAGGACAAAGATGAGACGAATACAGAGTTAACACGGCACTGATGCTGTCTCTGATGCAGCTATGGTTGGGCTGTTCTTAGGCATTGTGCTCCACTTCCCAAGGTATTTTTGACACAGGGTTTCTCTGTGTAGCCCTGGCTGTCCTGGACCTCAAGATGTAGACCAGGCTGGTCTTGAACTCACAGGGATCCACCACTACTGCCCTTACAATGAGCATGTTGCATTGTGGTCAGACTTTGCAGTTTTCCTACTTCTTCTAAAAGGCCGTGAACAGCTAGATGACCAGAAAACCCTTGACCTCAGCGTGGACTCTGGAGTCAAAGAAAATGCACACAGCTCATCAGACTTGTTCTTCCCAGCAATGAACTCCAATTCGGTAAAACGGGAGAGTTTCAACTAAACATTTGTGAGAAAAGACAGAAGTGTCACATTGTTCCATTATTTGCCCTCTGGTTCATTTGTTTTTGTGTTTTGTTTTGTTTTTCCACTCAATATAGGTTGGGTTCTAAATAGAAAGTTTTCAGTGGTTTATGTACAAACTCAATGCTTTAAATGCAAAACTATTTTCCAAAGTCTTCCCACCCTGTGCAGTTGTGTGAGATTTGTACTCCCACATTGACACACAGAGCATCGTGCAGGGAATCTCTGTGCTGTTCTCAAAAGCTACACAGGAGCCTGAGTTTAACCATCTGCTGCTCTCTTCATGTGCTGATGATGAATGCCAGCATCGAAACTGTGCTACCAAGGAGAACAGACTGAACATAGGCAAAGAGGAGTCCCAGTGAGGAGAGTGTAAGAACAATGGGAAGTCTAGAGTTCCCTGCATCTGCTCTCACTGTACAACTTAGAAAGCCTAAGAACAGCTCACTTACCTGCCCCAGTTAGAAGCTACTCAAACAACTGTGGCACACCCAGACCCTCTCCAGCCATATCCATCTGCACGTGCACACGTGCACATACATACATACATACGCATGGGGGGAGGGGGGAAGAGAGAGATTTTAATGGTAGAACAAGAAAGAGAGAAGTCCTCTTGGCTCTGCACATACTGAGAGAAGCAAGTGGCTGGGCCTCAACAGAACCTTGTAGAAGACAATCCAAGCTCAGACCCTGCTTGGCTGATGGTTCTGTAAGTCCAGGTGTGATGGTTAATTCTGATTATTAATCTGATTGGATTAAAAACCCCTAAAGTAGAACAAGCAAAATGGTCCAGCAGGTAAGGGTGCTTGGAGCCTGGGTACCGGTAGAAGGATACCACTCCACAAAGTTGACCTTTGCCCTCTACACACACACACACACACACACACACACACACACACACACACACACACACCAGTAATAAGTAAAATCTATTTTTTAACAAAGAAATGGCTTTAGCATCATTGAAGCAAATCTTTGGGCGTGCTTAAGAAAGCGTTTCCTGGAGGACTGAATAAGGTGCTAAGACCTACCGTGAATGTCCATGGCACCAGGGACTAGAACTGAATACAAATGGGAAAGGACCATCTGAGCAATGGCACTCCTCCTTGTCTGATTCCATCCAACCAAGATGAGAGACTGTGGGGAGGGCCAGCCCCATGCTCCACTGGCATACTTCCCCAACCATGATGGAATGCATTCCTCAAACCCTGAGCCAACCTGAATCTCACCTCCCTCAAGTTGATTTTTGCCAAGGAACTAACAAGTTTAGCAAACAACAGCTGGAACATGGCCACTTTTGATGTTCACTAAACAACTCTCTAAGTGACGGGGCCAGCTCCACACTCAGGATCAGAGACCAAGTTCTGTTCCACGCCCTCTCCTCTTTGATCTTCTTGTACTGACACAGCCAAGTTCAGCACCTCTCAGACAGGCAGAGGTGCAAGTTGTGAAATCAGTACTCACTGTTCTCATTTGCTGATGCTGTTTAAAATCTGTGTAACAAATATGCAGGCACTGAGAGACCTTAGAACATCCAGTCCTACACCAGCAGAACACAGCCCACAGAAACTACTAAGGGTTCATGGGGGTTCACAGAGACTGAAGTAACAGTCCCAGAGTCTGTATGGGTCTACACTAGGTCTTCTGCATATATACTGTGGTTGTCTAGCTTGGGGCTTTTATGTGACTCCTAACAGTGGGAATTTGGGCTATCTCTGACTCCTTTGTCTTCTCTTGGGACCCTTTCCCTCCTACTGAGTTGCCCTATCCAGCCTTGGTATGAGGCCTTGTGCCTAGTCTTATTACATCTTGTTATGCCGTGTTCAGCATGCTAGGAGGCCTGTTCTTTTCTGAAGGGAAACAGAGGAGGCGTGCATCTGGGGAGAGGGGAGGAGGGGCAGCTGTGGTTGGAATTCACTGTAGGAAAGAAAAATTAAAACAAAGAAAAGACAACAAAAACCAAACCACTCCTAATGCAATGTTGCTGTTAACCACTCCCCCCAGGATTCATGGAACTCCACAGAAGAGGAGATGGAAAGATTATAAAAGCCAATCAGGATGGAGAACACCGTGCCTTCCAGACACAACAGGACTGACACACACATGAACCCAGAGGGACTGTGGCAGCATGCACAAGACCTGCACAGAGCCAACCAGTGCTGAGAGGGGAAGTGGGCATGAGCCCCCAGCCCTAGGCCAGAAGGTATATGCAATTGACCAGTGCTCACAAAGGAAAACACAGCTCTCTTCCCTGGAGTCTCACCAGTACACAACCACACTTCAAGGTGGGTTCCGTTCCCAGCAGTAGATGTCCCACGTAGCCGTCCAACACAAAATGAGCTCAGTAGTATGTTTGCAGGTTTGGGGTTTTTGTTTTAGGTTTTCTCCAAGCTTTTTTTTTTTTTTTTTTTTTTTTTACCTTACTGGTCTTTGCCTTGCATAGTATGGTTTTCAATGTTGTGTTTTCACTCCATCTCTCTCTCCTCTCTGTCTCTCTGATTGTGTGTGTGTGTGTGTGTGTGTGTGTGTGTGTGTGTGTGCGCGCGCGTGCACGCATGTCCACATGTGTGTGAGCTTCTCATGCTTTTTCTTTATTTTTATTTGTTTGTTTTGCTCTATTCTGTTTTGTTTGGGTTTTTATTTGACTATTTTCTAAAGAGTGAGTAAGACAGTATGGAGCTGAATGGGTGGGGCGCATCTGGGAGGAGATGAGAGAGAGGAAACTGTGATCAGAATGCATTGTATGGGCCTTTTTATGAGGTTGGTTGTTTTATTTTATTTTGTTTTGTCTCAGCTGCCAACACCCTGAGTCACTCCCTGGTCGAGGAATCCAGTGGGTTATCTTCACTCTCCTCTCTCTTCCTGGTCCTTCCTATCCTCCAATTCTCCAATTCAAATCGCCCAGACTCATCCCCAGTCCTGTAAGTGACCCTGCTGGAGACTCTGCTTCCTGTCTGCCCATTCCCGGGGGCCTACACGGATCCTTAAGGCAGAGGGAGGCACCGTCTTTTGTCTCTGACCCCCTCAGTGCCACACCCCTTCTAGCACATCCTTGTTTCTTAGAATCAGATCCCAAACTAGCAACAAGTTCTTCCCTGGGACTCTCAGTGGCCATGCGACCCACAGCTACCACACGCTGTAAGAACCAAAAAGGGCAACAGAAACCAAGGGAAAAAACACCCACCCAGAAAAAAGGCCAGATATCAGCATCTAGATTTAACAATAACAACCATTCCAAACCCAGATGCCTAGATGCCAATGTAAAAACACAATCAGTAACCACTGGGATAATATGTCTTCCACTACAGCCCAACGAATATACTCGAGGACCTTAAAGAAGAGATGGATAAATCCATTAATGAATTCTGTGAATAAAACCAGTGGGACAAAATGAAAACAGCTCAAAACGTGAACGTGAAAAATAGAATCCATAGAGAAAATCCAAAGTGAGGGAAATCCAGAAACTAAAAATTTAGGAATTCAAACAGGAACCTCAGAGTCAAGCTTCAGGAACAGAATACAAGAGATGGAAGAGAGAATCTCAGGCATTGAAGACACAATAGAAGACATCCTGTATGTCACTCACTCACTTGCTTAGAGTTACCTCAAGATATTTTTTTGATGTATTGTTTCCCTGATCTCTTTCTCAGTATACCTGTCATTTGTATTTTCTTCCTTGCTGCATTACTAAGAGAGTTTATGAGCTGTAGGAGTTTCCTGGTGGTATTTTTAGAGTTACTTATGCATACATCTGAAAGGGAAGGAAAATGAAGATACGTTGTCCCTTCCCTTCCTGTGTGTATCCCCTGGGTCTCCTTCGGTTGTCTTATTGTTCTAGCTAAGACTTCAAGGATCATATTGAATAGGCATGGAGGGGGTGGGCAGACGTGTCTTGTACTTGATCTTAGAGGAAATGCTTTGAGTTTCTTTCCATTTAGGACATTGTTGGCTGTGGTTGAGGGATGCTTTTTGTTTCTCAACGGGTTTTGTCATAAAAGATTGTTAGATTTTGTCAGCAGCCTTTTCTGCATTTAGTGAGATGATCATGTGATTTTTGTCTTTTTGTCTGTTTAGTTGGTGGATTACATTTATCTGTTTCTGTATGTTGAACCATCTCTGCCATCTCTGGGGTGAAGCCTACTTGATCATGGTGGATGACCTTTTTGCTGTGTTCTTAGATTCTGTTTGCAAGTAAATTACTGAGAATTTTAGGAACTACTTTCACAAGGGAAATTGGTCTGTAATTTTATTTCCTTATTGAGTGTTTATGTAATTTATATATCAGGGTAACTGCAGCCTCTAATCATAATAGCCAGAAATTTGAAGCAGCCTAGATGTCTGTCAGCAGATGAATCAATAAAGGAATATTACTCAGGTATTAAAATAAATCATGAAATTTGCATGTAAATGGATGGGAAAAAATAATCCTGAGTGAGGTAACCCAGACCTCAAAAGATGAACATGGTAAGTATTCACATATGTGGATGTTAGCTGTTAAGTCTTGATAAGCAGGCTACAACCTATTTTACCACAGAGGTTAGGTATAGACTAGGGGAATGGAGGAAGGGATGAGTCTCTCTACGAAAGGGAACTAGAATAGGTAGTTATGGATGGAACCAGGGGTGGGGATAGCAGGAGTCCAGAAGAGCAGGATCAAGTGGAGTGGAAAGAGATGGGGGGAAAGGAGATGGAACTCAGGAAGGGACAGCTAAAACTAAGATCATTTGAGGAGTTACATGAAAACATAATACAGAAACATAACAGAAGCTTCCTAAACTACACACACACACACACACACACACACACATATATATATATATATATATATATATATATATATATATATATATATATATATATATGAAGGATATATATGTATAATATATACACACACATAAATGATATATATTCATATATAATATATACATATGTACCTGAAGGATATATAGGTATATAATATGTATACACATATATATGAAGGCTATATATGAACCCAGGATAGTGAAAACTATTCTCAACAATAAAAGAATTTCTGGGGGAATCAGCATCCCTGACCTTAAGCTGTACTACAGAGCAGTAGTGATAAAAACTGCATGGTATTGGTACCAAGACAGGCAGGTAGATCAATGGAACAGAGTTGAAGACCCAGAAATGAACCCACACCCTTATGGTCACTTGATCTTTGACAAAGGAGGTAAAACCATTCAGTGGAAAAAAGACAGCATTTTCAACAAATGGTGCTGGGTCAAATGGCGGTCTACATGTAGAAAAGTGCAAATCGACCAAATTTTATCTCCTTGTACAAAGCTCAGGTCCAAGTGGATCAAGGACCTCCACATAAAATCAGATACACTGAAACTTATAGAGGAGAAAGTGGGGAAAAGCCTCGAACACATGGGTACAAGGGAAATTTTCCTGAACAGAACACCAATGGCTTATGCTCTAAGATCAAGAATCAACAAATGGGACCTCATAAAATTGCAAAGCTTCTGTAAGGCAAAGGACACTGTCAATAGGACAAAAGGGCAACCAACAGATTGGGAAAAGATCTTTACCAATCCTACATCCAATAAAGGGCTAATATCCAATATATACAAAGAACTCAAGAAGTTAGACTCCAGAGAATCAAATAACCCTATTTAAAAAATGGGGTACAGAGCTAAACAAAGAATTTTCTCTCCCCCTCCCCACTGGAAATTATTATTATTATTATTATTTTTTGGATATTTACTTTATTTACATTTCAAATGTTTCTCCCTTTGGAAACCCCCTATCCCATTCCCCCTCCCCCTGCCTCTATGAGGGTGCTTCCCCACCCACCCAACCACTCCCGTCTCCCCTCCCTGGCATTCCCCTACACTGAGGCATCTAACACCCAAGGGCCTCTCCTCTCACTAATGGCCAACAAGGCCCTCCTCTGCTACATATTCGGCCAGCACCATTGGTCCTTCCATGTGTATTCTTTGGTTGGTAGTCCAGTCTCTGGGAGCTCCAGGGGTCTGGCCAGTTGACACTGTTGCTCCCTCCATGGGGCTGTAAACTCCCTCAGCTCCTTCAGTCCTTTCTCCAACTCCTCCATCCGGGACCCCACACTCATCCGGGGACCCAACGGTTGGCTGCGAGCATCCGCCTCTATATTAAAATCTAGAGTTTTTTTTTTTTTAAAAAACAAACAAACAAACAAACAAAAAAACTGGGGCTAACTTGCAGTGTGGACTAGGGCTGGTTTAGAACTCAGAGGTCCACCTGCCTCAGCCTTCCTGGATCCAGGATTAAAGGTGGGTGCCACTACTCCCAGCCTAAACAAAGACTTTTCAACTGAGGAATATCGAATGGCCAAGAACACCCAAAGAAATGTTCAACATCCTTAGTCATCAGGGAAATGCAAATCAAAACAACCCTGAGATTCCACCTCACACCAGTCAGAATGGCTAAGATCAAAAACTCAGGTGACAGCAGATGCTGGTGAGGATGTGGAGATAGAGGAACACTCCTCCATTGTTGGTGGGATTGCAAGCTGGTACAACCACTCTGGAAATCAGTCTGGCAGTTCCTCAGAACATTGGACATAGTACTACCTGAGGACCCAGCTATACCACTCCTGGGCATATACTCAAAAGATTCTCCAACATATAACAAGGACACATGCCCCACTATGTTCATAGCAGCCTTATTTATAATAGCCAGAAGCTGGAAAGAACCCAGATGCCCTTTAACAGAGGAATGGATACAGAAAATGTGGTACATTTACACAATGGAGTGCTACTCAGCTATGAATTCATGAAATTCTTAGGCAAATGGATGGAACTAGAAAATCTCATCCTGAATGAGGTAACCCAATCACAAAAGAACACACAAGGTATGTACTCACTGATAAGTGGATATTAGCCCAAAAGCTCCGAATACCCAAGATACCATTCACAGACCACATGAAGCTCAAGAAGAAGGAAGACCAAAGTGTGGGTGCTTCAGTCCTTCTTAGAAATGGGAAGAAAATACTCATGGGGCAAATATGGAGATAAAATGTAGAGCAGAGACTGAAGGAAAGGCCATCCAGAGACTGCCTCACTTGAGTATCCATCCCATATACAGTCACCAAACCCCGACACTATTGTGGATGCCAAGAAATGCTTGTGACAGGAGCCTGATATAGCTGTCTTCTGAGAGGCTTTGCCAGAGCATTACAAATACAGAGGCAGATGCTAGAAGCCAACCATCGGACTGAGCGTGGGGTCCCCAATGGAGGAGTTAGAGAAAGGACTGAAGGAGCTGAAGGGGTTTGCAACCCCAGAGGAAGAACAACAATATCCACCAATCAGACACACACACACACACCCAGAGCTCCCAGGGACTAAGGCACCAACCAAGGAGTAGACATGGCTCCATCTGCATATGCAGCAGAGGATGGCCTTGTCAGGCATCAATGGGAGGAGAAGTCCTTGGTCCTATAAAGGCTTGATAGATGCTCCAGTGTAGAGGAATTGAGAGTGGGAGTGGGTGGGTGGGTGGGTGGGTGGAGGAACAGCCTCATAGAAGCAGGGCGAGGGGGGATGGGATAGGGGGTTTTTGGGAGGGGGGAAAACAAAAAAGGGGATAACATTTGAAATGTAAATAAAGAAAATATCCAATTTATTTAAAAAAAGAAAATTTGTCCTTTCATATATTTCAGGTTAAAAATTTGTTTGCCTATTAGTATTTTATTGGGTTGTAAAAGAATATCAGCATAATTAACAATCAGTATAATAATGTTTTTTTTAAATTTGAAAACAAATTAGTCATTCAATAAAAGTGACAGGTAGAAAAAGCAAATAAAGATTTGACAACAGGGAAAAAAAGGAAAGAAAAACAGGCCCAAAACCCCTCAAAAATAACAACAAAAAAGACATACACACTAAGACATCCATAAACAAAATGTGTAAAAACATAAAATAAGAAACCATAATAGATAAGCAAAAGACAAATAAGGTTTAAAAAAATAAGTTCAAACACAGCAAGACAAGAAAAAAGATCTCCAAAAATACTGTTGAGTTTGTTTTGTGGTGGCCATTTTCTGCTAGGCATGGGGCCTGCCCTTACACATGGTTTATGTGCCCACTAAGACTCTGTTGGAGAGAACTAACTTTTCCTTTACCGGCAGTTATCAGTTGGAAATAGCTCTGAGCATGGGATGGAAACGTGTCCACTTCCCTGCTCAGCACTGGGACCCCACCTGGTTGAACCTGTGCAGGCCCTCTGCATGTTGCTACAGTCTCTGTGAGCTTATATGTGTGTCAGTCCTGCCGTGTCTGGAAGGCGCTGTTTCCCTGGTGTCTTCCAGACACTCTGGCTCTTACAATATTGACACACTCTTTTTAGTTGTAGTTTGGTTTGGTTTTGGTTTTGGAGGCAGGGTTTCTCTGTTCAGCTCTGGCTGTTCTGGAACATACTTTGTAGACCAGGTTGGCCTCGAACTCATAAATCCACCTGCCTCTGCCTCCCAAGTGCTGGGATGAAAGGCATGCACCACCACCACCTGGCTTGGCTCTTACAATCTTTCCACCTAATCTTCTGCAGAGTTTCTCTACCCTGAGGGAAGGACATCTCATTTATCCATTTATGACTCAGTGTTCCAAAATCTGTCACTCTGCATGTTGAAAGACAAGCTTTGAAAAGAAAAAATAAAACAATACCTAGTGGACGACAAAGAGGACTCCAGTGTCCACCTCTGCCCAGACACCAAGTTGAGTGGATGAACAGGCCATGCCTGCCCAGTGCGTGCAAAGCAAAACAAGGACTCTGCACCTGCAGAGTGGCCTGGTTCCCCCTGTGTGAGTCATATTATCCTCACAATTCCCCTGGGAAACTCCTAGTGTGACTAGGTTTCAGAGTGTCCCCAACCTGTTAAAAGATGCCTAATCCCTTCAGTGCAAAGGATAATCATTTGGGAGAGCAGCAGTGCCTGGCACCGACTTGTGCTCCATGACATTTCCTCTGAAGTTATTATCCCAGCTGGAATTTGAATGGCAAAGCGTGTTTGATGCTCTGGCGGAAAAAAATCACACAACATTCCAGAGCCATGCTTCTCCCGCTAAAATAGTTCTTGGGTGATGCAGCTTTCTGCACTTGCACTGCCTCGGGAGTCTCTCACCTGAAAACTCACACCACTCTACCCCAGCTGGAGTGATAGTTCTGGGCTAATATTTCTGAGGCAGGAGAAGGCTTCGTCCTGGGAGGCTCAACAGCCACAAAATAGGTGAATTGTAAAGAAAGAGTGTCGCAGAGAGAGCAGAGGGGAGCACCCAGGAAACGGACTCAGAAGCTGGAGCACATGGGCTGTTGAGATGGCTCAGAAGGTCTGCTACCAAGCCTGACGAGCTGAGTTCTATCTCCAGGACCTATGTGGTGGAAAGACCAGACTCCCAAAAGCATGTTCTCTGTCCCCTACATGTGCCCACTTATACATGCAAGTGAATAAGAATAATTTTTAAATGTAAAGGGGAGTTAGAGATGGCTTAGTGGTTAAGAGCACACTGCTTATCCAGGGGACCTTGGTCTGATTCTCAGCACCCACGTGGTGACTCACAAGCATCTGAAGTCCAGCCTCAAGGAGTACCTTGTCTGGCCTCCATAGGCACTAGGCATACTTGTGGTACAAACAAACCATCCATAAAAATTAAAAATAGAGGTTGGAGAGATGGCTCAATGGTAAAAAGCACTGCTGCTCTTCCAGAGGTCCTGAGGTCAATTCTCAGCAACCACATGGTGGCTCACAACTGGTGTTCTCTTCTGTTGCACAGGCATAAATGTAAATAGAGTGCTCATAGACATAAATAAGTGAATCTTTTAGAAATAATAAAAGTAAAACTTTTAAGGAAACCCGATTTGCTAAAGAGTATCATGGTCAGGTTGGTTCCAGGCTATAGTCAGTCACTGAATCTGAACATAGGATGAACTTAACATCAGCTGAAAGTGTGATGGGTTGGCTCTATTCTCTTTCTCCAAAGGTATAAACAAAGCAGTCAAACCCAGGCTACAGAAAGGGAGGACTTAGGGTCGCCCAAACTGCCCATCGTTTTGAGTCCTCTGAGCAATATAATATAGACTGGTTAGCTGACAGACAGGGAGGGCTTTCTTGCAAGGGTTCAGAAATGAGCATGCCTCAGAAGCAAAACTCTGCATTTCTAACTGGAAAGTGGCCACAGCTCCTCAGATCAGATTGTTGCCTAGAAGGCATGCCCAGTGCTGGTTCACTTTTGTAAGCAATTAGGCTGGCAATCAGCCGTGGGAGAAAAGCCAGCTTTCTCTGCCCTGTTAGTTTCCTTCTGAGAATTAAGAATCCTAAACATGGCTCAGTATATCTTAGCAAGGGTTGCTCCTGAGATGGAGAGCAATTGACAGAAACTGAGTTTATGCTTTTATTATTATTATTTCTAAAGATTTTACTTTAATTATGTATATCGTGTGAGGGGGCATGGTATGCGTGCACTTGGAGTCCAGAAGAGACAGTTCCCCAGCAGTTGGAGTTACAGGCAGTTGTCAGATACTCAACCTTGGTGCTGGGAACAAAAACTCAATCCCTTTGCAAGAACTGAATGAGCTCTTAACTTCTATGCCATCTCTGCAGTCCTGACTCTTGAGTCTTAAAATATGAGTTCTATAACTTAGAATAAAATTTTATAATCCCTTTTACAAGCTGGGGTCTGTAAACACTTTGTAGTAGGATAAAAGAGAGGAGAGGCAGTCTGCTTTGAAATCAAGTAGAATCCATCTCTGACTCAGAAGCAAGTAAAACAGACAGTTCCCCCATTGCAGAGAGCAATCTTTGTCTAGTACAGTTGGATACCAGACTATACTGAAAATGGTTTTTGAAGGAGTGCTCCTGATACCTCAGCATTGTCTTCTTCTAATGACCTCACTTTGCAGCTCCTCAGCTATGGCCCGCAACACTCAAGGAAGTTTTTGGCAGGAGCCTTGACAATACACTCCCGCGGTGCCTTAGCATTTCCTCCACTTCTCTCAAGGAGGGCACTATTCTTCCCTCCTTCACCACACAGCTGGCACATGTCCCTCCTGTCCCCAGGGGTCCAGAGAGAGCCCTAAAAGGCCTTTCTATGAATCCAGACCACAGTGGACTATCCTTCCTTCCAGGAAACAGAGGAACATCAAACACTCCAGGCCTAAAAATGAGTTCATTTAATCTGGCACTACTGTTTAATCCTGCTTACCACCACCAATGCATTCAAATGTTCATCGCTGACTACACAAAACCCACAAATTACAGTGCTCCAGGATTTCTACTGAAGTGACCTGTCCCATGTCAGAGGGGCCTGTGTGCTTGCTGCAGGCTCTGCTAACTTCCCTCTTTCAACAACGCTGTGAGGTTAGTGCTGCTGTTGCCACTTCATGGACGCCCAAAGCGGACCGGTAAGCCACCAGTTCCATTAAAACCATGCAGCATTAGGGCCTCAATGGATAAAAGACCCCATACCAACCACGGGGGCCAAAGACAAAATTCACAAACCAAATATTGGGTTTTTTTTTTTTTTTACAAGTTTAAGATTTGATTTTGAATTATAATAAAAGTTTAAATTTTGGTTTCAAATAGTGATTACTCTGGGGAGGAGAAAATGAGAAATCTTATCAAATATGACTTATGCGATGACTGCATGTTATTTACAAAGCATAAAAATGCATATGTAGCAGAGGGCTGCCTTCTCTGGCATTAATGGGAGGGGAGGCGCTTGGTCCTACAGAGGTTTGTGGTCCAGGATGGGGTGGGGGGATTGCAGAGGGGAGACCAGGAAGGGGGGACAACATTTGTAAATGAAACAAATGTAAATAATAAAATAATAAAAAAGAAGTAATTTGCTCATTTTTACCCAGGCAAAAACTTAGATAATCCAGCCTGAGTTTAATAAAACTGAATCATTTCAAAATTTGCAAAATCAGAAAATAAAAATGTGATCAACCTTTGAAAAAAATTCGTATAAACAGATGTGCCATAAGCAAAACTTTAGGCTCGATGAGGAATAATAAAACTGAGTCTAGAAACATAAAGCATGACTCTGTACACATGCTTTGCCACAATGTTTAGCACTACGCTACAAAGTAGGCATTGTAACTGTTGACAAGAAGTGTTACACCTTTTACTCTGTAGTAGATATCCTGGTTCTTCATTGCTATGATAAACAGAGTATATCCTATGATTAAAAGGAAAAATATCTTGTCTTCACTGCTGTGATAAACACCATGAACAAAAGCAACTTGGGGAGAATATGGTTTATTTCATCTTACACTTTACGCTCCATCATTAAGGGAAACCAGGATAAAAACCAAATCAGAACCACAGAAAACTGCTGATTACTGGTTTGCGCCTTACGGCTTGCTCAGCCTGCTTTCTTATACAACCCAGGGATAGCACTACCCACAATGGTATGCCTCCCCAACCCCCCATCAATCATTCATCAAGAAAATGTCCAAAAGAATACACCCACAGGCTAATCTGATGGAGACAACTCCTTAATTGAGGTTAGCTCTTCCCAGGTGGCTAGTTTATGTCAAGTTGGCAAAAAACCAACCAGCACAGTGGCTGAGGGATGACTGGATAAACAATCAAGAGAAAAACAGCTTGCAACATCCAGTATTTGTTTAATTTTACTGACTGGATAAATAATGGAGAATGAAGTTGTTTTGAATATTCAATGATTTTCATTTTTTTTTCTTCTAACCATTAATTAGTTCTTCTTCCGGTCAATCTATTATAAAGTCACATTTAGCAAAAATATAGTGAAAATTCTCACTGTGAAATAAAAGCTTACCGAGAATATTTTGTCTGGGCATGTGCAGAAGAGAGGTGGCGATACAGTACTATGGGGAGGGGTGGGCATGCGCAGAAGGGGAGCCAAAGGACACCCTGCAGCAGTAGCTGAGTCATGTGACCCTGGCCAGCTTCTCTCCCTCTTACTGCCCCTGCATCTTCACCTGACCGTGAGGGAGTTTAGCCCCCAGGAGCTGGCTGTCTTCCGGTTCTAAAATTCTGCTCACATTTTATGCTATGTTTGTGACTGTAGCGAGACTGTGCTCCATTCAATAGGGAAATCTAAAAACAAAATCGGAGGCATGAGTGAGAGCAAGCTCTCTCTTTACCAAATTCTGCCAGACAGCTCACCGGCTAGGAATAAAAACGGAGAGGTAAAAGCTACACTGTTGAGAAGAAAGCGAGCATGCACTGGTGACCAGCTAGCCGGCAGATTTTTTTTTCTTTTTTCTTTTTTTTTAGTTTCAAATCATAAAAATGTATTTGAGCCATTTTCTCATCTCACAAAATAGTAAACTGGAAATTAAACAAACACATGAACCACTCACTTTCAGGTAGAGGGCAAACTCCCAAATACTTATTATGTCAAAATAAAATAAACGTCACAGACATAGTCTACTTCAAAACTAACGCAAGTGAGAACATTTTTCAGACACTAGATGCTATATTGACCATGTGGAGTGAAACTAAAGCAGAATGAGGTTTGGGAGTGAAGGGAGACAGTGCCCTACAGGCTAGAGAGATCTCACAGAGACGCATTTACGCGGAGCTCTAAGCACCAAGGAGAATTCCCCTCTGAAGAGCATATGGGAAGAGAACACCCCAGCAGACAGCAACCTTCCTTGTGCATCTGAATTGGAGCAGCATGCACAAAAACTGATAGTGCTGTATTTGCTAACTTACTGAAGAAAAAGATGGGCCCATCCATTTAAGAAGTTAGAACAAAGACAAAGGGATTTGCAAAAAAGAAGAAAGCAAGCAATAAAGAGAGCAGGTGACACACTGATGCAGGCGACACACTGATGCAGGCGACACACTGATGCAGGCGACACACTGATGCAGGCGACAATAAGAACAGCCAGCCCTGAAACCAAGTCCAAGACTCAAGCTTTATCAAGGCTTCGTCTCTTTATTTTTATAGGTATGGGTGTTTTACCTGCATGGATAAGTGCTAAGATAGCTCTAATATAAAATCTGACTGAAAAGAAAAAGAAAGAGAAAGAAAAAACTTATTGTATATCAAATTGGGGGGGGGATATTTACTTTATTTACATTTCAAATGTTTTCCCCTTTGGAAACCTTCTATCCTATCCCTCCTCCCCCTGCCTCTATGAGGGTGCTCCCCCACCCACCCACCCACCCACTCCTGTCTTCCCTCCCTGGCATTCCCCTACACTGGGGCATCAAACACCCTCAGGTCCAAGGACCTCTCCTAGGAGGCAGATTTTGAAAAACAATTTGAGTGGGGTTCTCTCGGAGAATTTTCAATGAAAGGCCAGACAGCAAATCTTTTTAAGTTTTATGGCCTCGAAATCTCTGGTGTAAGAGCTTAGCCACCATCATGGGGGAGCACCCTGTAGACAGCAAAGAAATGAAGGCATGTGGCCGTGCTCCAATAAAACTCCATGTAAAAACAGTCATGGCCAGGCCTAACCTATGAGCTAGCTTTGTGAGCTCTTAGGAGTGGGAGTCCCTACCTGCAGTACTGTTTACCGGAAGCTGACAGTGCTGCAGAGCCCACGGCAGCGGCAGTTGGCCAGGTCCACCTCCACTGAGATACACTGGCTTCTCAGTATATTTTATATCCTGGTGTGCTCCATCTGCCACACCCAACATTAACATCTAACAGAGAGTAGCAGATAACCACGGTCACCTCTCACAAAGGAAAGAGAGCACCAAGCTTACTTCTCAGCCTGAGAGAAACCTTGGGGGAGGGCATTGTACACACCTGTACCTGATCTGATCATTTATTCTAATTGTTGTTTAGATTGTAAACATGATAAACGGGGCTATTCAGAGCACTGGTCCGTCAGAAGAGAAGCTATTTCAGACAGGACTTGTCAGTCTGTCAAAAGACTAATGACTGCTCCCCAAGGCAAACATTTCTACACTATAATTTTACAATTAGGCTGTGAATGGACAGGTCTACTTCTGGTCACTCAGAGAAAAGAGTGGTCCTTTTAAAAGGATGAGGTAAGATTTCTGGCACAGGAGTTAGCTGAAATTCCCTATACCTAATGAAAGAAGGAAGACACGCTTTCTGCTATTTATAAATATAGGAGCCTCTTCTTTTTTTTCCTTCATTTTTTTTTCGAGACAGGTTTTCTCTGTGTAGCCCTGGCTGTCCTGGAACTCACTCTGTAGACCAGGCTGGCCTCGAGCCTCTTCTTTAAAGCTCTAGAAAAGTATTCACGATTGCGTCTTGTTTCGCTCAGAAGTGGCTCCTGCATTTTGAGTCATATTAAATTTTAGAAGCACAAATGACTACCTGAACACCAAATTATTTTCTTGCATATTTGGTCATTGCTGGTATGTAATATACTTTAAATGGGAGGAAGTTGATTTGCTTCCAGACAGCCAGTGCTTTAAATTGACCCAAGGAATTTAAGAACACAGCAGCTCTGAGCACAGGAATTCCAGGTCGTTGGCTTTACTTTTTGATAGGCAAGAACAGCAGCTGGCCTAATTACCCCCATATGCATCTAGAGGGCAATTATTTGACTAATTGATCTATTTTAAGTGGGCAGCATTTTCGTGATGAGCTGTAAACAGGCAGCTTATTATATTGCCTAAAGAATAAAGTTTCTTATATACCAAATGCTCTTTTTACAAGCTTTCTTTATAGAAACTATTCAATGTTAGATTATTAAAACACAGACAAGTTTTGGTTGCAGAAAGAAGGTCAAAATATCTATCGGGATGCTTCAGCATTCAAAGGACCATGGACTGCCATCTCATTGGCTGAGAGATCCCAGAAAAGAAGAAAAAGTTATCACAACTGCAAAAATGCATAGGGGGTTAAGTAGCTTCATATTGTCCCCAGAGGCAATGGAATATACAGTCATGGGCCCATAGGCTCCACCCCCAGTCACTGGCAGCCTCAAGTTCTACCTATAAATAAGTTGTTTAAAAAAAAAAAAAAAAACCAAAGCTGGGCAGTGGTGGCGCGTGCCTTTAATCCCAGCACTCGGGAGGCAGAGGCAGGTGCATTTCTGAGTTTGAGGCCAGCCTGGTCTACAGAGTGAGTTCCAGGACAGCCAGGGCTACACAGAGAAACCCTGTCTCGAAAAACCAAAAAAATAAAAAATTAAAAAAGCAAAACAAAACATGCTATCCCTGTGTGTTAACTGTCTTCTGTGACTTTGCTAAAGGTGAAGCTGTAAGAGAGCAGTCTTTAGTCTTTTGTGTATAGAATCCTATCATCTGCAGATAGTGACACTATGATGTCATTCTTTCCTATTCCTTTCTCCTTTACCTCCTCTGCTTGTCTTAGTGCAGTAACAAAGGCTTCCAGAACCTTTGGAAGCTCAAGCCAGAAAGCCCAGCATGAAAGGAGGAGGTAGACACAAAGTCTCCTTCCCAACTGAGGAGCTGCTGGTAACTGAGAGCTGCCAAGGGAGGGAGAGTTCAGGATCCAGTTGATGCCACATATCCAAGAGTACATAGTCAGCACTAATGAGACTCAGGGTAAAAAAAAAAAAAAAAAACAGACAGAAAATTGGGTGTGTACAGAATAGGAGAGATAGATCTGCGGGGAGATGGAACGTATGGGCATAATCAAAATACAGTGTATGAAATTCCCAAATAATAAAAACACTAAAGACAATCTTCAATTTTATTTTAAACTTTATTGTAAAAATGTTGCAAATAAAAAAAAATCTCTGTCATAGCCAAGCAGTGGTAGCACATGACTTTAATCCCAGCATCTAGGAGGCAGAGGGAGGCAGATTTCCGAGTTCAAGGCCAGCCTGGTCTACAGAGTAAGTTTCAGGACTGTCAAGGCTACACAGAGAAACCTTGTCTTGAAAAACAAAACAAAATAAACAAACAAAAAAACAAAAGCAAGCAAACAAACAAACAAAAACCCTCCGTCAGTTTATGATCTGAAGAAGGTGTGAGTGTGGTTGTCCACTGAGCATTTATAGTCCCTCTGCAGGCTGAGTGAATCAGATGTGCAATGACTGTCCAGTGATGCCGGCCATAAGCACTCAGGGCTTGTCACTGGAGACCATGAGCCTTCTCGTGCCATTGGAACATGACTCGGGGCTGAATAGACAAAAAGTCTTGGCCATTTACACCTCAATCAGCACCATACTGGTGCTCATCTCTCTACAGATGGTAATCTTTTAAAATGAGTGAGGTAAGGAGTTCAAGTCCCTGCATGCCTTGTTTTCTCCTGGGGGGCTTCCACTGACACCAGACTGCAGAACCCAGCAGCAAGGACTGGCGAAGTTCAGTGTAAATAGTGTGGCTTATGTTACTGGAAAAATTGTATAAGGCAATGGGGTCTCTCACCCTGGAGTTGGAACATGTTCCATCGATGCTCTTAATATGTAAATCAGGAGGATACACTGTCATAATTTACATGAAGCAATTTGCATATGAAAGCCCAGGATAGGCATTGATACTTGTAAAAGCATCAATGGTTTACATTTATTCATACTGTCTCGGTGAGGGTTTATATTGCTCTGATAAAATGTCATGACCAAAAGCATCTTAGGGAAAAGGGGTTTATTTTTAGTTTCCACACCACTGTCCATCATCAAGCAAGTTAAGGCAAGAACTCAAGGCAGAGGCCATGGAGGAAAGCTCACCGGTTGGTGCAGTCTGCTTTCTTTCATGACTCAGGACCACCTACCAAGAAGTAGCACCAACCACCACCATCCCCATGGACTGGGCCCTCCTGTATCAATCATTAATCAAGAGAATTCCCTACAGGGAATCTGGATGGAGGTATTTTCCTGATTGAGATTTTCTTCCCAGATAACTTTAGTCTGTGTCAAGTTGACAAAAACAAAACAAAACAAACAAAACCAAACCAGAACACACACATGCTGCCTTACACCTTCTCTTCTTATACCACAAGATGGAGAGGTGGGCAGGTAGAAACTTGTTCCTACAACTTCAAAGCGGTTGCCAGAACTGACTTCGTTGAACACTTAGCAATTTGCCTGGAAACAAAATCTCCCAAGGCTCTCTCATGTGCATCCACAAAGGATAGCCAGGCCAGGGATGTATCTGACCACAGAATTTCTAGAACACAACTGGGCTATGCCACAAAACCCACGAATATATAGCTGCATTGGGGGGAAGAGAGAGGGGAGAGAAAGTTCGTGAAGAGCTGACTAAAGCAAAGGTTTTCCCACCACCACCAATGAGCTGCATGATCAGATACTCAGAGTGAAGCCTCGTGGGCCATACAGGGATGGTTCATAAATGAAATAAGAAGATTTCATAGGCAAAGCAGAGTGCAGACACTCTGCCTAGTTCTACATTTCTGTGTCTCTTTATCTCCTGGAACTCTCAACAAAATGGCTTCTCATTAACTGTGCCCTTAAAGCACTGACAGAGTGTATGAACTTAACAGCAGCCCATGAGTGTTCGCCAGATGGTCACTTCAGTGGCTCTTCCTTCAGAGCTCAGGACCTCTGTGTACGATCATCTAGCTCTTCCCTCATCAGGAGCACACCAAGATGTGGGCACAAAGGAGATCTACATCTAGTGTGCACTGCTTAAGATTAGTCAAGAGGTTAGGATGCTTTTCTCAATCCAAACAAGAACATCATTGATACCAGCTGCCATCCCGAGAACATGAGCCTTTCCCAAATTCAAAAGGTATACAGATAAGTAGACCAAAGATCATTTGGTCCAATCCATAGACTGTAAAGGAAAAAGTACATGTTCTGTGTGTGTGTGTGTGTCTACGCATTTGTGCACACACAAAAGAGCGTGTTTGATTTCCTCTGTGGACTTGTGTGCAAGTGTGCCGCAGCCAGAGGCTGACGCCAGGGATGCATTTCCCCATTACTGGCCTCCTTATTTTTTGAAGCAGTGACTCTGTGGTGGCTTGGATGAGAATGGTCCCAATAAGCTCATGTTTGAATACTTGATCCCCAGTTGATGGAAGGAAAGAGTTAGGAAGTGTGCCCTTTTTGGAGTAGGTATGTCACTGGGGGAGGCAGGCTTTGATGTTTCAAAAGATTCAAACTATTCCTAGTTAGCTCTCTGCCTCCTACTCATGGATCAAAATGTAAGTTCTCAGCTGTATCTGCCGTCATGTCTTCACTCTGTCAATACGAACCCCTCTGAAACCATAAACCCAATTAAATGCTGTCTTTTATACATCACCATGAACCTCAAGCTTGCAAACAGCTCACCAACTAAGCTGTCATTGTGTCCCGTAAGTGCCCTTTAAGTACACAAGTGGCACCGAGTACTGAACTTGGGATGGTAGGCAAGCATTCTACCACTGAGTTTTATTCTTACAAGTTTTGAAACAGGCATCACTCAGTTGCCCAGATTAACCTTAGACTCACTCCATAGCCCAGACAGACCTCCTACTTGGTATCCTCCTGCCTCCATCTCCCGATTGTTGGGATTCTAGGTTGCTGGCTTGAATTTCTTACAGAATTCAGATCACTCCATTTTACACTGGAGCCAGTCTTGTTTCCCAGGAGAAACAGGCATCTCCTACCTAATACTTCATTCTCAGCAGATGGAATTCCGATTCCTAGACATCAATTTCAATTGCTCTTCTCTGAATCTTCCCTTTGTGATATTCTGGGTATGTCTGTGACAGGGCAAAGTCTTGTTGATCCTAAATTAAACATCGGGTATACACCAACTGAACCACACCACACAAATGCTGCTGTGCCTGATATTTCTATCTATGTCCTTCTCCGTGCTCTCTCTGGAAGGAAACACGTCAGAAATGTCCAATCGAGTCAAAGGTTCTAGCTCCATTTTACGTTTCTAACAAGCTAAAGAAAATCCAACTCAATTTCTTTTTTTTAAAAAGATGATGTGAAGTAACCCAATAATACTCCCTGAAATGTTCAGAAATTTATTCATAGAAGTAATTAGCTGAAATAATCCTCTTATGTTGGAGTAACTTCATAACTCTATGGCCAAAAGGTCAGCCCACAGATTTACAAATAAATGCCCTTTCTGTCCAGACATCCCACTACCAGGGAGACTTTGGGATGAAGAGGAAAATATAAATAAATACGTCTTTGCAAAATATTTCCTCCTGTGACTAATCAATGACCAGTGATTGGGTTGTTTTATTTTGTTTCTTAATGTGTGTTTTTCTCCTTGACCAAAGCTATTTTGCCTGGAGATGTTCCAACAATATACTGTTAACATATTCCCATTGTGGAATTCATCTGGAAAATTTTGCAACTTAAGAAAACATCTCAGACATCTAACAGGCGTCTGTCTCTATGGGCCTGCAGACTGGAGACCAAAAGCATACAGCAAATATTTTTGGTGAAACTCAAAAAGAGCTGACGATTTGTACAACTGAGTAAATTTGTAATGACTCACTTGAGATGTCAGGACTCTGTTCACATGTATTTTGTTTGGAGGTTAAGGATCCAGAGACCCAAATGTACACAGCGCCTGACTCAAAAGTAGAGGCTCAATAAATATTTGTTGAACAAATGAAAGTTTCAGTTAACGCTCATTAGCTGACTGCTCTGTTGCAAGACCTTTAATTCCTTGGAGTTTTCCTTTGGGGGCTGAGGATCCCAACTTCCAGTAGTAAGACTCTCCCTCAATTAAAAAAAGAAGAAGAAGAAGGAAGAAAGAAAGAAAAGAAATGGAAACTGAGAAGATAGCTCAGAAAGTAGGGAAAGAGCTCATTGTGTGAGCAGAAATACCCTAACCCCCCCCCCCCAAAAAAAAACCTACATAAAAGAATCAGGCATAGTGGAGCATGCTTATAATTTCAGCACTGCGGAAACTGAGGCAGGCAGGTAACTACGGCTCAGTAGCCAATCTAATCTGAGTTCCTGGCCAAGTGAAAGGCCCTGTCTCAAAACCAAGATGAACAGCCCTGATGAACAACACTGACGCTGGTCCTTGACCTCCACGTGCACGTATGTGTTCACGGTCCTTGACCTCTACGTGCAGGTATGTGTTCACACACATACTCAACACGAAACCCTTGAAGCTTCAGTTTCAAAAAAGGTACTACATGAAGTCATTCCTCATCATTCAAGTGATTATAATGCTGCAAATACTAAACCACGCTCACCAGTGGAGTTAGGTAGGGTTGCTGTCAGCCTCTGATCATAACATTTTTACTCCATTACCTGATTTTTACATTTCTGTTCAAGACCTGATCTGACAGGCATCACAGAGCTATTCATGTCAAAGTGACAGTCAACAAGACCTATCAAGCATGTAGCCTTTTCTGTGAGTATGGCACGCCCTTTTCTGGGCTTAGAAACACTGCTCAGAGACCCCACACTACACTTAGGGGCTGTTTTAGACAGAGATATGACTGACAGCATACAAAAACACACAAAAGCACAGTGATATGCAGACTACAAAGACAAAAACAAGTTTTCACAATAAGACTTCAAACGAGAGCATTGTTCTTCCTTCCCCTTCCAGCTGAGGACACGTACACCGCAGATCTACACATGTCCCTTAATAGCTACAAAAGAACTTCAAGTGGTCACATACTCAGTTCTCCACGTGGATGAGTCTTCCAATGTACAATTTTTTTGATATGATTAGTAATGTACCATTAATGAAGATCAGCTATGCTTCAATCACTAACTATCCACTGTCTCTTTGCCACCACTGGGGTACAAAAGATATCCAGACATTGTACTAATAGTTCAGAGGGGAAGTTAAGTTTTAATCAACTATAGACATTGCTACTGATGTACAAACAAACAGGCGCAGGGTGTAAGAGCTCTGTAAACAGGGGCTGGAGGCTCAGTGCTTAAGAACACTGGCTGCAAAAAAAAAAAAAAAAAAAAAAAAAAAAAAAAAAAAGAACACTGGCTGCTTTTACAGAGGGCCCAGATTCAGTCCCCAACACCCATAACATGGCTTCCATAAGTATCTATAATTCTAGATCTAGGGAATGTGGTGCCATTTTCTGGCCACCTTAGGCACCAGACACATACCTGATACATGTACATGCAGTCACACATACATACAAAATAAAAAATTATTAAAGCTCTACAAATATATAATAAATGCCATAGTGTGTTATGTGGGGCCATAAGTAAGCTGAAGAGCAATGGGAAGAGAAGAGGTCCAATTTGTGAGGCTCTGAAGTAACAGGAATCACCCTCATAGATATGGTGGAGGTTGAAAGACAGGGAAATCGGGGTAACTCCCATGACTGTATTTGGGAAATGGGGACTTCAATGAGAGGCCAGGAACCAAGATCGAGGATACAGAGTGAACAAGTAACAAGAGCAAGAGGAAGTATACTAGAGATGGAGGTGTGTGTAGAGCCTTGGCATTGCTTCTGGCTATGTGGCTGTTATCACAACAGACTGCAAACCAAGCAACTTGTAAGCACCTGGCACTTGGTTATCTCAGTACTGGAGGCTTCACGTTCTACATCACGTTGGCAGCATAGTGAGGCTCTGGTGAGAGTCTGGTTTGCAGTCCTCTCATGGGACAGAATTAAGGAAGACAGCTCTCTGGGGTCCACTTGTGAGGACATTCACTAACCTCACTTGTGAGGGTAAAGCCTTGGTCATTTTCCTAAAGTCCTGTCTAATCAGACCATCGCCTTACAGACAGTTCCACAGCCTGAACTTGGAAAAGGTACTTAGACCTTAGTGGGGCTCCTTAAAAGGGACAAGCACCAAGTGCCTGGAGCATCAGAGAGGAGGCAAAACAGCCCCTCTGCATGTGTCAGCTGAGATAAAATAAATGGAAACAAAGAAGAGCACAGTTGAAATAGGAAGAGACCACTCTCATACCCTGAGCATTAGCTGTCCCCCAAGACCTTCCCGCATGCAACCCCACAAAGAATAGGCATACAACATAAACAGTGCCTCAACCCAAACCCGCTAGCTACCTCCACACCAGTCTTTTAAATTAGGCTGCCACAGTTAAGACCCTCATCCTGTTTAGGAGCTACTGATCCCGTGACTGAGCTGAACAGTTAAAGGTATGAACTGAGAAAGAAGCAAGTGGCAGACTAGCAAGCATCATAGAGTAAGGTTGGTATCTCAGTTGCTTTTCTATTGCTGTGATAAGTCACCTTGGCTAAGGCAACTTATCTATAGGCAGAACAGTGCAGCTACCTCTTCATAAATGCAGGGGAGTCGGGGTGCAGCCACAAAGGCATCTCCTGCAGGAGGACCTAATTGAGGACTGCCTGAGAGACCAAGGATTGCTAACTCAGACAATGCCACCCAGTGGGGAACTGCTGTTTAGAAGAGCCGCTTTCTTGGGACCAGTGGGACTCAGGTGAAGGGTATTAAAGGAGCCTGGAGCAGCATTCAGACTGAATTGCTGCAGTGTTTCTCACCTGCTCCCAGTCTGTGTCACTGATTCCACCACCTCACTTCTAACCCCCAAGGGCAAATAGGGTCAGGCAGAAGGAGGTCCAGGGCAGCACTTATCAAAGAGTTTATCTGAGGCTTACAGTTTCAGAGGGTGAGTCTGTGACCAGCATGGCTGGAGGCACGGCAGGGACAGTGCTGAAACACGGCTGAGTTCATATCTCTTGATCTACAAGCATGAGGCAAAGAGAGCTAACTGGAAGTGACATGGGCTTCTGAAACCTCAAACCTTACTCCCAGTGACACACCTCCTCCAACAAAGCTCTACTTCCTAATCCCTCCCAAATGAGTCCACCCACTGGGAACCAAGTATTCAAATCTGTGAGTCTAGAGAGGCCATTCTTATTCAAACCAGTCAGCCTTCTTGCAGACTCGGACATCCGACTGGTTTCTTCTTAGCAGCTGTATTTCCTTCCATGAGTCCAGGAGCAAAAGGCAGCCTTGACTCAGGCATCATCATATTGTAGCTTTCTGCTTCTGCCCCCTGCCCTTGTGTGTATGGAGTGCTCACCAGGGCCAAAGCAGTTACTCCCACCAGCTGGAATCTTTCTGGGATACATGCGATCGTCTGGGAACCTAGGTCGGCTCTCAGAGGCCTGCCCTCTATGGCCCACCACGATCAGCCAGGGTACTCTCCTGAGACAGAAACTTGGTCCTAGGGGCACAGGCAAAAACAGGATGCAAGCTAGTAACTACATCTTCAGATGTAGACAGAGGAGGTTCCCCTCCACAGCGTTTCAATCGCAGCTTCGCTGGTAATGCCTTCTCTGTGTGTATCATTAAAGGCCCTGATAGCAGGACAAAGAACTGGGAAGAATTTTTCTACTCCCATTTTTAGTGTTGGGTAATCATTCCTGAGCTTACTAGGAGGGAGTACTGTAATGTGAAATTGCAAAATAAGGGTGAAGCACACAATTTGAATCGCCAAGTCACATTTTCTAGCTCCGACTGAGATGCCTCAATGTTCATGAAAAGAGTTTCACTGTGTGTGAATAAAAGGAAGGCATGCTTTTCCTCAGAAGGCAAAAGGAAAGCTAACAGCATCTAGTGTCAGGAAGCATTAAACTCCAGAGCAGCAGTGTTTATAGATCTGAGCTGATGGATAAACTCGAGGCCAACTTCTTGCTGATTAAGTGTTTCCCACTGAAAAGCAGTTTGCTCACCAGGCAGCAGAGCCCATGTGGGGCGCGAACATCTGTCTGTTTTGTGCCTATTACTATCAGCTGGGGAACTTGGCTTTCACCAAGCAGGGAGCACCGTGGGAGCCCAGCTCAGTCATCCATGAGCCAGCATGGGTGGGATAGATCCTGTGCAAAGCAGTTGTGAATAAGCTGGGGGGAAGGGGTGGTCTAAAGAATCAGGAGTGAATAGCCCAGATTGCCCTCAGGAAGATCACACACTGATGTTTTAATGGCTGACAAAAGGTACAAGCAGAGAGCTAATGACATTCTGCACAAGAAAAAAATAGCCAGGCAGCACGACCAGCCACTGTGATTGCTCAGAAAAGTGTCACACAGAGCACATGGAAGATGCCTCCTATGCATAAAGAGGGCTTATTACTGGAGTTGTGTCTCCTCCCACTGTGCCACAAAGCACGTTTCTGGACTTTGTAAGCAATATCTGGTCATGGCAGAGAACTTAGAATCCACAGATGTATTCCTTTGGGACTTAAAGGAATGCTTTTCGAGAACTATTTACAAAGGGCTAGGGAGACCAAGCCAGGGCATGAGGCACTCAGGGGTTTGCCACAGCAGGACACTGTCTAAGAAGAGCCAGTCTGAGATCGGAGAGACAAGTTAATGCTAAGAGGACAGCTAGCCACAGTCTTCATTTAGGATTTGTCTCTCAGTCACACTCATTGCCAATAATGAGATGAGCACATCTTATTCAACATACACTGCACTGACCACACCCTGGAGCAGGGTGACCTGCCGCTCTCTTCCTAGCAAGCGAGCCCACCCGTGATCCTACATCATCTGTGATCCTATCACCCCACTGGATAGAGCATTTTAAAAAATTCATCAAAATAAGGTCTAAACCCAAGACTGATTTTTAAAAGCTGTGCCATAATTTGCCCTCAGGCAGAGCTGGGGGGGGGGGCGCGACTGAATAATCCAGTTTCATGATTTGATTGGGGGAAGCTCATGATTAGATTGGAGGAGGCTCATGATTAGGTTGGAAGAGACTCATTAACGTGCCGCTGAGTTTAAGGGGAGCCAGCAGGGCCTGCGAGCTTCAAGGGTTTAAGTTCCCAGCAGCAAGCATCGAGGGTGGGAGAAGAGTTCCAGGGGAAGTGACAGGGTGTTGGTTTCTTGTCAGTGGAATTTCCTGAGACCAGTTGCTCTATAAAGACCAGGAGGAGCAGGAAGAGATAAAGCTGGGAGAGGAGCCTCTTTGAATAGTAGTGTCCTGTGAAGGATGAGCTTATATATGTCTATACATAGGGATTAAGGGAAGAGGAAAGTGTGCTCAAAGGCTGTTTGGTCTAATCAGTCAGAGGGGGAAATGGGGGATGGAGTGGGGATGGTGGGGGAAAGGGTCAACTTTATTCTAGGAGAGCACGGCAAATGAGCCAAAAAAAAAAAAAAAAAAAAAAAAAAAAAAAGATTGTGCACATTGTCAGGGTGCTGGTTTCAAGATACTAGCAAGAGCTCCCCAAGGTAAGGACAAAATATTCACTAACTTCATAAAAAAAAGACAGGGGTAAGGGCAAGGATATTAGTTGAATTTGCGGGGCATAAGAAGCTGGTCCCGTTGACAAGTACAAACAGATTGGCAGAACATTCAGCTCAAGGTAACAGACAATAAGACAAGTGTTCACTAATTATATGAAAACACAGGGGTAAGGCAAGGACATTAATCAGATTTGGAGGGTACCTCTTTCTTCTTTATTTATTATTTGAAAAACACTAGGAACTGGTGAGGTGGCTCAGGAGATGAAGGCTGCTGAGCTCTGTTCAATCCCCAGAACCCACATGGTGGAAGCAGAAAGCTGACTCCTGCAAGTTGTCCTCTGGCCAGTACGTGTGCTGTGGCACATTTACCTCTCCACATGAAAATACAATGTAGCTTAGCTATTTTGTATTTATTTATTGTGCATGTGCACACATGTATATACACATGCAATGCTGGGCTTGTGGAAGTCAGAGGGCAACTTGAGAGGGTTGGTACTGCCCTCCTACCATGTGGGCCCTAGGGATCCAACCCAGGTCATTAGTCTTGGCTGCAAGCGCCTCCAACCACTGAGCCCTCCTGCGCAGACTGTCTTTATTCATAAGAAGCAAATTAAGGTAACACTGTACTAGAACATGCAGGTAAAGGCTTTAAACTATCACCTACAGAGATAAAAGAAGGAAGACATGAAAGAAATTCTTTTTTTTTTTTTTTGATATTTACTTTATTTACATTTCAAAATTTTTCCCCTTTCCAGGTCTCCCCTTCAGAAACCCACTATCCCATCCTCCCTCCCCCTGCCTCTATGAGGGTGTTTCTCCACCCACTCACCCACTCCTGTCTTCCCTCCCTGGCATTCCCCTACACTGGGGCGTCTAACACCCTCAGGCCCAAGGGCCTCTCCTCCCACTGATAGCCAACAAGGTGCTCCTCTGCCACATATGTGGCCAGCACCAGGGGTTCCTCCATGTGTATTCTTTGGTTGGTGGTCCAGTCTCTGGGAGCTCCAGGGGTCTGGCCAGTTGACCCTGTTGCTCCCTCCATGGGGCTGCAAACCCCCTCAGCTCCTTCAGTCCCTTCTCCAACTCCTCCATCCGGGACCCTACACTAAGTCCAATGTTTGGCTGCGAGCATCCGCCTCTGTATTTGTCAGGCTCTGCTTGAGCCTCTCAGGAAACAGTTTATCATGCTTCCATCAGCAAGCACTTCCCAGATCTCCCATGCACGTGGATTGGCAGGATTAATATAGTAAAAATGGTCATATTGCCGAAAGCAATCTACAAATTCAGTGCAATCCCCATCAAAATTCCAACTCAATTCATTACAGAGTTAGAAAGAGCAATTCTCAAATTCATTTGGAATAGTAAAAATCCCAGGATAGCAAAAACTATTCTCAACAATAAAAGAACTTCTGGGGGAATCAGCATCCCTGACCTCAAGCTGTACTACAGAGCAGTAGTGATAAAAACTGCATGGCATTGGTACAGTGACAGGCAGGTAGATCCATGGAATAAATTGAGGACCCAGAAATGAACCCACACACCTACAGTCACTTGATCTTTGACAAAGGAGCTAAAACCATCCAGTGGGGGAAAAAACCAGCATTTTCAACAAATGGTGCTGGTTCAACTGGCAGTCAACATATAGAAGAATGCAAATTGGTCCATTCCTATCTCCCTGTACAAAGCTCAAGTCCAAGTGGATCAAGGACCTCCACATAAAACCAGATTCACTGAATCTAATAGAAGAGAAAGTGGGGAAAAGTCTTGAACACATGGGCACAGGGGAAATTTTCTTGAACAGAACATCAATGACTTATGCTCTAAGATCAAGAATCGACAAATGGGACCTCATAAAACTGCAAAGCTTCTGTAAGGCAAAGGACACTGTCAATAGGACAAAAAGGCAACCAACAGATTGGGAAAAGATCTTTACCAATCCTACATCCGATAGAGGGCTAATATCCAATATATACAAAGAACTCAAGAAGTTAGACTCTAGAGAACCAAATAAGCCTATTAAAATGGGGAACAGAGCTAAACAGAGAATTCTCAACTGAGGAAATTCGCAGGTCTGAGAAGCACCTAAAGAAATCTTCAATATCTTTAGTCATCAGGGAAATGCAAATCAAAACAACCCTGAGATTCCACCTCACACCAGTCAGAATGGCTAAGATCACTCAGGTGACAGCAGATGCTGGCAAGGATGTGGAGAAAGAGGAATTCTTTTCAAAGTGGTCAGAGGTGGCTATTTGGAAAAGGAGATTGGCCCCATGAAACAAGGAGGAAGAAAAGATGCCATAGGGCTCAAGAGATGGCTCAGGAGCCAGTTTCAATTCCCAGCACCCACATGGCAGATTACAAATGTCTGTAATTCCAGTTCCAGGGATCTGACACTCTTATACAGATGTAAATTCAGACAAACACCAATGCACATAAAATAAAAAATAAGTAAGTTGAGCGGTGGTGATACGCACCTTTAATCCCAGTACTTGGGAGGCAGGGAGGGGCAGGTAAATCTCTGAGTTTGAGGCCAGCCTGGTCTACAAATCTACAAATCAAGGTCTAGGACAGCCAGGGCTACACAGAGAAATCCTGTCTCAGAAAACAAAAACAGATGAGCAAATATAAGTAAATAATTTCAGAGAGAGAGAGAGAGAGAGAGAGAGAGAGAGAGAGAGAGAGAGAGAGAGAGAGATTGAGATTATTGATGTTGCTGAATACTCGGGAGACTGTTGCAGGAGGTTCGTGAGTTCAAGACTAGCCTAGGCTATATACTGAGACCTGGTCTTTAAGAAAAAAATGAGTTTAGGAGATGGCTCAGTGGGTAAGCATGAGGACTAGAGTTCAAATCCCTAGAACCCATGAAAGTGAGGAGCAGTAGTACAGGTATGTCATCCCAGTGTGTGGTAAGGCTGATCGTGTGTGTGTGTGTGTGTGTGTGTGTGTGTGTGTATATGAGGGCATGTAAATGTATGTGGAGGCCACAGGTTTTCAGATTCCCTGGAACTGGAGTTACAGGCATTTGTGAGCCATACAACATGAGCTATGAAATTCCAGTCCTCTGGAAGAGCAGCGAGTACTACACGCTTAACCACTTAGCCATTTCTCCATGCCCTCTGCCACTGGTTTTGTAAAGAGAGTAACCTATGCTAGAGTTTTGTTTTGTTTTGTTATGTTTTGTTGGATTTTGAGACAGGATCTCATGTATACCAGACTGACCTCTCACTCTCTTTGTAGCCAACAGTGACCTTAAACTCCTCAAATTACTGCTTCTTTCTGACAAGAATTAAGACTTCAGGCCTGGGCCACATGCCTGGAGACCTATGCCAGCTCTGACCTTGAGAGTCTCAGGCCTTGGGAATTTCTACCAATGACTACTTCTGTCTTGGGTTCTTAGATGGTTTGTAGCACCATGAAAGGAAGTCCCACCCAGACTGCTAATACCGAGAGACAAGGTGGGGCAGTTGAGTCAGAGAATGAGACATCCTGTTGACAGACAGCACCAAAGCCAAAAATATCACAATGAGGTCCACATAAACAAACGAGGTCCAGTTTGGTCCTTCTGCCTGGACAACTCTTCTCAAGTCTTCCCTAAATGGTGACCCCAGAGCTATAAGAGGGTAGTTTAAGCAATTATGGTGTCAGAGAGCTGCGATATCAGGGCAAAATTCTAATGAGGACAATGACTGAGAAATGAGCAAAGGTAGCTGTCAAGTCTAGCTGGAGACACACAGCCACCAATGTATAAGCTCTAAGATTTGGACAAAGCTGATTGACAAACCCATGAGACAAAATGAAGATTAAAAATGGTTCCAGACTTGAGATAGTATTGTAATATATGTTGTTAACACATTATAGCCTGGGACATAGTAAATGATTATATATATATATATATATATATATATATATATATATATATATATATATATATATATATATAAAATCTTATAATATCTATTATTAAAACAAAGTCAATATGAGTATTTTTAGCATGACCAAAATTATTTATTTATTACATGCTTCTCTGGCACTCTCCAGAAAAATTTAACAAGCATAATCTCTCTTGCTTTTACAAAATATTTACACTTGTAAGGAATCTTGTGTAATTGGCAACTACATTTTAAAAATAACTGCTCTCCTAAGGAAAGGGGGTTTAGGACCTATAAAGTTTTGGATTTATCACAAAAGTTATTTTCTGCAGGAATTTAATAAACAACAATAGCCATAAAAGCTAAACATCCTTGGGCGAAGCCTGCACTTAATCATATCCAGGTTTTGCTCAGAAGGCTTTTCGCTTTCTGCTCCCTTGAAGGCTAACCTTCACTCAGCTACACACATCCTTATCTTCCTCACCCATGGCTTGTCATAAAGTACAAAATAGGAACAGGATGGTTAATAAAAACCCTGGCATTCAAATAAATGGTGACTGGGATCAGGAGAGAGGACCTTGTAGGAAAGAACAAAAGCCAATCCATCAATTGTCCAAGCTGAGTCACAGCAGTGACCTCTGTTCCCGGTGAGCAGTTCCAGTGCCTAGTGGTGAAAGCCTTGTTCTCAGGGGAGCTTAGGGAAGCAGGGCTCTCTAATCTCTACCAGATCCAAATGGCAGGGGCCAGAAAATGGGCTCTGAGGGAGAAACATCCATGCCGTAGCCTCAGTGTGGTACTAAATGAATTCCATGAGCTCGGATGTCTTCTTTCACTGTGATTGGTACATCCAATATTACTTTCCCTTGGCACTATATAAAGAGGGGGAAGCTGAAAGCAGCTTCAACCTGTTACACACACACACACACACACACACACACACACACACAGGACCAATGCTGTCAGGAAGGTGTGTGGTCAATGAAGTCAGCTTTGCTTGAAGCAGCTACTTTAAGTGGACAGCTCCCCCAAGAGACTTTGTACACAGCTAAAGAAAACAACTTCTGTCTCCTGGCTCCATTCTCTTTAGAATTCTCAGTGATCATGAATTTGTACAAATTATTGACTGGAAGGACAGCCAAGTGACATTCAGGAGGTAACCAAAAAAAGCATCACAGAGATTAGAAAACCACTCCATTTAGTGTTCAGGGACTAGGTCTGGTGGTGCACACCAGAAATTCCAGCACTCAATAGGATGACGCGGGAGGGTCATGAATTCCAGCCCAGGCTAAGTTAGACATCTTCTCCAGGAAGATGGAGAAGAAAGGAGAAGGTAGCAGAGACAGAGATACAGAATCACAAAGACAACAGAGTCAGAGACAGAAGCCAACTGACTGAACATGAGGAAGGATTAGACATTCTCAAAATACTTCCCAGGAGGCTCACACAGGGGTTCTCAACCTTCCTAAGGCTGCGGCCCTTTGATACAGTTCCTCGAGTTGTGACGATACCCCCAGCCATAAAATTATTTTCATTGCTACTTCATAACTGTAGTTTGGCTGTTACGAATTGTAATTTTTGGAGATAAAGGTTGGTTAAAGGGTCCCAACCCACAGGTTGAAACCCGCTGACCCAGCAGTTGTTCATACAGGAAGAGCATATCAAACCACAGGATAGAATAGAAGGAATTAGCAGCAGAGACTGAAAAAAAAAAAAAAAAAAAAAAAAGGAAAAGCAGGGTTTCTGAGGTGTTTGACAGCAGCAGAGAGAAACATCATAATGGTAAAAGTCGGTGGTATTTGGTTAAGACAGAGAAGGAAGTGACATCAGAAACCAAGAACCGTTTGCCTGGTCAGCCCACGTCCAGGTCCATAAACTCTGAGAGCATGCAGCAGCACAGACAGCAGCAGCAATAACCATGTGTTAGACCTTAGAGCCCCCACTCCCTACCCCGAGCCTCACAATTAACCAACTGTTCTTGGCAGGGGGTAGACCTATTCTAGAAGGTCATTGGAAGAACAGCTCCTGTGAGGTTTGCCATGTCTGCTATGAGGTGACTCCCCCCCCCCCCATTATGTGTCCTTCCTTTTACAGCCATGCGCAGGTAAAAAGTTTCTCTTTGTTCTCAAAGAGAAGTTGTTGTCCTCAGGGGGATCATTCTGGTTTTACCATACGGCTGTGTGTAACTGCTCCTTCCTTACTGGATACTAGAAAATGCAGCACCAAACGGCCCACCCATAGTGAGCCGGTGGCTCTTCACAGTGTGTATTCGTAGCCTTGATCCCGGGTCTACCAGCGTCTCTTGTCTTATTTCTCTTTCCTTATTTTTGTCCTCTTTAATTTATGCTACTCGATACTCGATATGTTACATGTCTGGAATAAACCCAAGCATAGAGTTAAATCAATAAATAAGACATGAGGCTATATGTCTTTATTTCAGAGGACAGTCGTCACACAGTGGGAGCCGAACGAGCAATATTGTGAGACTGGAAAGAGCCTCCTATAGGAAATAGGACTAAGCTCTGAGGAGGCACAGCATTCACGGACAGTGGAGAGACGGCATAAGTCGGTTACACAGGATCTTCAAGAGCAGGTGATGAAGTGGTACACCTACGTCTTGCTTCAGAATGCGTCAGCAAAGTACACAACAAGCAGCTATAACAAAGACAGCAACATTGGTAGACACGGAGGCTGCACTGCACCCTGCCTCTTGGGCATGTTTGAAATGCTGTGAGAAGCGGCTACTTGTGGACAGGAGAAGTTACAATGTACATATGCTCTCCAGAGGACCCCAGTTTGATTCCCAGCACCCAGGTTGGTTCCTTCACAACCGCCTATAACTTTAGCTTCCCGAGATCTCACTTCCTCCTCTGGTCTCTGTGGGCACTTGAACTTGGGTGCACAGACCCACAAACACACAATTTAAAAAATAAATATTTTTTTTAAGATACATTTATGGACAGGGAGACCCCCCAATGTTAATCTTGGGTCTTCATACACATATGCATATGTGCCTGCACACATGTGTACACCCAAACATTGACATATAAACACATATCTTAAAATCAAATACAAATAAAAAGCTGCCTTTTGGAAGAAAAGCTGGCTACTTTTTCTTTGCTATCACAGCAGTTCTTATGAGCATGAAGCAAAGGCTTCTGGGTATTCGCTGTCTTCCATCATACAACCCTGAGCAGTGAAAATGCTTTCGGGAGATGAGCCTCCTAACTAAATGAGAAACCTGACTGATAGCAGAGTGCTTGGCAGAAGTTGCTTTCCCCCCCCCAAAAAAGGGGGGGGGGAACCTGATAGCTAGCTGGGCAAGTCAGGAGTAGCCCTGGTCTACATTGGCAGTCTGGATGGGAGAAAGACTCATGCAGCAAAATGGTATAGCTGACTGTCTGTTCTGCCCCCCCCCCCCCATGCCTCAGGGCTTCTAGAATGTGAGCGGTGATGGAAACAGAGTCAGCAGGCTCTACTGTGTGCTCAGGCTTCTGCCGAGGTCCTTAGAGTCTACAGACAGTTACTTTGCTCTGTAAGGTAAATAAACTCAAAAGGCTTTACACGTGTTGAAACGTAAGTTTACAATTTTAAAGAATAGGTAGAGATATCAGATGTCCACCCTAATCCCTGTATGTTTGGATCATGGATGATGAGAAGGGGAATTTTATGAGGAACTCAGCCCGGGCGGCTTCCCACTTCAGTAGCTTGAGCTTTGCCAGATAAATGCGGGTTTCTCCTCTAAGAAGTTAGTGTGAGAGGTCATCGCGGAGCAGGCTTCAGCCTCCTCTCTCCCATGGGAGGATGGAACAGCCTGAAGGTGGGCCGATGGGGAGACAGAGCCATCCACACACAGAGAAGTGAGCCTGTGCTCACAAAGCACCCGCCTGCAGCAGGCAGGGAGCCTGCTGGCAAATGTAGATGCCCAGGGAGTCAAACCGCTGTGTTTGGTTTGATTCTGTTTTTCGGGGAGAGGGGATTGGGTTTTTGTTTTTGTTTCTCTACATAGCCTATTAGGGTAAGAAAAGCTCGAAAGCAAGAGAGAGAGAGCGAGAGCGAGAGCGAGAGAGAGAGAGAGAGAGAGAGAGAGAGAGAGAGAGAGCTTTAAAGCTGTCTAGAGATAACTGTCACAGCCTTCTTCAGTGTCTTCACAGCCAAGAGGCTCACTCTGATGTCCAGCTAATTCCTGGAGCTGTAAACCAAGCCTGCTTCTGTTCACCCTGCTGTCTGAAAAGGAGTGAATGATCAGACAGACTGTCAGCCCTAGAAATAAAGCTCTACCACCCTCCCCTGATGGAGGGAGGGGGAGAGAGAGAAAGAGAGAGAGAGAGAGAGAGAGCGCCCAAGGGCATCTGAGAACCTACAAAGCCACTAACTCCAGAGTCATGAAAGGGTGGGACACTAGGAGTGTGCCTACTAAGTGCATAGAAAGTCCTTATCTGGGTAGACTGGGTCATCTTATGGTTCATCTTGTTAAGGTTAGCAGCTCTGCCCCAAAAGTCAAAATCCATAGATGCTCAAGTTTCTTGCAGGAAGCGACACCGTATTTGTATTTGAGGATAAGGCAGTATATCTTCTTATACATTAAGCATACAGTGAGTGATCTAAATAACTTACATCGCCTAGTACAGTGAAAATGTTAGATAGATGGCTGCTATGCCATTCAGTTCAGGGACAAAATCACATTTTCAGTTCAGGTACAACTTTTTTTCTGAATATTTTTGACCCACGGTAACATCAAACCTGTGGCCCTAATGTTCTGGCTGGGAACAAAATTGGCACTGAAGTTTAAAACTTAAACATGTTGTGAAATTCTCAATGAATAAAAATTAATTTTTTAAAACCAAGGAATCAAGTATGGCGCCCTTAATATTTGCTAATTTCCTTACAGGGAGCTATCCGCCAAACAGATGAATTACCGTGCAGCCCTGCACCAAAGGGTGCCATGGTATACACGTGTGGAGCCAGTCTACACAATGAGTAACCTCTCTTTGTGTTTACATTTTTAAAATAACAAAACAAAAAACCCAAAACAACAACCAAAAAAACCCACCTGTAAGCAGTAATGAAGTACACCTGCCCACATCTACATAGAAAAGTTCAGGAAAAGCAAACCCCAGTCCCTGGACAGCTGCAACCTGGTCATCTGAGATTGCAAAGGAGTCTCAGTGCTAAGCTGTGAGCCATGGCAGGCAAAATGTGCAATGAACAGAGACTGATGTTGTTATTAAAAAATATAAATACAGTTTTAAGAAAGGAACGCGTAGGGGCTGGAGAGATGGCTCAGCGGTTAAGAGCACTGTCTGTACTTCCAGAGGTCCTGAGTTCAATTCCCAGCAACCACATGGTGGCTCACAACCATCTGTAATGAGTTCTGATGCCCTCTTCTGGCATGCAGGTGTATGGGCAGATGGAGCACTCATTAAATAAATAAATAAAAATTTTTAAAGGGGGAAAAAACAAAGGAAAAGAAGAAAGTTCAGGGTGAAAAGGAGCAAGAAGGGAGAAAAGACCTTAAGAGATGGAGTAAAGGATTCATGAGACATGAAAGCAGAAATGGGGGGCTTGTCAACATCAGGGAAGACAGGAGGGAACACAGTGTGTGAGCCATTACAACGTCACACAGTGCACCAAGAAACAAGGACGTGCAAGCATGTCAGTGATATGTGGGCGATGAGTCCTTTGGGTCAATAGTGCAGCTAGGTCCATACATATGCTAGAGATTTATTTTTCTGAGAAACTCCACACGGACCAGAGGTGCACACAGGTCTGCTTTTGTCTGACCGGCATTTGTTGCTGCTTATTTTCTTAATGATTGAGTCCAATCTCCTTTAAAGGCTAGACAACAAGAAACAGCATTTAGTTATTTAAAGAGACACTACCTCAACATGTTTGTCAATGTCTATAATTCTAGCCATTCAGGAGACTGAGGTGTGAACATTGTTTAGGCTCTGTGGTTTAACACCATCCTGAATGACACAGTGAGACTGGGTCTTATAGGTGAGGGGGCTAAGAAAGGAGTCACTGAGAAGCAGGGACAAGAGTTTGAATAAGCAAGTAGATGGGGAAATATTGGAGAGTCTGCACTAGAAGCACACCAATTGAATCACACAAACTTTTGTTTCAGCCCCTGCATTAGCCATAATATAGAAATAGCTCCTACTATATAGAAATATAGAAATATCCTGTCCCAGGCTAACAGGATGGCAGCAGGACCACAGAGCTCCCATCCCCAAGGGTAGGGGCCCTCTTCTATGGACCTCGATTGTCAGCTCCACCAATTATTGTCTACATGTGTTTCAAGACTTACAAACGTACTTTCCCAAAGTTATGGCCTCTGGACAGAACTCAGGAAGCTAGGAGCTTTAACAGGGATATCCGGTAGACTGTCTGACATTGTCACGGCTATTCTTGATGGTCAACTTGATGACGTCTAGAATTAACTAGAAGCCAAATGGCTAGGTACATGTGAGAGGGATTTTTCTTGACTGAATTATTTGAAGTTGGAAGATCCACCCTAAATCTAGATCCAAAGGAAGATCTACTTTAAATCTAGGCTATACCTTCTGGCGGCAGCCTATATAAAAGACAGGAGGAGGTAGCTCTTGCTCTTTGCCTGTTTTCCCTCACTCTGGCTAACAAGTTCATTCCACCAATGGTATTAAAGCCTTCTTCTTCAGGATTCCAGAGTACATGAAGATCAGCTGAGACACCAGCCCCCGTGGGCAACTACTGAATTCTTGGAGTTTTTGCAGTTAGACAGCCATTGTTTGGGACCAGCTGGACCACAGCTGTAAACCACTCTAATAAATCTCTCATTCATAGATAGATAGATAGATAGATAGATAGATAGATAGATAGATAGATAGATAGACAGACAAAACCAATCACCTACCTATCAGTTCTGTTCCTCTAGAGAACCCTGACTAATACAGGCACTCACTTGGGCTCCCTCCTCCCTTAGCTTCATCCCTCTGTTTCAGGGATGTTCTGTGTACACCAAACTCTGAAACTATAGTAAACACAAAAGACACTTATGAACCAATATTTCTCCAGCCTCATGTTCAAAGAAATCCCTCAAACACCTCTATAGCAAGATACAACTGTATTTCTCTTATTTCTTGACTTACAATTCTTTTTATCTGTGATTTTATGCAAAAAAAAATCACTGTTATAACACTGAAAAAAGAAGATGCAATCCTACATACATAAGCACTGCTGTGTAGCTGTGGACTTTGGGCACTGCCCTCAGGATGGATGGCATATAGAACTTGCACTTGAAATACCCAAAGGACAGAATGTATTGCTCCCTGTTGTAGGATGTTAACTAAAGCCCATAGCCAACCCTGTGCTTGAGCTCTGCTGTCAGAAGAGAGGACTTTAAAGCAGTGTAACTACCAGTGAGTGGGAAGGGAATCTCAGTGGCATGTACCATGAGGAAGAAAGTGTTTGTGTTTGATTCTCACAAGGAAAGAATAGCACAGCTTGACACTACAGCTTTGATTTATAACACCCGGAGCTGTGTTTATATCTTGAGAAAATTCATGCAGCTCAGCAACAAAGCAAAAAGTTTTTTTAATGTACCAGAGGTCACCAAGTAGCTGCAGACCCCAAGCCAAGAGCCATAGCATAAACTGGAAAGGGGCGGAATTTGAAGCATGGGATTTGGATCTGATCAGCTTAAACTCAGATCTCACAAAGAATGCTCTCCGGTTGATCCATCTCAACCCAAGGCACAGCCCAGACCAGCCTCAAACCTTCCAGCTAACGGTAGGAAGCAGATATAAGGGGTAACAGAGCAGACCCAGTGATGAGAGATGAGAGACTTTGCCTGTTCGCCCACACTCTGGTTAACAAGTCCATTCCATCAATGGTATTAAACCTTCTTCTTCAGGATTCCAGAGGATATGAAGATCAGCTGAGACACCAGCCCTCAGGGACAACTACTGGATTCTTGGAGTTTCTGCAGTTGTGATACTAACACATTAACCTAAGTTTTCATCAAGGCTATGGACCTTGCAGCCATTGCTAAAATCATGAGAGGGATTCTAGACTTCATGCCCACAAATATATATATATATATATATATATATATATATATATATATGTATGTATGTATGTATGTATATGTATATGTATATGTATGTATGTATATATGAGTACACTGTCGCTGTCTTCAGACGCACCACAAGAGGACATCAGATCCCATTACAGATGGTTGTGAGCCACCATGTGGTTGCTGGGAATTGAACTCAGGACCTCTGGAAGAGCAGTCAGTGCTCTTAATCTCTGAGCCATCTCTCCAGCCCAGAGGACTAGATTCTTCTCCCAGCTTTTGCTAAACTAGTTTGTCATTACTTTATGCTTGAAGGTTCCTGGTGATCAACCTGTAGTAGGTACTGGAGTTGTTCCTGGTACCCACTTCCAGAGTTTAGGCAACAAAAATAGCTCCTCTGGGCCACAGCCTGAATGCTGGGATCTCACTCATCTCAAGTCTTTCCAATGTGCAGTCACAGCCACTCCTGCCTTACAAATAGAAGTTGACAGCCAAGTCGGAGGGGGGCTACAATGATGTACTAAGGCCTGGCACCTTAAAGCCTGGTTGGGGACACTAAGTGACTTTGTCCAGATGTGAATTCTGATTCGGTCGGTCGGGGCCAAGACTCCAGTGTCTTCCTCTCTATGAGTGATATCTTACTAGAACTGGCTAGAATAGATTATTCTCTCCAGCATCTGCCACCATCCTGGAAAGGGTCCATGGAAACAAAAGCTACAAACACCATAGTTTTTATACACCATTTTAGGTAAGATTTTTTTTTCTGCAGTGATATTACTGAAAGTAGATTGATTTTATGAATAACCTGAAGTCACCACAGTGGATGGTATCACCCACTCAATATGATGATACACCCATTTATTAAAGTGCACCAGTGAGGAACGGATTTTGTTTAGTTTTGAAGGCAGGGTTCTAAGATCTGTTTTTGGACATCTTGTCTAACTTAGTTTCTGCCAAAGAGACTGACACCCAGCTTCCAGCATCTTCTCTTCTCCTAAACTCTCTTTAATAGATCATGAAATTTTATTTACAGACTATGAATAAAATTTCATACATGTATAGTACGTCATTTTTCATACATGTATACAATGTCACTACTCTTTGTGGATATGGGTACTGGTAGGTTGCTGGACTGGCTGGTTTTGTGTGTCAACTTGACACAAGCTGGAGGTATCACAGGGAAAGGAGCCTCCCTTGAGGAAATGCCTCCATGAGATCCAGCTGTAAGGTATTTTCTCAATTAGTGATCAAGGGGGGAGGGCCCCTTGTGGATGGTACCATCCTGGGCTGGTAGTCTTAGGTTCTATAAGAAAGCAGGCTGAGCAAGCCAGGAGAAGCAAGCCAGTAAACAGCATCCCTCCATGACCTCTGCATCAGCTCCTGATCCCTGACCTGCTTGAGTTCCAGTCCTGACTTCCTTTAGTGATGAACAGCAGCATGGAAGTGTAAGCTGAATAAACCCTTTCCTCCCCAACTTGCTGCTTGGTCATGATGTTTGTGCAGGAATAGAAACCCTGACTAAGACAGTTGCCCATACCCCACCGGGTGGCCCCACACCCATGCACATAAGGGTCAGTGATAATTGACCCAGAGAATTAGTGGTAGTAATAAAAGAGGACATGAAATTGGGAGGAAGATGGGTAGAGGGGTCTGGTGGGGAGTTAGAGAGAAGAAATGGGGGAATATGATCTAAATCCTCTTTAAGTAACGATTGCTTAACTTTGTGTGTGTGTGTGTGTGTGTGTGTGTGTGTGTGTGTGTGTGTGTGTGTATGCATACATACATGCGCACCTGTGTGAAGTTGCCCAAGGAGGCCAGAGAGGACATTAGATCTAGAGCCAGAGCTCCAGATGGCTCTGAGCTGGCAGACACGAGGGATGGGCACTGAACTCAGATCATTTGAAAGAGCAGCAAGCACTCTAACCACTGAGCCATCTCTCCAGTCCCCAAACCTTTCCTTTTTTATATCATATCGTTTTCAGGGAAATAAAATTACTACAATTTTCAGGCACCTAAGAAGAGTTTGGAGCCAAGCTTAGGGGTGTGTACTAGGGACTCCGAGGGATTGTAAGTTTGAAGTCAATCTGGGCTACATATGGGCCAATACAACCTACACAGCAAGACTGCTGTCTAAAGAGCACTAGACAGGGAAATGGCAATATATAAGTGACATGAAAGAAGAAACGAGGCACTTTGATTGGGAGAAGGAAAGGGAAGGAGGAGAGAGAAATAAGGATGTTTGAGAACGTGTAAGAATCATATTTTTATTTACCTAAAACTGTAATACACATAAATTATGCATATATAGTTACATATATACATAATTTACATATATGTAGTATATATTATGTGTGTGTATATATGTATATGTATGTGTGTGTGCATATATATATATATATATATATATATATAGTTGAAATAAGTTATACCACTTGCACTAACAATTCTACCTTCTAGAGCCATAGATTACCTAATAAAAACTCCAGTTCCAGGCATTAAACACTCCCCCCTTCACATTGTTGGTTGGGGGAGTCAAAGAGACTGCCAAAATGATATAGATGATTGCTCTTGCTCTTGGTTGCCTCTCAGAGGTTGAAGATAAACTCCTATTGCTGAGACAGTAGACACTTCAGACACAGGATTTAGAAGATCCAAGCTGGATCTGACCTGTGAGGACTAACTTTCATAGTCCTAGAAAGAGTTATACCAGCCACCAAGGAGGGAATCGACCAATGGCAGAACCAAGCTCGGAAGCCTACGAACCACAACGCCCATGAACATTGGTAGGATACCCCTAAAGGTGCAATAGTGGCACTCACATCCTGATGAAAGCCAACGCTGTCTAGTTGAACTGAAGGCCTTCTCAGCAGGACAGACACCATCCTGGTACTGGAAACCTAGCCAACTGCACACGACTAGTGAGCCCATGAATCTTAGAAGCCAACCTACTACCACTACTTTACTAGACCGGCATAATTCTTAACTGCACTCTAAATTCTTATCTTTACACCCATGGGTGTGTGTAGCTGTCACTCCTCATCAGAGAATGGTTCCATGTGCAATGGACAGAGACTATTAACAGAGATTCAGGATGGGTCCAAATTCAAAGAATCAGTGACTATGGAGTGTTCAGCCTCAACTGGCCCATTGACAGTTCAAGTTCTACACCTCAGGATCAGAACACATCTTAGAAGAGATGATTGTAAGAGCCAGAGGACCAGGATGCCTGCTGTGAAAGAGCATCTTCTCAACATGACAACGGCACCCACAAAACGTCTATATTGATGCCTAAACAAGACTCTCACAATGACACTAGGACATGCTGCTGTGGGTAGGGGAAATTCCACATTCCTAGATGAACAGATACAATCAATGGCTGCTTAGGGAGAATCAGTTTTCCCCATAGACAGCCTCTGATGGGTTATCCAATCCCAAATGGTCAGCTAAACACACGTGCATATAAGCGACACTGGATAGATCCATTAGGCTACAACACGGGGGGGGGGGGGGGATACAAATAAGGAAGAGGTGATGGACTCGAGAGGATGGGGAGGACACAGGAGGAGCTGGATGCATGCCTGGGAAGGGAGGAAATGGTAAAAAATGTGTGAAAATCCCAAAACCATCAAAAGTTAAATAAAAGATACAGTAGCGGGCAGGCAGGCATGAGCGGCCACACAACTTCATGTTTGCAGATCCACCAACCACCTTTCTGAATTTAGTCTGCCTTCCACTGAGGCTCAAGCAGTTAAAATTACCAGGCTGTAAGCTTCCATACGGCTAACATAAATGTCACAAACACTCACATGTGAGTGTAGTATAGGTTTGATATATTTAATTATTAAATATATATCACTACATGTTTAATATATATTATAAATTATATATTAATATTTTATAATATATCATGATTATATAGTATACTATATATTATGTTATACAGTTTATATTATATATGCTATAATTTATTATATAATATACTACAGTAAATATATATTGTTTATATATATGTGTATATATATACATATACATACATATATACATACACACACACACACACACACACACATATATATATATATATATGAACTTCCATGGGATCTTTCTTTTCTCAGCCAAAATTTTAGCCTTTTGCTCTTTGCTATATGGTTTTATTTTTAAAAAAAACATCCTTAACACAAACAAAGGATTCAAATAACTTCCCTGTTCCTTCAGATTTTTCTTTTTTCAGAATTTTTCCTTTCATTTCTTCATTCTCATACTCTGTCTCCCCTATTCTGTCAGAACATATTACTATCCAGAACAAAACAGTTGGCATCATTTAAAGCAAAATAACAGTTAAATTCAAAAGTTTTACTGGGGACCAGCAAGACGGCTCAGGGGTAAAGACACTTGTCATGGAAGCCCAACTCCCTGAGTTCCATCCTTGGGTCCTACATAAAAGTGGAAGGAACAAGGAGAGAAGTGATTCCACAGAGCTGTGCTCTGATCTGTGTAGCCAGGCATGGCTGCCCCTCCCCATTCTGACACACAGTATACACACATACACGATAATAAAGATTAAAAGTTTCATTTATATACAGTGTAACTGTAACACGGAATGTTTTTGCCATATATAGATCCACATACAATTATAACTTGGGGACTGGCAAGCTGATTTGGTAGAAAAAGGCGCTTACACAGATGCAGGTACTCACCACCAACCACTGGACTGGGCCCAGGGACCCCTATGGAAGAGTTAGGGGAAGGACTGAAGGAGCTGAAGGGGATGGCAACCCCAAAGGAAGAACAACAGACCAACCAACCAGACCCCTCAGAGCTCCCAGGGACTAAGCCACCAACCAAAGAGCATACGTGGGCAGTCCCATGTCTCCCGCTATGTATGTAGCAGAGGACGGGCCTCAGTGGGAAGGCATGCACTCGGTCCTGTGGAGGCTTGATGCCCTAGCGAAGGGGACGATAGAGGGGTGAGGTCGGGGATCCCCCTCTTAGAGGCAAAGGCAAGGGGGAATGGGATGGGGGGCTCATGGAGGGGAGACCTGGAAGGGGACAACATTTGAAATGTAAATAAATAAAATTAATAAGAAATAAAGAAAAGGTGCATATAGCTGAGCACGATGGCTTAAGTTTGATCCCCAAGACCTACAACGTGAAAGATAGATTTCCTTCAAGTTGCCCTCTATCCTTCACATGCACACATGTGCTCACACACACACACACACACACACACAGAGAGAGAGAGAGAGAGAGAGAAAATTAATATTTTCAAGCAAAATTATGATGTATGACAGCTTTAATTGAAAATGACTGTTTTGTAGATATATTTTTAAAGACATAACTAGCATTTTTACCTTGAATGTGCAAAGCTTTCTAGTATGCAAACTCAAAGGTAACCTATCACGTGTGTGCTTCCCGAGCCTGTGACTGACATGCAAGTCAATGATGAAGGAGGGCAAACCACCTCCGAAGGCTGCTCAATGGCTGTCCTGGCCCTGCCAGGACATATTCTTGGACAGTCTATGTGAGAGCTGCCAGTATGGGAAGGTTTACCACAGAAGCCCTCAGAAGGAAAGAGGAAGACAGAACAGAATCAAACAAACAAAAGCCTCTTGTTTTAAGCCAGCTCATGATTCTGTGTGGAGCCAAATCCATGGCTGCCTAGCTTGGATTTCACCGTAATGAGCAAGGTAACAATGAACGGATTTGCCCCCAGCTGGACAATTAGCCATCCACCTGTCAGTCATATGGCCCAAAATTAACTTTCCCATAGTGCTCCGGAAGTTCTTGAAATTTTTAGAAGCAAGAAACTTGTGGCACATACTAATTTCTGGCAGGACAGAGGGGGAAAAGCGATCATTGCCATTCACGTAGTTTCATGTCTCTGCTTGGAGCTGCAAGAGTTGCTTTATTTGTTGTTGTTTTTCTGAAAAGATACATCTAGGCTATGAGAAACTTCAAGATCTTAGTCCTGGAAATAAACATTACTCAGATGTGCACCAAAAAATTTACTAAACTACCCTTTCCTGGAAGATAAATGAGAACCCATAAATCCCACCAGAACAGACGTGTGCATGCTCCCTTCAAATGTATTTTCTATGCACAGAATCAAGTTTGGCACAATGGAATCACTCAATGGGCATGTGCTGACCAAGAGAAAAGTGCTAAGACTTTAAAATTAGCTAATAGATCCACGGAAATGGGGGATAACTTGGCAGAAGAGGCATTGCAGATGTTATAGCTTCACGCTTTCTCATCCCCTAAATAAAGAATGAGACAGTGAGAGAGAATGAGAGCTTTGTTCTTCAGCCTCTAAGCAGGGCCCTCACAATGCAGCAGCCTCTCTCATTCATAAAGACATCCTGGCCTGGCTGAGCAGGAAGCAGAAGATCTGGGGAAGCCGAACATGGATTTGGACACAGTGAAATGAAAACCTGCTCTTGAGAAAACATAGCAGCTAGGATAAAGAGGGTGCACCGCCCCAACTTCATTTCGAAAGGATGATGGTAGCCACAGGAAGCCAGGGAGCAGCCATTTCACCAACAATCGGTAGCAAGGAGATCAGATCTCCAAGGACACGGGCGATGAAAGCATAGTCGTGGGGCAGCCGTGAGCTGAGAACGTGTGAAAAGTGATACAAAATCTGACCTTGGCCACCACTCTCACTCACCAGGGCCTCCCCTCTTCCGCTACCTGTTCCTGTGGGAAGGAAAGGGATCCCTCTTAAAAACTACCTCCCTGCCTTCCAACCACTGGCTGCATCAGATGGGGAGTGCACGTGTCATTTGGGGGTATAATTTAGGACGGGAAGTTGAAGACAAGACTATAACCACCAGTATCCAGCATATGTACCCCACGGGCACGGACAGAGAAGCAGGCTGGGCTGGGACACAATGGTGAGAACGGTATCACTTCAAAGGAGCAATTGAGCTTTTTTCCAGAGCAGCCTTCCTTTCAGATTTGAGGCAACACACCTATAATTCCAGAACTTGGGAGGCTGAGGTGGGAAAATGATGAGTTCAAGGTCAGCCTGAGCTAAATAATACCTCGAGACCTCCTTTAAAAGATTATTAAATAAAATAAAACACTTTCCTAATTTTTAGCTTTTATTAATTTAATTGTGTGTGTGTGCGCATGCGTGTGTGTGTGTGTGTGTGTGTGTGTGTGTGTGTGTGTGTGTGTGTGTAGGGCATGTTCATGCTACAACACCTGTGTGTAGTTGTCAGAGAACGACTTGCAGGAATTAATTCTCACATACTATGTGGGTCTCAATTGTTGAACTCCGGTAACTAGGTTTAGCAGCAATCATGTCTACCCACTGGGCCATGCCAGCCCCTGGCTCAGCTTTTAAAGGACACAGGACACACACAGGAGTAGCAACAGAAGCCTACAATGCTTAACACATTGAAATCAAAGTTGCTCTTTTCCTTTTTACATTAGCAGTCATTTACTGGGTCATTTAACAAGTGCATATGGACAGCCCACTCTTTTTCAAGTACAGAGCTGACCCGTGAGGTCAAGGTGATGAGAGAACAGACGGTCCATGGCTTCGGAGGGTTGACTGTTGTAGACAGCCTCGTGCAGAAAGGAGAGTGTGTTCCCTGGGTGTAGTCGGACCCTCTCTGCTCTTGACCACCTTTGTCCCATGTCCTTGATGGTGGCTCATGGTGGCTGTGAAAGCTCCCTGAAAAGGGACCCATGTGTCCTGAATGAGCCACAGTCATTCACAGAGCTCCTCTGTTTCCTCCTCCTTGGCTATGTGGGCCATGGGATGGGGCAGTGGAAAGAGCAAAATAATCCAAAAACAAGAAAAATCCAACAGACTGAGGATCTCAAGTCATTCCTGTAGGAACTACCATTCCCAACCCCAGGCAAAAAGCAGATTTCTCTAATCCTCTAAAATGGAGTCAGCATCCCATCCAACCTGCCTGCGCCGTCCACCACTCTGCAGTCACAAGTAGAAAACCTCCGGTGGTCAGCAGGGGAGACTGTAATGTGCAAAGACGCTCAGCCAGCGTCGTTTCCCGCAACACTAGATTTCTGGGCTACTCTACACTTAGAGAAGCATCCAGAAACAAGACACATTAACCAGTAAATAAACACCCCTACTGTGTCTAAGTCCAGTTTTACTTTTTAAAATGTAAAGAAGCCATAGGTTACCAAATAAAACCCCATGGCCAGGTGTGGAATACTTCCTCAGACTGTTGGTCAGAAGTGTCCTGGAGACACCCCAGAACAATACAGACTCTTATCATTGCTCCTGGTTACCCTCCAGAACTTGATACTAAGCCTCAAATGATAAGGACACCTGTGACACATTTTGGTCACAGGGCATGAAGAAATCAAAAAATAGTAAAAGAAAATATTATATATGTGTATTTTTAAAAATATCAATTGTAAAAGTCACAGAAGTCAATGGGTGTCCACTGTTCAACTTCTGCAAGCCATCCCCATGCTGGGGCGATAGGAAGTGACAGATTGCCCTAGCACTTCCCTCACACCCTGACCATCCCAAAGCATGTCACATAAGCTCATTTACATAATCACAAAGCTCACAGCAGCTCCAAACATTGTCAATAAAATCCTCAGATTCCAAAGGAGCAAATGAAAGCCTGTATCTTAAGAAGTGGTTCAAGGTAAAAAAAAAAAAAAAAAAAAAAAAAAAAAAGACTAGAGATTCTAAGAGGAGCAGCGAGTTTGTGAGCCTGTGTTTCTGACATTACCAAAGCCCTCACTGGGAAAGCAATAGGCAACCTGCCAGGACAAGGCTCTCTGCAGCCTTCCCTCAGCCTTCCCTGAGATGACCTTCAGCCAAACCCTCAGTGCAATCAATCCCTCAGTGGTAGCCTAATTAAGTGGCCCTCTCGCTCTAAGTAAACACATCTGCAGAAGCACCACATAGACCTCCACATTCCCACAGGCGACACGGCCACATGGTTGTACTATCTTGAAGGAAAGTGAAAGTTTCTGCATCCCATGTCATTTTTTCCCATGGGAACCTGAGCCACCTTAGGCTCCAGCACTCTTCAGTGAGAGGGCAATGGGTAGACAGGGGAGGGGTGGGAGCATCTGAATCGCATCGCTGCTTGAAGACTCAGGAACTAAGACCAAAATCACAGGTGGTTTTCTCAACTGTGCTCACTAATACAGTCTGTGGTAAAGAGTCACCTTGGGAAACAAAGCCAAGGCCTCCCTTGCCTGAGACATCATTCCTGACTCCTATCTCTTCCCTGTCATTAGTACAGTGTAAAGGACACAGGTCCGAATTAAGCTGTAGCCACTGTGTACCGGATCCAGTTACAAAGGCTTTTGTCCAAAATCAAGCCATTCAACTATCTAAAGTGCTAGCTGTACTTCATTCTTTTATGTGTAATAACCTCTAGGCAGGCTCTACGTTCTTAATAGATACCTAAATCTTTGACCAAAGATTCCAAAAAGTTAATGTTTGCTAGGCATAGCCTCACCCAATAAAAGCCAGATTGTCTTTCTACTATGTACATTTTAACACATCATTTTACTGATGTAAAACACCATCAAAGAAAGCTATAGTACAGGGTTTGGAAAAGGAAAATCGCTTTGTGGCAGATGGGGGGTGGCAGGGGGGATGGGGAGATGGTAATGATAGTTTTAGGACAGTAATGACATAATGGCTTTCTGTGCCTGTTTCATTCGAATGCCTTGGCTGTCCTGAATCCCTACTTCAGATAAATCATGCCCGGGCTCTGATATCTTAACTACTGGTGAGAGGATGTCCTATGCTGATTCTAACGCTGGGCAAATGTTAGCTTTAGACGCATTAAGCTGCCATTGGCACTCATACAAAGAGTGTTTAAACTCTGGGGGCTTGGCAGTACGCACCTTCGAGTGGACTCGAAGGAAGACTGTACCTGCGTGAACCCGTTTCATATATAATATGATCATTTAAATTCAACTGTCCAAAACAGACCTCAAGGGCAAAGGCTCTAAAGGATACCCAAGATCACTGTGGGTGTTAGCGTTGCCCTGGACTGTTGGACATGTTCAGTCATTTGAGTTTAGTCTTCCTTTTTCCACCCCTGGATCTAGAACATTCACCCTACCTGAATTCAAATCATGGTGATTGTGTGTGTGTAGCCCCGAGCACTTGGGCATGACACTCTCCGTACCTCTGATTATTATGTTTCTACTCACAAAACAGAGAGAATAGAAAAGCTACAGGTGGCTCTGTGCATCAGAGACAAGGTAAACAATGTTCGCAGCATCGTGCCAAGTCTAAAGTAAGTCTTCAACTATTGTTATTTAATATCTGGCATCAAGTGCTGAAATACAGAGCTGCTTAGCAGAAGTCATAAACCATAAGGCTGTCCAGGACAAGAAATGATTGTGAATCCACTTCACATTTCACAGCAGGGCATCACATCGGGCTTGTCCCGATCCTCAGTTCATTTTACAGAGGTTCAGACCTACTCCCCTTGCCAACAAGGACCTTTTGAAAAAAAAAAAAAAAAATCCCTTCAGCAAGCTCTGAATCCTTTCATATGCTAAAAATCATTCACCAGCCATCTGGTATTTTCCCAGTGCTGAAGCCACAGTGCTTATAGCTTGAGAGAAACCAGAGTGGGGGTATGCTTTCCAGGTGGGGTGGTGGCGGCTCTCCTTTTAGGGTGATATGCTGAGAAGTCCTCACTGCTTGCTCAGGGGGCAGAAGCCTCCATGCTCCTGGGATCTGGCAGAAGAGTTTACGGTGCCAGCAGTTTTCAATCTTCGCAATGCTTTGACCCCTTGATACAGTTCCTCATGTTGTGGTGACCCCCAACCATGAAATTATTTTCATTGCTGCTTCATAGCTGTCCTTTTGCTACTGTTATGAATCATAATGTAAATATCTCTTTGGAGATAGAGGTTTGGCACAGGGATGGCAACCCACAGATGGAGAACCACTGGCTTATACCATGCCTGCTGTTTGAAGACCCTGCCTGCTGTTTGAAGACCCTGCTTTGCACGTGGCATTCCTTTGACTTCAACACACATCTCATTAAGACACAGATCCGGTTGAAGGGACCTCAGGGGAATCTGGTAGTGTACCCAATGCCCAGGCAACGTCATGAGAGTTGGCTGGTAAGACTTGAAAGAGAAAGGAACTATAGGACCACATTCCAGCATCCCACAGCACGCTGCCGTTCTTGAAGCTCAAGAACCAAGTGAGGAAACTTCCAAGTGACTCTAATTATACAGTTATAATTGGCCACAGTGGGACAATACACCTGGGAAGTTGGAAGAGGAGGCTAGCATGAATTGGAAGCCAGAGGCCAGCCTGAGCTACAGAGTGAGACCCTGTCTCAAACAGCAAAACAAAATAAAAGTAGAAAAAAGCTAACAGAATATGCACAGAACTCCATAAGGAAATCCATAAATGTATAAACTATGTCAGCCACCCACAGTTGTGGTTTACACTTCGATCCCAGCACTTTGGGTGGGTAGAGAGAGCTTGAGTTCAAGACTAGACTGGACTGTACAATGAGGTCCTGTCTCAAAAACAAAAACAAAAACCTAAATAACAACAATGCTAGTAGCATACTTGGGACGGATGCTCATTTTCTTGAGCTGAATCGGCCCTTCCTGTTATATAGATTAAAATTCCTTAATCCTTTCCTTCATAGAGCAGTAGATCCAAGTGGCCATTCCATTGAGTAACTGGTTAGTAAACACATGTGCTAAGACACGTGTGTTAATGCCTCTGAATGAGAAAGGGTAATCGAGATACCACACTACTTTAAGAAATCTGGAAACGTTGGCCAAAGGAGCGTAACAAATAGAATAATCAGGTACTAATGGTTTCTAAAAGCCTGACAGGAGTTCTGTAACCGTCACTGATTTATGTGACGTCTGACCTTTAGGGACTGAACAAATGAGCGAACCATCTTAGGGACACGCTCCAGGTTAAATGAGAAGCTTTATACAGCAGTAATAGGGAAACAACATGTCCCAGGAAGTAACGTGGTCATGTGGATGAAACTCACAACCAGAACAAGGCAAGTAACACTGCAGCCAGTACTACCAAGCTGTTTCACCAGCTGGATGACCTTGCTCACTGGGTGTACCTCCCAAAGTCTCCATCTGCCAGTTAAACATGTCCCTCACTGTTCAGCTCTCCTAACCACCTCGTGCAGGAGCAGGTAGTCCCCTTTTGGAGCTCACCTAGGTGAAGCAGCTAATGTCAATCCACCCTGGTTGCCAAGGGCTGCTCTTACACCACAATCCAGCTGATGGTCCTTCCATAAATCCCATTGACCCGCCCTGGAAAGCAGCTCACACCCAAGCCTTGGGTGGAGGGAAGAAAGGTTTCTGCTCAGAAAGCATTGTGATTAGCTGCTCAGCCACAGCATAGTGAAGATACGCTGGGATTTGTTTGATTTTTGTAGCACCCAAGTAGGTTCTCAGTCTGCTGTAAGTGTGTTAACCTGATGCCTTGAATAGCATCTTAAAAACTCAGACAAGCAACAAACATTTAGGGATGTGGGCCACCTCCATCCTGTGGGAGAATGGAGCAGAAGTCCAGAATTCAACGATTCAAAAACCAATTGTTAGCTCCAAAAGGCCGAAGACAAGGGACCTTGATTCTCTCCTTTGGGGATAGGCTCCACCTGTTTTAACTCCCTGCTTGCACAAGGAATCACCTGGGAAACATTTTAAAACGATGTCCCCTGGCCTGTGCGCGTTTAATTTTAACAAGACCCCAAGTGGCTGCCATTCTCCCAGATAAACCCGTGTTCTTTTCTTAAAGATCATGAGTTTCAACAATCTTGACGTTGTTTTCACTCAAGGCAACCACCCCATCTACTCACAATCCTCCCGGGTACAATTTTGCCTACAGAGACTGCCGCGACAGTGGTACACTCTGTCCCAACACAAGGTCAAAAGCAAGCCAAGTGCCAAGTATTTCCTTGTTGCTGGCTGTATTTTCAAAACAAAACGCAAATGAGCAGGAAGCCGTTCCTCTTCAAGTGTACACCCACAATTCAATCTACTCTCATCAACTTGTAAACTTTTTCACTCCAACCTCTGCCGTGCAAGCTTTTCCCGAAATGGTTCACTTTCTCAGATCTTATGTACTCGCTGGTAGCAAACTCAGTTGCTCGGCTTTGCTCCCAGCCCTTGAGCACAACTGTTAGCACCGAGGGAGCACACCATCCAGCACCACCCCAACTCAGCCGGGGCACACACAGCCCCGGCTCCCCCAGCGCGCTTCCAAAGCCCTACTTGACAGCGACGCCTGTCCTTCTAGACTCCGAAGGGCCCCAGCTTTACCTGAAGCACGTGGTGAGCTCGCCCGAAGACTTCAGACACGGGTATTTGGTCGTGGTGATCTTGTTTTCCGAGCACACTTCTCTAAGGGAGAAAAAAAGTTGAAGAGGAAACTGCGTGAAGGTCAGCGGGAGAGTGAAGATCAGAAAGCGCTGAGCTCTGCATCCAGACGCACGGGCTGCTACTGGTCCCGGGAGGAGACAGGACAGCGTCCCGGCACCCGGCGATCCCACTACCAAGCCACAAGAAAAATCAAAGAAGTCCACACCGGAGCGCGGCGGGAACGCGGAACAGAGGGCATCCAGCGTCCCGACTCACAGCTGGGAGCGCCGAGGCGGTTCCCGCAAGAGATGAAAGTCACCTGGAACAACTAACCTCTCCGCCAGTGGCTCAGCGAATAGGGACCTGTGGATCCGCCACCTGAGACCATCTGCACCCGCCAGCCAGTCCTGATCGCACCCAGCACGTCCTCCCTCTAGGGCAGGTGGCCCTTACCTGTCACGGTCCTCGGGTTCCTCTCGGTAGGTCCACGTGTGTCCTAGCGCCAGGAGTAGCAGCAGCGGCCCCAGGCTCTTGCCCAGCTGCCCCTTGGCTGCTCCTCCCCGGCTCGCAGGAGGCGGCGGCACCATCGGGGAAGCTCGCGGCTTCTTCTCGGCTCCCGAGCTCCCTCCTTGCGCTGTGCCCAGGGAGGCTCCGCGGCCGCAGCCGCCTTCCCCTCTGGCCAGCAGGGGGAGCCGGAAAGCTGGGGCGCTTGCACCACCTGCGGGTCGCGCTCAAACTTGGGGCGAGAGGGGGTGAACTAAGCTTGTCAAAAGGGTGTCTGCCTTGCGCGGCCAGAGGGAGGATGCTGGAGTCCCGGGAATCTCTTTTGGACGATCGGTCTCGAGTCACAAATAAGCTGAACTTGGCTTCAGGCTGCGCCTTTCTCTCTTCTCTCTTCGCTCTTGCTCCCCTGGGAGTGAAGCGCAGAGTTGAGGCAGCCAGGCGCTCCTTTGCATTTTGCTCCAAGGTCTCAGCCTGGGAGGAGGAGTTGCTGGCTGTCACCAGGGCGAGAGGAGGAGAGGAGCGGGGTTAATAGCTTCCTTCCTGTTGTCAGTTAGCTTCCATAGCGAAGGGTCAAGCCAATGTTTGCCTTTTCGCTCGTGAGTGCCTTCTTGCGTGTTTTTCCTCTGTCCCGGTTCTCTCTTAGAATATAAGGGAGTGGGCAGCGGCTACAGGCGTCTCCTATATCGCTCTTCCAAACGTGAAATAGCCCAATCAAAAAAGTGTAAAATCTTCATCTCCTTTTTAGAGGGAATTCGGTCGTTTCACTTATCTACAGTCCTTAGTGCGGCGATTTTCTTGGTAAGTTCAAGACAAGTGAGAAATTCTCAGCTGAGAGTTTTGAACCCAGATGCCTGTACCTAACTGGTACCTTGTAGGGGTCTTGACTAGGTTCGTTTTCCCAGCCGGTTAAGGAACGAACAAGGCAGGAAGAATCTCAGGCGCAGCAGGCAGCGATCGCTGTTACAGTGGAAGAAGCAGTCACGCACTGCAAAAGGTCAGCTCCCCACAAGTGCAGATTGTCAGAACCTCTAGGCTGGGGTGGGGGTGAATCTTGTCTTCCTCCCACCATTTCTGATTGGTCGACTTAAAAGAGGAGGGGGTTGACAGGCTTATGGCTTCATGCAAACTAAAGGATGCCCAGGTCAGCCAGAAGGGCGTCCCTGTCATGGTGGGGGTGGATCTTAATTCTGGGTGATGAAGAAGCCAGGAGTTTGCCTTCCAGTTGCTTACTCTTTCCCTATCTGTCTGCCTGCCAGCTTTGCTTTCCTGACGTTTCCCTTGCAGCACACAGCGTCAGAGTTGAAAATACCTTGTGGGAACTATTGAAGGCACCGGGGTCTTGGCCATCAGGGAAGTCACCTGGCACTGCGTGGAAGACACGGAAGATGTGCAAATCACGGACCGTCCACCAGCTAGTTCATGAAGTCCTGTTTACCATAACACTAAACAGAAAGGGACCCCAATAGTGTTTTAAGGTTGTTGTTCAGTTCTTGTCAAAGGGAAATTCAGAAAGAGAGAGAGAGAGAGAGAGAGAGAGAGAGAGAGAGAGAGAGAGAGAAAGTGAGAGAGAAAGAAAGAAAGAGAGAGAGAGAGAGAGAGAGAGAGAGAGAGAGAAATGAGAAGCACAAGACCAAGAAAGTCGTGACCCAAAAAAATAAGTAAGAAAAGCAAGAAGTTAAACGAGGAATGGCCAGCATTAATCGGTTCTATAGCTCAGGCTACAAGGCTAAGGAACCCACAGGTGTGCCCATTGGCCAAGTAAGTAGGTATTTTGAGTTATGTAATAGTCTGGTCTGCTGAGAAATATCACATTTAGCACCTACACACTGTCATTTTAGTAGCAGTGACACCCGTGCTCCCTGCTGAATGTTTTGTGTCCCTCAGGGGCTTTGACAGTCACAGTCTTGGCCTCACAGTAACACCCCTACACATCATGTCTGTCACTTTACCCAGGGAGGGTTTTTTTTTCCCCCTACCAAACATTCACAGAAATGGAGAACATGAAGCACCCTTGACAGTAAAACCCACTGGTGCTGCCTGTTCACAGACACATTCTCAGCTGGCCGTTGGGGGCCACTGGTGTATCCTGCAGAACCTGAGAGTAACTTTCATAGAATCACTACCTAGATTCAAACTCAGGTAGCAGTTTGTAGGTGAGTGGTCCTAGTTACTGTTGTGAAACCATGCTTTCTGGTTTCACCCTGGTGAGCACAGGGGTGTATTGTTAGAGGTATTATGACTAAGTGAGTCACGTAAAACATCTCTTGGGTGTTCTCTGGGCATTAACTCCTCGTCTTTAGCACAAGCTATTCTTTACACAGACAGATTTTTACTTTTGGGTGTTTTGGTTGTTTGTTTGTTTGTTTGTTTTTTTCTAGACAGATAGGAACCTATTTACAGCAGTCATTTGGGTTCTCCTTTGTTTTTAGAATTATTTATTTTATGTATATGAGTTCTCTGTAGCTGTCTTCAGACACACCAGAAGAGGGCATCAAATCCCATTACAGATGGTTGTGAGCCACCATGTGGTTGCTGGGAATTGAACTCAGGACCTCTGGAAGAGCAATCAGTGCTCTTAACTGCTGAGCCATCTCTCCAGCCCAGTTATTTGGGTTCCTGAGGCTAGACCTTGATGAACACATGAAAAGTAAAGCCATCCTGAGCTTATGACACACTGGATGGACTTAAACTGGCCATAGAGGTGTTGGATGCCGTCTTGGAAGGAAGAGAGCCAAGCCGCAGGTAGGGTTATATTTTTATTTTCTTACCAATGCCTCCGTTTTATATTCCCACTGTTGCATTGCAGATGTTGTTCTACAAGCAGGAGACCATGGTGGAGGAGACTACACATCTGCTGTATTCAATCGCACTTACTAAGCCCTGTGTGTAGGCAAGCTCCTTTTCAAGGAAGGCAATAAATGCCAAAAAGACAAAGGCGGCCAGATGTGGTGCACACATGTAATCCCTGCCCTTGGGAGGCTGAGGCAGAAGGATGGAGAGTTTGAGGTCAGCCTGGGCTATATAGTCAGTTCTAGAATAGCCTGAGCTACCTGCAGAGTGAAACTCTGTCTCAAATATAGAAACAAAAACAGTAGCAAGAATAAACAAAAAAAAAATGCCAAAAGTAAAGGCAGAACCAGTCAGCTGTATGCACTAAGCTGGTGTCAGAGCCTGTGTTGATGCCACCTCTTGTCCACTACACTGAGTATCTGTGAGGATGAGGGCCCTGAGAAGATGCCAGCCAAGCACACGGTCTATCCACACTGGCCTGGGGAAGAATGTCATAGTATGTAGTCAGAACACTTCTGCACGAGAAGAGCTGTAGCCGAGACCGTTCAAACACACGTTCCCAGCAGGCCTGAAACTTGTCTGGCTTGGTGTGCTGGGCTCAGTGGAGGAGGCATATGGACATCCATGTATGAATAGCAATCTATGAAAAGTGGAGCTGTCCCACCAAAGGCAAGCCTGCCTTTGTACAGGCTGCAGCCTGCATGGCAGTTTTCAGAACTGAGTTTGCAAGTGGCAGGAAGCTCAGGAGGAGTTCTAGGTTTTCAGTCCTCGGATTCATACTCTTTCAACCACCTTGCACAACTCAGGCCTGCCCCATCGTTCTGCCCCATCCCTTCATCTCCAAACAACTGGCATGAAAGAACTTGTCCATAGTCTCCTACCCAGGAGTGTAGTGGAGATTAATGATAGGGACCTCACATACCTTAGAGAAAACTGTGTGCTTGTTTCTTCCATTTGGCAGTGTTTCCCATACAGACCTGTCAACTGCCCTGAAACAAACCAGAGAGGGAAGAGTTATACAATTTACCATATCCTAGGGGGAGGGGGACTGGGCTGTGAGGGAGCTTGAGAGTACACTGGGTCAGAGCCCTGGAGGAACAGGTATCTTAACAGCAAGGCTGAAAGTGTTCCGGGAGCCAGTGAGGTAACTGGCTATAAAGACGCCGGTGCTCTAAACATGGGGGTGGGGAGGAAAAAAGGAAAGCTAGGCAGAGCACACTCTTTGAACAGAAGCTGTGGTAGTCAGTTTTCAAGAATTTCACATCTTATGGGAACAAAACTGACAGAATTAGAATCAGGGAGTTGCTAATGAAGATACATTCCTACGAAGGATAGAGTACCGCTACTGGATAGATGTGTGTGCCGGGTGTGCATACTCTGCGTGCTCCAGAGCCACTCAGAGAAGCTCAGGCAAGGAAAGAGTCAGGACTGAAAATGAAGCTGGACAGATTCTGACCAGTGGCCTGTAAGCACAGAGGCCCCTGCACTGGATCAGACCACCTCAGCTCTTAGACCCTCAGAAGTCAAAGTCAAGGAAAGGAAACGCTTATAAACTTGGTTTTTCATGAAAATGAGGCTGGGGGGTGGTGGCCCATGCCTTTAATTCCAGCACTTGGGGGGCAGGCTCTGTGAGTTCAAGGCCAACATGGTTTACAGAATGAATTCTAGGTGACCTAGGACTGTTACACAGAGAAACCCTATCTTGAAAAACAGATAGGTAGGTGGGTGGGTGGATGGATGGATGGGATGGGATGGATGGACAGACGGACGGGCAGGCGGATGGACGGACAGACAGATAGATAGATGAAAAGAAAAATAACAGGGCTGAAAAGAGAATGACATGGCACTTGAGATAAAGGCACTTGCTCTTCAAGCCTGGAGACCTGAGTTTGTTCCCCAGAACCTATGTAAAGGTGTAAGGAGAGAACCTACACCACAAAGTTGTCTACTTACCTCCACCCACACAGAGACATAATAATAAATAAATAAAATTTAATTTAAAAATAATGGAACACACACACACTGGTCTTCCTGAAACGTAGCAAGAATGACCTTAACTCTAAGGTGGAGGCTCTTTCATAGAAACAAGGCAGAATTAAAACAACTAAAGTTAAGTTCACCATGTACTGCAAGCTATTGGCATAGGATGAGGTGTCCCTAGGATAAGCACATTGCCCTAAGAGCTATCTTTCAGTTTCAGTTTTGATTGACATGCAGCCAGCTCTGCTTAGAGAAGTGGGGTTACGCCTTAAAAGTGTAAAAATGTCCTTGTCTATGCGCCATTGTGAGGGATTGCTTGGGGCAAGAACAGCCAGAACGCACTTAATACTGAAGCCCTAGTCTGGGGTGTGTCCGTTCTCTCCACACTAAGCCAGCCTTGGTTTTAACTTGCATGAGGCTCTGAGAGTTTACTGAAGCGCTAAGCTTGGAATCTTCTCCAAAAATAGGAAAAAATACCAACTTCCTCTGTCCATGATAGAACCAGTTACTGGCCAAATTTGTAGTAAAATGTTAAAAAGATGAATCAGGCCACTAGGAAAAAAAATCATTAGTTTGTAGACACCAAAAAAAAAAAAAAAAATTTAAAAAGAGAAACCAAGCATGACTTGGTTTTCAGGATATTAAGGACAGTTAATCATGTGCCAAAACTTGTTCTTGAATGTATCCATGCACACACACACACACACACACACACACACACACACACACACACACACAGGTCACACACATGCACATATACTCCGTACAGTCTCATGTCTAGGAGCCCAAAGCGCCTTCCACAGGAAGCACATATAGGAATCAGCAGTCTCTCTGACCTGTTGGAGCTATAGGGTCAGACTAGGAGTTTGGGCCGGAGAAGTATGTTCTCACTACTCCAGTCTGCAACTCTTTTCCCCACTAATAGTGGGTGTAGTACACATAGGGTGAGGGTGACCCTTTATCTTGCTGTCGCCATAAGTATAAGCAAGGAAGAGTAAGGAGTCAACAGCAGAGGCAATCAGTAAAGTCCCTGATTTTCTAGTAAACATCATTAGCATCTGTACTGGCTGGTTTTGTGTGTCAACTCGACACAAGCTGAAGTTATCACAGAGAAAGGAGTTTCAGTTGAGAAAATGCCTCCATGAGATCCAGCAGTAAGGCATTTTCTCAATTAGTGATCAAGGGGGGAGGGCCCCTTGTGGGTGGTGCCATCCCTGGGCTGGTAGTCTTGGGTTCTATAAGAAAGCAGGCTGAGCAAGCCAGGAGAAGCAAGCCAGTAAGTTACACCCCTCCATGGCCTCCGCATCAGCTCCTGCTCCTTGACCCACTTGAGTTCCAGTCCTGACTTCCTTTTGTGATGAACAGCAGCATGGAAGTGTAAGCCGAATAAACCCTTTCCTCCCCAACTTGCATCTTGGTCATGAAGTTTGTGCAGGAATAGAAACCCTGACTAAGACAGCATCCCACCAGGATCTGCCATGCCAAGACCAACACCACGGTTCCCTTCTTACAGCATTGATCTCCTTCGTGTTCTTTCACTAATGAAAGAAAGAAGGATTTGACACTTATTGAGCCCTACAAGATTCCCGAAGTATCAGATCAATTGGACAGGTACTAAGAACACTGACATAAAGTTTTTCCTATCTGAGGGGTTGAGAAAGTATTATCATTTAGTAGACTGCTTGCTTAGTGTGCATGAAGTCTTAGGCTTAATCCCCCACACTGTAAAAACCACTGTTGCCCACATCTGAAATCCAAGGTAGAGGCAGGAGGAGCAGGCATTCGAGGTCATCCTTGGCTATAAGACAAGTTCAAGGCCAGCCTGGACTACATGAGAAGCCATTTCAAACTAAACAACACAAAACTTTTCTGATGTGAGGGAACATATCCACCCCCTCCCTCACCATGTTTCCAGGTATTGAACCCAGGACCTTGCTCGTGGTAGGCAAGTATATCACCACTGAGCTACATTACTAGTCCACCAAGACATTTATAGTAGAATAAGTATAACTACAGGAGTTGGAGAGGTAGCTCAGCTGTTAAGAGTGGTTGCTATTCAATTTTGAGGACCAGAGTTGCAAATACAAGCACCTACATCAAGAGACCCACAAGCACCTATAACTCCAAGGGACATTATGTCCTCTTATGGCCTCCACAGGCAACCACACACATGTGTGACTATACACTTACCCCAAAATATAGGTATATAGTATTAATTATTAATATTATATACCTATAAAAGTCATACTGGTACAGTATGCATAGTTACTACAGAGTAAAATACTGTTTCCTTCTGGATATGGAATTGACATTACTTCCGTTTTAAAAACAAATGAACAAAAATGCTTGGAGACATGGCATCGTGGATGAGAAGACTCGACCTACAACTCAGAGCTGCACAGGTTTCCATTTTAGTTCTGCATCCTACTCTGTGTGACCCTGATCACCTGGCTCAGGCCTCCGAGACTCAGTTTTTCCATAAAAACCCACTGTCCAGCTCAGCATTGTTGAAAAGACTAAAGAGGGTGCATAATCCTGTGACACCAGAGTTTATAAGTGAAACCTAATCTTATCTTTATGTTTCCAGCCCACCCTGACTCACCTCATTTCCTTCCCACAAGAATTTTCTCTGTCAAATAGATAGCTATGGACAGAGATGCCTGTCCCAGCACTGCCTAATCTAAGTAGCAGAATTGACACTGATGTCATTAATCCTACATTTTATCAGATCACACGGAATTACTACGGCCCTGAGTAAGTTGAGCACAATAACAGTGGAAAATAGAATGTAATGCCTCCCCTTTGAGAATAGCTGTGCTTCTGAGCTCTGTCTGCCAGAGTTCTGCTTATTTCAAATCAAATCATGGTGCAGAGAATGCTAGTTTAACCCATCTGTGACTAAGGCCCATGCCCAGTGTCTCCGGTAGCAAGGATTGAACCTGGAACCTCATGCACGGCTAGGCAAGAGCACTACCCCTGAGTTCCAGCCCCAGCTCCAGCCCTAGGAAACTCTTTTCAATCTACTCACTCATGATTTCTGCATTATTTTGGCTTGGAGTGGGTGAAGGACTAGGGCCCAGGCCTTGTGCATGCTGTCCACCTGCTCCACTTCTGAGCTGTGCCCAGCTGTCGAGCACTCTGGTTGGAAGACACATAGAGCATTATGGCAAGGTAAAGGGTCTGTCCTCCATCTTCCAGACGAGCACTTGTGCTTAAAGGAACCGCAGAAGCTAGGACTGTTGGCTCGGGTTTAAAAGCTCAGCATTCTGGAGGCTGAGCCAGATGGATTGCAACTCCAAGGCCAGCTTGGGCTGCTGACTGAGTTCAAGGCCAGCCTGGGAACTTAGTGTCTCCCTATGGAAAGTAAAAGAGAGGGCTACAGATAGAGCTCACTACCGTAGCACTTGCCTAACGTGCACAGGGTTCAAGTTCAACCCCGCTCCCGTACCTCCAAACAAACCAAAATAATGTTTTAAAGCATAGCAGTTCACACTGGGAGAAAAATCTTAGCATTCATGTCGAAGGTTGTCTAGTGGAGTATCAGACTTATTTCTTAGCAAGATGGAGGCCTGCTCATGACATCATGCTAAGAATGCTGCATTCCTGTAAGCTGTTAAGAGGGGATGATAATTTTAGAAGAATTTGGCACGAACAAGAGTAACAACAAATAGTTCTGGAGGATTTGGTGATGTAGACATGGATCTATGTGCTTTGCAAGTCTTACCTCATTTAATCCTGGTTGTAATCTTATGTCCCTGGCTCAATTACTTCCTGCATGTCAGAGGTGAGGAAACTGAGACTGTGGTTTTAATTAAATATCTGAGACATGGAGCTGTGAAGAGGATGTGGGTTCTACACACTATGATCTCAGCCCTACACTAAAGTACTTTCTGGGAAAATGAGTCAAGGAGTAGTTTGCTCATATCCCCTCTGTTTGCCTGGGGTGGGGGAGGGAATGTCCAGTGTTGTGGCCATAAGCCTGAGAATCTGATCCTCCTGGGGCTCTGTATTATCCACCTAGCCTGGCGATTTCTCTCCTGTGTGTCCCACCTCTCTCTGAAGCAAAGCTGAGCTGCATCTAGGGCGCTGGCCCTCTGAGAAAGGCAGCCTGATTGGCTCAGGGGTATTGGCTGCTGAATGGAGATCAGGTTCCAATGTGCTGGAACTGTAGGTGCTTTGGCAATGGACCCTCTCTGTCCCATCCTGGACCCCCAAAAGACTCTGACAGACCTAGAACTCTCCCAAAGCAGAGAGATTATAAAAGCAGTCAGGACAGCATTTTTGTAAAAAGAAAGACCCAGAAAAAAAATTATCCTGAATATTTTAGAGTCTGGTGTGTTCCTGTGGAATCTCTTCAGTTTAGAAGCTTGGAAATTCACAAAGGAGGGAGCAATCAAAACCAAACTTGAGTATAGATGGTGACTTTGACACATACTCTATCCACCCCCCCATCTCCCCACCCGTGATGGTTTGAATATGCTCGGCCCAGGGAGTGGCACTATTAGAGGGTGTGGCCTTGTTGGAGTAGGGTGTAGGCTTTAAGACCCTCATCCTAGCTGCCTAGAAGCCAGTATTCTCCTAGCAGTCTTCAAATGAAGATGTAGGACTCTCAGCTCTGCCTGCACCATGCCTGCCTGGATGCTGCCATGTTCCTACCTTGATAATAATGGACTGAACCTCTGAACCTGTAAGCCAGACCCAATTAAATGTTCTCCTTATAAGCGTTGTCTTGATCATGGTGTCTGTTAACAGCAGTAAAACCCTAACTAAGACACCTCTCTCTTACACCTCTCTCTTACACCTCTCTCTCTCACCTCTCTCTCTCTCTCTCTCTCTCTCTCTCTCTCTCTCTCTCTCTCTCTCTCTCTCTCACACACACACACACACACACACACACACACACACACACACACTTTCTCTCCTTTCACTTCTATTCCCCAAGCTCAGTCTCAAGAATGCACGTCCCCAGTTCTCTCTGCAGTGGATGATTTGAGACCCATTTGATTTGGCCTCTAGTCCTCATCTTTATCAGCACTGCAGAATCCCAAAAAGAATGCCAGATAAACTAACCTGACTTTGTTAACTCTACCCGTTGGTACATATCCGTCTTTGCTTGCACAATCAGAGAAATGTTTACCTTCTTTCTGCTTCAGAGATATTTAGACCAGAGTGTGTCTCTCAGAGATGTTTACTGTTTCAAACCTCTGGTGAACATCGAGATCATTAATCAGAAAGTGAGCTGAGCCCTGTGGAAGCTTCTTTCAGCTCCGACATTTATCTGTGGTATAATTATAATGAGTCTAAAAGTTGTGCGCAGGCAATTTGACATGGATTTGGCTCTAACATCTTCACATAAGGACAGAAGACTGATGGGTCCTGACCCTGGATGTCAGTAACCCACCACTGACCCCTCCCACTGTCCCATTCTCAGCAGATCCAGTTCAAGATGCCGTCACCCTTTGGAATGTGGTTCCTTGTGACCATTGGGGTCTTTCCTTGTCTGCTTGTCTCTCTGCCCTTTCTCTATCATTGCTCATCTTAGCTGTTATCCCTTGTGTAGTTAGATACTTTTGAACCTTTTAGCTCTAACTTTTACCATCTGGTTCTTTTTCGTTTTCTGATCTTTTCTTTCTACTACTTTTCCCTAAAGCACACCGCCCACCACTACCCAATGAGTTTCTCTCTCCAAATCACTGGTTATCGACTAGGGGGCAGTTTTCCTAGCAGTGGAGAGCAGATGATCTCTGGAGGCATCTGTTGCTGTCCTACAGGGATAGGAAAGATGCCTTTATGTCAGGCATCTTGTAGGTAGAAATAAGATGTTCACAGTCTTCTTCGGCCATACCCAGAGCTGCCCCTTCACACACACTGAGGAAGCTGCTTCCTGCTGTCAGTGGAGCTGATTTGAAGAATCCTTTAATCACCCACTCCTCTGCATCTGCACTGTTAGCGCCTGTTTCTGACTCCCAGTTCTTTAAGGCTTTCCCTTGCAAGCCCTCTCTTTTATCTCTGCTCCTGTCTATCTGACTCCTTTGCCTCCTGTCTATCTTCTAGCCCCTGTCTCAGTCGTCCTTCTTGGTCTGATCACCGCTGTGAGGTTTCTCCTTGTCTTTCTGCCTTTGTTTTCAAGTTCAGAAACTTAGTTCAGAAACTCCCTTATCTCTCTGCTGTCCTGGAGTGACCTCGGGAGCAGAGAAAATATTTTTCTTAGGACTCTGTTTATTTTGCAAGTTTTCACAAATCCAAAGCAGCCCACAAGTTCCATGCTTCTAGTTTCAAAGTCTCAAGCAGGTCCCATGGGCCTGACCTGTGCAACTGCACTAGTCCTGGACTCTGATCCCCACCCTGCCTCACCCCCTTGACCCTTCCAGCTCTGTCTCCTCTGCTCACCTGCTTCTTGCAGCGGGGGCTGCTCTGTCTTCTTCATGTTGTCAATGGGCATGTGTGGTTTGAACTGATTGACATGGTAGCGCCATCTCTTCTCCCACTGGGAGACAGGGAGGCGACAGCTTTCCCCTGCCTTCAATCATTCTTTAGGAAAAGTGACGAAAGTTGATCAGATGCTAAGCACAGCTTAGTAACTGAAGTGAATGAGACAGAAATCAGTTTCTCTCTCCTTCCGAGTCTTCATTGTCAACTTGACTCACTCTGGAATCACCTGGGAGATACATTTTTTAAGGGATTTTCCAATGACATTTAACAGAGAAGAACCACACTGAATGTGTGTGGCAATAAGAAGGGATAAGGGAGAAATCAGCTGAGCATGAGCATTCGCCCATCTCTGCTTCCTGAATGGAGACACCATATGACTGTCACTCCTGTGCTCTGGGTGCCACACCTTCCCTGCCACGCTGCACCGTACCTCAAATACAATAAACAAAACAGCAGAATAAACCCTTTCTTCCTTGAGCTGCTTTTGTCAGTTATGGTTGCCATGGCAACCGGAAAAGGACACTAATCTGGAAACTGGACCACAAATTCTAATAGAGAGAAAATCACGGGAAGTAACCTATGCCCGCATCAGTGCCGTCTCCAAGAGGTAAGGGATATGGAGCTAGGGAGAGAAAACCTCTCGTCTTCTACTGTGGCCGAAACAAGTTACAAGCAGAAGTTTCATGGTGCTGGGAAGTGCTATACTTGCTACAAGAGAAAAATAATCATCAGCTTACCCAGCTGTGAACTTCAAGAGTCACAACAGTGACTGACGTGGCAAGACATGCTCACTAATGCATTGGTGGCACAAATGTCCTGAAAGTGAACTACTTGAAATGAAACCCATAACTGGTACCAATATTGGAACAAAAAGATATGGCTAGACAGGTCAAATACCCTAGTGGGGGAAATAGTAACTGGAAAGAAAGCTATTTTTATTCTGCTAAATAGACATAGAATAATTAACCCATAGCTTAATGCATCTCTCGGCCCTGACCAGAGCTGCTTCTATTAGCAGTAGCTGATGATTAACACGGAGACCAGCAACTGGCCAAGGTTCAGAGACAAGAGACTTCAGAACATTCAGCCTTAAATGGAATATATAGACCATACCCATGCCTCCAAAGGCTCAGGGAGAGAATGGAAAGAGTGTGAGAGCCAGAGTGTAGATGACTACAGGGTGAAAGTGTCTTCCAGACACAGCAAAGGAGCTTTACATATGAATTTACCATGGTTGTGATGATATGCCCAAGACTTGTGTAAGTCAGATCAAAACAGCACGGAGAGGAGGCAGGGCTTGAAGTCCCACTCCTACACAAGGAGCTAGCTTTTGCTAGCTGCTGGAAGAGGGAAAGTTGGTTTTCTCTAAGAATGTGTAGCCCCTGTTAAGTTAACCAATCTCCAGTAGAAGGCCATGCATCCAAGAGTACTTGGGCAGCACAAAGTGGCCTTGGTAGAAAAAATACAGAGGCAGATACTCACAGCCAACCACTGGACTGAGCATGGGGTCCCCAATGGAGAAGTTAGAGAAAGGACTGAAGGAGCTGAAGGATTTGCAACTCCACAGGAAGAACAACAATATCAACCAACCAGATCCCCCAGAGCTCCCAGGGACTAAGCCACCAACCAAAGAGTACACATGGAGGGACCCACAACTCCAGCCTCATATGTTGCAGAGGATGGCCTTGTCGGGCATCAATGGGAGAAGAGGCCCTTGGTCCTGTGAAGGTTCAATGCCCCAGTGTAGGGAAATGCTAGGATGGGGAGGCCAGAGTGGGTGGGTGGGTGAGTAGGTGGGGGAGCACCCTCATAGAAGCCGGGGGAAGGGGGATGCAATACAGGGTTTGGAGGGACCTAGAAAGGGGATAACATTTGAAATGTAAATAAAGGGGGCTGGAGAGATGGCTCAGTGGTTAAGAGCACTGGCTGCTCTTCCAGAGGTCCAGAGTTCAATTCTCAACAACCACATGGTGGCTCACAACCATCTGTAATGGGATCCGATGCCCTCTTCTGGTGTTCTGAAGACAGCTACTGTGTACTTATATACATAAAATAAATAAATTATGAAAAAAGTTTTTTAAAAAGAAAGAAATGTAAATAAAAAAATATCCAATAAAAAATAGAAAGAAAAGAAAAATGGGAGAGGAAGTTGGGTGAAAAAGAGAGAGAGAAAGAATCTGGAAAGCATTTGGAGAAGGAGTAAGATGAAGATACATTGTGCAGAGTTTTCCAAGAACCAATAGAAGGATATAAAAATGAAATAAATTACCCCCAGCTTAGCAGATAATTAAACCAAATAGTTAGTTTACAGTTCTACAAGTCAGCAGTCCAAAATCAGTCTCATAGGGTGTACTGGCTGGTTTGTGTGTCAACTTGATATAAGCTGGAGTTGCCACAGAGAAAGGAGCCTCCCTTGAGGAAACGCCTCCATGAGATCCAGCTGTAAGGTATTTTCTCAGTTAGGATCAAGGGGGAGGGCCCCTTGTGGGTGGTACCATCTATGGGCTGGTAGTCTTGGGTTCCATAAGAAAGCAAGCTGAGCAAGGCAGGGGAAGCAAGCAAGCCAGTAAGCAGCATCCCTCCATGGCCTCTGCATCAGCTCCTGCTTCCTGACCTGCTTGAGTTCCAGTCCTGACTTCCTTTGGTGATGAACAGCAATGTGGAAATGCAAGCTGAATAAACCCTTTCCTCCCCAACTGGCTTCTTGATCATGATGTTTTGTGCAGTGATAGAAACCTTGCCTAAGACACAGGGCTAAAATTAAGGCATCACAAGACCAGTTTCTCCTTCAGGCTCTGAAGAAGAACCACGGCCTCTGAAGAGTGTTTGTAATCCATGGCTCCTGCCTCCATCTTTAAATGCAGCTATGGAACATTTTAGCTCATTTCCCATTTTCTTCATTATATCCCTTCCATGGCCTCTGTATCTCCTTCCCTCTTATTAGAATGCTTAGGATGACAATGGCCCTACCCATGATCCAGAATGATCTCCCCCATTGAAGTTCCTTGCCTTGGGCATGTCTAGAGTCCCTTTGCTGCTAATGTGACATCTTGGCTTGTTGTGGGGAGCTGTCCACGCCCATCTTAGAAGACAGAATTCAGCCTACCCCACATCTCTCATTGGTTAGGGTAGGAAAGCAGCTTCAAAGAGTCGGTAAGCCCAGTGGAGACTGAAAGTTAAGGCATGCAAAGACATGATACCAAGTCTGGCAAAGGCTGAGCTGCAGCTTGTTTTGGTAGGAACATAGAGTGTGTCTGGACAGGGGTGGGGTGACAAACACCAAGTCATAAAGAGACATTTGAAACCTCTCTTGCAGACAATGGGCATGTAAGGTTGTTATAGAAAGACTTTGAAAGATTCTCTAGTGCTGAACCATACAGACATGTGCTAGTAGTCTGAAACACTGGCAACTCAGAACACACAGCGAGGTCAGCCCCAAGTGACAGGTGTGCACCTACAAGATTTTTTTTAAACTTAGCATGGAAAAATCCATGCAATATCTAATTAAATTGTTACGTGGATGGTACTTTGAATATATCTGATTCAACAGTTTGTTCAGATTAACTTCACCTGCCTGTGTGATATGAGGCTCATGTTATATTTCCTTTGTATCCTACTGTTCACAAGGCTCAAGAAGAAAATATATCATGGGGTTAAAACTGTAGCCCAGACTAGGCATGAAGTGATGTGGACTAGTATTGTGGCCCTGTTATAGAGGATGACAGGGGGGCTGGAGAATTATGGGAGTCATGAAACAGATCTCGGTGGCAGATGGAGTAAGTGAGAGAAAGGTAGGGAGAGAGAAGGACACTTGCCCAGCCTCCAAAGGCTGGCTGCAGGGCAGGAAAGACAAGTTCTTTTTAGGTAGAGAACCCATCAGACCATCACTGTACAGCAGCATCGACTCACCAGGCCTCTGTGGAGACATAGCCAATAGCCTTTGAGTCTCCTGTTCACCCAGCCCCATTGTGCAGTTTCTTCAATCCGATCTGGCCTTTCAGTATTGGAGCCTGGCACACACGTCCTTAGGGTGGTGCACTGGCTAGTTTTATGTCAACGTGGTACAAGCTAGAGTCATCAGAGAGGAGGAAGCCTCGATTGAGAAACTGGAATTCAATTGAGATCCAGCTGTAAGGCGTGTCTCTCTTGTTACTGATTCTTTGTGAGTTTTACATCGTGCACCCCAATCCCACTCATCTTCCCTTCCCTTCCTACTTGCCCTCTGCCTTTGCAACCTCCCCCTGCCAAAAGAAAAAAAAATCTTGTTGTGGAGGCTGTAGTATGTCACAGTGTGTGTCCCACAGAATATTGTTTTGTCCACACTTCTTTACTTGCAAATGATCATTGCAATGAGTAGTTGGTCTGGTTCGAGGCCTCTGGCTTTGGCTACACTATCAATACTGGATCCTCACCAGGATGCCTCTCAGATATCCTCTTGTTGCCCTATGTCATGGAGATCCTGCAGCTTTGAATCTGCAGGACCAGTCCCTTCACACACTGAAGCAGGGCATGGATGGGGTAGATGTTGGGGTGAACCAATTCAAAGCCCTGGATTTGGGCCTGGGCCTTGGTGGTAGCTGAGCTGGTCAGCCCACCAGCTGTTGCATAGAGCAAGATCTCCCGCATTGCCCAGGCTAGCTCACCCAATGCCACAGCTGGCAAATGGCAGAGCCAGCTCTTCTACTCTCATCCCATGGCAGCAGGACCAGCTCTGTTGTGCTGTCTAGATGAGGTACAGGGCTTGCTCACCCAAGTGCTGAAGTTGGTAAGGGGCAGGGCCAGCTCTCCTGCTCTCATGACCTCCGGGCCAGCTCTCCCACCTGCCATAGGTGAGGAGGGGCGAGGTGAAGAGGGCATCTCTCCATCAACCAAGTCACCATACAGCACACAAGTTTCAGGGTCAACATGGGAGCATGTTCACGCCCTCAGGGCTGGTCCACCTATGTCCCCACTACGAGGGTCAGCTCTACTGTGCAGGTAAGACGTTTTCTTAATTGGTGATCATTGGGAAGGACCCAGCCCATGGTGGATAGCACCATCCCTGGGCTGGTGGTCCTGGGTTCTGTAAGAGACTTAGCAAGCCACAAGTAGCAAGCTAGTAAGCACACCCCTCCATGACCCCTGCATCAGCTCCTGCCTTGGGCTTCCTGACCTAAAAGAGTTTCTGTCCTCACTGCTTTTGATGATTAACTGTGAGCAAAATAAACCTTTTCCTCCCCAAGTTGCTTTTGGTCCTGGTGTTTTGTTGCAGCAACAGTAACCCTAATCAAGACAGATGGGGACTGGGAGTACTGGGAGTAACACCCTTCTCTGTTACAGTAAGCAAACAAAAACAAAGACCCTCCCCTCCCGCATAGTCCTCAGCTCCAGCCTCAGGGGCTTGCTGCCCTCTCTACCCGTCCCTTCCTTGGCCTACAGTACACAGCCCAGGCCAGAGCTGTGTGGATCTGCCTGGTGGAAGTACTGCAAATCAACTTAGCCAGCCTGTTTCCAGGGGCTTCTAGAAAAAACAGGGCTCTTTTAGGCCATCTTTGGATGGATCCCGGTTTTCTGAGTTGGGCTCCTGGGAATATATTCAATGTGTTATTGAGAGAAAAGAAGCAAGTCTTCAAAGCGGGCATTGTTATTTTAAATTTAAAGCTATCCCAACTCCAGTCAGACCCAGAAAGATCATGTCACATGCTATTCAAAACATGGCATTAGAACTCAGAATTTCTGCTTCCAGACCAGCACTGGTTTTGTTTTTGTTTGTTTGTTTGATCTGTATGTTTTCCCCCTGTGTTATTGTTATTATTAGATTTTTAGTTTTGAGGAGGTTTTGCTTGTTTGTTTGTTTTTTCTGCTTGGAATACCTGTTTGGCTCTCTGTCCCTGTATATAATAATAGTGAGGACACAATGCCCTTCAAGAGCTTTAAATCTGTCCTTGACATCTATCTATCCAAAACCCTAAACTTTAATACCTTTCAAAAAATTGTTATCATCGGAGCACTGTGGCACACACCTTCAAATTTTAGCACTCGGGGGGCAGAGACTAGCAAGTCTCAAGGCCAGCATCATTTACTTATAGAGTCCCAGTGCAGCCAAGGCTACATAATGAGACCCTATCTAGAAAAAGAAAGAAAATAGTTACAAGTTGTTGGACTTTGTGAGGAAAAAGTGCTGCTGAAGAGATGCCTGGATTCTGATCACTGCAGCCTGCATCTGAAGCTCTGAGCTAGGTCACAGAGCCCATCTGTGATTCTGACTTCCCAGAGTCCTGGGGTCGGCCTCGAACCTGAACTAGCCTAAGTACAACTAGAAAAATGGTCATCTTTAACACGTTGTGAAATAGAAAGAGGAAAATCATATGAAAATGGTTCTAATTCTGTTGGGAGACTCCAGGAAATGAGAAAGGACCCTGGGGTCTTTGAGAATTCTCAGTGGGGAAAACTGATGACCTGAATTTAAGCCCCTGAATCCACAGGGTAGAAAGAGAGCAAGACAGTACCAACACTCACAAGTTGTCATCTGACCTCTACACACACACTCACACACACACACACACACACACACACACACACACACACACACACACACACTCATTTTAATTTAGGGGCCCTGAAGCTTCACATCAGGATGAATTGCTACCAGTAACAACTAATAACATGGGGCTCAGGGTTCAGATTCTCCTGTCAGATGACCCCGCCAGTCACAATAGCTGTGTCTTCCTCCAAAGTTTATATGAGAACTAACTGATAAAATGCTTTGAATACACTTAGAACAGCTCTGGCATGTGATAAAGACTTGACTGTGGGGACTGGAGAGATGGCTCAGGAGTTAAGAGCACATTTTGCTTTTGTAAAGGACCTGGATTCAATTCCAAGACCCCACATAATGGCTCATAACCATCTAAAGCCCCAGTTCTAGGAAATCTAACCTGCATACCATGGATGTCAGCAAAATATTCTTGCACAAAAGTAAATAAATAAATAAATAATTTTTGAAAAAAATATTTGACTGTGGTTATTCTTCTCACCATTAGGAGCTGCACTGTAAGCAAAGACATTGCCTTGCTGTGTTTCAAAATATTTCTAAGAACATTTTTGTGGGGGCAAGTTTTATTTTATCTCACAAATTACAGTTCATCATTGAGAGAAAGCAAGGCAGGAACCTGAGCAGAGATCATGGAAGACTCAGGTTACCAGGCTGCTCTCCGAGGATATCTTGCTTTCTTATACAGCCTTGGGCTTTTTGTCCAGGGCTAACACCACCCACAGTGGGCTGGTTCCTCCTGCAACATTAATCATGAAGATGGCCTACAGACATCCCCACAGCCAACATGACGGAGGAGACTCCTCAGTGGTAGTTCTCTCTTCCTTCCTAGGTGACTTTAGTTTCTGTCCAGTTGTCTTTAAGAGAACAAGAGCCCATTTCCAATTGCATGGGGAAGACAGTGAACATGCCAATGTGTAATGATTAGAATTTCTAAAGAGTTTGTGTAGTTTGCCATGTTGTGATCAAAGGCAATGGTGGAGTGGCTGAGGAACACGGAGAGGCCTGCCAGGAAGAGCTTGGTAAGTGGGGAAGAGGACCACTGGACCTCCAGGATTACTACTGCCCTCCATTTTATTTTTCTGAAAATCCTGAGGTAATGACTTTCAGTCAAACAAAGTAATCCTGAGAGAAGTTTCTTTATCAGCCGTTTTCTGTTATTTTTAGCTTATTAAGAGAGAAAGAGCTAGATCGGCAAGGTGGCTCAGCAGGTAAAGGTACTTGTCATTAAGCCTGATGAGCCTGGAACACACTTGGTGGAAGGAGAGAATTGACTTCCACAATTTCCCTCTGACTTCTACATGTATGTTACGGTCCATGTGCACACATGCACATGTCTGCACACGCGCACACACACACACACTCACACATATTAAAATTTTGAAAGGAAGGAAGGAAAGAAGGGAGGAAGAAAGGAAGTTCGGACCCAAAAAGGAAAGAGCCAGGAAACATACTCAGTTTCCTAGAAGCATCTGGGCTGGGGCTTGCCCCTAGTGCTGGCAAAATTATCATTTCGAATACATACGTGAAGGGCTACACAGTAGACACTCATTCCATGGTGGGGGCACAGCCCAGCACAGAGGAGAAGTCAGGCTCCCAATCAGCAGTTGCTGAAGCCTCGCCCTCCTAAGCAGGATGTCTCCTTTACAGATGAACTGTGAAGTGAGGTGATCCAGTTGGACACCAGTGCAGCCTAGCAAAATCACAAGAATCCAGGCATGCCATGTGACTTCCCCTCCCCTAACACCAGCATGAAAGACCAGCATTCGGACAAGACCACAGTGACCAGAGATTCCGGCATTTGACCCCAACACACAAATGCCTGTGGCTCCAAGGGGTGCTGCGCCACTGTGACAGCCCCAGAGTTCCAACTTCATGTCTTTCTCACAGCTTGCAAAAACACTTGCAATGTTCAAACAAGTCTCAAAGAAAAGGGGTCAAGTGATTCAAACAACCTAAACTAGCTCTTTTCTTGTGCAAACTATTTTCTTTCTCTGAAGGTCAAATACTTGTTCTCAAATCTGTGAATAGTTAATAATCAAGGTGTGCGGAATAGCATTATAACCACAGGAAACCACACATGGGTGACATCGAGTGACCTCTCTGGAGGCGAATGTGCCTGTGAACATAGGAAAGTGCCCTTCTCAATGATCGGTATCTCCTCAACACTATGAAACTGGCAGCTGTGGTGTGTCACACCTGTTGAGAGGGTGATGGCTTCTCTCTTGCCTTGACTTCTCTGAAACACAAGGTCAAGAGCTACAACAAGCAAACAGCAGCATTGTCTGTAGATCTTTAATGCTGCTCCTGTGAGAGGAACTTTGGTATAGAAAAATATTTATCCTCCCTAAGATCAAACGAAGCTCAAAACGCATTGCAAGTCCTCTTCCAAGCCTTTACTGGTCTGTGTTTTCCCAGGGGAGGGACCCTTTCCCCTGCAGAGGTCTGGCTGTCCCCAAAGACCATTATCTCACTTGTGATATGCTATCTACTACCAGGCTGAGGATTATCCTTCCATTCTTCATGCTCTGGGAAGTTAGTGTGCTCTGTCTTCCTGGTTCTGATCTAGATGGTGAGCTCCTGACTTACCAAACCTCAGAAACACTCCTGGCAATCTTAGCCCTGTGCCAAATGATCTGTTGTGTTCTGTGTCAGTTCTCACAGTAAGTTCATGAGGTAAGAAATAGCAGTCTTGTCTTCCAGATGAGGAAGTACAGGCCTGGGAAGGACAACTACTTTGAGTGGTGGAGCCTGGACTAAAGGCAAATCATCTGCTCCAGGACCGCCCAGGGCCAGCTCCTACACCATCTGGATGCCTCCTGTAGTCTCTTATCTGAAAAGGCTCTTCAGCAGGATCACTGTCCAGGCACTGCAGAAATCCCCCTTAGATCTCCCAATAGAATTTCACTGATAGGCCTTGATACCCTCACACCCATGGGCATCTTGCAGTGGGATGAGTCACCAACTGGGAAGCCTATGCTTTGCCTCAAATAAGCTCTGGATTCCCCCAAAAAGAGAAAATGGACTAAAGTTCATTCAACACGTGTCCTTCAGAGATTTCTTGCCACTCAAAACAAATTAGCCCAGTGGTGTGATTCATGGTTCCAAGGTTCAAAAGGCTGTCCCTACATGACCAGACAGCTTTGTCAAGCTCTGTGGCCACAGGCTTTGTTCATAATTACAGGCAGCCATCTTGGAGATTCCTAGAGCTTAGAGATCTTATGGGCAAATGAAAATGGATGGCCGCAAGCATTTTCACAATCACAACAGACTCAAACACACATGGAGTGGAGGGAAGTGCGTGTAAACAAAGCTGGTCTGAGTTAAATATTTAAGAGCAAGTGTTTATAGTGAATTGCAGAATAGCCAGGGCTAATAGTAAGGCCCTATCTCAAAAATTAAAAGATAAAACTAAACAAAGCAAAAAGACAAAGAAAAATCTAGGAGGGGGGATCTTATATGCACCTTTTAAAATTCTGCACAGGCCTTTTGCACTATGTGCTTCCAATGACTAGTTGTTGCATAACGAAGAAACTCAACTTATTTGGTGCATTGTGGCCTTTGTTGTATAGGATATATGCTCCCTAATTGTTAAATGTCTCCATCTTCACCGTGATTAAAGAAGATCAAATTATATGAAGCTATCTGCAAAATCTCCTCCCTCTGATTTCTTACCTACATCGTGGTAGTAGCAGTAAGGAAGGCCAGTTGTTCTGGGTATAAAAGAGGAGGGACCAGGTACAGTGCTCTCACTCTGCTAGTCTCAACCTCTACTAGAGCCACCCCCACCACCCAGCTGTATTGGAGGCCTATACTGGCTGGTTTTGTGTGTCAACTTGACACAAGCTGGAGTTATCACAGAGAAAGGAGCCTTAGTTGAGGAAATACCTTCATGAGATCCAGCTGTGGGGCATTTTCTCAATTAGTGATCAAGGGGGGAGGGCTCAGACCATTGTGGGTGGTGCTATCCCTGGGCTGGTGGCCCTGGGTTCTATAAGAAAGCAGGCTCAGCAAGGCAGAGAAAGCAAGCCAGGAAGCAGCATTCCTCCATGGCTTCTGCATCCTCTCCTGCCTCCAAGTTCCTACCCTGTGTGAGTTCCAGTCCTGACTTCCTTTGGTGATGAACAGCAATGTGGAAATGTAAGCTGAATAAACCCTTTCCTCCCCAACTTGCTTCTTGGTCATGATGTTTGTGCAGGAATAGAAACCCTGACTAAGACAAGGCCATAATACAGGCCACTGTACTGCCCCACCTTCTGGGTTTTACCATTTTATTCTTTGCTATTAACTCAGCCTGTGGGAGTTTCGGGCTACAGCTGGGAAAGAAACACAGGCAGCGGAAGTTTGAGTGGGTATGGAGCTGCCCCAAGACTAAGGACTTAACAGAATTCCAGAAATAGAGATGTGAGGGAATGAGAGTGTGGACATAGTTAAGAGTATTGTGCCATACCAATCAAAGTAGCTCAGAGGAAGAACTTTCAATGTTCTTATCACAAAGAAATAATAAATGTTTAAGATGATAGATAGCTAAAATATTCTACATTGATTGACTCATGTCTCCATATTTGTACAAAAATATTACATTGTCTTTATGGGTCAATTAAAAATATAAAGCAATGGGTAGGCTAGGCCAAGAACTGACCACAACTGGAGCAGAGGCTGGGAAAACCAATTCACTGGATAGGCAAAGAGCTGAGCATAGGCACATAGATAAGGGGCCATAGCTCACTGTATGACCAGAGCCAAGGATTATACAAAGTAGGGACTGAACCCTGTCTCTGTGATTCTAGGTCAGCCCACACGGCCCAGCCAACACTGGTTCTACAGAGAGCTCGTGGGTTTCTAGACCCTCCTTGAAGCGTTTGCCGCTCAGCTGCCTCACCAGATAGTCTCGGTCTGGGGGAGGGAAAGGAAATAGAATTAAAAACCTATCAGTGATTTTCTGAATTGGCACAGTTCCACTAGAAGCCTGAGTGGGGGAGGACTTTGGAAGTGAGGGTTTAATGAGGTGTTGTGATTGTTGGAGGTGGCCTGTTCCCCACTGGGAAGTTACTGTAATCCGGGAGAGGTCTGCCAGAGGTGACAGTGAGCACCGTGGGGGAGCACGGATGGAGAGGGAGGCTCCAGTGCTCTGGGGCTCTGTGGTGACTGTCTCTACAGGCTGCACCTCTTCTTGGGCTTGCCACTTCTCATTTTCAAGGATGGCAGCAACCCATCCCTCAAGGTCAACAAGAGGCTGAATGTCGCCCTCTGTCTTGCGCAGAACTTTAGCTGGCCGTCTTGGCAAGCTGCTGAGAGGTGTTCTGAGGCAGTCTTTTCTCATCTCTCCATCTAGGGATGCAATCCAAAGGTTTCCTAACACTTCATATAATTCAGTTGTGAGAGCCAGATAATCCATTCTTTTACTTTTACTTTGTTTTTAGCGTATGTGTGTGTATATACAATATATTTTCAGAGCAAAGCGGAGCGAAACAGTGATTCTCATAGCGGCTGCCTGGCACAGGGTTAAACCTCAGCAGTGGGACCTGAGACGCCTGTTTTCGCAGTTTCTAGAGCTGGCTAAGGTTGCTTCTGCTTACTCATCTTCCTTGAGGTTCCCAAAAGTTTTCCTGGAATATGCTCATGGGGGGTGGGAATGTCTGGGGATGTTATTTATAATCACACATAATCCTCCTTCTCATACAGAACACATGTAGACTTGCTTTGCACAGGAGAGTAACAACCTATGTGAGCAGAAAAGAATGCAAGGGCCTTCTAAGTATGGGCTAAGGTATGGTGGACTCATGGCACAGATGTGTCTCTGCCTGTTCTTCAGAAGATGAGGCTCAGTCCAGATCCAGCCTTCAGTAGTGCCATCATGGCCGAACTACAGTAGAAAGCAGTACCAGGATAGCGGTTCTGGATGGTGGAGTGCCTCTTCTAGCATCTTTCTCTTTTACAGCCCACACAGCAGAATTTCCCTTTGTGTTGTTGATAAATTCTGAAATGATTATGGCCTGAAATGTAGCTATAGTCTGTCTTTGGAAAAAACAGAAGAAATAATTTGAGGTTATAATTTAAATAACCCAAACATAGGAATGACTCCAGCACAGGTTCTGTAGTTAGCCATTGTTCATATTGATGCCATGACACTAGCCTGTGGCCACCGGCAGGCAGCTTAACCTAACTGTCTTCTCATTTTCCAGACAGAAGGAAGAACAATTCCCATTGCATGTGGTCATGTGATGTTGGATAATACACAGGAATCCTATAGATGCCGTACTAGGTATAGAAAATGTGCTCAGACTAGAAAGATGCTCAGTGGGTAAAGTGCTACACATACAGCTGGATTTGGAAGTACCTAAACCCAGGGTTTCTTCCTCTGGTGAGGTAAAAGGTGGAGACTTCAGGATCCCAGGAAGTTTACAGACCAGCTAGCGATAGCAAACTAGAAATCTTGTTTCAAAAAATATGGAAGGTAAGAACCAACATTTGAGGTTGCCTCTGAACTACACATGTGACATGACACGTGTGCCATGGCATGTAAAAGCACACACACACACACACACACACACACACACACACACACACACACACACTCACATGAATGTGTAAAGAGCAGAAGTCCTGAGTGAATGTATACTGTTGACATGCCCACAGCCATGTCAAGAATGTCAATGCCTCAAATCCATAGGAATTAGCAAATCCTTCCTCAGGTGAGGCTCAGAAGCAGGGGCAAAGCTTTCCTCTGGTCCAGGTGTGAGCGTTTAGGAGCTATTGACCAGGGTGGGCAAAACCTAGAAAGTACAGGGTCTTCCTCCAGAATGTCTGCTCTGGAGGAGAACCCCTACAGGTTACACATTGTAGGGAGCACTGCCCACCATATTCCAGCTTTTCTCTATTGTGTCTGTTCTTTCTACATTCCCTCATTGCTCCAGTCAGGTCAACCCTTAAGTGATGCTGGACTTGGCAGAAAAGAAAGCCCCAGTAACTCTATGCCTGTTTCTGTGTGTCCTTGTGACTATGGACATTATGTATAATACCAACACCTCAGGATAAGGAAAATCACTTATCTCTGTCTGGATCAGTGTTCTATTCCTGCAAAGAGACACCATGACCACAACAACTCTTACAAGAGAAAGCATTTAAGTGGGCTGGCTTACAGTTTCAGAGGTTTGGTTCATTGTCATCATGGCAGAGAATATGACAGCATGATGAGGCTGGAGAAATAGCTGAAAGGTACATTCAGTCCCACAGGCAGCAGAAAGAGAGATCTGAAACCTCAAAGGCCACCCCTAGTGACACACTTCCTCCAATAAGGCCAAACCTCCTAATCCTTCTTAAACCGTACCACTCCCTGATGACTAAGCATTCAAATATATGAACCTATGGGGGGACATTCTTATTCAAACCACCACACTCTCCATGTTATTTTTTCCTCAGACTATGGAGTCAGTTATTAACTGAACAACATTCAAACAGTGCTCTAACTTCTACTGACAAGCAAAGCTGTCAACACAGAAAGAGGCTCTGCCCTCCCATATGTAAGAAGCATCTTACTGGGCTGGAGAGATGGCTCAGAGGTTAAGAGCACTGACTGCTCTTCCAGAAGTCCTGAGTTCAATTTCCAGCAACCACATGATGGCGTATATGACAGTGACAGTCATATAAATAAAAAAATAAATAAATCTTTAAAAAAAAAAAAAAGAAAGAAAGAGAGAAAGAAAGAATAAAAAGAAGCATCTTACCTATGTGTCAATACCGAGCTTGTCCTAGGAAGATTTTCGGAAAGCTTTTTTTAAACTTTTATTTATTTATTTATTTATTTATTTATTTATTTATTTATTTATTTATTTAATGTATTTGAATACACTGTTACTGTCTTCAGACACACCAGAAGAGGGCATCAGATGCCATTACAGATGGTTGTGAGTCACCATATGGTTGCTGGGAATTGAACTCAGGACCTGGGGAAGAGCAGTCAGTGCTCTTAACTGCTGAGCCATCTTTCTAACCCCTATGAGTTAGCCTTTTCAACATAGCACAGATCCCATGCTGCAGGAGCATTCTACGAGCAGAGATGCTCAGAGAACGCATGCAAAGTTCAGCTGCAGATCATGTCTGTGTGTAATTGATTTGTTAGCTGACAATCAATTAACCAGTGAGCTCTGGGGTTTGTATAAATACTTCTGAAAGTTCAGAATTCTCAATAACTTCTTATCAAGAATGATGTGAAGAGAAAATGCCAGAAAGCCCACAGTTAGAATACACTCTTTGATGACTAGGGACTTTGAGAGTTGACCTGCAGTTGAAATACACTAGACAAACTTTTCTAAACAAAGCCCCAATCTGGGAAATATCTTCTTCCCTTTTGGCTCATTTGGAATAAAAATGGGCTCACTTAGCAGACAATGTACAATGTGTTAGAGAAACTGGGTTTTAATTGTTGTAGCTCCCTGTGTTATAAAGTGCCATGACACTAGGTTGTATCAGTAATGGTAAAAGGCAGAAAAGATTTAGACAGGTCCAAAACACAGTAATCATTTTAAGATGTTATCTTTCTGATGTCATGGTCATCATATGTAGATACTACACTCTCAGAATGCTGATGTGATGCTCTTGAAGTCTGGAATTCAAACAGAATTTGGGTTGGTGAGTGACCAAAGGGAACTTTCCATCATTATGCTAATTAAAGCCATTCCAGAAGTGCAGGGACATGCTTTTGTTATTTACTTGTGGCTTCCAGCTAAGCATTGGGAACAAACGCCCAGACTGGCCATTGTCATTAAAGGACTTAAACCTTCTACTTCCTGGTGTGTCCTTCAGAAACACATGTTGACACCTTAGCATCTTTTGATGGGAACTTCTATGGAGATAGAGCCATTGCAGATGGAATTGGTTAAAACCAAGCCACACTGGGGTAGGGTGGAACCTGAATAGAATTGACTGGTGCCCTCATAGAAAGAAGGAAAAAGACTCAAGGAGGCGTGGCCATGTGTCAACATGTGCAGATTGCAGCATCCGCCAGCAAAGAAGGAACAAGGACTGGAGCCTGGGAAGATAGCTTACTGCAGGCCAAACAGACACTAGGGCCAGAATTCCCTTCCCCAACACCTACAGAAACACCAGGCAAACTGGTGGGCTGCCTGGAATCTCAGCATTCCTTTGGGAGCCAAAGATAATAGATCTCCAGGTAATCCTGAAAGTCTAGGTTCAGTTAGGGACCCTGCCCCAGTAAATAAAGTGGAGGACAGTCAAGGAAGACACCCAGGGTCAACATCTGGCCTCTACAAACATGTGCACACATGTATGTTATGTGTGTGCGTGCGCGCACGCATATCTTTGCCCCCCACACACATACACCTAGGAAAAGAAATGACAAGGACTGAAGAGGCAAGGGAGAATTGTCCCTTACCACTTTCACAGGAAGATGCTCCTGCTGACGGTTTGGCTTCAGACTCCCACTTGCTTCGCTATAAGATGGTGACCTTCTGTGTTGTTTTAAGTTGTTGACTGTGGCACTTCTTCGGACAGCCCCAGGAAGTGAATCCACTTGGTTTGCACGCTTCTTTTAACTCTTATCAATGTCAGTTTGCAGTGAGTGAGAGGCTGGTAAACATTCAGGACTTAATCCCTAAACAGTCTGCGACTGCTTACACTTTGAACCCCATCCACATAAGCACCGCTACATCCAAAGTGGTCAAGCAGAGATCTACAGACACGTGTCTCTGTAGAAAACCGTACACAACCTCCAAAGAACTTTCAAGGGAAAGCTTTGCCATTGTGAGCCCTCAGATTTCTTGATTTAAAGCTGTAATATGTCTCTTGGTCTAGCTGTTTGATCACCAAACAGAACATTTATCATCCTGTCAGTTCGTAGACAAAAAAAAAAAAAAAAAAAAAAAAAAATCACTGGAAAGTATCACTGGAAAACACAGATTACTTTAAATTCCAAGATAATAAGTACAATAGGTACAAACATTTCAAGAATTATGTGATTTTTTTTTTTTGTTGGCACTGTGAATTCTGGCCCCTATTCTCATTATCCTTACTAGAAATGGCTATCTCCATCACGTTTTTACTAATGAGCGTATGTAGAATATATTCCTGTTATCTTGAATTGTTTTCTTAATTATTTTAAAGATATGCATTACAAATGGTTCAAGACTGACAAATGGTGCCGACAAAATTGGTTTGGGTAATGAGATCCAGGACTGATGTATATTAGATTGTTTGACTGCTAACATTTTGTTTATAAAATACATTTTATACGGAGTCCAATTATGGCTTCTCCTATGGACATAGTTCTTGGGTCATCTGCTGGGGCATGAGTAAGCTACCAGTGGCCACTCCTCAAAAAAAGTGATGTCACAGCAGCCATCAACACACAATAGCTCCTACAAAGGACATAAAGATGGAAAGGAGATGTGTGACAGAAAGGCCAGGGGCATTTGGAAGGAGGGAGTGGATGTGGATATGATCAAGAGATATTGTATCTTATATATGATTTTCAAAGCACATATTAAAATTAAATCAAATTAAATATAGACATATAGTTATTATATGGGAATTGCTTACTATGCATTTTAGCAGTGTAAGGGAGATGAACCGTATGTAGTTCAATCACAGGTTACGTTAAGTTGATGGAACAGTAGCAGCTTTCTAGCTATGCCTCACCTTGAATTATTCTATTTTATAAAGCAACAGCTTTGACCAGAGTCACTCCATCTTGAATAAAAGTGCCAAGAAAGAATGGACTCTAGCTATAGCTTGGTCACACGAGCAAGCAGCCACCATGTGTCAGCACTGTAGGAGACATAAACTGATAAAGAATTTGCATCACAAGGGGCACCTGCAAGTGCAACCGCTGCCACGAGGAACACCAGACACATGGGCTTCTCTATCACCATGAAGGAGACTCCAAGATCAAAATGTGGTGGGAACACTGACTCGTCACCTGTCCTCGTGTCATGAGCCTTGTTCTGAAAAACTTCCACAGTGAAGGGCTCTTGCCTCTGTCCCCAGGCTGCAATTCCAGTACAGTTTCTCCTACCTATGACATCCAGCCAACTTCACACCGACCCTCGAAGCATCCCACCACCTGGACCTGATATCTCTGCAGCTGAGCATCTCTGCCTCTGGAATTACTTCTTTTCATTTATTTATTCACTTTACATCCTGCTCATTGCCCCCCTCCCAGTCACCAATCCCTGACACACTGTTAATGATATTCTGTTATGCTTTCAGACAGGAGTCTAGCATGGCTGTCCTCTGAGAGACCCCACCCACCAACTGACTCAGATAGAGGCATATAGTTATTTCTTATCCAGTCCCCAGCAGGCTCACCTTACTCCTGTGTCTGCCTCTAGCTTCAAGGACTCCTCTCTGAACTCTGAAGAAGACTCGTTAACCCTTTCCTGGCAATTTTCTGTCTCTGTCTGTCTGTCTGTCACACACATGGTATGTGAAGTATATATTTTTAAATTTTAAATGTTCATTTATTATGTGCATGTGTATGTATGTTTGTGTGTGTGTGTATTTATGTGCATGTGTATGTATGTATGTTTGTATGTGTGTGTATGTATGTATGTATGTATGTATGTATGTATGTATGTATGTGTTTGAATGAAGGTGCACACATGCCACAGCATGCATGTGGAGGTTAGAGGTCAACTTGAAGCAGTCATCTCTCCCCTCCACCACAGAGGATCAGAACTTGAAGTCACGTCATCAAATTCAGTAGCAAATACTTACCCATGCTTATCCATGAAGTATGGTATATGATTGAAGAATTAACATTAATGATTAAAATTAGAATAATATAACCTGTGGTTGCTAACAGGCAAATATCAAGTGGAGATGCGATTCCTTGGCAAGTTAAGTCAACAAAACTGACATAACTTGGGAATTGGTTATTTAATAAATAAATTCTGACATCATGGAAAGAAACAAAAGTGCAGGTCTATGTTTCTGCTATAGCACACCCATGACACTCTTTGCCATGTGATTTTGCAGAGGTCATTTTCCATTGACCCATGCTGGCTAGACCACGTGACTTGTTCGGGGCTGTGATGTGGGAAGAAGTGAGTGTCCCACTTGGGAATCTTAGCTTTAAGATGCTCAAACTGAGGGACCAGGGATGCAACTCTGTGGGTAGAGCAAAAACTCAGCATGCATGTCGTGCTGGGTTTGACCTTCTGCACACAGGAAAAACAAAAGACAAAAAAAAAAACCCCGGATCTGATGGTGTCTGCTCCCTGACCTGCACATCTGCAGGACTTTTCAGTAACAGCTGGTGTGTCTTCAGTGAAAGAACACACATGGAGCAGATCCAAATCCGAGTCCAAAGAAGAGCTGAACCCCGTAAGACCTGCTGCCTGAAGCAGGGCCATCTGCTGGGTCCAACCTGAAGCAACCATTTAGTCATCTTGAAGCATGAAAGTAAATGTCTACTGATGAAAGAGTTGGAGTTTCGATGATTTGTTAGACAGCAAATCTAACTGTGAAAATGCCCTTGAGAAAGGCACCAGTACTGGGCTAGACAAATAATCGCTCCTGTGGAAATTGCACTGTTCTTATACTGCAGTGTAGACATGTTGCTAGGCTTGCCTTACTCCTGAATCTTCAGGATTAGCATTTGGCCCTAAATGTGGGTTTCACAGCGTCCATGAAGGATTCTAAAGCTATTCATCAGACTGCACTATTCTTTCTTCGGATCAGGGTTCCAGCTTCAGCACTGTAAGCACTGGGAGCCACCTCCTTTCTGTGGAAGCCGTCTGGTATGTCATAAGATATTTAGCAGAACTTCCATCTCTATCCACTCCGTGACAGTAGAGCCCTCCCCCGCAGCAGTTGTAACAATCAAAAAATGCTTCCAGGCATTTCTAACTATTCCTGTAGGAAAATGTTGTTCTCAGCTCAAGCCTTTGTTGTTCTTCTGATCTTGGAAGCTAAGCAGGGCCAGGCCTGGCTAATATTTGGATGGGAGAATTGTGTTCTTATGGGAAACTGGAATTTAGTTTGGTTAAGTCAAATATACAATAGTAGACATCATCTGGCTTCATTTTAAGACACAGTCATATAATAATTTAGCGTCTACTAAAAATAAAAAGATCTGGAATACAATCCTAACTGCCCGAATAGCTGATGCTTATGGTAATATATATATATATTCTTATTGATGACTGTGGGAAAACCCAAAGGTTATTATTATTCTGGCAGACAGACATCCTCAGCTGATCTGCACCTACTCCGATGCTGGGCAATGCCTTCCTTGTTACACACATCAACAGACAGCTTAGTGGGACAGGCGATACCATGGACATTGTTTTTAAGACACAGCCACATAGTCAGCTTAACACTCAATAAAAATGAATAGGCACTAGCCAATTCTTAGCATAAGCGAGGAACTTCAAATACCACCTTTCTCCAGGATTCCATTTCTATCAAAGGATGAAGCAAAGCTTTCATTTCCTGGAAGTTTATATGCTTTGGTAGGAATGTGAGCAAATGCCCGTTCAGTGCCAAACCTGACTATGGGACTCATGTTTAAAATAAATGTCAGAAACAGCTTGTATTCATGATTGTAACCTCCTCAGCCTAACAGATACATTTGAACTACCTTAATCCAAGAAAACTGTTATTAAAATTTCAAATCCAGTATAAGTTTGGGGGTCATTTATTAAAATTATTTGAACCTCATCTTCCTAATCTGTGAAATAAGAAGACTCAAATAGATAGTTTCTGTATTTTGAACTATATTGATAGTTTATTTTTTTGGCATGGCACAACAGAAAAGCCATGCAGTACTGGGGAATTCCTTACAATAATATTTGATGTCATGGTTGATGGTGATTTGCCTATGGTTATTGCACAGAGCAAAAAAAAAGAGTCCGACCCTGCTAGAACAATTCCTTCCATTCTTATTGATGGTCTCTCTCTCAGGAGATGGACTTAAAATGCAAATAGGTGTAGGGGTGTGGCTCCCTCCATGGAGGAGCACTTAATTAACATACTCTAGTCTCTGGGTCTCATCACATCCAGCATCAATAGTTAGAGGAAAGGGGGCAGAGGGCAGCCATATGGCTCAGGTTTGTTGGTGTCTGTGTATAATCTCAGCAAGTAGGAGGCTAAGGAGAGAGGATAGCAAGTGTGAGTCAGCTCTGACCGTACAGTGAGTCCCAGAGCAGCCTGACTCAAAATCGAGAGAGAGAGAGAGAGAGAGAGAGAGAGAGAGAGAGAGAGAGAGAGAGAACAGACATTAGAAGAAAAAGAACCAGTGATTGGCTATGAAACTCAATAAATGTAATTAAGCGTGCCCCTCAAAAGACGGACCCCTTGAAGGCAGAGTATGACTATCACTAAGTCAGTAAACAGACGGAGAAAAAAACTCGGAGGAACTGGGATGGGCAGCCAGGACTAATTTCTGTAACCACAGGCCCACAGGCATTTAGTGGATATAAATG
>CM052715.1:50095559-50128687 GCA_028551405.1 Uromys caudimaculatus
AGCAGTGTCCATGGGGTACCTCAGCAGTGTCCATGGGGTACCTCAGCAGTGTCCGTGGGTGTACCTCAGCAGTGTCCATGGGGTACCTCAGCAGTGTCCATGGGGTACCTCAGCAGTGTCCATGGGGTACCTCAGCAGTGTCCATGGGGTACCTCAGCAGTGTCCATGGGGTACCTCAGCAGTGTCCATGGGCGTACCTCAGCAGTGTCTATGGGGTACCTCAGCAGTGTCCATGGGGTACCTCAGCAGTGTCCCTGGGGTACCTTAGCAGAGTCCATGGGCGTACCTCAGCAGTGTCCATGGGGTACCTCAGCAGTGACCGTGGGTGTACCTCAGCAGTGTCCATTAGCAGCAGCATACTTCAGGACCATAGAGTAACTTAGCAGCAGCCGTGGGTGTAGTTTTCATCATCATTTGTAAGTGTACCTCAGTAGCGACAGTGGTATATCTCAACATACAGGTGGGAGCTCCAGGTTATGGAGAGAGAACATCAAGTAAAGAGTTCTTTGTTCAGTAGGATGGGCAAGGGCCTCAGGATTTGGTGCTTGGCCCCCAAGTGGATTCTACACCACCAGTCTTTTCCATTTGGACACATTACAGAAACCTCTGCTGCCATCTCATGACATGGCTGGGCTCACAGTCTCAGGGAGGGAGGCTTCAGTCTCCACATCTGTAAATTCTTGCAAAGAACTGCTGGGGTGTTTCTTGAAAATGAAGAATTACCATGGAGTTTCATCTTCTAATTTATTCCTTACTTTTCAGCTTATTCTACCACAAGGGAATTACAATTTGTATCTAATTTATTTATCCTAGAGATTTAAAAAGTAAACAAACTCGGAATACGCCTGATTGCAAGAAATGACCTCAGGGAGGCACTCTAAATCCAAATCCTTGCAGGCGCATGCTCCGTAGGCCTGCATTCTTGTCCCTCCGGGGCATAGCAGAGACTTCGTTTAGTTAGGTGAAAGGACAGATCCAGCGTTTGGAAAGCGTGCTTGCCCGCTTTGTTTGTTCCCATAAACAACCCCATTTCTTGTTGCTCAATAAAAATCGAAACTGACAGTTTGCAAACCCCAGAAAACAAGAACTCTTGGATTGTGTTTAAGGACTGATGGATGTTTCCAGAGCTTGGAAGGATCCTGGGGGAGAAGCCTGCTAAGGATTCCACAGTGACAGCGAGAGACTCTCTCTCTGGAAAACCTGCTGCAAAGTGACCAGGAATACATCGATCCCAGATCCCAGTTCAAATCCACTGAAAGACGTTGGCATCATGGAAGAGGTTTATCAGAGAAGCAGCTGACATCATTGTAGTTTGGAAACTCCTTACCAATAAATAACTCTATAACTAACGGTGAGTTCTGGTGAAACGGAAAGGATTCGAAATTTAATTGTGATCTTGATTCTCTTAACCCTGGATCTGAGGTATATTTTAAAGATATACTTGCCCAGGCCAAGTATTTTAAAAAAAAAAAAAAAAAAAAAAAAGTGTGTTTCGGCAAGTGAACAAGGCAAGGAAGAACTCATTCTTTCTAGATCTTTCTGTGACAATGCTTGATTAGGGATATGCAAACTACACAGAAAATAATGGAGTTGGGGTAGACAGAGTTCCAAAGTGCCCTCCAAGATCCCCCCACTTCTGTCAGTTAGTGTTTTGTGCTGTGACAAATGGCTGAGAGAAACAATTTAAAGGAGGGAAGGTAACTGGCCGTTTTTGGCTTCTTTATGGGTTCCTATCTCTTCCACCCTCCTCACCCTTGTCCCTTCCAACCCCTCAACACCAGGTAGGAGAGAAAGAAGGCTGGGGGAGGGAGGAGGGAGTGTCGATATTGTCACAGGACTTCCTGATGATTAGGGACATCAAGTTCCTCGGGGGCAGTTTTGATCAGGATATCTCCAACCAGCAACCAGTAACCAGTAAACACCAGCAGCAGGCAGCAACAGCAGCAAGGAAATGCTTGTTTTGATCTGGGGTTTCAGAAGTATATGGCAATGGGTCTCACCACTGTGCTGAGATAACTCTTTCTGGCAGAGCAAGTGTGGACTCAAACAAACTTGCCCATCTCAGGGCAGCTAGGGAGGAGGGGCAGGAAGGTGTCAGGGACAAAGATCACTCTCAAAAGTGTCTGAAAACCTACTTACTCCAACCAGGACTCTCTAAGTGTCTGCCCCTTCTTGTAACATGATCTCAGTCTGAATCTATCAAGAGAGTCATTCCTGGACTAAGACAGAGCCCTCAGGGCCCAGTCACCTCTCAATATCACGAGCATCTATAGCCCAAGCCTTGAACTTGTGAACCTTCATCCTCATATTGAAACTCAACAGTGCCCTCATGCCCAGAACTGTGATACTCTGCCACCCCTGAAGTATATTTCGCATTACAGATCTCAAAGCTACAATTAAAGTTATTAGCCAGTTGACTTCGAGCTAATCAAAAGAAAGATTATCACAGGAGCCTTGAAAGCAAAGCCTTTCTCCAGCTGATGGGGGTGGAGACCAGAGGGAGCAGAAGTGTGGGGAGGACTAGAAACATGGGTATTATCAGTTAGGCAACGAATGTGAGGCGCCCCTCACCCCAGAGATACAGACTTAATTCTATACTATTTGAGGTACAGAATGCTGACAATCTGTATGAGTACTTCCTTAGAGCCCCCAGATTCGAGCCCCATCTGACCTATGAAAGAATCTGCTCCTACCCACTTAGACTTCTGGCCTACAAAGCCCTTAGAATAATGGGAGCTGTAGATGACAACAGAAAATGAATACAGGGTCTTGGCAAAGTCTGGGTCAAAGTCCTAAACTTTCACTGTAATACATGCATCTACATTGGCATATACATGTGCACACATTTTAATTTTAATATTGAAATTTTTATCATGGAAAAGTTGAAATGACATATTTATCATCTCTTTTCCATGTTTGCATCTGAGTGTGTGAAAAATGAAAGCAAGTGGAGGGAGGAATGGATTTTCAGTAAAATTGTTGAAAGGCTATCTTAAATCGTGGCTGGGAGCATGAGCACCACTTTGGCTATGACTAGGAACGCATGTGTAGATTCTACACCAGAACTGGTGAGCTAAACTCTATGGGACCCAAGAGTCTATGTTACTAAAAAGCCCTAAGATCCTATGGCATTGACATTTGAAATGTCACTCCTACAAGTTCTGTCTTTCCTCAGAACAGACTCTAAATCCCTCCTCATAGGAAGCCAGACAAGGTTTCCCTGTTGGTTGCTCTAATACAATGCTGTGACCCTATAATACAGTTCCTCATGTTGTAGTGACCCCCAACCATAAATTAAAGTTGTTACAATAATCTAACCTGATGAATTGAGGTTATATTGATTTTTAAGCTATTGTAACTAATCATAAATGCTCAGGGCATCACTTATCAGAAAAGCAAATCATTCTTTAAAACAGCCATAGCTTGTTCTATTGTGTGCTCAGCAAATTACCTGGGGCTTTATATAATTGACAGAGCTGTTTGCTGCTTCTTTATAGAGAAACCTGAACACTCATTGAGCTTTTACAAGTAAATAATTGGATTTATTTTAACATGATAATGTTACCATGCATAATTCCCTCAGATAATCCTCTTTTTAATTATAATGCCACTAAGAAGATATCAGGTTCTTTGTGTTTTTGTTGTTTGCTTTTCCCATGACCCAAGGAGGAAATATTCCCATGGAAATTCTATCTAAATAAATGTGGCAACTCGTTTAAAGGCGCCTGGTTCCTGTGGTGATGGCATTATTGTGAGGGCCTTGCTTGGGTTTCTTTGCTTTCACATCCTCTATCTATTCACTCACTTGTTGTTTTTAAATGTGTATAGACAATTTACTATGTCCGGAGTTAGGAGACAATGACAAACAAGACAGACCCAGGCCCTCCTCCCCTCATGGAGACTAGAAGAATGTATTTGTTGCAAGTTATTAAATCTGGGCTCTATACTGGGTACTTAACTTGGACTGTCTTGTTATATATGTATGTGGTATGCATACCTACACATACATGTATACATAGAGCCAGAGGTTCTTGGGTATCATTCCTCAAGAACCATCCACCTTAGTTTTTTTGAGACCGGGTCTGTCATTTGTATCTGACGCTAAAATTAAGCTAGGCTGGAGCCACAGAGTCTCCTGCTTCTACCTTCCCAGTGTTTGGATGAGAAGTGTGTGCCACCACATCCACTTGGTTTTTGTCTCTGTCTTTCTTTTTTGTTTGTTTATTTTAATGTGGTCCTGGAGATCAAACTTGGGTCATCATGCTTGCACATCAAACACGTTACCGACAAGGCTAGCCCCCACCCCCAGATTCCAGATTGTCACTTTTACTTCTTACAACCTGTCTTAGTCAGGGTTTCTATTCCTACAAAAACATCATGACCAAGATGCAAGTTGGGGAGGAAAGGGTTTATTAAGCTTACACTTCCATGCTGCTGTTCATCACTAAAGGAAGTCAGGACTTGAACTCAAGCAGGTCAGGAAGCAGGAGCTGATACAGAGGCCATGGAGGAATGCTGCTTACTGGCTTGCTTGCTTCTCCTGGCTTGCTCAGCCTGCTTTCTTATAGAACCCAAGACTACCAGCCCACAGATGGTACCACTCACAAGGGGCCCTCCCCCCTTGATCACTAATTGAGAAAATGCCTTACCGCTGGATCTCATGGAGGCATTTTCTCAACTGAAACTCCTTTCTCTGTGTAACTCCAGCTGTGTCAAGTTGACACACAAAATCAGCCAGTACACAACCTAAAGATATGTACACTTGCATCTTACAGGTAGGGAAACCAAAATTCTGAGGTTAAGTGTTTTGTCCAATGTTGCATTGCTTCGATGAAATAGATTGGGGATTTCAATCTGTGATGGTTTGTATATGCTCGGCCCAGGGAGTGGCATTATTAGAAGGTGTGGCCCTGTTGGAGTAGGTGTGTCACTGGAGGGGGGGTTTAAGACCCTCATCCTAGCTGCTTGGAAGCCAGTATTCTGCTAGCAGCCTTCAGATGAAGATCTGAACTGTCAGTACTGTGTCTGCCTGGATGCTGCCATATTCCTGCCTTGATGATAATGGACTGAATCTCTGAACCTGTAAGCCTCAATTAAATGCTGTCCTTGTAAGAGTTGCCTTGGTCATGGTGTCTGCTCACAGCAGTAAACCCTAAGACACAATCTCACATCAAACCCATGCCCGTTGCAATAGTACCTTGTTTGTTTCCAATTGCTCTTCCATGCTTGTTAGGTGAATTTGCTCTGTGTTCTATGCATGAAACATGCCTGTAACACCCTGATCATCCAGCCAGGTCCAAAATGTGTCCCAGTCCTGGACATCTAAGCAAGCCCCTGGTTCTCTATGTACATTATCCACTGAGCCCTCTCAGCCTCTAACCTTATGTCCCTCACTCAACTTCCACTTGAAGTTGAAGTTTGAAACCTAGACCATAATTTACAAAATAGAAAATCAAAATCCTTTCCCCAAGACCTACACTTTCTGTTCTCTTATATTCACTATAGAACTTGAGCAGAGAATTGGTTGCTCAGCATATTACAAGGATCTTGTTCACATCTGAATTAATTCTCTAATCCCCCAAACCTTTACAGATTCATAGAAAGTATATGTGACATGTTAACCATAAAAGGGAATATTCTCACCTTCCTGCCTCCTCTCTTTCAGTTTACTGCTGCTGTGAGGACATTGCTTGTGTCCCACAATGGTAACTGTAGGGCTTTGCTGGTTTGTAATGACCTAACAATCCTGGCTTACATAATGAAAGTAGACTTGCCTGTCTACCTTAAGCCATGAGCCAAGGCCAAGGCTAGACATCACTGAGACATCTATTTAGCCTGAATTTGAAGGACAGAAACTTATGAATCTGTCATTGGTCGTTCCCTGATTTGATAACATACAGGCCTTTTCCATCTTCCTCTAAGCACATAACAGCATTGGGAGGCCATTTATCATCCTTTGTGTTCTACAAGCTCCTAGACAGTGACATGCCCTGGCCCAGTAATGTAGAAAAGTATTCTCTCAATGACTGTTGACTGCTCTGGATTTATGAAGGGATTATTTCTGGGAACCTTCTTTTTGGAAGCTGCTGGAACTTTGTGAGGTGTTGATAGGCTCTGGCTCCTCAGAATGGTTCAGGGCAGCCACGAAGTCTTTCTCTTATTAAGATATTTTGGCTAAACTTAACTTCCATGTCCCACCTTTCCTGTGGCTTCCATTGAAGGCTCAAGTCCTGTGAAGCTGTTGTCATGGTACTTGTAGTGGCCTCAATTGTTGGTGTGTGGAGAAAGGTCTTGAGACAGAGAAAGACTATGTGTTTCAATTGTTCTCAGGCCAGTCATAGTAGCTGCTATCTGTTAGCCTTGGCTAGAAGATACTGCCTTTCCAGTCCTTCTTTAGAGGAAGAATGGGAGCAAGCCAACAGATCCTTTGTGGATGAGCGAGAGGGCAGGAATGTTTCCTGCAGGTGAATGCTGACCTCTCAGGGACTGTCTCCTTAGGTACCCTCTGGGCACCTGTACCCTGGTGGTTCTAAAAACTTATCATTTGCTAACATTTCTCAATTTGCATCATTTCTGTCAAGCTTGCCCTGTGTCCCATGCCGACTGCTTTGTAGAAGACATAAACCAGAGCCCTCCATTCCTCATGTTTCCTGTTCTCTCACAAGACGATGGCAAAGCATGCCTCTTAACTGTTGGGAAGGGCTTTGCAGTAAGTCTTCTTGCCTCTGCCTCCCAATCCTTCAGTCATCCTCTTAGATAACATAATATTTATGTCCACACTTATGGCAGCAGATTCCAAGTGATCACAGGGGAGAGGGATTAGAAGTCCTAAACCTCTGACTTAACGTTTCAAAATGCTATTACTTACTATCTGAAGTGTTTGCTCCATTTTCTTCCCTCTTTATGGTACCTTATCTCATATTTCAACTCCAGGTTCTCCATCAGCTTAGAGGATGTGAATAGCAAAGGCCTTTCTTGAACATACATCTCTTCATTTCGAAAACACCCAGCAGCTGACAGATGCAGAGCCCTATGGACAAACATTAGACTGAGCTCAGGAAGTCTTATGGAAAAGCTGGGGGAAGGATTGAGAAACCCAGAGGGGATAAGGACTCTACAGGAAGACCAACAGAGTCAACTAGCCTGGACCCTTGGGGACCCCAGCAACTGGAGTGGAGCTTACCCTGACTCTGTTGCCTGCCCTTAACTGGGCTGCCTTGTCTGGGATGTACCTAATCCTGCAGTAACTTGAGGTGCCAGTGTGAATTGGTACCCAGAGGGAACCTCCCCCTTCTCAGAGGAGAAGGAAAGGGGGTATGGGTGGAGGAGCTGTGTGAGGAGGGACTAAGAGCAGTGATGCATCCGGGATGTAAAATGTATGAGTGAGTGAGTGAGTGGATGGATGGATGGATGGATGGATGGATGGATGGATGGATGGACAGATGGATGGATGGATGGAAAAATTACCATTAAAAATTAAGAAGAGTATACACAAAGCTTCTTTTAGCCCCTTGCCTTGTCTACAGCTCTTTCTAACTTGTATCTCACGCAGCTCCAAGGCTCCTCCTTAGATTTCCGTTGTGGCTGGTCATTATTTCCTAAATAAAGACATGTGTTATGTGACTCTGTGGCTCCTTTCCTTCCTGATATTGCCATCCATATTCAAAGCCATTTCCCCTAAGGGTCTCTGAGAAGCTCCTTGACTCACATTGAACAGTTTGGCCTCACAGTCAAGTAGTCAGACAGAACATTAGGTCACGAACTTATTCATCAGATAAAATCATGCTGAAAATTTAATGGAAGCTACTATTTGTGCTCCTGGTCAAGAAAAAAATATTAATTTAGGTAAACTAATCGAATTCGGTTCCCCAGCATGCCATGGAGATAGGATATGCTGAAGACTTAAGAAAATCATCGGCCACCATAGGAATTCAGGTCCTTAAGGAAAGTCCCCTGAAGGGTCATTCTGAACATAGTCACCATCCTGTGGTGAATGTGACTGTGGTACAAGCTTCGTGACACATAAGTTACTTCACAGTGAATAAATCTGCTGGAATTTTAAAAATGTTTCTAGGCTGAGTGTCTCCTGACATTGTACCATGATCACCAGTACAAAATGACCATTTCCTTGAAAACTGACAAATAAGACCTAAGTGAAGAGTTGTGATGCTCCAAAGGTCATCACCTTGTGCTTTCTGTAGGATGCCAACTTCTTCTCCATCACACTGGCACTGAACAGAGATCTCCAAGGAAGGCTTGCAAGCTCAGGTGACTTTCAGCTCCTTCCCCATCCTGTAGTTCTTATTGCTGCACACATTTCTCTGGACACCATAATTGTTTATGAGATTAGAGGAAGAAGCGAGGGTCAGCGTTTCTTCCTTCTGAAAAAGGATCTTTTAATCTTTCCCTTTTCCTTTTTTAATCTCACAAATTCTGATAGTTTTTCCTTGATCTCATCTTATCCTTCCTTTCTTTTCTTTTCTTTTTTTTTTTTCAATGAAATTCTAATATCCAGATGGCCAGAGGGCTAAGTCAAGCTTGGAATGGCTTCCTCCTGATAGTTAAAACCGTCACTTAATTTTTCTCAGAACACAGAATTTTTTGTGCTCATTTTTAACATGTATAGAATTTATTTTTAAAACAGTTCACAGCAAGGTTGAATGGAAATTGCCAAGTGCTCTCCTGTGGCTCAACTGCATGCACAGCCTCTACTACTGTCAATATCCCACCCAGAGTGGCATGGTTGAGGAGCCCACATTGACCAGCAATATTCACTCTGGAGCATCCTTGGTTTTAAGACATCTGTGGTTCAAACAGGACAGAAACTGACACTCCAGGATTATATAGAATAGATGGACTATCCTAAAATTCCTTCACAGTCTACTCATGATACCCCTGGCAACCACTGAACTTCTTTATAGTTTTGCCCTCTCTGAAATGTCATGTACTGGACATCATCCTGTGTGTAGTCTTCCCAGGTTGTCTTCTCTCATTTCCTGGAAGTCCCTGAGTGTCTACCTGAGCCTAACAGCTCACAGAATGTGACTTTATCATTTGGCTCTATCAGTTTATTTATTCACCTTCATAAGGATGTGCTGGTTGTTTTCAAGCTTTCACTGTTACAAATTAAGCTACTGTAGACATCTGTGTGTATGAATTTGCAGACCCCTAATTTTTCCATGTAGTTGAATAAATGTCAGTGAGTACGATGGCAGGACATATGAGATTAGGTTTAATTTTGTTTTTTAAAAAAAGTATATTCAGGAGTGTTTTCATGTTCAGGTAATCAATCAGGCCTACCTTCTTCAAACATTTGGATTTCCATCCACTTCTTAAGCTTCCATCCTTCAACCATGCTAACACCTTCACCCCGGGACCATCTCCACTACACAGATTGGAAAACTGAGATTACCTGGTAAACCAATGGGCAAAGTATTAAACCAGGCTTTGGACTTGCTTTGGAATTCCCTGTAGAAGATACCATGAGTACCCTACCACTTCATTTTGGTCTTAGTATTTCTTAGTATAGCATGCAAATTTAGGCAAAGACCTCCATTTGGCACTGAGAGAGAACCCGTGGTTCTTCTACTTCCCACATGAATGAGGAGGTGACAAAGTGACTGAGCTAAAGAGACTTATGGAAATGTCAGTTGGCTGAACAACACAAGTCAAAAGAGATACCACTAATGTCGAATCCTTCTTTCCCTTCCAAACTTGTTGCTCATTCTCTCTGTCTCTCTGTCTAGCTCTCTTTGTCTGTCTATCTATCTATCTATCTATCTATCTATCTATCTATCTATCTATCTATCTATCTATCTATCTATCTACTTCTATCTATACCCCCTCTCTGTCTTTCTTTCCCTCCTCCACTTCTCTCCCTCTTTTCTTTGTCTCCTTTTTATGGATATAGGTACATGTGTTCATTAGTCATTGCCTCTACAAGGCAGACAGTTTGTGACTCACTTCCCTCCATCATGGCCACATCTAGTCAGCACTGTCCCCATAGGATACTAATAAGGAGACTGGAATTGAAAAATTTCCCTTATGTAATTGAATATTGAAAGTGTCTAACAATTTTTAGCCACAAGTGGTACACTAAGGTAGTCATTCTTTCTGGGATGTGTGCAGGCATTTTTAAAAAGAAGTCTCAGACACTGAGACTCCAGATTATGTTAAATCACAATGCACTCAAAGCAAAAGAAGTAATAAGTCCTTTTCAGGAAGTAATACATGAAAATACCTTTCAAGAGAACCAGTCAATCAAATAACCTTGTATCACAATCCCAGAAAAAGGGAGTCGTAATGTATAATAGGGCTTTCCTATGCTGGATGGAAATCTGATAAATGTGGGCCAAGAAGAAAGAACCCAAAAGAACATTGTGTTGGAATTGAAAGGGAAATTTATGTCAGGTATCCAAGAAGGATGAGAAAAACTCAGGCCAAAATCATGTTGATCACTCCTCCACCTCACCCCACAAGGATCTCAGCTCAGTGAGGAGGCGCATGTTCTTTACTGAAACAAGAAAGTATCTTCTATCTGTGTATCCAGCCATTCATTGATTTATTCACTCAACAAACTTTTCATTATCTACTCTCCAAACTTTATTACTTTTGGATTGTATAAAATGTATGTATTCAGATGACAGCACCTCGTTGTCTTAGGTAGGGTTCCTAGTGCTGTGGTAAAACACCATGACCAAAGCAACTTGGGGAGGAGAGGGTTTGTTTAAATGTACAATTCTCAGGTCACAGCCCATCACCGAGGGAAGTCAGAGCAGCACTCAAGGCAGGAACTGAAACAGAAGCCATGAGAGAATATTGCATACTGGCTCGCTCAACTTACTTTTGTATACCAACTCAAGGATGGCACTGCCCATAGTAAGCTGGGGCTTCTCACATCAACCATTCAAGAAAATACCCACAGGCATGCCAATAGGCCAAAGGACTAGCTTGTGTCGAGTTGGCAAAAACACTAGCCCCACACATTCATTTTGTTGCCTGACAGACAGGGATAATACAATTTCCACACCACCACCCCCCAAGCTACTTACAAGCCTTATAGTTACAAATGTATGTAAAAAAAATCTGGCCCTAGGAAGCCATTCACCTCAATCTCTTCTTCCTATTCCTGTGTGCTAGACATTGAGATGCAAACAGTGTAAGACATTTTATATTGCACTGCAAAGTCTCTCTGCCCTTCTAGCAACCTCTTAGTATGTACCTTAAAGTTGGATGGAAAGACTAGACCAGAAACCTTATCTGGTACAGTGGTGTTTAATTTGCAGACAAGGAGAATGTGGTCCAAATCCTTGGTGAGTGTCTCATGGTTACAGTTAATAAGCTCCCCAAGCCTGGGAATGATGTCTACCAACTCAGTGCAACTCAATGGTACTCTGGTGTTCTTTGCTGCCTCAAGCACTGAGTCTGTTGGAGTACCACTAATACTTACTCCTTCCAGAGTCTTCTACCGGAGTTCCTTGGAACTCCGAGAAGTGATAGAAGAAAGACTGTTTTAATTCCCTTCCCTTCCTATACAACCTTGCTTTACAAAAACAAAAGTAGGAGTCGAATGTTAAAGTTTGAATGCTGTTTAATGCAGAGAGGGAAATACACATGCATCAGTATTTTTCTAATAGACACTAACTTCTGTTAATAAAATATATTGTAATCCTCTTTACTACGATTTACTGCGCACTTAATGAGTCAAACATGATGTTAAATTCTTTTTTAAAAAAAGATTTATTTATTTTATTTTATATGAGTACACTGTAGCTGTCTTCAGACACACCAGAAGAGGGCATCAGATCCCATTTCAGATGGTTGTGAGCTACCATGTGGTTGCTGGGAATTGAACTCAAGACCTCTGGAAGAGCAGTCAGTGCTCTTAACCTCTGAGCCATCTCTCCAGTCCCAAGTTCTTTATAGACATTGTCTCTTTAGAAAACACTTACTTCCTGCTCAGGGGTCTTCTGCCCTCAAAGAGAAACATGACTCTAAAAGAGATTTTGTGAGATGGGTTTCTTCATCTTGGGCCGTTCAAATGTACACACTTGGTCCCAAACCAGAGAGGCAGCCATGTGGGCCAGTGTACTTAAACCATGGTGACCCAGTGTAGTGGCTACTTTCCTGTTGCTATGATAAAATGCCATAGGCAAGGCAACTTAGAGAAGAAAGAGTTTGCTCCAGAGGGATAAGAGCCATCCTGACAGGAAGCATGGCACACACAGCAGGCATTCCACAGGAAAAGGAAGTTGGGAGCTTGCATTTTCAAATAGCAAAGGCAAAGAAGAGAGAATGAATTGGAAATCCTGAAACCCAACCTCAGAAAGGATGTGTGCCTTAAACCTCTTCAAACAGCGCCACTCACTGGGGACCAGGTTGCTCAAACACAGAAGACTATGAGAGACTTTTCTCATTCCAACCACCACACATAGAGAGTCTTCTTAAAGTTGAACAGAAGATTCTTGTAGATTGCCAAAGCTGTGATTTATTCTCTGGTTTGTCTGTGCTTGGTGTTAATAGCACTCATGTTAGGACTGTAGCATGTAATAATCGTGCAATACAAAATCTCACTGCAAAGGACAAAAGCAATGAGGGCGTCCCTAAGTTGAAACCTTAAGCACACTTACACTCAGAAAGCTGCCTGTTTTCCCACAAGACGTTAGCCCCTGTGTTTGTGGGAATGCTCTGTCTTTTAAGACAGATAAGGGTTCTTCTCTGAGCTCTGTTGTGCACTGTGTAGGAAGAGAAGCACTGTGGTTAGATTGCTTCTGGTTAGACAGGGATCTACCTGCAAGTGAGCTTCCATCATGCTCCAGGACACCAATATCTGATCTTCAAAGATCCCAGATCTTCTTGAACACATTTTCAAAGATGGTTTAGGTCTAATATGATGATGGTTCTCTCTGTTTTCGGAGCATTAAAAGGTAAAAAGACTACTTTTCCCATCCTGCTTAGAGTTTAAACATACAGTCCCCACCATTAAAGTGGTGTTTGAAGGCTTGTATGTTTCACAATATAGTTTATACCGTGCTGTTGCAAATAAACTCTTAACTTCCATGACTGTCTTTGTCAAGCTATGATCACAGGATGCAAATTCAACCTAGCAACTAATAAAATTTTGTTCTAGGGGCTGGGGAGATAGATCAATTATTTAAATGGCTGGTGCACAACTATGAGGACCTGAGTTTGATTCACAGAGCCACATATAAAAGCTCAGGTATAGTTCATTCTTGTAATCTCAGTGCCAAGAAGGTAGAGACAAGTGGAGTCTAGGGTTTCTTGGTCAGCCATCATAACCAAATAGAGAGCCCAAGGTCACAGTAAGACACCCTGTCTCAGAAACAAGATGAACTGTGTTGAGGTGCCTGGGGGTACGAGGAAGGGAGAGTGGGGTAGATATGATCAAGATACATAATCTACATGTATAAAATTGTCCAAGATAAATAAAAGATATTCTAAGTTTTTAAACTAACTAAAAATAAATAAATAAATAAATAAATAAATAAATAAATAAATAAATAAACCTTAATAAAATGGTTAATGAGCAACAACACCCAAGGTTGATCTCTGGCCTTCACAGACACATACAGAGAGAGAGAGAGAGAGAGAGAGAGAGAGAGAGAAAGCATGTGCATGCATAGATACAAGCATGTTCTCTCCCCCATATACAAGAGCAAACACATACACATAGTGTGTCCTATCAGTGGATTTAAATCAGGATTCAGCAAATTTTTTTGGTTAAGGGCCAAATGAAAATATTTTAGAACTTGGAAGCCCTGGGAGCTTTATTGAAACCACTTACTTTGGCCAGGATAGTCCAAAATAGCTACAAACAAGTCACAAATCAGTGAGCATGATTGTCTGAGCTCCGATAGAGCTACTACGATACACAGGACATTTCACATAACATTCATGGGTCATGAAATATTATAATGGGTTTTTCCCCTGACCATTGAAAAAAGTGTGCAAAGCATAAAAACAGAGGGGCAGAGCTGGCCACAGACTGTGCTCTCTCAGCCCCTGCTCTAAGTGATTCCAGTAGAATCTTGGCTGAGTCGAAGAAAACATTGCTCTCTGTTTTGCTGTTAGTCTTTTAAGCACTTTGAGTCCCAATATGAAGCTAATACAGAAAGTGGGGCAGTGGCAACACAGCCTTGATATAGTGCCCAGGCTGCCCTTCAACCTTCAGTCCTGCCTCCCCTCTGGTGTGCCGGAACAATTATGACCCCCCCCCCCATGCCAGAGCACTAGAATAACTTTTATCATACATGATTTGGATGGTTTGTAAACCATCTAATGTAGTAGAATTCATGGTGGTAGTCAATGTTACATACCAAATTGGATACATAAAAACTTGGATCATACATATAAAATATAGTTGACCACAGTACCCAGTTACTTGGTTAAATAGTAGCTAGCTTAAGTGTTGTTGTAAAAGTGTACAACAAAAAGGTGAGATTAACATTGACATCAGTAGACTTACTCAAAATAGATTACTTTCTGATATGGGTGACCCTTGTCCAATTAGTTGAAGAGCTAAAGAGGGAAGGCACAGAACTCCCTTTAAGAATGTGTATGGCTCAGTGGTTAAGAACACTGGCTGTTCTTCCAGAGGACCTGGATTCAATTCCCAGCACTCACAACTGTGTGTAAGCCCAGTTCCAGGGGATCTGGCACCTTACATAGACATAATTTCAGGCAAAATACCAATGCATATACAAATGATAAATTGTCTTCTTTTCTTTCAAAAAGAAAGAGGAAGAAAGGGTATCCTTCCAGCAGATTGCCTATGGCCTCAGGCTGTGTCAGCTCTTCTCTGGCTCTCTCCTCCCCTCCAGACTTTGAAGCTGTTAACATCCACAATTGTGTGATGTAGTCTCCAAAATCAACTGATTTCTCTGTCTATCTGTACCTCTCTCAGTCTCTCTCTTTCCACATGCATACACATTCTTGTTTCTGGGTCACTGGAGATCCTTAATATATCTTCTTTTTATGATCTTTAAGAGCTGAGTCTGGGGCTCTAGAGATGGCTCAGCAGTCAAGAGCACTGACTGCTCTTTCAGAGGGTCAGGATTCAGTTCCCAGCATGTGGTAGTTCACGACCACCCCCAACTCTAGTTCCAGGGAATCTGACACCCTCTTCTGGACTCCACAGGTATCAGACACACGTAAAGTTCACATGCATGCATGCAGCCAAAACACACACAAATAAATCTTCTTTTAAAAAACAAACTGATCTTATATGACAGCATGCTCAGTCTCTTGTTGGGAATTGAACTCAGAGCCTTTTGCAATGATGACCCCCTCTCCCTCTTCCCTTCCTCCCTCCCTTCATCATTTTCGTTTTCATCTCTCATTTGCTGAGACTGAGTTATATCTGTCCCTGGGTGGCTTCTAGCTTGCTATGCAAAGATACTATTGAACCTCTGATCCTGTGCTACCTACCTCCCAAGTGCTGGGACTTCAGGCAGGCACCTCCATGCCCAGTGTGGACGATGCAGTCAGTCCGTCTGCATGCTAAGCAAGCCCTTGACCAAATGAATTGCATGCCCAGATCATATTTTCTTTCCTTCCTTTTCGTTTCTCTCCTCCTTAATTTTTAGACAGGCTCCCTCCCTGTAACCCAGTTTGGTCTCAAACTTGCAGCAATCCTCCTGCATCAACTTTTCAAGTACAAGAATTAAAGGTGTGTATCACCTCATCTGGCTGATTATTTTCCTAGTAACGATATTTTTATTTCAATTACTAATGCTACAGTTGGCTTAGGCCCCTTTATGGAAACCCTAGTCAAGAAAGTTATTAGGTCATTTCATGGATTTAAAGCAATAATGTAGCTTTATTGCAATCCCAGGAGGACTCAAAATGGTTTTCTGTAGGTTTGATTTGTGTTCGCCTCCTTAGGAACTAAAATGACACTTCTGTATTGATTGTCTCCTAATTCCCTTATCTTTTGAAATCCACACATTCTTTAAAACATCCAGTTGAGCCCACAACACCCAGAGGAATCTCCACTCCCTGGTGCTCTAACACGCCCAGGATCATAGGATCAGAGGTGAGGAGGACAAACATCTGCCCCAACACTGGGAGGAACTGGGACTAGTGGGATCCAGGGACCCAGGAACTCCGCCAGACCAGTGGCACAGTCTCCTTCCCCTCTGGGCCAGTGCCCTGAGCAGACCTTGAGCATGAACTCCTCAGCCAGTCCCACAACACCCAGGGGAAGCTCAACTCCCAGGTACTCTAACACACCCAGGATCACAGAATCCCAGAATCACAGGATCCCAGAGACAGTTGGTCTTTGAGGAGTTCTGACATAATCAGGATCACAGGAAGGACAGGTTCCAGTCAGATAAAGGGAGGGCAGGTAGCACTAGAGATAACCAGATGTCAGGAGGCAAGCGCAAGAACATAAACAACAGAAACCAAGGTTACCTGGCATCACCAGAACCCGATTCTCCCATCATAGCAAATCCTGTATACACCATCACACTGGAAAAGCAAGATTCAGATCTAAAAACACCTCTCATGATGATGATAGAGGACTTTAAAAAGAAATAAATAACGTCCTTAAAGAAATAGAGGAGAACACAGGTAAATAGCTAGAAGCCCTTAAACAGGAAACACAAAAAATCCCTTAAAGAATTAAAGGAAAATACAACCAAACAGGTGAAGCAATTGAGCAAAACCATCCAGGATCTAAAAATGGAAACAGAAACAATAAAGAAATCACAAAGGGAGACAACCCTGGAGATAGAAAACCTAGGAAAGAGATCCGGAGTCGTAGATGCAAGTATCACCAACAGAATACAAGAGATAGAAGAGAGAATCTCAGGTGCATAGAAAACATCGACACAACAGTCAAAGAAAAGGCAAAATGCAAAACACTCCTAGCACAAAACATCCAGGAAATCCAGGACACAATGAGAAGACCAAATCTAAGTATAATAGGTATAGAAAAGAGTGAAGATTCCCAACTTAAAGGGCCAGTAAATATCTTCAACAAAATTATAGAAGAAAACTTTCCTAACCTAAAGAAAGAGATGCCCATGAACATACAGGAAGCCCACAGAGCTCCAGATAGACTGGACCTGAAAAGAAATTCCTCCTGTCACATAATAATCAAAATACTAATGCACAAAACAAAGAAAGAATATTAAAAGAAATAAGGGAAAAGTCAAGTAACATATAAAGGCAGACCTATCAGAATTACACCAGACTTCTCACCAGAGACTATGAAAGCTAGAAGGTCCTGGGCAGATCTCATACAGACCCTAAAAGAACACAAATGCCAGCCAAGTCTACTAAATCCAGCAAAGCTCTCAATTACCATAGATGGAGATATTCCATGACAAAACCAAATTTACACAATATCTTTCCACAAACCCAGCCCTATGAAGGATAATAGATGGAAAACACCAACACAAGGAACTACACCCTAAAGAAAGCAGAAAAGTAACCTTCTTTCAACAAACCCAAAAGAAGATAACCACACAAACATAAAAATAACATCAAAAATAACAGGAACCAACAATCACTATTCCTTAATATCTCTTAACATCAATGGACTCAATTCCCAATAAAAAGCCATACACTAACAGACTGGATACATAAACAGGGTCCAGCATTTTGCTGCATACAGAAAATATAACTCAGTTACAAAGACAGGCACTACCTCAGAGTAAAAGGTTGGAAAACAATTTTCCAAGCAAATGATCCCAAGAAACAAGCTGGAGTAGCCATTCTAATATCAAATAAAATCAACTTTCAACCAAAAGTTATCAAAAAAGATAAGGAAGGACATTTCATACTGGTCAAATAAAAATATTTAAGGGGTAACTTCAGCAAGTGTTATAGGTATCTGATGAATCTCAGTGTAATGACCCTGGGAAACACAAAGGAATGTTGCTCTTTGCTCAGAGTGAAGCTAACATCTCCAAGGAGAACATTGGAAGTATTTGAATTTTATGGTCACATTAGGGAGGTGAGTCCTGTATATTTTAGAAGACTAATATTTATTTTCTCTGAATTTAGTCAGGAGTTGTCAACTTATTTCTAGTTGAGTGTGACAGTAGTAAGGTTTTCAAAACCTACTGAAAACAATTAACATTAAACGTGTGATTTATGAGATTAGGTTGTGTGTTCTTTTGACTGAAGTCAACTTTCCTTTGTCCTTTCAAAGGAGAAAAATGAATGGCCTATAAAACTGTAAGAGCTGATCTGTCAGAAATAATTTCCAATTGCATAATGTTTTTACAAAGTGATTTAATTTATTTTAATCATATTTATAATGTGAAATTATAAGATGATAATATTGACTTCTAAAGTTTTAGCCTAGAAAATAGCATTTTAATTATTATAGAAGTGTCTACAAGTAATTTCATAATTTATTACTTCTGTATCTAATTTTGACATATTTCTCATAATTCACCATTGTATATAATACCATGATAGATATCCCACAGTACATACCTATTTTATCAACATAAATTCCTAGAAATAAGTTTACTAAATAAAATTTTATGTACAATTTAAAAAAATAGATAAGCTTACCAACCTTATTCATAACTTCAACTCTTCCCATTGATACTCTGTACTCACAAAGACAACCCAGAGTTTACCTACCTTTGGCTAGAGAGTATCAATCAGTAAAAATTATCAATTTGTCAACAGAAATGTAATTACCATTAGAATGCATTAAGCAAAAAAAATAAATATTTTATGTTTAACAGATTATATTCTAACCTCAGACAACTAGGTGAAGAAAAAAACTTTCACAATAAGCTGAGATCTAGTTCAAAGATCACTGACAGGTTTTTAGTGTTGCTCTGGGTTTTTTTGTTTTTTTTGTTTTTGTTTTTGTTTTTTTTTGTTTGTTTGTTTGTTTTTTTTTTGGTTGTTCTTTCTGTTTTTGTTTTTGCTTTGTTTTTGCTAAATCTAATGGATAGTTTTCACCTGAACTCAATAAAGCTACTCTTTGAAGACAAAAAAAAAAACCATCCAGTTGAAACCTAAAACTACATTACAGCTAAAATACATAAACTTTTTTCAAGTTTATTCAAGTTCATTCACATTAAAATAAATCATAGGACTTCATTAGTATATTTCTTAGTATTTTCTTTTCTTTTTGAAAAAGTGTGTTCATAGTCTGGAGAATTGGCTCAGCAGTTAAGAGCACTGACTGCTTTTCCAGAGGTCCTGAGTTCAATTCCCAGCAACAACATGGTGGCTCACAACCATCAATAATGGGATCTAATTCCCTCTTCTGGTGTGTCTGAAGACAGCGACAGTGTACTCACATATATAAAATAAATAAATCTTTTTTTTAAAAAAAAAGTGTGTATGTGTGTGTGTGTGTGTGCGCGCGTGCATGCGCACACGTGTGCAAGTGAGAGGTATTGTATACCCCTGGAGCTAGAGTTACCAGCAGTTGTGAGCCAAATTCTGGTCCTATGCTCTTAACCACTGAGCCAGCTCCCTAACTTTTCCTTAAAGTATGCTTTGTTGGCACATTGCCTCCTTCTTCCATAAACTAGTCCCTGAAGAAGAAATTGGGGGTGGGGGTGGGGGTGGAATTGGAAGCTCTCCGTGCTGCCTGCCACCTGTAGGGATTTGTAATATATTTGGCCTATAAAATATGTGAGAGATTCTATAGCAAAGAAACCATTTAAACGTATTGAACTCAGTGATTCCCAAACACATTTGACCACAGTATTGTTCTCTTTTTCCCCCTCAGAGCATCTATTGGAACACATGTTGGAAAATGGCTCGTTATAACTTCCTATCCTCCTTAAGGGTCATAACAAGGCTAGAGGGAATATTTCCTCAAGGATAAGCCATGAATCAAGAGTGTACATCATCTCAGGAAAACCGTGGGGGTTACTGTGTGAAATGAACAGGGTCAGTTCTATGTTCAGTGTACACTGAGACAAAGCATCCCCTCTGCAAACCAGTACATCCGCGACCTCAGAGGCAGTCTCTTGCTTACTCGGTGACCTGAGAGGTTTTATATTTGATCCTGAGGCTGTAAAAATGGGAATGTGACATTCCCTTCCTTGGCCTGTTCCAGAATTATCTGCTGTTGGTAAATGTAACCCAACTACCTAAGAGAGAGGAGGGAAGGAGTTAACCCTTCTCTTCCAAGGAGACAGGAACGTGATAGTTATGTGGGCTGGGTCTTGCATGGTTCTTCTGCATCCTTCTGGGAAAAGCAGCAGCTTGGAGTGTGATTGGCCTGATGCCACCTGGGTGTCACTGGGGCCTCTTGGAGTTCACAACAGACCAGCAAAGGGGACCTGGGCATTAGAGAGGGGAGAAGGTAACCTACTATAGCCTGACTCTTCTTCTGGCAATGGAAATAGATACAGGTTCTGACTACAAAACCTAGTCTCTCTGCTATCAGTTGCTTCTCTTCACATTTCCAGGCCAGAGCACAGAGGCAAGCCCCCCCCCCAAATTGATAACTGAACCCCATTTCAGAGAGGTTCATACCTTTTTCTTAGTGTGATGACTCGGGCACTTCTTAAGCAAGTGGACACTGGAGGCCTCTCTGCCATCAACCCTAAATTAATGGTCCTATAGTCAGTCCTCAGTATCAATGGTTGCTGAGGGCTGATGAGTACTGAGCAGTCAAGCTGTGAACTTCTGTGTCTTTGACAAGGTTCTAGGAGTCTTTCTATCCCTCATTCAGGAAGTGCATGCTGTGTCTCAGACAGTACTTCCATGTGTTGTGTGCATATAATCCTCTAATGGATTCTTAAGACCTTAGTGTTCATAAAAGCAAAGTCCACTTGATCAAACAACAGAAGGCCAAACGGTGCATCGTATTCATCTGAGATCATATCAGTATAATAGAGGAAAACTTGCTGAGTTTTGCTCATTGTGAGAAATTAGCTGAATGTTGCTGGCCCCATCCAGCCCTCTTCTTGGGAGAAGGTCTCTGCTCTCTAGCCTGGGAACTCACAGTCTGTAGCCCTCTGGCAGCAACCACTGTCTAGAGGTCCTGCCCATGGGAAATCCTATCTGTGGCTGCCAGCTCACCCACCTGCTCTAAGAAAGCCTCCAACTCTCTAAGGGGCCTGGCCTATGTCACACTCTTTCCAACTCTCTACTTCTTTGGAATTTCAAATTTATATCTATGTGCTTTATACTACGTCATCTTATTATTTCCTCTTACAGAAATCATCAAGAAAATACTGATTCTAACTCTAACTGGATCTTACTTTTCTAATCTATATTAATGAAGCCTAAGTAATCCCATGTTAGCTCTAGTCTCCAGGATGAGCTATTCAGTTCCAAGGATACTTGGAATCTGTTCAGGGAGAAAAGACAAACTTCAGGACACAGAGGGGAGCATACTAGCAGGGAACGAAGTAGGCTTCAGCAATGTATACCAACTACTGAGGAGGGGAGGCAGCCTTGTCAAGGGAAGGACCTTCCCTTGCCCTAGCTTAGACTTTAAAAGGCCATCAGAAGATCCTGTTAACTAATTGTTCCTACAAACCTCAATGTAACAGTATCCAAGGACATCAGCACACAAATTGTCCTGTTTCTGTGGACACCTCCCTGCTCTTCCCTGGTAGCCTCTGACCTTTCTTAATTGACCACTGAGCATGCAGCCCGCATGTTGAGGTTGTTCCCAGTTGAGCCCTCAACGTTGCCTAGAGTTTTGGGCCACAGACACTCCCTCTGCCAGCTCTGGTGTCTACCAGCCTGCAGCCTCCTCCGTACATGGGAATTCAGGCAGCCTCGGGGCCTGAGAGAAAGGTTCTTAGGAGGAAGCACAAGTCCACACTGTCAACAATCTAGGAAAAGCTTCCACATTGCGTCCCTCTCGAATCAGTCTGATGATGTTGACAAACCTCCAGGAAAGACAGGAATTGAAACGGAGCATCTTTCTGTTGGAGGGGAATCAGGAGCATTGTGTGTTTGTTTTGGCTCACATTTAGGCAAATGTCCTCATCCTCCAGGGCACAGAGTACTAATCTGTAAATAGGCAGATGAGATGGGAAGATCTCTGTAGTCTTGCCCAGCCCTGACAGGAGAAGGAATAGAATGTTTCTGAGTCTCCTCGTGTGCACTTCTGCCCAGCTTCTCCTCCACGGATGCCAAGGACAAGATAACTGAAGTATGGTTATATGATTGTGCTCAATAAATCTTTAAGATTGATTTTTTTTTAGAGTATTTAGGCCAAATGACATTTCCATGGAGTTTCTTTTAAAAATTCATAAACAACCAATCCCAGTGCAATCTGTACTGTTTTTTAAAACACACAGAGAAGAATGGGGGATTGCCAAATTCAACTTACAACCTGTATATCATTAATATCTGCTTGTAGCTTAGCAACACCAAAATACTAAAACTATTCAAATAAGAACAGCTATACAAGTCTCTAGACTGAAAGAAATGGCGAACTAAAGACCTAGAATTGAGCTGCAGAGAAGGCTTAGAGCCCAAGGACAGCGCTGCCACAAAGGACCAGATCCCAGTACCCACAAAATGGCCTGTAACTCCAGCTCCAGGAGATCTGACACCCACAGGCATCTGCACTCAAATACACACACACACACACACACACACACACACACACACACACACACACACACACACACCACTTAAAAATAAAAGACTAGGCAAATCCATATAGACATAAAGTAAGATGGTACTCAGCAGTGACTGGGAGGAATGGAAGTACAGTTATTTAGTGACAGAGAAGAAAAAGTCTATGTCTAGTTTCTAATAACCATAAATCAGGAGGCTCAATGCCAGATCTTGCTTCGTCCTCTAAGCTAATCACATGGCGAGGTGAATGCCTTCTCCGATCTCTGTCTTGTTTCCTTATCTGCAGTCTGAAGACGGTTGTTGGGCAATCATTCCACAGAAGTCGTGAGACTGTAGCCTTCATTCTGAACCACTTCGTCAGTGGACGCTAAACAACACTCCATCCCCACCCCACAGGCCACGTTCTGCAGCTGGGTGCACGGATGATGCCGTCTCCTAGAGCCCTGCTTCATGTAGAATCATCAGAGTGAGACTGAAGAGGGACAAATGCAGGATTCAAAGTTGCCCAAGTCCTGCCCAGGCTTTACTCACATCATCTTGGGAATCCATGTTTTTACAGGTTTCCCTAATGATTCTAATAAGCACCAAGATTGAAAATCATTGCCTGAAACAAACTGTGAGATATGTTGGGGACAATATGTTGGGGACAAACTCATGTGGTCTACAGGTCCTCTGGTGAATGTTCTTGCCATTGTGACTAGCTGATGACACTTATCTGGAGTACTTTAGCTTTTGTATCAGGCAGGTGTCTGTCTTGTCAGTCCTATGCACACTCAGTTTTCTTGAGAAAGATGTAGATCCTGTCAAAGACTGTTCTCCTTGCTAGAGAACTGAAGTGGTCCAACTTTTCCTGGAGGCCACAGCACAGGTGCTTCTTGGTTCTGTTGGCAGTCTCAGAGAAAGCAAGGCATTTTAAGGGAGTAACTTCATATGTATTTGAACAGAGTAAGTGAATATGTCAATTCACCTAATAGTCTGCTAATCTTGCTGGGTAGTTGGCTTCCTGTCACAGTGACTAGATCACAAGGTAGCATGTGCCATTTCTGTGTAGAGCTACTGATTCAACTCTTTCTGTCTCTGTCTCTCCCCCCCCACTCATGTGTGTGTGTGTGTGTGTGTGTGTGTGTGTGTGTGTGTGTGTGTGTGTGTTGAGAAAGAGACTCTCCATATAGCCATACTGGCCTGGACTTCACTTTGTAGACCAGGCTGACCTCTAATTCACAAAGTTCCACTTACTTCCACTGCCCGAGTGCATGCGGCACCAGACATGGTTTGTGTGTGTGTGTGTGTGTGTGTGTGTGTGTGTGTGTGTGTGTGTGTGTGTTGTTGTGTTTAGGGAAGTTTTTTCCTAACTTTTATTGATTCTTTGTGAATTTTACATCACGTACCCCAATCCCAATCATCTCCCCGTCCCTCCATATCTGCTCTCTGTCCTTGAAACCTCCTTCCCCAAAAGAAAACAAACAAAAAATAATAAAAACAAATAAATAAATAAAATAAAAATCATTTCTCTGTGGAATCTTCAGTGTGTCACGCAGTACACCCTTTTGCCTACACATCTTTACTTGTAAATGTTCATTGCAATGAGTGATTCATTGGCCTTGTTCAAGGCCTTTGGCTTCTGCCACACTATCAGTACTGGGTAGGTGTTGGGATGGGCCGACTCAAAGCCCTGGATGGAATTGTTCAGCCTACCAGCTCTCCCAATTTGCCCAAGCAAGGGGCGGGACTGGGTCTCCCTCACTTACACCACCAGGGTCAGCTCACAGCCAGCTCTCCAGCCCTGCCCAGGTGAGGAGTATAGCTCTCCCAAGTGCTACAGCCAGTGAGGGACAGGGCCAGTTCTTCCACACTGCCCAGGTAGAGGGGAAAGGGGGGCATCTCTCCCATACTCACACCCTCGGGGCCTGATCTCCCATACTGCCCAGATGACAGGCAGGCAGCCAGTAAGGGGAGGGACATGAGCCCTAGGACATAAACATGGCCCCAGGATGCAACCCAGACCAGGAACATCTGCATGTTTGGTGATAACATGGCACACGACATCAACACAGCGGAACTATTCCTTATGATGCTTTATTGGCAGACACATGACTGCACATTTGTCCCACAGAAAGGACACTAAGAGTGAGTTGTGATGTAAATTATGGATTCTGCATGATTATGAAGTGTCAGTTTATGTTCAGCCTCTATAACAAATGTGCAGCTTTGGGAGTGAGGGGACTTTGACAATCGGAGAGGTTATGGTTGTGTGAGGTCAGCAGAAACAGGAACTCTGTTCTCTGCTCAATTTTACTATGAACCTGATATGGTTCCCAAATAAATAAAGCCTGGTTAAAATGTTTAAAAAACCTGTGCATGATATCTCATACCAATAATCCCAGGAAATAGAGAATGGTGAGTTCGTGGGCAACTTAAGCTGCATAATGGAACCTTGTCTCAAAACAAACAGGGCAAGGGGTGTTGTCTCTGTTGGTAGAGTCTTTGCCTAACATACACAAAGGCCTGAGTTCGGTCCCCAGCACCACATAAACTGGACAGGGTGGCACAGCCTGTAACTCCAGCCCTTGGGAGTGAAAACAGGAGCATCAAAAGTTCCACTCTGTCATACGTGGCTTCAGTTCAAGTTTGAGGCCAGCCTGGACTACATGAGATTCTGCCTCAAGCAAACAGAGAGTGGAATAGGGAACCTTGCTTTACATTTTTGTTTTAACTGGAGGAATTTGAGGATAGTGAACTGAACCAAACCCTGAGATACAGTCATGTCTCTCTGACTGTACATTCTCCTCTGCGTGATGCTAAGGGATAGCCTGCTCTCTGCTCCTGGGTTCCCCCTGCCCCACACTCTTTTGAACCTCTTTCTTCCATGCTGATGACTTACATGTACCTTTATCGAACCAAGAATCATCTACTAAGTTGATTCAAAAAGTTTCTCTTTAAATGTCTTCCAGGCACTCAGCATCAACTGTCTCAAGTAGAAGGTGTTGGCTCCCCGCTCAACTCTTCTTATATCGAGTCTGTGTTAAAACATACACCCGTCACTGTGTGGACAAGAACACTAGTCAGTCTTCTTGCTAATTCTCAACAGTCTTCCTTCTCATTGGCTACACTAAACTGAATACTTGGGGTATCTGTAATCCTTCTAAAAGCCCAATAAAATTACAATACAATCAAAGGATTAAAAAAATAACATAAACCAGCGAGCACAAAATGTCCATGGAGAGATGACAGCTACGCAGTTTCAATAGGTGGGAAGTAAAAGGAAAACAGAAACTGGCTTGGCCTGGCAGTGAAAACTAGTACCCAAGTCAGTGATGGGAAACCCAGAAACAATCCAAATAACACTGGAGGAACCCAGAGGGCTCAAGAAGATGAGGCATAGGCTTCTTAGGAAAGCAGGCAAGAAAAATCTCACACGCGTCCCATCTCATAAACATAGCCTCTAGCTTCTGTTTACTTTGTCTAAAAGCATGCAGAAGACGTGCCCCACTGGAACAAAGGGAAACCAGAGCCTTAGCTGAGTTACGATTTAACACGAGAGGAGGCTTGTCTGTGATGGAATCCCCCTGGGCTGTAGACATAGGAAAGTTAAATCATTAATGCAAGGTCATGAAGCTCCTCCAGTCAGTTTTAGAGCTAGGAAATAAACCTAGGTACATTCAGTGTAAAGACCACAACAGAGTGTTTCTGCTGCCAGGAAACTCTGGGCCAGAAAATGCCTACCACGGGTATCTGTAGTACCAAATCACAAGTGTACCATGAAAATTAAACAAGCCAGCACCCAGCTCATCCACGGAGCGCTTGGCACATTAGACCCTAAGCACTGCTATTTTACTTAAAGTTAAAAATATAAGCCATCACTGTTGCATCTGTCAAATGTTTCACGGTGATTGGCACTTTAGCCAGTCTTAGAAAGACAAGAAAGATGAGTTTTGATGTGCAGTGTTCTGGTTAGTTGTTGGTTGGCTTTGTTGTTGTTGTTGTTGTTGTTGTTGTTGTTGTTGTTGTTGTTTTGGTTTTGGTTTTGGTTTTTGGTTTTGGTCTTTTTGTTTTTATTTTATTTTATTTTATTTTTTAATCTATTTACTTTTTTTTTTTTTTTTTTGTCAACTTCACACAAGCTAGGGTCACGATCCTCTCCTGAAAAAACCACCTGCATCAGATTGGCTTGGAGACAAGTCTATGCGTATTTTCTTTCTTTTAAAAATTTTTTTTAAAAAATTGTATTTTATTTTATTTATTCACTCTACCTCCTGCTCACTGCCCCCTTCCCAGTCACCCCTCCAATAATTGTTCTCCCCACACCCTTCCCTTCTCCTCTGAGCAGGTGGGGCCTCCCTGGGTATCCCCCACCCTGGCACATCAAGTCTTTGCGAGGCTAGGAGCATCTTATTTTCCTGAGGCCAGACAAAGCAGCCCAGCTAGACGACCATACCCCATGTACAGGCAACAGCATTTGAGATATCCCCCGCTCCAGTTGTTCAGGACCCACATGAAGACCAAGCTGCACATCTGCTACATGTGTGCAGGAAGGCCTACATCCAGCCGGTGTATGCTCTTTGGTTGGTGGTTCGGTCTTTGAGAGCCCCAATGGTCCAGGTTAGTTGACTCTGATGGTTTTCCTATGGAGTTCCTATCCCTTTCAGAACCTGCAATCCTTCCCCTTATTCTTCCAGAAGAGTCTCCAAGTTCCATCCACTGTTTGGCTACGGGTCTCTGAATCTGTCTGAGTCAGCTGCTGGGTGGAACCTCTCAGAGGACAGCCATGCTAGACTCCTGTCTGCAAGCATAGCAGAGTATCAGTACTAGCACCAGGGATTGGTGTTTTCCCATGGGATGGGTCTCAAGTTGGGCCCATTATTGGTTGGCCATTCCCTCAGTCTCTGCTTCCTCTCCCAACCCTGCATTACTTACACAAGATAAATTTTGGGTTTGAAAGTTTTGTGGGTGGGTTGGTGTCTCTATTACTCCACTGGGGTTCCTGCCTGGCTACAGAATGTGGCCTCTTCAGGTTCCATATCCCCAGTGCTATGAGTCATAGCTAAGGTCACCCCCATTGATTCTTAGGCCCCTCCTCTCTCCCAGATATTTTCTCGATTAATGATTGATGTGGGAGGGCCCAGCACATTATAGGTGGTGTTACCTGGGCGAGGATCCTGGAGTATAACCAAGCAGGCTAAGAAATGCTTTCTGCTTTAGTCCTTACCTCCAGGTTCCTGATTTCAGTTCAAGCCTTGACTTCCTTCAATGATGCAATGTAACCTGTAAGCCAAATAGACCCTTTCTCCACAAGATTCAGTTGTCATGGTGCTTATTACAGCAATAGAAACCAAACTAGGACATCCAGCTAGCTTTGACAGTGACAACAAAATGCCATCGACTTATGTGACATAAAAAAAAAAACAAGCAAGCATCAAACTCTCAGTTCTGAAGGCTAAGAAGTGAACAGTTAAGATGCTGGCAGATTCCATTCCTGAAGTGTGAACTCTTCCTGGCTTGGAGAGAGCTGCTTTCCCTCTGAGTCCTTGAACGGAAGACAGAGTCTAATTTCTCCTCTGATCTCATCATAGGGGACCCCCTCATTACCTCCCCCAAACTTAATTACCTCCCAAAGAGGCCATCTCCAAATACATCAGAGCCCTTATCCACAGGGGATGTGTTTCAAGACATCCCAGTGGATGCCTGAAAGCACGGACAGTATTAAACCTTGCATATATTCTGTTTCTCCTAACAAGTAAATGCCCATAGTAAAGCTTCATTTGTAAGTTAGGCATAATATAAGATTAATAGCAACTGATATTAAAATAGAACAGCAGTGATGACGTGTCACGAATGTGAGCTCTTCTTTAGAAAGTACTGTTATGTTGTGGTCCTGCTTCTGGTGAAATGTAAGATGACGCTGTTCCCATCTGCTGAGACGAAGAAAGGTGAGCGACACAAACATCATCAGAAGGAAGCTACAGCAAAGTGCACTTGCCTCAGGTAACTGAGCTCACAGACAGTAAAGGCACGAGTACAACCCGGAGCTGCAGCTTGGAGGATAGAAGGCTTATCTTGCATGCATCAGGCCCCTTGCTGGACCCGCAGCACCACAATGAATAGATAATACTTGGGGTTTTTTTTTTTTCTTAATTGAGACAGGGTTTCTTTAAGTAGCCCTGGATGTCATGGAACATGCTCTGTAGACCAGGCTAACCTCAAACACACAGAGATATGCCTGCCTCTGCCTCCCGAGTGCTGGAATAAAGGTGTGCAGCACCACCACCCAGCTAATAATACATTATAAAATTGGTTCTAAAAATGGTGATGTTCACAGTAATCACAACACTTGGTAGGTACAAACATGAGAAACGAGAGTTCGAGACCAACCTCTACATCATAGTGCGTTTCAGACCAGTCTGTGCTAAGACCCTGTCTCAAAACAAAAGCAAAGAAAAATCACGAATAAAGAGAGAATACTGTAACAATCCCTCTTTTAAGGGACTGTTTAAGGTTAAGGATTAACATAAAGCTGAGGAGATGGTCAGTGGGAAGAGTATTAGGACCTGAGTGTGAATCCTAGAACCATATAGAGTTGGTCATCGTTGCACACATCTGTAGTAATCCAGTGTGGGGAGATTGGAAGTGAAGACATGGGGGTGCCAAGAAGCTCGTGTGGGAGTTAGCTTGGCCTTACAGCCCTGTAGAGACTGCCTCTAACGAGCTGAAAGAGGAGGACTGATAGCCAAGGCTGTCCCCTCACTGCCACACATGGGCCATGGCATGTGCATACCAGTACTCATACACAGAAACATGCACTCCTACACACACACATCATGTGCACTACACACACAGTACATACTACACACCACATACATACACACATATGACATACTATACTACATACACACACTACATACTATATACCACAAACATGCATACAGACATATGGCATACTACACTACATACACACACTACATACTACATACACATACACACATACGACATACTACACTACATACACACAATACATACTACATACCACATACATACATACACACATATGACATACTACACTACATATACACACACTACATACCACATACCACATGCACACACACACTACATTGCCTATATGACTTTTTTTTAAAAAACAACTTCAACATTTTAACAAGAGAAGAGGTAACCACCACAAGGGTATAGTCAGAGATGTATCAGACATCTATCAGAGAATCCAGTTCCTAACTAGTTCAGCACTTGGCCCAAAAGGTTGCTTAAAACATTTGGAACTTAGAAGAAATATGTTGTTTCTCCATTCTGAAAGGTTCTGCAAGCCTCTCACAGAAGTGATTAGGTTATCAGAAAGCAGCAAACCTGCTCCTTATTACAGACACTCCCGGAGGATTGACCTTCACAGAATGAAGATTAATGCCATGCCCTTAAATCTTGGAGGCAAGGAATAAGACATCAATTTGAAGAACATTTTCCTATCTTTTCAAAGCTGTGTTTGCAGACATTGTGTACTGTGTTACCCGTTCTTAGCATCTGAGGGGAGTTTTGTCCCTAGTAAATCTGTGTACTTGCTTTTGTCATGCACTGACAACTTCATAACGCGATGCCAGGAATGGATTTAGTGCTCAACAGCAGCCCTTTAATTCATACCAAATGCATCAAAATAACTCTTTTCTTGATGTAAATATATTAAAAATAAATGCAATTATTTATCTTCATACATTTAAATAGGACTGCATGCTATTTTTGGAACAGGTGGGGTTTCGACAAATAAAATAGGATATTCTGCTGAATTCTGCAATCTTACAAGTGTCAAGAAAGAAAAACACGCATCTTAATAATGAAGGCGGGTAGGAGATACCTTATAAATATATTGGATTCTATGGCATTCTTATAATTTAAAACAGTGGGTTCATTTGCCTTCTAAAATTTCAACAGAAATATGAGAAACCAAGAGTGAGAGCTGTCAGTGAGAATAGTCACTTGCTAGAGACATTGCTGTCTATAGGGAAAAAAACCTTTAAGATTTTAATATCCTACTTAAGCATTTAGTCAGCATTAGTGAGGCTACTCTGCCGTGACAAACATCCCCGACCTCTTAGAGGTTTAAAACGCAACAAGCTTCGTTCTTCTTTCTGAATATCTATAATGAGTGGATGGGGCTTTTTACGCTATATTGTCCTCACTTGGGAACCTAAATGAGAAAAGCGAAATGCTCCCATCCCCTCCTCCAACGGTGCACCTAAAGTCTCACTCTGATGCTGCCTTCAGTCCTAACGGTAAGATTCCAGGAGACGCACACACAGCCACTTTTACATAATGAGATTTGGGCTCTATCAGTCCAGGGACCTGTGAGACGGATACTCAACTTTCTGTCCACCATTCCACATTGCAACATGAATGGCGTAGTAATAATGAGAAAGCCCCTGAGAGGCTCCCCCCTTTTTTGCCATATACATCCTTTATTTTAATGCATGATGTTTTTTTTAGAGAACAAGATTTAAAAACTTAATTTATCAATGATATGTAAAATTACTACTCTTTTACATAAATACAGTGCTTCAAAATACTACATCAAAGATTTGATAGAATTACAAAGACAAATTTCAAATAATAACATAGAAGATAATTAATATTGCATGTTCGTAATAACTTATACTTAAAAGTTCAGAAACTTTGTAAGAATATTCAACATGGAAAACCACAATAAATCACACATTTGAAAACTGCTCAGATTAAAATTATGTTGCTATGTCATTTATGCCTAAATCAGATTGTAAAGTTACATAAATATTAATTTTACTGTAAAATAAAAAAATATAGCTTAGGTAATTTTTAATGGTGAAAATAAAACAAGGAAAATATTGAAATGGATAAAGCCTCAATTATTATTTTAAGCCAGTTACTGTTTTAAGCCAGATGAATTTCATGGTTTTTTCTAAAAATGAAACATAGAAACGTACATTTAAAATAATGACTTTCTTTGTATAGTTCTTTTTGTTTCTACTTGGTTGATTTCAGCCCTGAGTTTGATTATTTCCTGCCTTCTACTCCTCTTGGGTGTGTTTGCTTCTTTTTGTTCTAGAGCTTTCAGGTGTGCTGTTAAACTGCTAGTTTCTTTTTGGAGGCACTCAGAGCTAGGAGTTTTCCTCTTAGCACTGCTTTCAGTGTGTCCCATAAGTTCGGGTATGTTGTGTCTTCATTTTTATTAAATTCTAGAAAGTCTTTAATTTCTTTCTTTATTTCTTCCTTGACCAAGTTATCATTGAGCAGGGCGTTGTTCAGCTTGTATGTGGGCTTTCTGTTGTTTTTGTCACTATTGAAGACCAGCCTCAGTCCATGTGATCTGATAGGAGGCATGGGATTATTTCAATCTGCTTGTATCTGTTGAGGCCTATTTTGTGAGCGATTTGTATGGTCAGTTTTGGAGAAGATACCATGAGGTGCTGAGAAGAAGGTATATTCTTTTGTTTTAGGATTAAATGTTCTATAGATATCTATTAAATCCATTTGTTCCATAAATTCTGTTAGTTTCACTGTGTCTCTGTTTAGTTTGTGTTTCCAAGATCTGTCCATTGATGAGAGTGAGGTGTTGAAGTCTCCTACTATTATTCTGTGAGGTGCAATGTGTGCTTTGAGCTTTAGTAAAGTTTCTTTTATGAAGGGTGCCCTTGCATTTGGAGCATAGAGGTTCAGAATTGAGAGTTCTTCTTGGTAGATTTTTTCTTTGATGAGTATGAAGTGTCCTTCCTTATCCTTTTTGATAACTTTTGGTTGAAAGTTGATTTTATTTTATATTAGAATGGCTACTTCAGCTTGTTTCTTGGGGCCGTTTGCATGGAAAATTGTTTTCCAGCCTTTTACTCTGAGGTAGTGACTGTCATTGACACTGAGGTGCGTTTCCTGTATGCAGCAAAATGCTGGGTCCTGTTTATGTATCCAGTCTGTTAGTCTATGTCTTTATATTGGGGAATTGAGCCCTTGATGTTAAGAGATACTAAGGAATAGTGATTGTTGCTTCCTGTTATTTTTGATTTTATTTTTATATTTGCGTGGCTATCTTCTTTTGAGTCTGTTGAAAGATTACTTTCTTGATTTTTCTAGGGTGTGGTTTCCCTCCTTGTGTTGGTGTTTTCCATCTATTATCCTTTGTAGGGCTGGGTTTGTGGAAAGATATTATGTAAATTTGGTTTTGTCATGGAATTTCTTGGTTTCTCCATCTATGGTAATTGAGAGTTTTGCTGGGTATAGCAGCCTGGGCTGGCAGTTGTGTTCTCTTAGGGTCTGTATGAGTTCTGCCCAGGATCTTCTAGCTTTCATAGTCTCTGGTGAGAAGTCTGGTGTAATTCTGATAGGTCTGCCTTTATATGTTATTTGACCTTTTCCCCTTACTGCTTTTAATATTCTTTCCTTGTTTTGTGTATTTGGTGTTTTCACTATAATGTGACAGGATGAATTTCTTTTCTGGTCCAGTCTGTAAGCTTCTTGTATATTTATGTTCATCTCTTTCTTTAAGTTAGGGAAGTTTTCTTCTATGATTTTGTCGAAGATATTTACTGGTCCTTTAAGTTGGGAAT